>JBAMMX010000007.1:21683754-22390251 GCA_037126225.1 Dillenia turbinata
TCCAGTCCCCACCCGAGGTATGCCAGGTTGAGGTGGAATAGAAGTATTCGCTTGACTGCCCATCGATCCACCAAGGCAATCCCTACTTGCTTGTCCTCCTTGTCCCAACTCGGGACAAACATTGCGGAAATGGCCTTTCCTTCCACAATGGTAGCACCTCTTGGGTGTTTGGCAAACCCCAAAATGAATCTTGTCGTAATTCTTGCATTTTTCCATCCTATTTCCTGTTGATTGGCTTCCCGAAACAGCGCTGGAAATAGGAGGTTTAAATTGGGACACACATTGGCCTTGTGGAGAGCTAACCGGTCCTGAAACAGATAGACCCCTGAAAGAGCCCAAACTCCTGCTCTTTTTAGAATTTTGGCCCGGTATAAAACCACTGGGC
Source organism: Dillenia turbinata (assembly GCA_037126225.1). Taxonomy (NCBI): domain Eukaryota; kingdom Viridiplantae; phylum Streptophyta; class Magnoliopsida; order Dilleniales; family Dilleniaceae; genus Dillenia; species Dillenia turbinata. Next base: position 21,684,140 of record JBAMMX010000007.1, read on the forward strand.
CTCTTCCTCACTTTCGCTTCATATGGCAAGTGAACCAAAAGATGTTCCATGGAATCAAAAAATGACGGTGGAAATATCCTTTCTAAATTACACAAAATGATTGGAATCTCTCTCTCTAACTTCTCCATCTGTGAATGTCTCAACACTGTCGAGCAAATATCATGAAAGAAAATGCTTAACTCCGTAATGGCACCCCAAACATAATTTGGTAATAGTTCCTTAAAAGCAATAGGAATTAGTCTTTCCATAAATATATGACAATCATGACTTTTTAAACCAATCAACTTACATTCCTTCAAATCGACACATCTTCTAAGATTTGAGACATAACCATCAGGAAACCTCAATGATTTCAACCATTCACAAACAATCTGTCTCTGATCCTTACTCAATCGAAAAAAAATTTTCGTCCCTGAATCAGCGACGAAAATTTTTTTCGTCACGCGATTGGGTGGAAAAAAAAATATTCGGTCCCAAATTTAGCGATTGGCAATTCGTCCCAAATTTAGGGACGAAAAATTAATTCATCGCTAATTCAGGGACGAAAATAAAATTCGTCCCAAATTTAGGGACGAATTGATAATTACGTGAAATTTAGGGACGAAAAATTTATTCGTCGCTAATTCAGGGACGAAAATAAAATTCGTCCCTAATTCAGGGACGAAAAAGAAATTCGTCCCTAAATTAGGGACGAATTAAATCGCAAATTTAGGGACGAATAATTTATTTGTCGCAAATTTAGGGACAAATGTTTATTTTGTTGTAAATTTTGGGACGAATTATAAATTCGTCGCAAATTAGCGACGAATTTTAGGATTCGTTGGAAATTTAGCAACGAATTTATTATTTCGTCGCAAATTTGCAACGAATTTTATATCAAAAACTTTTCGTCACAAATTTGCGACGAAATTTGCAACGAAAATATTTTTTGTTGCGAAATTTGCGACGAATACTTTTTTGTTTCTAAATTCGTGGCTAATTAGCGACGAAATTTATTTTTGTCGCTAAATTTGTGACAGATTTGCGACGAATATTTTTCGTTGCAAAATTTCGTCGCTGAATTCTTGTTTTTTTGTAGTGAAATTTCTATTTCAGACATTCCCACAATCACAAAGAAATTCATATAAAACATGTAAAAATCATTCAAAATCATTTTACAAAAGAATTTAAAAATAATTTTACTCATTTACTACACAATGGACCATCCACTCACCTCTAGAGAGGGTATTTACTCACTATTTCCACAAGCTTTCCAAAATGACTCCTTTCAATTCTCCAAAAGATCAACTTAGACCAATCATCATAATTTATCATCAAATAAAGTCCCATTAAAGGGTTTTGAATTTTCTCCTAATTTAATATACCTTAATTTGCACAATCACAATTTTAGATTCTCATTTCATCAATCTAGGATTATTTGCCTCTTTAATGACTCTAATTCCCAATATTCCTCAATTTTTCCAATTTCCTCCCAAATTTACATAACCTTAATATTTTCAGGCATATTTCAATCAAATTTTGGAGAAAGCTATTCTAATCAACCCAACAAGGTTATATTATCATCTAATATATTCTCACATGCTAGACAGCATAATTCATGTAAAATTCTAGACTTAACCCTAGTAATTACATATAGAATTTCAGGAAAATGCATTTCCTTCGAATTCAACATATTTTCAGAGCATATATATACATATTCTCATCTTAAATTCAGCAAAAATTAGTTCAAATATTGAAGGGATTTGAAATTCCCTCACCTAGGGTTTCACAGTTCGTAGCCCTATAGCCCGTGAGCCTTCAGTTCAGTCCAAAACCTGTAGTGCTTCCAAACCGAAGCAAATTCTGTTAGTTAGGCTAAGTCACCGAAAGAATCAAAACCCTAGGGCTACTGTTCGGAGAATCGCCCTTACCTGCGCAGGGAAGGAATCACAGGAACGAGCCTAGGGCTTTCGAAGTTTTGCAGGTCGACGACTGTCGGTATGGGGCTTCAGTGGAGGTCGCAGAAGACTCTCAGCAGAGAGAGCACAGCACGGTTGAGCGAACAACGGAGAAAGACAGCGTGGGCTGTCGCGTGCATGAGAGAGAGAGAGAGAGAAAGAGAAAGAGAAAGAGAGTTACGATGGTGGCCGCGTGCGGTGGTGGACAACGGTCGTCGATGAGAGAGAGAGGGAGAGATTGCGACGGAGAGAGGTGGAGATTTGAGAGACAGATGGAGGCGATCGAGAGAGAAAGAGAGAGTCATAGGAGAGAGGGAATAGAGAGAGAGTGTGTGTGAGATCAGGGCTTCTAGCCTTAATCGAAATTGGGGGAGGGAAAAACATAGCGTTTTGGGCAAAATGCTGTGTTTTCCTCTCTTCTCTTTTTTCTTTTTATATATATATAAATATAAATATATATTTATACTCTCATTTTATTAAAACTCTAAATTTATCAAAAATAGAATGCACTACGAATTTGCAACACGGCCATTTTAATTATACCAAAAATTCCAATTCAATATCCCAAAATCGAAAATCAATAAAAATTAACATTTTCCATTATATCATAGAGATATTAACAAAATTTCTAACACCGGATTTTCGATATTATATGAGCTCACTAGATTAGGTATCGTACTTAACATTTAACCCTCTAAAAATAAAAATTAAACCTAGTCCATAAGGATCGATGGAAATTTCTGTACATTTCTTAAAAGTAAATCTTTAAAAATTGAAATTTTCAAAACAGCAAACAATTTAAAACTTTTGGAAAACCATTGGGACATTTGGAAATATTTCAAGCCTTTAAACATTCAAAATCATGGGTCTATGCTCTGATACCACTAGAGTTGTCATGCCCCGACTCTCCCGTCGAGTATATAATTACCGCCGCGTTATCTCGGCATACGGACACTACCAAAAATGAGTCAATCAAAATAATGAAATCCCAAATCATAAGCGTCGGATTTTATCAATACTTACCAAAGAACGCAACCAATATCAGTAAAATCTGTATGGTATGAGATATCAAAACTTCCTTTCCATGGTCTATGACCTACAAACTCCCAAAATAAATACATAATCCATACCTATCCAAAAATCAACAAAATAATCCCCCAATCCGTAATAGTAGACGTCATCTCCCTACACGTCCTCTGAAAAGGATTTAAAATTGGGGGTAAGTATTTTAAATATCTAGTGAGTGGAGTGCAATGGTATACAACATATAAATAAAGGGTGAGGGTGGTGATGCCAAATACATATATCAAATATCATTTAATGCAATAATGAAATTTATTCTCATAAAATCATTCATATCAATCTACCATGACTCATATAATCAAATCAATTAGTTCAAATTCATTTTTTTCACAATTTTGGGGTGTGCCGAAAATATTATCCTACCAATGGCCGTTGGCAAGACCCGTCAAGAGTTTTTGACATTTTGATAAAATCCCCTTTTTTACCTTAGCGTTAGCTCGGAGTTCCGTGGGGTGCTACCACGTTATCTGGCAGCTTGTGGAAGCTCTTCAACCCACCTCCCCCAAACTAATTTAACCATCCTTAACCACGCTATCCTGATAACCCGATCCGTAGCAAGACTTAGACTATAGTCATTTTTCTCAGCACCATGTTACCAATTTTCCATTTATCAAATCAATTCATGCTCAATCATAAAGTAGAGCAACATTTCACAGATCACATGAGTATCTCAAAATAATATGGTGCAAATAAGTCAACAATCAAACTCACGAGTCATGGATAATTCACAATTCCATTTCAGACTCACCACAATCACAAAATATTATAAATTCATTTCAAAATTCATTTCAAAATCAAATTTGCAAATCATATTAAAATCATTTACTCATTTAAATGATATATAACCATCCACTCACCTATAGGGAGGGTATTCACTCCATATTTCCACAATTCAGTCCAATAAAGTTTTACTCCGATCCTCAATTGATTTTCCTAAATCCACAATTACGATTATATCATCAATTTCTAATTATTTTTAGGGTTTATCAATTTTTCTAAATTTTGTACAACCCTAATATTTTCATACAAAAATTTCAAGAAAATGCATTTCCTTCAAATTCATCATATTTTCTGTACATATACAAGTCTTCTCACCCTAAATTCAGCAAAAAATTATTCAAATATCGAATGGATTAGAAATTCCCTCACCTAGGGTTTTCGCAGTTTGCAACCCTAACCTTTTTGTATGCTTAGTTAAGTCCGGAATCCTACAATGCTTCCAAATTAAAGCAAGGTTTATCAATTAGGCCTAATCACTTAGAAAAATCGAAACCCTAGAGCTATGATAAAAAATCGACCCTTACCTACGCAGTGGAGGAATCGCAGTAATCGCGGCCTAGGGTTTTCGCAAACCCGTTAATAAAGATTGCAGGAGTCAATGAGGGTTTGCAGGAGAACTCTCGGTAGAGAGAGCAGAGCGCACGAGCGAACGAGGGAGAGAGATAGAGGGGACTGTCACATGCGGAAAGAGAGAGAGAAAGAGATGTGCGGTTGTCTAGGCAGTGGTGGTGGTCGGAGGAACCATGTGAGAGGTAGAGAGTGGCGGGAGAGAGGGAAGAGCGGCAGTGCGTGGCGGAGGGAGAGAGAGGCAGAGTGAGAATCAAGAGAGACGAAAGATGAAGGAGAGAGGGAATGAGATTAGGGTTTCTAACCCTAATTTCATTAAAGGGGGAGCGCAGCGTTTCGCCCCAAAACGCTGCGTCTCCTCTCTCTCTCTCTCTTTTTAAATATATATTTATAAATAAATATATATATCTATATATATTTATACTCACTTTTCACTAAATTTTAAATTTCATAAAAAAAAGAGATTCACTATGAATTGTAGACACGACATTTTATATATACCTAAAATTCAAATTTAATACCCCAAAATCGAAAATTAATAAAATTTAAAAATTTTCCTTTATATTATAAAAATGTTTACAAAATTTCTAGTATTGAATTTTCAGTATTACAGTGAGAGAGGCTATTAAATTTGAATATCATTTTATGATTTTGTTAGGAATTAATGTGAGATTCATGACATTGAATTCGTGATTTTGATTAAGGGGTGTAACCCACTAATTGACCGTTGGCCTAAGTCGGCTTTTTTAGGACGCATGGTTTTTGCTCTTCTGGTTTCCGGCGGATTTCTTGATTTTGGGTGGGATGCTGATCAGAGGGGAGGCTTCTTTACAATGTGGGGACGCCATTCATTCAATGCGGGACACTAATCATTCATCAGGATAGGATTTCGTACGATGTGGGATATATTCATTCAATGTTTAGGAGACAGGATGTGTGTGAGAGAGAGAGAGAGAGAGGAATGGGGGAGGAGACAGTGAAAGAGAGAGAGACTGGGATTGCGTTTGGAAATAAAGAGAGGGATGATAGAGAAAGAAAGACTTGTTCGGGGTTTAGAGAGAGACAAACGGAAGAGTGAAAGAGATCAAAGATGAAAGCAAGTTTGGTGTTGCCCATATAATTTTTCTCCTCATGAAAGGTTTTTTCATGTAAATTAGAGCGTGATTGTTGTTTTAGCATGTTCCAAACTTTCTTGTTGATTGTGTGATCTTCATATCTAAGATTTCATTTATTTTCTAAGAATGAGGCGGAGCCTAGATTGTACACAAGTTATTTAACAACATTTCTGAGCGAAGAAGGAAACGAAGTTCAGGGAAGCTTAGCTTACTATTTCTAAGCAACAGTAAGGAGCTTTTGAGCTGGAATCATGGGATTTTGTTTCATCACTTGTGCCAGTAGTAGAAGATATCAAGCAGTAATTCCTCCGGGCTTTAGTTCCTATAATATAGGCCACAAAACAAAATCACAAGTTATTTGGAAATATTATTTTCCTTTGCATGGGCTCTAACTCTCTTTGTCAATATAGGCCACAAAACAAAATCAGGCAACCAACTCCTACTTCGATTTCTAAGTTGCACCGAAACACATGTCTTGGTAATCATAATAATGCACAATAAACATGTCTAACATTATGAAAAATGAAAAAGATGATACAATTCTATAGATATACAATTCTTTGTTGTTTATATTGGAGAAGTTGAACATTTCTTCTTCTTCTGCTTCCAAATTGTATACTCAACAATCACACACATCATGCAGATACACACTCTATCTGCACTAAATTACTCACAAAGCCAAAAGCCACAGGGTATATATTTCCCCAATTTTTTGTTTAGCCCGGGGATTCATAGAATGTCAAACATTTCTACTTTAGTTGGGTGTATGCTAACGCTTCTGTCATTTGTTCTAGGGGATCGGTGAGTTGAGACCCACTTGAGAAGACATTGAACGATGGTTTTTGTGCCTTTTGGAAGGGAAGGATGACATCTTCTTCAATCCGGCCTGGTTTTTGAGGTGCTGCAATGTTCTTCTAGCATTAAGTGTCTGAAACATTGGAGCAGCCCTCTCCTTGAACTTGAGAATGATGAAGAAGATAATTCTATATATAACGAAGAAGACGAATACAGCAAACAAGTCCCACCACTTTGAGTGATCCAGCGGAATTCCTAAAAGGCCTCTGAGGATATCCTCTCCCTTTAGTTTTGCACCTCCTTGTTCGAGCGGATCAAACTCCAGTCCTATGAAGTCATTCTTGAGCGCTCCCTATATTTGTAAAGAATTTTAATTGTTCAGTTTCTCTTTTCCTTTTGTCTATATATTGTGTGTTTTGGAAATTACCTGCAATGCATATGCTCCATAAAGGATATATGAAATGGGGTACCTCCAGATTGGTTTTGGAAGCTCGGAGAGCAAGCAGAAGAAGCCAGAGCTCATAATTGTGATTCCCTGCATATATTAACAAGCCCCTGATGTTTTCTTGTGAAAATCAACCATCAATGGCAAATTAGAGAATTGTGCAAGTGGTTATTCTTACTAGAATTGCAGCCCCAATCATGATACCCATCAAGAAGTTGGGAACTAGTGACGCAACAATCATCATGCACCCTTCTACAACCATGATGCTGCCAAAGAGATCAAGGGTCACAAACGTGAAATGTGAAAATCCAGGTCTTAGCTTCACCATGGGATAGGAAATTGGTGCAGCGATAGCCGTTATTGCTATCAAAAATGGGAATGAAGAGAGCAAGTTTGATAAAATATAAACAGCTACTCCATAGTGCCCATTTTGCCTTTCTTGATAGAAAACCTGTTTCCGCAGAACAAACAAAAGTATTCAACACAGTACATTGAAAGTGTAGGTACAGTATTTTATTCTTGCACGGTGTGCCAGTCAAAATCACCTTGAGTTCTTCAATAAATGATGGGAAGCCTCCTATGGACAAGAATGTCATGAAGCCAGCAAGAAAAGCATTGCAGGCAGCTCTTGCCATAATAGAGGTATAGCTGGTTCCAATGTTGAAGAATATGGTGCCAACGGAAATTGCAAGGAATATGTAAAGTATGATCCTCACCCAAAAATAGCCTACATCTCTTATCATGTTGAGGAACGATCTCTTTGTCAATGTACGCAGCTGCTGCGACCATATTGCTTGGCTTCCCATTTTGCTTTGAATCTCGAGTCCTTCCTGTATTTAATATGCATATATTCAATGGAATGTGTGACAATTCTACTTCCTTTGTTCTCTCTATTCAAATTTGCTTACTCTCAATAAGATGCCATTAATCTTAGCTTTTGCTCTCTCCGCATACTTGGATTGATCATATTTCTCAACAAGCATAGCCTTGATCTCTGACGTTGTCATGTCATTCAAAGGATCTGAACGTAATTGAATTTCCTGTCTCCCCCAAACCACAAAACCCATAATAAGTCTCACTTGAAGAGAATTTCTGTCAAGAGCAACTTTGGAATTAATTACATACATAGTGTATTCTTCGCGATCGAATCAGTGTTGCTGATACAGAGTCGAAGTCCGAATTTACACATCGGAGGAAATGATCTGAAGGATTTCTTTTTGTGGGGCATGGAAATCCAGCTTCCGCGAAAAACTACTCATAATGTTGCATATGTTATGATATTAATAAGTATTTTATGACTGATATGACAAACTAGTACTAGAAATCGAGCTCCAACAAAGAACTAATTGGAATGTAAGCTAATTCCATTTGAATTCACATATTTGTGAAAATGAGAAGATTAAATTAAGGTTTCCTGCATTCATTAAATTCTCGCTTAATTTTATTATTATTATTATTATTATTATTATTATTATTATTATTATTATTATTATTATTATTATTGCTTCATGAGAGTTAAAGCTCAATAGTTCTTGCAGTATGAGTGTTGAAACCTAATGCATACCTCAATTGCCTTCCTTGCGTCCCCAAAATAAACATTTTGACCACCAGAGAGCAAGCAGAGGTCATCAAAGAGAGCAAAAACTTCACTACTAGGTTGGTGAATGGAAGCAATGACAGTTCTTCCATCTTGAGCAATGTTCCTTAGAGCTCGCACAATGAAGAATGCAGAGGCAGTGTCAAGCCCACTGGTAGGCTCATCAAGGAACAGCATGCAAGGTCTGGTAAGGATTTCAAGTGCAATGCAAAGTCTCTTCTTTTCTCCACCACTTATGCCTCTCAAATGCCAGTTTCCTATCAGCCGATCCTTGCAATCTTGGAGACCCATTTCGGCAATGGTTGCTTCTACTATGTCATTGATCTCTTCTTTGCTCATGTTGCTTGGGAGCCTCAATTTGGCCGAGAATATAATGGTCTCTTTCACTGTCAGTGTCCCAAGCAACACATTCTCTTGTGTTACATATGCCTAGTCAAATTCAGAAAATTGCATTACAAAGTAAGAAGTGATACATCATGCATAAATGTCTCAGAGAGGTAATACACGTAAAATTAAACTATATGGCATGAACATTTTAAGGTTAAGCTTACAACAGGGAGGAGGGAAAGAAAAGTTATCATCTTTATTTTTTTATTTTTTTTTCTTCTCTCTTCAAGGGTGTTGAGTTTTCACATTTTATTCGCATTTTTCACAAGGGTTAATAGATGCCAAAAAGGAAAAAAAAATAAAAAACTTGAATTCCCTCAAAATTAATTTTTTAAGGGAGAAAAAATTAATATGTTCAATTTTAGAGAAAGAAAATTAAATTTAGTGTTTTTAGAGAAAATTTTAGAACTAATATATTTAAAGAGACAAAATCTAGAATAATTATATTTTATATGAAGAGAAAATAATGTGCCTAGTTTTAGAGAAATAAAAACCAAAATTAGAGAGAGAAAATGTAAATTAAATTAGTTTTTCACTGAGAGAAAACTATTATGTTTAGTTTTTATAGTATGAGAAAATTAAATACCAATGCTTTTAGATGGACAAAACTTAAAATAATTTTATTTTTTAAAAGAGAAAAAATTAATATACTTAATTTTAGAAAAAGAAAAACTAATCAATTTATTTAGAAAGAAAAATATAAATTAATTTGAATTTTTTAGAGAGAGAAAATTAATGTGATTATTTTTAGAAAGAGAAAAACTAAATTTGATTTTTTAAGAGAGAAACTAAATTAGTTTCTTGGAGAGAGAAAATAATGTGTTGAATTTTCTTAAGGAGTAAAAATAAAAAATCAATGCATTTAGATAGAAAAATTTTAAATAATTTCATTTTTCTTAAAAGAGAAAATTAATGTGATTAGTGTTAGAGAGAGAAAATCGATCAATTTGTTTGAAAGACAAAAAATATGAATTAATTGGAAATTTAAAAGAGAGAAAATTGATTGGGCATAGTTCAAAGGTCCAAAGGGGCAACACTTAAAATACCAAAAAGCCCATGACTTAGCGAACGCTCTGGCATGGTAGCAACAAAGAATTTATCTCCTCAAAAAACTGACGTAGGGTAATCACTTGGTTGATCCCTAATGGTGGTAATCCAGTCAGTTCGTAGAGGCACTCGGTGACCTCAAGCCGACACCCAACTTTTCTTGATGACCGATAGCCTCACTAGGAAGCTGAATGCTATCTCTTACCGGTTAAAAGTAATATCTAATTAAGACCCACACTAGTATTTATTTCCTATTCAATCATAAAATATATCTCCTAGATAAGAAAAGAAATCTTTGAAATCTAACTGATAAAGAACAAATCTTCTTAGTATGGTAAATTTCGTAAACGATGAGAACTCTAAATCTTTCAAGAATATTTAACTAAAGAGTTTCAAGATTTCGAGACAATTTCACAAGAAAACTAGGGTTGGAATGCCCGGGGTACACACAACTCATTGACAGGAAATATATAAAAATATTCTACATTACTATTCCAGGTACGCTCTCTAAAACATAAACCTCGACACACAAACCACATGACTCTCATTCTCAACCCTCTCTCTCTTACTCAGTTTGTTACATTCATATTGAAATCCACTCTTTTTGATTTGAGTGTTAAAGTTTCCCACTGAATCATCCTTCGGTGGTTTTTTACAGATTTCAAGTCATCCTTTAGAGCACCTGTTTGAGTTGAAAAAGGCTGGTATATGTGGAATCAAAACACACTTCCAACAGATTGGCGTCTTCTGTGATAAATAAACTGACTCACTAGACAAGCATACTACCCACCCTTTGTGGCTATTCCAACCATGACAGCCATCAAGAGAAAAAGACCAATTATTAGCTTCGATGATGATAACCTAATCAGAATTGATCTTAATCGCAACGACCCTCTAGTTATCACCACCAGAGTGGAATCTCCGTCGTTAAGAGGGTTCTTATTAATCAGGGAGTAGATTACAATCTCCTTATTTGAGATGCCTTCGGCGAATGGGTTTCAATTCGTCTTACCTTTAGCCTCCCACTGGGTCCCTAAAGAGACTCTCTGACGAGCGTATCTATTTAGAAGGTGTTATTCCTCTCACTGTAACCTTGGGAATGCCCCCCAATCATGCAGTCGTTAAAGTCGTCTTTTATGTGATTAAGTTATTTTCGCCTTACAACACTATCCTTGATCATCCTAGTCTGGATGAGCTAGGGGCATTATCTAGTATGAAACATATAAAGATCAAGTTCAGAACACCTGGAGGAATTACTACTCTCTATAGCGACCATAATCCTTATGCTTTATGGAAGAAAACTTCCCAATCGACACCTAGAGTTTAGGGACGACATTGAATCAGGGACCAAGCCTGAACCTATGGAAGAAATAATCAAGATTCCCTTAACTAATGACCCTAGCCAGACCATTCGTATTAGAGCTAACTTGGCAACACACCAGTGAGAAGGGTTTATCGATTTCCTCTGCCGACATTCAAAAGTCTTTGCCTGGTCACCCGAAGACACATCAGATATTCACCCTTCGATTATAGTCCACAAGCTGACCGTTAACACTTAACACAAGCCGATTAACAGAAGAAAGGGGTGTTTGCCTTAGAATGTCAACATGCTATACAAGAAGAAGTCCATAAACTATTAGCGGCTAGATTTATTCGTGAAGTTAAGTACCCCGAATGGCTGGTTAATGTGGTCTTGGTGAAAAAAGCCAACGATAAAAGGAGAACATGTGTGGACTTCATCGACCTTAGTAAGGCATATCCAAAAGATAACTACCCACTTCCGAACATTGACAAGCTGGTGGATAACTTTTTGGGCCACCAACTCCTGAGTTTCATGGATGCCTAATTTAGCTATAACTAAATACAAATGGTGCTGGAAGATGAGGAAAAGATGAGTTTCATCACTAAATTCGGCATGTACTACTATTGGGTTATGTCATTCGGCCTTAAGAATGCGGGAGCAACCTTTTAATGGTTGGTCGATAAGGTCTTTAAGGACCAACTCGGTAAGAATATGGAGGTGTACGTTGACAACATGCTCGTTAAGAGTGCCAATTCGGAAGCCTATGTTGCCGATCTTGAAGAAACATTTCAAACATAGAATGCTACAACATGCGACTAGACTTAACAAAGTGCACCTTCGGAATTGTATCTAAAAAATTCTTGGATTTTATGATCACCAACTGAAGAATTAAGGTAAATCCTGAAAAGATATAGGCCATACTAAACATGTCACCACCACAAACGTTGAAAGAGGTATAATGTCTCATGGGCAGAATATCAGCCTTAAGCCGATTCATGTCAAAGGTGGGGGAAAAATATAAACTCATTTTTGATGCCTTGAAAAGATCCCATAAGTTGCGTGTATGCCTGAGTTTCAAATGGCCTTTGAGCAACTTAAGGAATATCTCATGTCTCCCCCACTGCTCTATCGTCCTATTACTAGTGAGAAACTCTACCTATACCTCTCTATCTCTAACCGAACACTTTGCTCTGTGCTTATGAGATAGGAGTCAACTGTGTAGAAATCAATCTACTATATCAGCCGAATACTCAAAGAATCTGAAATCAACTACCAATTAATAAAAAAGATAGCTTATACTCTAGTCATTTCGACTAGACGGTTTCGGCTAAACTTTCAGGCTCACACTATCGTGCTGCTCACCGATCAGCTATTAAAATAAATCTTTTAAAAAAGGGATATTTTTGGCCTCCTCATCAAATGGAGTGTAGAGGTGGGAGAGTTTGACATTCAATACCAGTCAAGACCCACAATTAAAGGCCAAGCTCTAGTAGACTTTATTCTCGAATGCACCCTTCCGATTCCAGCAAAGCATGGACTTATCGATAACCATGAAGAATGGTCACTACCGGATTGGACATTATACGTCGATGCATCACTGAACTCCTCAGAAAGTGGTGCCAGGCTCATACTAATGGGTTTAAACGATTTCAAGGTGGAGTACACCCTTCATTTCGAATTTAAGGCCACAATAATCAAGCGGAGTATGAGGCTTTGCTAACAGGACTTTGAGTCCCGATGACCATGAGTGCTCAAAGCATTCGAATGTTCACCAATAGCTAGCTAGTTGTTAAGCAAATCGAAGGGGTCTATGAGACTAAAAACTCAATCATGACCAAGTACCTGAGTAAGCTACGCGGAATAATGAGCAAATTAGACAAAGTTGACATTCAACAAATCTCTCGGTTAGAGAATGCACGAGCTGACATGTTCTTTAAGTTGGCAAGTTCAGACTCAGTTGCCTCTAACCGAATAGTCTATATCGAGAGACTACCACATCTCAACACCGAATAGTCTATATTGAGAGCCTACCACATCTCAACATGAAGAATCTGAAAATCATTGTGGCGGACCAACCCCCTAGAGGCCTATCTAAGGTATGATCGTTTATCAGACTCGCCATTGGAGGTAGAAAAGCTGAAACGAAAGGCCACTCATTACACGATCATCGATGAGAACCTATACCGAAAGTCCTTTACTCACGCATACCTGAGGTTCTGAAGAAGGAGATTATGTCCTCTGACAGATCCACAAAGGGATGTGTAGCAATCACTTGGGGGGCTCAAATCTAGTTTATAAAGCCCTACGTCAAGGGTACTACTGGCCCACTATGAAGATCGACTCGGACAATTATGTCAAGAGGTGTGATAAGTGTCAACATTTCTCTTGGATACCTCGATTACCTTCCACCAAGCTAATCCCATAACAAGTCCCTAGCCGTTCGCTCATGGGGAATGGACATCCTCAGACCATTTATACCAGCCATTGGATAACGAAAATTTCTCATAGTGATTATCGATTACTTCACAAAGTAGGTGAATGTTGAACCATTAGCCCAGATAAAGGAGCCAAGATCGTAAGGACTCACATCAATACCAGACTCAGGATAACCCACGTTCTCATCACTGACAATAGGAAACAGTTTGATAACAAGAGTTTTTGAGAATTTTGTAGCAAATTGGAGATTCAACACCAGTTTTCATTGGTCGCCAATCCACAAACTAGCTGACTTGCTAAAATAACGAATAAAACAATCTTACATGGCCTAAAGACAACACTGGACGAAGCTAGGAGGCGATGGGTAAAAGAGCTCTACAATATCCTTTGGTCATATCGCACTACACCTCGAAGGACAAACGAAGAAATACCATTCAATCGAACATATGGATGTGAAGCTGTCATACCTATGGAGATAGGAATTCACTCACTCTGGGTGAATCAGTACAACATGATATGAAACAAAGTTGCCTAACAAGAATGACTAGACTTGCCCCCGGAATGGGAATTTGCATCTGCTCAAATGGCTACATGCCAGTAATAGATGGCTGAGTATTACAATCAAATGGTCAGAAATAGAACATTCAAACCAGGCAAATTAGTCCTAAAAAAAGCAGAGGCCACCGGTCAACCTCTGCCCAGTGGTAAAGTTGCGCTCAACTAGGAAGGCTCCTATTAGATGCACTCCGTAGTCCACCTGGGAACTTGTCACCTCAACAACCTAGACAGTTTGGATGTAGCCAAGAATTGAAACTCAGAAAACTTACGTATCTATTGTCAGTGAATCTCATCATCTCTCTTGGCCGGAAGAATCCCCCAACAAGTACGGCTTCTATGCTTTTCCTTCTGTTTATCTTATCAATTATTTCTTATTGGTTGATTCGTATCGAACGTAGCATGTTGTCAATAAGGGATGAGACTTCTAGACAGGCAAGCATGGCATATCCTATCGATTGATTCCTATCGAACGTATCGTGTCGTCAATAAGGGATAAAACTCCCAGACGACAGATACGACTTATCCTATCGGTTCATTCCTATCGAACATAGCATGTCATCAATGGATGAGACTCCTAAATGAGCAAGCACGGCCTATCTTATTAGTAGATTCATATCTAACATAGTGTGTCATTAACAAGGAATGAGACTCCAAGACGGGCAGACATAGCCCTTCCTATCGGTTGATTCATATCGAACATAATGTGTCGTTAATAAAGAATATGACTCCCAGTTGGGTAAACATGGCTCATTCCATCAATTTGTTTCTAGCCCCCGAAACGAGATATATGTCTCTCAGAGGGATATGCCCTACCCTAGCATTTAAATCTTCTATCAGGTGTCATCCAGATCGAAACACATTAGCAATGAAGGATGTACCTCCCGATTAAGTACACACTATCTCGTTAGCTGAGCGAGCAAATGAGAGATCTCTCCTTGGACAAATATGATAAATATTTACTTATTCATGTGGTGATTATCTTTACCAAGGCTCTTGTGTTCGTGGTTAACTCTCACACTGTTTGGCAAGCCTATCATACAATTGGTTCATCGGTCACCTCATTCACTTAGACACATTCATATAGCGAATACATATCAGATTACATGAATCGGCTTGATTTACAAGTCCTCGAGTCGAACCGAATTTCATCGAAAAGAGATATATAGAATATTTGCAGAATTGTTCCTGGACAAAGAAACTGTCGAATCACGGGCAATCAACAACACTAGAAAGTACAAAAATAGTAAAAAAAAAAGACGAAAAAAAGAATTTCAAAAATATCCATAGCCAAATTTGGACAAGAATATTGCAGAAAATGGGTTGAGAAAGGTATGAGATGGCCATGAAGAAATTGTAAGAATGCATCAAGATTCAAACCCTCTGCCATGCACAGCTCCTCACCACCTATTGACTCCTTTAGTTGCCCAATCTGAGAAAACACAAATCAGATGACCAACTTAACCCATAATAGGAGTGTATCTAAAACTCCCTTCTGAAATTGAGAACCCCAATGGGAATCGCGACAGAGCCCATCACAATGCTCGAATACCGAACGGCATGATGAGACCTCGCGTCAGTGGTTCCCCACTTGACGAGGACTTGCATCGGTAGCAACAATTTATACTACAAGATCCTGTAACCTAAGGCACATCATCGAAGAATCTCTCAAAGAAGCTAACCCTAACCAAAAAAAAGACTTACAAATGTGAAAACACAAGTTTTCTTTGAGGCAACACAGAGTCATACTGCCCCTATTTATAGCCACAGAGGAAAAGATCTTCATAAATCTTGAGCAGATGAAACAACTCAATAAGGATTGTACGTAATGAATGAAGAGCTTAAATCCCTCCAATTTCCCATAATACATTTATTTCAGAAACACTTGTTCAAAGGTTGAATGTATTAACTCTCTCTCGGAAGACGATATGGTTAAGGAAGAAAGGCCGCTTCATGCAGCCTGTTTTAACTTCATACGGTATCAAGCGTATTGAAGACAGTTCATGAGATTTGAAGTGGCACGTACTGTATTAAATGCTTCACACCTTTCTAACAAATAATCATTACTCATAGTGCCTTTCTAACGAAACGACATTATGAATCGGGAGCAAATGATTGGGTATAGTTCAAAGGCCCAAGAAGCAACACTTAAAGGCCAAAAGGCCTATGACTTAGCGAATGCTCTGGCTTGGTAACAGCAAGGGATTTATCTCCCTGAAAGACTAACGTAAGCTGATCTCTTGGTTAATCCCTAACAATGGTAATCCAGTCCGTTCGTAAAGGTATTCGGTGATCTCAAGCCGATGCATCTCTTTTCTTGATGATCGATAGCCTCACTAGGAAACTGATCACTATCTCTCACTGGCTAAAGGTGATATCTAATTAAGAGTCGCACCAGCATTTGCTTCCTATTCAATCACAAAATACATTTTATAAATAAGAAAATAAATCTTTGAAATCTAACCGATAATGAACAAATCTCCCTGATATGGTAAATTTTCTAAACGATGAAAACTCTAAATCTTTCGAGAATATTTGACTAAGGAGTCCCAAGATTTTAGGATAGCTTCACAAGAAATTAAGGGTTGGAACGCTCGGAGTACACATGACTCATGGAGAGGGAACATATAAAAGCATTCTATATTACAATTTCATATATGCTCTCTGAGACCATATACCTTGACACACAAGCCACAAGTCTCTCATTCTTGGCCCTCTCTCTTTTGCTCGATTTGTTTCATTCCTATCGAAAATCACTTTTTCTGATTTGAATTTCGGAGTCTCCCTAGCGGAACATTCTCCGGTGGTATTTTGCTGGTTTCAAGTCATCTTTCTGAACATCTATTCGAATTGAAAGAGGTCGACATCTATGGAGTCAAAACCTATTTCCAACAAAAATTAATATGATTATTTTTAAAAAGAGAAAAACTCAACTTTTTTTTTTTCAAAGAAAACTTAGAGAAATAAAATAATGATTAAATTACTTTTCAGGGAAAAAATTAATATTTTTTACTTTTAGCAAAAGAAAAGCTTTTTTTTTGTTTAAAGGGTGATCACGTAAAAAATCAATGTATATCGAGAGAAAATGCTAAATAAGATTAATATGTCTGGGGACCTAATTTAGAATAATTTAATTTTTCTAAAGAAAAAATTAATATATTTAGTTTATAAATTTTTGCGGTATTAATGTTTAACTTAGCTGTTATCATTTTAAATAAAAAGAAATAGTAAAATTATTAATGACTGTTGGATGACAATTCTTATTATGTTTAACAATACTCCTGGTGGCCCAACGATGGCCATAAATTTTTTTTTTTCAAATTTCTATTAATTATGTATTTATAAAATGACATTTTTTTTTTTGTTCCATCACACCAACCCTTTAATA
The DNA here is from genome assembly GCA_037126225.1 of Dillenia turbinata. Lineage (NCBI taxonomy): Eukaryota > Viridiplantae > Streptophyta > Magnoliopsida > Dilleniales > Dilleniaceae > Dillenia > Dillenia turbinata. Next base: position 21,701,575 of record JBAMMX010000007.1, read on the forward strand.
ATCAAAACTAAATACTATATCCCTGGTTAATAATAATTTCTCTTAAACATATATTATATCAAATGAAAGGGTATCTAAATGTGAATTAGGCTGAAAGGAGGGGACAGGGGGGTGATGTTACTTACGACAGGACCATGGACTGGTGTACACCTCTTCTGCCCGTTAAGAAGAACTTGGCCGGTCATTACAACGTTTCCAGCAAGTCTGCCTGCACCCCAATCATTTATTATAAAATTGGAATTTGTAAATAGTGAAAAGATTAATAAAATTTATTTATGGTATATACCCCCACTTGCAAGGTACCCACATTTACCAAGTTGGAAAGATGGTCCCCTACTTGATATCAACCCCCCTTATTTATGGTATATACCCACATTTGTGCCATGTGTCCCCACCCTCCTTTATGAACACAATACTGTTCCCCACTTTAATTAGAAACTAACAAATTTGGCAAGTCGTGACATTCCAAAATTCCAAAATTTTTAGTCCATAAGTTTATTCTTTTTTGACAAATCTTGATATAACGGTGAAATTATTTTAATTTTTGATAAACTCGAGATCACAGATTTTAGTCGTAAAAACAGTTTCTTTATAAAAATGTAAGAGAAAGATTGTCTATATAAACGTCCACTCTCTCCCTATCTCCATACTAAATCGAAAAACATTTTGTGTACCGGATGAACCTGTTTAAATTTTTTTATTCTTTTTTTAAGAATTTACATTGCCAGCTTTAAATTACAAGTGTTTGTTTATAGAAAGGGGGTTTAGTCAAATTTCAAACCATTTTATGATATTATGGTATCTTTTTGTTTTATAGGATTTGAAATCTATAAAAGTTTAAGAGTAACTCCATGATTTAGAAAAACAAGAAAAAATAAATAAATTTTAAACAAGTCTGCATAGATCTTGCTCCGCATATTTGTGAGGAATTTTACGGCACTGTTACTTATTTTTTACGATATTGTAATAGTAAATAAAGTCTATTTATAATAAACAAAGACACATCAATGGTGTAAAAAAAAAGTAAATCTCAATTTATGATAATATTTATTATAAAACGGGAGATTATTAAAATCAGGATTTTTTATCACTAACAGGTTTTAATTATTTTACATAAGCTATTTTTACAAGAATAAATCAGGATTTTTTTTAATCGGAATTACGACTATTTGGTGGCAGTGTACCCAACCCCTAGAACAAGAAAAACCATGCGATAGAGTGGGAAAATTGGATTTTTTTTTTTTTCTCTCTTGATTCCCAAAATTTCTTTCTGGTTCTCACCAATCAAATAAGACTTTTTTTTCTCCTCCTTTTCTTTGTTCTGATTCTTATCAAATCACATGCGTAAATTAGCCCCATTTCATATACCCCCCCAAAAAAAAACAATCAAATTGAAAAAAAAAAAATCTCTCTTTGAATTTTTATTACCATTGACCTAAAATGGGGGACTTGAACTGTCATATATGGAAGCCCTACTCTTAGTTTTTCTTTTGTCAACAATATTTTCGGTGAATGAAAATCGAAATATGTTATATAACTTAGTGATCAAAACAGAATAAAGAAATATAATCGTGTAAATCCCTGTTTAGTCGCGGGGAGAGAGAGAGAGAGAGAGAGAGAGAGACCTGCCAAAGAGTCAAGAAGGGTGGACTTGCCAGATCCAGAAGGACCCATAATGGCCATGATCCTACCAGGCTCAGCAAAACCACTAAGCTTATCAAGCAACCTTCTTGTGGGCTCATTCTTCCCTATGTTGGGGAGCACCACCGTGAGCTCTTCCCACACCAAATACATTCCCGCCATCTGCTCTCGACCACTGCTACTTGCCACCACCACTTTTTCCACCTCCACCGCCACCTCACCACCGCTGCTACTTCTACCTGCGGCCAACTCCACTGAATCCATGTATATTATGTTACAGAGAATTAAAAGGAGAAGGAGAGAGAAAACCAAAACAAGGATAACAGTAGACGGTGAAAAGCAGTATCATGCATGCCATGAAACTAAGATTTATATTAGAGTGGCATAATCATTCCTGCCGAGAGAGAGAGAGAGAGAGAGAGAGAGAGAGAGAGAGGGATTTGTGGTCCTATTGCAACTTAAAATTAATAAGGACATGGGAACATGCGACTGCAGCCACCAGAAAAGAGAGGTATGAAGGGCAAATGTGCTATAAATGAATTTGGCAACCCCCTAACTTTAATACATGCACAATTATGTATGCTACATTTAGCCCTGCCACATGCAAACAGATTTTAAATGATTTGCATTCAGCTTATTAAAAAACAATAACAATTATTTTCTGGGATTAAATTTTAAGTTGCATTTTTTGTTTCACTCCCACTAATATTTCGTATTTCATGCTTTAACAAACTATATATTCTAAGTTTTCAGGCTTTTTATCTCGTTTCATTTTTCTTGTTTCTTCTCTCTTTTGAACTTTGATGATTTTTTATCGATATTATGGTCGGATAAATTATGTGGAAAATCATGTAGAAAAGAATAATTGCAATTGATGGGCCAAATAAACATAAATTTCTTGAGAGAGAGAGAGAGAGAGAGAGAGAGAGAGGGATGTTGAAATGTGGACTCTTTATTGAAGCCCCAGAGGGGTTAATTGTCACTGGACCTGGTTGCCAAGTGTAATTTCTTAAAATACGAACTACAAACATACAATTTGTAATTTACCCATATTTTCTGAATCTATATGTTATATTATAAAAATAGAGGAAACATCCTTATAACCTAATATCACTTTATAATTTTTTCCAATTTTTTCCCCTTTCTCCGGTGCAAGTGCCTGTTTGGCAGACTAGAGACTGATTCTGATTAAAAAAAAAATAAGAAAAAGAAAAGATAATACTAATAACCCAAAAGAAAAAAAAGATAAGCACTACTTCGCAAGGACGGTGCCAAGGAGAGTCAAAGAAATCTTATGTAGTATTAAACTTAGGAGAACCGATGTCTAAAATGAATCTCACAATATTAGGATCAGATTAATCAAATAATTTAAATATTAATTAGTCTAATTAAAAAAAAAAAAAAAAGAGTCAAAGGAGCATCCCCCAAAAAAACCCTAGATTGGCTCCTCAAAGTTCTCAACTTGCAGATTCGTCCCCCAACGGCATCCCGGATCCGTCCCTACGATTAGATCCTTGTCCAAAAGTTGTAGCTTAATGGGGTGAATTAATTGTGTTTATATATATATTCTTTTTCCTTTTCGGACGTGGCATTATATCTAACGCAGAGCCGATAATTATAAACAAATATATAATCAAACTATATTGTAAAAACAAAAAAAAAAAAAATTGCTTACAATCAGAATTTTAAAATTTGGAATTTCTTGTTTCTAGCTAATTGTTTGATAAAAATCTTTTTAATTATACTTTTAATTAAAAACCGTAGTTCAGTCTTAACTAATGTGAGATAAATTTGCACAAATATGTATAATATATTTTTTATTTTACTAGACAATTACGTACAAGCAAACAACTACACCATATTTAATATTACATATATGACAAAACCAAAACAACAACATCAAGGACAATTATTGGCTATTTTAGACAAGTAACTAGTTCTTATGCATGTGCAAAAAGGTATAAATTTGTTAAAATTAATTAGATAAATATATACAATAAAAAATGATAACTGTTTACTTAGAGTTCAACAAGATAATACATAAATTAGTACTTATGGTTGGTAACAGTCATGTTAAGTAGACCAAAATGAAGGATTTGATTCAAATAATCATTTAACTAAATAAAAAAAATTCTTAATTAAGTTAAAGTTTTAAATTTCAATTTTTATCTATTTGTTGCGAACCTGAAATCAACTTTTTAGTTAATACTCTAACTGTCATATTTTTGCGAATACATTGTATCGTGATTTTTAATAGTCTATTTCGTCTTTTTTCTAAATTTCCTACATTTAAACTTTCAATTCTTTTAATTGGTATATTTTTTTTGTTTTCGTTGCATATGCGCAAACCATCTCAACCGATACTCTTACAGTTTATCCACAATTGAGTATACTCTTAATTTACTACGTATCTATTTATTTCTAATTTTATCCTTCCTAGTATTACTACATATCCATCTTAATTTTCTCATCTCAATTATAGTTATTTTCTACTCTTATTTTTATTTAATGGCTCAATATTCAATACCATATAGTAATATAGACTTTATTATCGTTCTATAAAATTTTTCTTTTAGAGAGAGTAGTATCATGTGGACCTGGCAAAAAGAAGTAATGAATGTAATCGAACAAGAAGGGGTTGAATATGATTTGAGAAAACTAATGTGAATATGATTTGAGGAAACTAATGATCTTTTGTTATGTGGGCATATGTTTTTGGTGCTTGATATAGTCTTCTTCCTGGGGGCGGAGCCGGAAATTCTTCTCGGGGGTCATAACTTTTCTTTGAGGGTCACAAAACTCAAAAGTAAAACACTATAAAAAAATAAGGGTTTAACGACGGATTTAGCGATGAAAAAATTTCCGTCGTCAATCATGCGTCGCAAAAATTTAGCGACGGATATTTTTCCAATCGCTAATTTAGTGACGTAGACGGATATGCATAATTTTTTCATCGCTAATTTTAACGATGGATATTTTTTCTGCCACTAAATTTCGTATTTAATATTTTTATTTATAGGGCCCACCCGCCAGCCCGCCGGTGGCCGTCCACCACCGCCCTGGCTCCCTACGGCTTGCCCGCCCATGTCCGCACCCCGTCAGCCCTTGCCCGCCAGTGCATGCCCACCTCCTACTGCTTTTTTTTTCTTTTTTCAGAAAATATACTTTTGCCCAGATTCGAATCTGGGTTTAAAGAATTGTTTGAAATGCTCTTAACCACTATGTCACATTAACACATTTGATATACTTTTTTTTTTTACTTCTTTACTTTCTTTCTAACTCTTACCATTAAAAATATATTTTCCTAATTTAACAAAAATACAAAATATAAAATTATATTTAATAAAAACATAAAATTATATTTAATAGAATTATAAAATTATCTTTAATAAAAATATAAAATTATATTTGAGAAAAATATAAAATTATATTTAATAAAAATTAAAAACCTATTTTAATAAAATATAAAATACAAAATTATATTTAATAAACACAAAATTATATTTAATAAAAATATAAAATTATATTTAACGACGAATTTAGCGATGGATATTTTTTCTGTAGCTAAATTCAGCGACAGATATTATTTTTCGTCACTAAATTTAGCTACCGATTTTTTTTTTCGTCGCTAAATTTAGTGACGGATATTTTTTTTGTCGCTAAATTAGCAACAGAATCCGTCGTTAGTTTAGCAATGAATATTTTTTCCGTCATTAGTTTAGCGACGGATATTTTTTCCGTCGCCAAATTTAGCGATGGATATTTTTTCTATGCTAATTTAGCAACGGATTTTGAAATCCGTCGCTAATTTGTGACGAATATTTTTTTCCGTCGCTAATTAGCGACGAATATTTTTTCCATCGCTAATTAGCGACGAATTATTTTTCGTCGCTAAATCCATCACTAATTTGCGACGATTTCTGTTTTTGTTAATAAATTCGTCGCTAAATAGTAACGAATTTTTTCCGTCACTAAATTCCGTCATTAAAATCGTGTTTTTTTGTAGTAAAAATTTTATGCTTAAAAAAAAATTTCAAAAGTCTTGAGAGACATGACACTACAAAAAAACAAGGGTTTAATAACGAGTTTAACGACGGAAATTTTAGAAAAATTTGTCGCTAAAACTTTTAGCAACGGAAAAATTTCCGTTACTAATAATGCGTCGCAAAAATTTTACGACGGATTTGGAGTTCCGTCGCTAAATTTCGCATTTAATTTTTTTATTTATAGAACTTGTCCATCCACTCGCCGACCGCCACCCACCACTGCCCAAGCCCCCTACTGCTTGCTCACCTATGCCCACACCCCGCCAAAGCATGACCGCCTTTTGTTGCTTTATTTTTTTATAGAAAATGTGTTTTTGTCCAGATTCGAACCTGAGTTTAAAATGTTATCTGAAACGCTCTTAACCACTATACCATATTAACTTATCTGATATACCTTTTTTTTTTTACTTCTATATTTTTTTTCTAACTCTCATCATTAAAAATATAATTTCCTAATCTAACAAAAATACAAAATACAAAATTATATTTAATAAAAATACAAAATTATATTTAAAAAAATCATAAAATTATATTTAAAGAATATAAAATTATATTTAATAAAAATCAACCTAATTTAATAAAAATATAAATTATAAATATATATTTAATAAAAACATGAAATTATATTTAATAAAAGCATAAAATTATATTTAGTGACGAATTTAGTGACGGACTTTTTTTGTCGCTAAATTTAGCGATAAGAAAACAAATCCGTCGCTAATTAGCGACGAAAAATGAAATACGTCGCTAAATTTAACGACGGATTTTAAATCCGTGGTTAAACTAGCGACGGATATGAATTCGTCGCTAATTTTAAGGACGAAAAATAATCTGTCGCTAATTAGAGACGAATTATAATTTTTGTCTTTAAATCCGTCGCTAAATAGTGGCAAATTTTTTCCGTCATTAAATTTCGTTGCTATTTTTTGTAGTGTGGCCCACAAGACGGTTCGCAGCTCCGCCCTTGCTTCTTAGCAATGGTTTAGTACGTGACTTTCTTCTATTCAGTCTTTCAGATTTGTTTACGTGTATTAAATTATAATTATTTAACTAAAAAAATATTTCATATTCAGTTGTTCTTTATTATATGTGATTTTCTCTTTTTGAGATCTCCTCCAAAGAGTGTTTGTATTTGTTTCTAATTACCTGGGAGAAAAAAATTACCTATTTTGGCAAAAGAAAAAAGAAAAAATCTGCATGCACATGAGCATAGTTGGAGAGTAAAAATTCAAGGGCATAAAGTGTCATAAAAAAACAATTATTTGACTTGCAAGTTGCGGGTGAGTAGATGCGGGTTTAATTGTCATTAAATTCTTTTCTTATTTGATTTGATTTATGTGGTTTGAGGTATTGTATTGTTTGTTGAAAATTCCAAGGCATTTTTGAAGTGTTGTTCCCTCCTATCTACTCCTATTTGTTCAATTTGCAATCCACACGGTGGTGAGGGAGAGATAGACAGTGGCGGAGCCACGTATTGACTTGGAGGGCCATGGCCCCCCAGGACTTCTGAATATTATATTAAAAAATTAAATATAAAAGCAATATTAAAGCCATAAAATCATAATAATTTATTGTTTTAATTAAATAATCATGATAAGAGCTTTCAAGCTTTTCATTGATTACTTCAATATTTCTCAACCCCCAATTCCCCAACAAAACACAATAATTCCCGAAGTCCAGATCAGGGCTCTTAATTTTTAACCATTTCAAAGAGAAGCCAGGTATTAAATACACTCTCTCTCTCTCTCTCTCTCTCTCTATTGACCAATATCCGTAGTCGCACTCTGATTAATTTAGTTTGAGTACTTATCAGATCCATATTGGAGTAGCTCTCCTAATATTATTTTTTTTATTCTCATGTTTTGAATTTAAAATTTAATAAAAAAATTTAACACCTTTATTTAATAGATTGACCGTCTGTTGGTATTAAATTGATTATCTCCAACTTATGCCTTCAAGCTCTTGATAAACCCAATTTTTCTCATAAGGCTTCACAACGAATCCTCCCTTGGATAGAGATAGAAAGCATCAATCCAAGTAAGAAAGAACTTATGGAACCCTTAATCTGCCAATCATACCCTGACTTTGCTGACTGAATATGTGCTGTTCGGACTGTCCCAAACAGAGTAATGGAAATAGGGAGAGCAGATATCTATAGAACATTACAGAAAAAATCCAACAACTATTTTTTTAAAATCAAATTCATTCTTTGGCCCGAAAGACATGCGGCCATGAAATCAAGATCAAAGCAGATGATAGAGTCGTGATAGTGGAATAAGGATATTAGAAAACATTAGAGCCAAGCCCGTTCATATAATTTCATAGGCCAAATTGATCATAATGTTTGGTCCCAAATTTATTTGATAGAATGAGCAATTTATTAAAAATATTTTAATTAATTTAAAAAATGTTTAACAATGAAAAAAAAAGAAAAAAGAAAATATCTTGTAGCATATGAAAAGTGATTGTCATGTATTACTCAAAAAATTGTTGTCAAAACTGAAATTATGAAATATATCTATGAAGACAAAATGATTTCTCACCCAATTTAGAATTTATTATGGTTGGAAACTTATATACACATTTATACTGTTATAATATGGTCCTTTATTCAATTGGAGATCGTATAATTTTCAGAAATTTGTCTATAAAGAAGATAAATTTAAATAAAAAATTAAATCCATTTTATAGTCATTGTTATATATAAAAATTTTGTTTTATGCAACTCGTTGATAGCTAATACCTAATAACCAATTCAATGGTGTGATATATGATGACCAAATTGACATAAAAAATAATATTTTCTCCATAATTCATTATTCTTTTTACGATAAATGGATATTCAACCAATGTCCTGTGAGTTTAATGGCGGAACGGTAAACTCTTTTAAATAAAATCTCAAATTTAAATTTTAAGAATGAAGAAATATGTGTCATAAGAGTTAATCGCTAAATTAGATTCTATATATTCAAAAAATCGGTTGACCAAGAAAGAAAGAGGGGTGAGTGTAATTTTCTATGTTTGGATACCTAATTTCATTTTCCATGTTCATTGAAACCCGGGGGGGGGGGACAACTTGTTCCGTCATCCTCATCAAATAATGTTGCAATTGAACAAGAATTCAATTCAATTTCATGGGTCCCATATTAATTGGATAATGATCAAATCAAATCTAAGAAGTCCAATTCGAACATAAAGACTACAGAGTAATTCAAGACAAAATAATAATGTCAAATCGGAAGGTGTATTTTTGATCGTACGTTCGGTAAGAGGGGGCCTCAACTCATCAAATTGTGCATTGAATGAGTCGACACGAATGGCAAGTGGGGCAAACAGCTTTAATCTCGCACTAAAATATGTATTTGATTTTTCATCTGTGAAAGAGCTATGATGTAGTTTAGGTCAGTATAGCCAGGTGGGGCTGATTTTCAGGTGCAGCGTCCTGAAGGAAAAGTCTGTGCCCGCTGCAATACATTCACGCAGTGGCCTCCTACAAGACAAAGCACTCTTTAGTGATTATAAATTTATAATTCAATCGATTAAGTTTGATTTTTTTTATTATTTTAAATTATAAAAATATATATAATTATAATTTTTAAAATAAAATATCAATCATAATCTTTATAAAAAGTAACATTATCATGTAACAAGAATTAAAAACTCATTTTTGGAGAAAGTGATATCATTATTAATGATTGAGATTGTTTAAGTGATTTAATCTTTTCTTTATTAGTATTTAAAAATTGAAATACATTAAAAGTTTTTTCACTTCTTTGAGATCTTCATTTTTTGAATGAGATAAGAGGGGATAATTATAACTCTGAGATAGTTTCATTGAGAAGATGATTTTTTTTTTTTCATTTTTTGACAAAAGTCAACACCAAGATAAAAAAAAGTTATAATAACTATGCACACATCTTATAAAAATCCACACATCACACGAGTTGAAGGTCGGCCCGCTATTGATCTGTTGGTTTGTACGAGTTGCCTGCATAAACGGTCCTATTTATGAACTGACCCGTAAAATATATGGATCAAGGATCGACCTGGTCTGACCGATGCATAAATGGTCCAAGTTTCATAACTATGATTACAATTGATGGACGCCATGGTGACTGGTGTATCTTTAGTGGCGGCTGTGATGTAGTGTAGTCGATATTACTTTCTTGTATTGTATTTATAAGGAGTGATTTGTCTTATAGTTTAGTGTTTCCCAGTGATGAAACATGGCTAAACCGACTCAAATCATGATGGGCTTAAGACTGGCCCTCAACTCGTCGAGCAACTTTCTGAAACCTACTTGCCAACCTGGTGGGCATACATCTGATCAGTTAATCATCTGGGCTAAAAGGCTTGTCACTATCGTGAGGTTAAAGACCCTCCAAACCTCTCGTTCAGGGAACAATCAACTGAAACATGTCGTCAAAAAGGGATATAATTCCCAGATAGGTAGGCACGGTCATCGGTGTCTACTGACTAGATCTTGCTCGATAGACAATTGCTTGGTCACAGCACCTCCTCGATGTTCGGTGACCATCATTTGGTTTGCTAAGGGAAATACTCGCTTCTCCTATAAACATGGACAGGATCTTCCGAAAACGGAAGGGAGATCTCCCATCATGGAATGAAATCTCCTTATCTGTTCAAACTTTCCTAATCGATAACGATTGAGATCTTTTAGTATCTTTTCATCATGATCCCCAAAATCTCGGAACAGTCTCATAAGGAAACTAGGGTTACCCCGCATGCGCATATCTCTCACACTAGGTAACTATATATACATTGCTAAGTCGATCAATCACGTATGCATAAGCACTCACATCAGCATACGTTTACATACTCTCAACACAGAGCTTCTCTTTCAATCTGTTTTTTCCCATTTCGAAAATCGCTCTCTATCTCGAACGTCAGAGTCTCCCCTACCAGAGTAATCTCTAGCAGTTCTTTGTAGATCCCACTGATTCGGATCATCAGGCAACCAAGTCCATTGTTTGATTTAGCAAAACTATCATCTGTGGAGATTGACCCACCTCCAACAGATTGACGTCGTCTGTGGGAACAGACTAGAAAGAAATTTGTCCCATACCGCTTCGCTTTGTCAAGAGAGAATGCCTCCCTGAAGACTAACTAGAGCTGCTTCTAGAGCTGTGTCCATGATGGAAGGGCACACTACTACTCCGACGGACACCGCACAGCATGTGATAAATAACTCTGTAGGAATTCCCATTGTCAATGGTCTCTCAGAGGTCCAACCTCCAGCTGGCTATCTAGGCCACCCAACACCACATGCTACCCTTGCTTTTCTAGAAAGAGCCACTTGACCCCAAGTGGAAAGGTTAGAATCAAGAATACAAAGTATGAATAAGCTGCTAGAAAAGCTCAACCACACCTTTCGGCCAGCAGCTCAATCCTCCTCCCACGGATCGAGTCACGAGCGTACATAGAGATTCTAGCCTAGAGAGCATCGAGAGCTCTCGATGACATCCCGGCACAATCTAGATAACCTGCGAACATAGGTCGAAGAGTTTGTGGCCAATGAGCTAGAGTGAGAGAATGTGAGGAGAGATGAGCCCACTCAGTATCCCATTGGTCGCTTGCCATTTGACTCCAAGATCTCTTTGGAATGAATGCCTCATGATGTGCTTCTCCCTCCTTTAGAGAGGTATGACAACACTATTGATCCGAGAAACCATGTTGCCCACTTTATCATTGTGATGATCTCTAAAGACATGTCAGATGCCACCATGTACAAGCACTTTCTAACAACTCTAAAGGGTAATACGTTGTCATGGTTTAATTTGCTTCCCCCGTTCAGCGTTAAAAGTTTCTCTCAACTTCAACAGGAGTTCAAGATGCATTTTGTCATTAGTAGGGAGGAGCAAAAAAAAGTTTACATCCCTCCTCTCATAGTGATAGAGAGATGACGAGCCATTGAAAGACTTCCTCGAAAAGTTCAAGGTTGAGATGATGAACGTCTCCAGCCTAGATCACTCTATCGTGTTGGTAACGGTACTTATGGGACTGCGACCATTTGAGATCTAGACATCCATCACCAAGAATCCCCGATGTACTACTAAAGAGTTTTATGCCCACGTAGAGAAGTACATCGCTATGGAAGATGTCGAAGCCTTCGATAGGCGACGCAATCGGCCAACTCAAAAAGAGTCTAGCCAATCACCTTGACGGTTCTCACCTAAAAGGGCCTGGTAAGGGCCCTCGTAGTAGTAAAGTTCACTAGTTACACTCCTCTGAAGAAGGCCCCAAACCAAGTTCTCCTCCAGATTCAGAATAAGCCTTATGTCAAATGGTCTCCTAGTCCCATAGAAGATGACCCTAAAAATGACAAAACTCGATATTGTCTCTTTTACCAAGACTACGACCACCTCATCGATGAGTGCAAAAAACTAAGAGATGAGCTCGAATTCCTCGTATGAAGTGGTAATTCCAAAGATTCATCAGTGTAGAAAGAGAAAGTCTCCCTTCTCGGAGCTCGCACAGCCCAAAACAAGAGAACAAATGGGCCAATTAGCCAGTCCCGGGAGACACTCATAACCGACCACGTGGAGTGATCCTTCAAGCGCAGAATGGGTATAACCTCTCAGAGCCTTATCTTCCAGTCTATATCTTGTGGGTGCTACACTAGCGCAATCACACACGATTGAATGAGAAGGGGCACTTGTAGGCCCAATCTTTCAGAGGATAGAGGCATTCGGCTCCACATCCAAATAGGTCCTCGCCACTTGTATCGACAAGCCACCTTAAAGGAAGAGACCCATGATCAGCTTCAGCAATGATGATTTGGTGGGGGTCAACCTAGAATGACATGATTCCCTCATTATTAGGCCTAAGATTGTATAATACAAAGTCAGGAGGATTTTTGTTGATCCAGGAGCCAGCTGTAACCTCCTCTACTAGAATGCCTTTCAATAGATAGGTTTTACCCCTACACACTTGCAATCTCATGCTGGACCCATTAAGGGACTCTCGGCAAATGGATATACCCTGAAGGCATCGTCTTACTACCCGTGACCCTTGTGACTCCATATAATCACAGGACAGCCTCAACCAAATTCAATGTGGTTAAGCTCCCCTCACCTTACAATGTCATCTTAGGATGACCCGGTCTCAACACTCTGAAGGCACTACCGAGAACAAAGAACATGAAGGTCAAATTATAAACCTTTGATCATGTCGGAATGATACCTTGTAATCTAGAGCCCTTGGCAATTTCTCTTAAGTAAACTCTAAGTCCTTTTCTCTCTATGATTGCTTTCCTAGTACCCCTTAATGGATGGTCCATGGTACTTAGCATCAGTGATCAAACTATTGATTATTGTTTTCTCCTTAACGATGTGTCTTATTTCTCTTCACGAACTAATTACATTGAGCATATGCCGCAAAGCCCCTCTTATCGAACGAACGAAGTCCACCGTAGGGATCTATCTCCCAAAATGGGCAAATATCACCTAGTCCTCCCAAACAAAGTTTATTATTGAGATCTATCTCCCCGAGCGAGCTAGCATCACCTTGTCCTCCTGAACGGAGTCCATCGTTGGGATCTATCTCCTTGAGTGGGCTAGCATCACCCTGTCCTCTTGACCAGAATCTATCATTGGGATCTGTTTTCCCGAGTGAGCTAGCATTACCCTGTCCTCTCAGACAAAACCTCTTGTAGGGATCTATCTCCTCGAACGGGTTAGTATCGCCCTATCCTCCTGAGCGAAGTCAATCGTTAGGGATTTATCTCATCGAACGGACAAACATTGCCCTATCCTCTTAACGGCATCTACCGTTGGGATCTATCTCCCTAATTTGGCTAGCATCGCCCTGTCCTCCTGAGCAGAATCAATTGTTATTGATCTATTTCCCCGAATGGGCAAACATCGCCTCTAGAACCAAGCTCGTAGATAGGGATTTGCCTTCCTGAATGAACACACATTGCCCAGTCTATCAAGTGAACAGAGCATATCGAACAAAACTCATTGGACACCTGTAACCCCTCGAATGGCTCAGAAAAGGAAGTTCCACAAGGGACATGATTTCCAGATAACACTCTACTCACCAAGAGGTGATTCTATGAACATAAAGTACAAGCCATGATAAAAACAAAGGGGCATTTCGTTGATGCACTCAGAAGTACAAAAGGTGAAAGTTAGAAAAGAAAGTTGAGACCCCGATCAGGGGATAGGAGGGACATCAGATTTTACAAGAGCAGTAGCCGACTCAGGTCCAGAAGTAGGGTCCGTAGTGTCTAGGGGTACGGCACTCGCCAACCCTGCTTAACAAAGTTCCTCGTGACAGTAGCCCCTAGCTCAGTCACCTTTCACTTGGTAGCTTGGATAGATTGATCATTCACTTCAGCTAGCCTCTTTACAGCCTGTAGGGAGGCCCCTTAGACTTTTCCATCAACTCTTTACGTTAACAGAGTGCCACATCCCATTCAGCCCTCAGCTGCTCCATCACCTCGTTGTGGGTATTTAAAATGGCCGCGAAAGGCTTCTCCTTCTCAAGCTCTCCCTATCCTTTTGTGTGAATTCCTTCTCCAATCAAGCCACATTTATCGCCACTTAATCGGCCTAGTGCCTTATATGGCTCAATGTCTGCTCCTTTCTCTTCTTTTGAAACTCTGCCAGGAATATAGTCTAAATGAACAAATATCGATCAGTAAGTAGAAAAGAGGAAAGAAAATAAATGACAAAAGAAGAAGGATACTGTCACAACAGTAGAAAACAAGGCCTCATCACCCCACTCAAGTGAGAGCTTATTTAGCTCTAGCTCTGAATAATGGAAGTTCAACCGATCAGCTATCTGCCTCCCTTTGATGATATCTATGTAGCTACGATGATTGTCCCCAGGACAGATCATTACCATCCCTTGCTCCTTAGAGCACCGACGATCGTCAAAGGATCGAACAGGGTCACATAGAGGAATTCCTTTCCCTCAAGCACCACACGTTTGCTTTTATCCATAGGCAACAATGGAACAACAGTAGATGGCCCTATGCCGGGCCCTTTTGCCAACCCATGGTAAACGTCTTTAGGGCGCCTAGGAGAATGCCTCTTTATCTCCCCTACACCTCTAGGAGCATGGCCGCCAAACCCTTTGGTCTTTTTTGATTTGTGGCCATAGCGTCTTCAGCTTCTCCTCTTTCTGCCAGCTCTCCCATCGGAGAACCCTTATCATTCCATCAATAGAATGCTTTCCACCTATTACGTGTTTAGGTATATCATGATTTCGGACAAGTATACCTTGGTCAAGTGTTGTGTATAGTATTAAACAGTATCGATCCCACATGAATATTTTATACTACCAAGTATGAATAACCTTAATCTAAGTTGAACAAATCGAATCAAGTTGTGAAAATTTTAGAAACTGCTAAAAACAAAATCTAATATATGAAACTCTAATATGATAAAAACCCTAGGATTTCAATTTTATTTATTCTTATCTTTCAACACAGCTAAATCTCTTCAATTCCTAAGTTCATTGGCTAATGATTTATTATTGATGATGACAAATTTTCCTAAATTAGTTCACCAAATGGTCATGCAATGAATCCCTAATTTGTCTAACTAAAATCCAATGGTCATGCAACTTCGATTAAATCAAACCGCATTAAGTTTAGTGAAAATTTGTAAATTAAATTTTCTTTAATCTCTACACATGAAATTAATCCAATAGTCATACTTATAATTTCATATGGATTTTATTATTTGGATTAATCTTGTGCAATTATATTGGTCATGCATACACTCAATTTCAAATCATCAAAATGTTGGGTCCAAAAACTTTTAAAGCATTAAGAATAATAATAAAATTTCATCAAAATAATAATCAAGCTAATAAAACTTAAGGGAAAGAATCAAATCAAACCATATATTAATCAAAAAATAAAATCCACCAAGTTCTAGGTAAAATAAAATTAGCTAGACATTAAAAAGAAAAATAAAAAAGTAAAAGAGAACATTACAATCCTTGTTTGCATGCACATGGAGGTCGAAGTCACTTAGGATGGAGGAGGCTATTAGGGATTGTAAAGTGTGGAAGAATGAGAAAAATAAAAGAGAAATTCGTGTCTCAGGAGCTGCCCTATTGCCACATATATCTACAAGTGAAAACCCTAGAAAAAATTTAGTAACTTGGATTATTTTGGAAGTTTGGACTTTGAATTTGATTTGAAACATTCTTTTACTGCTTGATGATGATCTTTAACTTTCCAAATACTTGAAAATTCTCTTTTCTTCAATTTGGATAATTTCTGAAATTATTAGCAATGTAAATCCGAAATTATAGCACCATGTTTTCATTTTGATTCCCAGTTTTCGTTTTCCAGCATTGTAGTAAATTCGACTCAATTTTCGGATGTCTTCTGATCTAACCCAGCCTTTAAGATCTTCACAAGAGTTGTAGGCTTGAAATCTTCTTTCCAATGCTATAAAAATCACCTCAATCAGATATTGGGACAAAAAATTATAGTCAAAATACTGAATGATATCTGTTTAGTTCGAAAATAGCAAGTTTGCTCCATTTTTCCTAAATCAATGACCACGAAAATAAATCAATATAAAATCATAACATATGATTCAAATCAATTCTAAAACACATAAATAAATGCTAAAAGAGATATAATTCAAGTATATAAAAATATTACTTTCAAACACCCCCACACTTGAATGTTTGCTTGTCCTCAAGCAAAAATAATTTTCTTCCAAAACCTCAATTTTTGTCAAGTCCCTAACCATGCGTACGATATACTCAAACCGGGATTACAATCAAGATAATCAATATTTCGTAGCATTTAATACTAGAAAAGCCATTACATCTCCTATAGTCTCCTCGAAATCAAGAATAATACAAGATTCAAACACCCTCACAGCTGGTTCGCTCAATAGAATGAAGAGAGATACTATTCAACTATTCAAAGTACTCAATGTATGTAAGAGTATGTGTATCACTCAAATCAACATGATGAGATGACATTACCATAAGTTTGCTCATATATCAAATCTCCACCACTTAAATATGAAATCAAAACACCAATTAAAAGGTCTTTTATTTGGTTGTAACGGGGTTAGGGTAAAGGATAGGACAATAGATAAAATGTAAGGTCAAAATGATTCACTAAAAATATTTAAGTATTAGAACATCGCATCCTTTATATCAAGGTAAGAGAATATTTACTCTAACTACGAATATATAATATGAAATATCACTTATTCAAAGCAAAAAACGATATAATCAACTTTCATTGTAAGATTGAACAACATCAAGAAAGAAAAATGTCCATTTTTTTCTCGATTTTTTTTCTTCATTTATTTCTTTTTTTTCTCTTTTTTCATTTTTTTGCTTTTTTTTTTCAACCAGCAAATTTTTTTTTTTCTTTTTTTTGGGCTGATTTTTTTTGAGTACATTAACTTGATAACATAAAAAAATCATAATGCTAAAAAAAAACTAGAATGCCATGCTATCAACTATAAGTACTTTAGTAAATTAGGGTTTAAACTTTGGGGTTAGAAAGAACGAGGGTCATGGGGTAAATTATGTAGGTTATTAAAGAAAAAAAAAGGTTTAGGTTCAAATGGGTTAACTAAGGATAATATGATATGGATGGTATTTTTCGAAAGCTAAATTTGTGTAAACCTAGGTATTATAATCATTTTGGTGTATGAAAATCAAGAATGTGGTCTCAAAATGCATAACAGAGCAAGTTCTAGAATTATCAACTCATGTGTGATATACGCTCAACAAAAAAACGAATGAGAGCATGAAATTGCTCTTTAAGTCTCAAATCCTCACTAAGGTAAGTTTGTGTCAAATCTTGCATTGTCTGTCTTTCAAATCAATCATAAGAAGATCAATAGCTAATCATATACCAAATAACTATTAATACAAATTATTTTTTATGCAACCCAATTCAACACAAGTAGTACGAAAGGACTAGAAATCTCAAGAAAAATTTTCGTTAGCATGGAAGAATTCAACAAAAATTTTTTGAGAACAAAGTAGAAATTCTTCAGCAAAAATTTTTTGAGAACAAAGCAGAAATTTAGCACTCAAATTCCTATATATATATAAAAAAAAAATTAGCAACCTATGTATGCATATTGCCTCACACTTAAATTAAGCATTGTCCTCAATGTGAAAAATAAATAAAATAAAAACAAAGAGAACAAAGGACTTCCCTAAAATGTAGCCTTCTTTTCGACCTCTTTCCTCTCATGCGAGGGGTTTCTTATTCCCAATAAATGCCTTTCTTTATTGTTTTTGGCCAGACATTATTTTCTTGTTTCAACTCGGCTCATAGATCTTCAACTGTGACCATTCATGGTGTCTTACTATGCTTTTGTCCTTCCCTTGTAAATTTGAACATTTTCAGACGTCTTTTGTTTTTTCACCAACACATTGACTTGCAGCTTCCTTTCTTTTCCTCCAAGTAACCTTTTCTTTGATTTAAATTTACTAAAATTCATACCTAAAGCAACATATGCATCAACATATTCATTGTCCAGAATATCATGTTTGACATGCGAGTAATTGATAATGCAATTTTCAATACGATCACTAGAATGAGAGATATTAACATCATGTTTAGAAACCTTTTTAGTGCACTCAATCCTAGAAATCTCTTGTTTAGAAAATTTTTTCATGCGACGGAAAACATTAAATTCAATTTTTTCGTCATCTATTCTCAAAATCAATTTTCCAACAAAAATATCAATCAAAGCACGTGTAGTGTTTAAGAAAGGTTAACTTAAAATTAATGAAATACTCTCTGCATCATCTATATCCAAAATGACAAAATTAATAAGAAAAATGAATTTATCAATTTTAAACAAAATGTCATCTGTAATGCCTCTTGGATGTATTATACTCTTATCAGCTAATTGCAAAAAAAATATTAGTAGGTCGATAATCCTTTAACCTTAATTTTAAGAATACAGAATATGACATGACATTAACACCGGCACCCAAATCACACAAAATATTAGAAAAATTTGAATAACCAATTGTACAAGGGATAGAAAACCTCCCTGGATTAGTAAGTTTGGTGGTGGCTTCTTTTATAAGATGGCTGAACATTCCTTCTTTAATTTAACTTTCAGAACTTCATCCAGCCTCTTCTTCTTTCTAATCACATTTTCGAGGAATAACCAATAACCTGGTACCTGTCTGATGACATCCAAAAGAAGAATGTTAACATGCAGTTCCTTAAAAATTTCTAAAATTTTTTAAAATTCTGCTTTTGTTTGTAAAAGACGTCTAGGAAAAGGATGAAGGAGTTTATATTGACTCAAATATAAAGTACTTTCTTATTTAGAATACGATACCTTAACCTTCTCATCAGTAGACTGATGGATTTCTTTATTGACTTCTTATTTTTCCTCTTTTTTTTGGGATGGATTTGAAAATTGCTGCAACTCCTTTTCATTCTTCAATGAGATTTCATTTACCTACACTCTTGGATTTTTCTCGGTAACACTCGACAATCGACCTGACACACGTGAATGAAAAGCATTAGCTAATTGATCAATTTTATTTTCAAACCTCTCAAGCCTTTTATTAGTCGCTGCTTCTAAGCGTTCAAATCTTTAATTGGTCATTGCTACCAAGCTCTCAATTCTTTCACTTGTCACAATTGCCAAGCATTTGATTGTCATTTCCCAAGATTGCTTGTTTTCTCTTGGCTGTTGATTTTCTGAGTTAAATCCCTATAGATGATTTGCTCTTTGCGGTGTCTCTTGACTCCATGAAAAATTTGGATGATTTCTTCACCCAGGATTGTATATGTTTGAGTAGGGGTTATTTTGAGACTTACCATAGTTAGAAACATAATTCGCTTGCTACACCTACGGACACTCAGAAGACACATGACTAGATTCACCACAAGAATCATAATATAAGGCTTGGTTACTCACAACATTAAGTTGATTAGTTTTCATGCAATTAATCAAGGAGTCAATTTTTACATTCAGCATGGTAAAACTATCAACCTCATGCACACCAGCTCTCTGTCTAGAATTTTCACGTTCATTAGACCAATCGTATTTATTCAAAACCATATCATCTAATAATACACATGTCTCATTATATGACTTACTCATGAATGCACCCCAGTCGCAGTATCAATGGCAATCTTAACAGATCGTAAAAAACCTCCATAAAATGTTTGCAAGACTAACCAATCAGGTATACCATGATGTGGACACTTTCTAATCAAATCCTTAAAACGTTCCCAAGCACAATATAAAGACTCACCGTCAAATTATCTAAAACTAGTAATATCATTGCGTAACTTAGCAGTTTTACCCGGTGAAAAGTATTTAGCTAAGAATGCTTGAAACAAATTTTCCCAATTCATGAAATGATTAGGAGGGAATGAGTTAAACCATACCTTTGCCTTTCCCCTGAGAGAGAAAGGAAATAAATGCAACCTTATGGCATTTAGATTCACCCCATTTAGTTTGATGGTATCGCTGATTTCTAAAAAATTCTTTAGGTGGTTGTTTGGGTCTTCAAAGGTTACTCCATCGAATTGATTAGCCTGCACCATACCAATGAAACTATGTTTTAGTTCAAAATTATTTGCCTCAATAGTAGGACGTGCAATAGTAGTTTGAATATCATGAAATCTAAGCATGGAAAACTCCATCATGGCTCTATTCTCTTGATCCATTGCAATCTCACACTTCTTTTCTTCCTTAACTTGTCTACGAATGGTTCTGAGAGTCTTCTATATTTCACCATTGAATTTGACTAAGTCATAATTTGTTGATCTTAGCATAAACTCTATACAGACACAAAAATAGCATAAAATTAAATTCCAAAATAAATTACAAAAACCACTCTAATAAATCTAGATTACCTATGTATGAATGAAAGTCATCAAAATATAGCAAAAGAATATATAAAAGATATCTAAACAGTAAATTGAAAATTTAAAAAGTCACTAAAAAATAAAAAAAAGTAGAAAAACCTATAAAAATGAGGGAATTTGGCCGAGATAGGGTTGTGCTCATAGTAAAACCATGAGTTTTGATTAGCGGCCCAAAATCCTTTGAAACAAGTGGTCGATTCACCCTAAATCAAACTATTTACCCAGAATACGAAAATTCCCCAAAAATTTCGTCAAAATTCCAAAACCAAAATCTAAAATAACAACTGTGCAACCTAAACCCTAATATAAACAAGAAATAGCAAAGTCCAATCTCAAACAAGGTTATCCTGATTGATATACAAAGATATCTCTGACAATGGCGCCAAACTTGTTACATATTTAGGTATATCACGATTTTGGACAAATATACCCTAGTCGAGTGTTGTGTATATTGCAGAATAACTGTCGATCCTACGAAGATATTTTATACTATCAAGTATGAATAACCCTAATCTAAGTTGAACAAATCGAATCAAGTTGTGAAAATTTTAGAAACTACTAAAAACAAAATCTAAAATGCGAAACTCTAATATGATAAAAATCTTAGGATTTCGATTTCATTTATTTTTATCTTTCTACACGGTCAAATCTCTTTAATCCCTAAGTTCATTGGCTAATGATTTATTATTGATGATGATAAATTTTCTTAAATTGGATTCACCGAATGGTCATGCAACGAATCCCTAATTTGTCTAACCGAAACCCAATGGTCATACAATTTTGATTAAATCAAACAGTATTAAGTTTTGTGAAAATTTGTAAATTAAGGTTTTCCTTAATCCCCACACATGAAATTAATCCAATGGTCATGCTCATAATGTTATATGGATTTTATTATTTGGACTAATCTTGTACAATTATATTGGTTATGCATGCACTCAATCTCAAATCATCAAAATGTCGGGTCCAAAAATTTTTGAAGCATTAAGAACAATAACAAAATCTCATTAAAATAATAATCATGCCAATAAAACATAAAGAAAAAAAATCAAATCAAGCCATGTATTAATCAAAAAATAAAATCCATCGAGTCTTAGGAAAAATAAAATTATCTAGACATTAAAAAGAAAAATAAAAAGTGAAAGAGAACATTACAACATTTGTTTGCGCGAACATGGAGGTCAAAGTCACTTGGGATGGAGGAGGCTATTAGGGATTGTAAAGTGGTGGAAGAATGAGAAAAATTTGGTAATTATATAGAAGTGAAAACCCTAGGAAAAATTTAATAACTTGGACTATTTTGAAAGTTTGGACTTTGAATTTGATTTGGAAACTTTCTTTTGCTGCTTAATGATGATCTTTAACTTTCCAAATACTTGAAAATTCTCTTTTCTTCAATTTGGATAATTTCTAAAATTATTAACAATACAAATCCGAAATTATAGTACCATGTTTCCATTTTGATTCTCAGTTCCCATTTTCAGCATTGTAGTAAATTCGACTCAATTTTCGGATGTCTTCTGGTCTGACCCAATATTTGAGGTCTTCACAAGAGTTGTATGGCTCGAAATCTTCTTTCCAACACCATAAAAATCACTTCAATCAGACATCAGGACAAAAATTTATGGTCAAAATACTGAATACTATCTGTTCAGTCTGAAAATAGCAAGTTTGCTCCATTTTTCCTAAATCAATGACCACAAAAATAAATCAATATAAAATCATAAAATATAGTTCAAATCAATTCTAAAACACATAAATAAATGCTAAAAAAATATAATTTAAGTGTATAAAATTATTGCTATCACCACTAAGCTCACTACCATTAGCCTCCACTGACTTATCGGCAGCTGACCAAGCAAGTCATTGAACAGTGGGAGACCTCTCTCCTAGGCTCTAGTTGGTCTCCTTCTCAGGCAACTCTTGTAACTACACTCGCCTCCTTTTAATTCTCCATGAGGCAAACGGAGCTAAATCAGGCGAATGAACCCCTCGAAATGCTCTCGATCTCCTTTAGGGCTCCCCTCGACTTTGCCCTTATCTATCAGGCAGTGGTGATTTCTCTCAAGTCTTCCTCTATGGCAGAATGCAAAAAATTTATAAGTTTCTTCTTCTCCAGTAACAAGGGCCTCTCGATCAACCTTTTCCCCCAAGCAACAGACCCACAAGTGACAACATCTCATTGTCAATGAGATGGTTGACCCAAATGCTCCTTTGCAAACTTTTGTAAAAATTGCCTACAGATTGGACAAAGTTTGCATTACAACAAGGCTTGTGAGACTTCAACCCAGAAAATGATTCAAAATTGGGCACCGAAAGTTTTGGCATCAGGTCCTTCTTTAAGAACTCGACAAAGAAGTACTTATGTATCCATGTCTTATCAATATACTTACTATGGAAAAACCTCCAGTTTGACCCTAGCCGAGTCTACAGACAAAACCAACCTCTGGTACAACCTCTCTTCCCACACTTCTTCAGAACTTCAAAATTGAAGCACAAATGGCAAAAACTCGTCAGTAAAATAATCGTAACTACCAAGCACCAAGCGCTGGGAATGAACAAGGTGGGGAAAATGTTCCAACATAACAGAACCCTAGCAATGGGGCCGTGTACTGCACCTTCAAGCCATACTTCACTAACTGTTTGTATATAGGGACTTGGCACCCTAAGGTCATATTAGCCCTCTCAGTTTCCGTTGCTGATACGATCTCAAAGTTATAACCCAACAACATGTCATTCCGGATGTCATGCAACTCCTCCTATGACATAGTGCTTCTGATATTTTCAATGCCAAGAGAAGAACCAGATGATAAACACTTGTCCATTTCCTCCGATGGTCTCTGCGAAAGGCTGAATCTCCTATAAGGTTATTTGTCAAAAAGTGAAATTGGAAGTGGAGTAACCAATCGTGGGACATGCAATGTAAGAAGTGTGCTGAAAACGGTTTGTGGTAACCGAAGCGGCACATGCCACATTAAATTCATTGATTCACAAGATCCAAAAGGTCTCTACCAGGCTATACTCCTGATGTTCCTTCTTCAAAGTAATAATAGGAGTAGGGCAAGTGATGATACATGGCCAAAATGGTCCAAATCATGATGGGCTCAAGACTATCCCTCAGTTTGTCAAGTAACTTTTTGAAGCCCAATTGCAAACTTGGTCGGCATACATCTGATTGGTTAACCATCTGGCCTAAAAGGCTTGTCACTATCGTTAGGCTAAAGTTCCACTGAGCCCTTCGTTCATAGAATAATCAATTAAAATGTGTCGTCAAGAAGGGATATAATTTCCAGACGGGAAGGCACGGCCCACACCCTTGGTGTCTATCGACCAGATCTTGCTTGGTAGACATCTGCTTGGTTACAACACCTCCTTGATGTTCGGTGACCATCATTCGGTCCATTAAGGGAAATATTCACTTCTCTTACAAACACAGATAGGATCTTTCAAAAATGGAAGGGAGATCTCCCATCATAGAAAGAAATCTCCCTTGTTATTCAGACTTTCCAAATCGATAACGATTGAGATCTTTTGGTATCTTTTTATCATGATTCCTGAAATCTTCGGATAGTCTGATAAGGAAACTAGAGTTCTAACACCCTGTATATGCTCGTCTCTCACACCAGATAACTATATATACATTGCTAGGTCGATTAACCATGTATGCATAAGCACTCACATAAGCATACGTTTACATACTCTCGACACAAAGCTTTTCTTTCAGTCTGTTCTTTCCCATTTCAAAAATCACTTTCTAATTTGAGCATCAGAATTTCCCCCGCTAGAGCAACCTTCAACGGTTGTTTGCAGGTCCTATCGATTCAGATTATCAGGTGACCAACTCCATTGTTCGAGTTAGCAGAGTCATCATCTGTGGTGTCTGACCCACCTCCAACACCCAGGTTGACCTCAACTAGACAAATTATATTAGAAGGTTTAAATCTATCCTGCTCTGTAACAGAACTTAAAAGAAAAGGAGAAGTTTTATGTTAACAGACAAGAATAAGATACTACACCTTAACACTTAGGGCTCTCTAGTATAAGATCATATTTTCTTTTAACCCATAAAGATAGGTTAAAGAGGTTGAAAATAACTTAAACATAACAAGCCATCCAACCCCATACGACTCGATTTGAAACTCATATGACTATTTAAGTTGGGTATTTATAGCATCTCATTGGAGCGGTGGAAAATATAGAGAGATAATGTGAGAGAGAAAATTCTCTGTATTTTATTGTATATGTTAGAAAAGTTGGATTTGGGTCCGCCCATGACGGCAAACCCAGGACCCATGCCCCTCCATTTTGTTTGAAATTTAAAAGGAGGGAGGGGTGGTTATCGGATAACGAGCACCCCTCAACTCCCCTCAAAACCCTCTCTCTCTAAGTTCACCAAAAAGTAACTTCTTCCTGGCCATTTGTGATGGAAGAGACATGACTTTGAAAAAAAATAAAAAAAGACAAAGGAAGAAAAACAACCACTACTTTGTTGAAAAATTTAGAAACGTAAATAACCAACAAAAAGAGAAAAAGGGGGTTGAGTTAATATAGAACATTTTTGTGTTCCAAGATAGAGAAATAACTTGACAGGGGCTTGATGATCATTTCATTCACCGAAGGCATTTAGATTGTGAACATTAGGAAGTGTACCAAATTCGTGACACTTTCTTGACCTAGAATATCCATCATCAGAAAGAGGTAAATGATCCTAATCCAATTCAGAACTTGGGAATTTTCGCATGAAAATAATTTTGTAGGTTTGTACAAAAATCATCAGTAGTATTAGAGCATGCATGGATAGGTTCCTACATCATATAGGTGGATAAAAAATTAAAAATTCCATGCATTATATTAGAGATTCATTAATGGCAACTCAAAATTGGTCAAACAAAATACTCTCATTTTAATCTAGTAGCATGCCTATGATATGAGGATTTAATTTGCAAAATTTCACATGCATTGGATGAGTATATTGGGAGATATTATAAATCTTAGCTGAAATTTAATGTACTCATAATTTTCAAAATATTGTGTTTCATGATATAAAATTTATATGAATAGTTTCGTCTCGAAAAAAGTTTTCTAACCATATAAAGATCACAAAAATTGGTTAAGAATTGAGAGAGATATGACTATTCGAAATTTGGGTCGAAAACAAAAAAAAATATTAAAGAAGATGAACAGTTAAATAGTCATTCTCACTCTCAGTAGCGGCAAGTGATCTCTAACCCTTAAGATAGAAATATCCGATTAGGAAACTAAGACCACCATTGAACTTAAAAATATTTAAAATTTGGGGTAGTCAAATTTTGGTAATCATGAGCCACGAGGAAGGTGGTGTATGGGCTTCACTCACCATCGCGGGCGGGTAAAAGACATTTTCAAACTTTATTTTATAACAGATGGTTTGGCGGTGTGTGGGGGCATGAGAAGGGCTATTTCTGGTCCCAATTTTCACCAAAATAAAGTTTTTATCTGTTTTGATTTTTCTGTGATTTATAAATTATTTTTTGAAAATAAAAAGTATTTTTTATTGATTATTAAATCAATAAACAGTTAAAAAATTATAAAAAATACTTTTTTAGTCTAAAAAATTCTAGAAAATTTTGTATGAGTTTGAAAAATCATTTTGGATTTTTTTTGTGGATTTTAGTATATTTTTTGGAGTTGAAAATTATTATTTATTGATTTATAATCAATAATTGTTTGAAAATTAAAGAAAAATCATTTTTCTGTCTGAGAAATTTATGAAAAAATTCTTGTAGGACTGGAAAATTATTTTTCTTAATTTTGACTATCTACGTGTAAATTGTTTACACTCCTTTGATTTTATGCTCATTTTTTATATTTAAAAATTTTGTTTTTTCAACATAAAAATTAATTAGAATTTAAGTGTCTTGTATAAAACAAATGCTTTTGAAATTTATTATAATATTATAGTTGGCTGCGTGACTAATTTAATATTGTTCCCATTTTCAAGAAAATGTTAATATTCGGACACAATATTGGGGCTCTTTAAAGGAGTGCTAGAGCATCGAGAAGTTTAAAACGATTGATGAAGTCGGGTTAAATATTATTCTATAAGAAGGACCCAACTCAAAGTACAACGTCTAGAACTTCTTGAATGAGGTCATTCTTTTTGAGAGAATAACGGATATATTTTAAGAAATTCTCTGCTTCCTTATTGGGGTAAAGTGATCGATGAGATGATTGTCGAGAAAGAGTATGATTCTTGACAATATGAGATCCAACATTAATAGAAATATGGAGGGTCAAGAATCTAGAGATCTAAAATGAAGAAAAGCTATCCCATAGTATAGATAGCACTACCCCACTTGCTGTAAGGCTATTTTTTCTCCTAAGGATAGACAATCCAATGGGATGGTGAGATGATTACTCAAATGGTCATGTTATGTTATAACAAATTTATATATTTTTCTTTTACATACTATGATTGTCAATTATTATCATAATCATGTAGTAGAGAAACTTTTAAGTTTTTACTACAATGTTTCCCTTGAGAATATGTTGACCATATTTATTTTTTTTATATGATCATAAATGCAAAAGAAAACTATGGTCTCTTGCTAAAAATTTTGAATTTGTAGAATTTAAGTAATTCTCATCCAATATTAAAATATTATTTAAAAACTTTGTGTATTAAAATAAAATTTTAGATTGGTAAAATTTGAGTAATTCTCATTCAGAATTATGATATTATATAAATACTCTGTGTATTTAGGTGAGAAGTTTTTAGGTTGGAAGAATTTGAGTAATTCTCACATAAAACTTATAGAGTTTTGTAACTTTAAATTAAATTCATGATAGTGATACATTAGGACTATAGATGATGATTGGGAGCTTAGTGAACTTTCGATTCTATACCTGATGTTGACTCATCATGAATGTTAATCTTGAAGTACACAATTATATGTATGATATAAGCATTAGTATATGTGCCTACCATCTTAGAAAACCCAAATCATAGCATCAAAATCCATTATTAGGGACTTGAATAGAAGTGATAATTGAATGGCGACGATCATGAGATGTGACGTCATAAAATTAGATATGTGCTGAAAGAATAAGATGCTTTGGCAGGCATCAAGTATATAAGTAGTACCTTGGAGTGGGTAATGCTGCCCTATAGAGGAGAGAATAAGATACTAACCAGGTGTGAAAAATGATAGATTCCACTACTCGAGTGATCCTAGTTAGCTTCTTGATTGATGACATGATGCCTAAATACGAGCAATATGTGACAGATCATGACATTTGGGTGTATCTCAGTGAGAAACATAGAGCTACCGGTGACTCATCTTAGACAATTGACCATAAAGTTTGATAACTTTGAAAAGTGAAGTAGTCACAGTATCAAATGGCTTTCAAAGATCATACCTAACATGATTAGAAAGTGGGAGTCAGTTGGTTATGTCCTCTCTGATAAACAGAAAATTCAAATCTTGATCCGATTCCTTTCTGTCAAGTGGGAGCACCTGAAAGTCAGTTTGATTCACAATAACAGTATGAAAACTTTCTTGGATGTTGCTCACTACGTCAAGCTTAGAATAAGTGGTTTTGTACTGCAAATCATTGTAGAATTTGAGTTCCAAGAGAGCTTTAGGCTTTAAGTGTCAAAGGAACTGCAACAAAAGCAAGAAAAAGAAAGTATATTGTAGACGAATTACAAAAGAATGAATCTAGATATAAGAACAGATAGAGAGACATTTATGAATTTTTCGTCGATTGCTTTCTGGTAATAGATAATATATGAAGAGTGATGCAAGAGTGAACGTTAGAAGAGTTGGCACTTATAAATTAGAGTTACGAAGTGGCCGAACTCTCATTTTGTATGTTGTTCTCTATGTGCCAGAAATTTGGCGGAACATTATTTGTTCTTGTTATTTTGAAATTTGGCTGTATTTTGAACTTTCAGAGATATAGTTGATTTATATTTGAATGACATGTATATTGGTTCTGGATAGTTTGTAAATGGTTTCATCATTTTGCTAATATTGATGATGTTATATGGTATGCTTGACTTGGTCACATTAGTGCAAGACATAATGAATCAACTAGTAATAGTAGAACCATTTGGTTCAATCGCAAAAGTTGATTTACCAATATGTGAATATTGTCTTCCTAGTAAAATGACGAGAAAACTATTTGGAAAAGCCATACTGGCTAAATTTCTATTACATTTAGTCCATTGTGATATCGTGATCCAATAAGTGTGAAGGCTAGACATGGAATTTCATGTTTCATTACATTTATTGATGATTTCACGCGTTAGACAATATCTATTTGATTTCTCATAAGTCTGAAACATATGAATACTTTAGATATTATGTGAAAAAGGTAAAAAATCAGACGGATAGATAATGTTAATATCTATCATATCAATTTAAGAATCTGAGTAATGAATAAGTCATAACACAATATTTGATCATTCTTTATACACCTAAGCAGAGTGGTATTGTAGTGAGAAAGAATAGAACATTGTTGGATATGACAAGATCCATGATGGCTCAGATTAACTTGTCAATTTCCTTTTGCGTTGATGACTTGTTGACAGCGACTTTTATTTCAACAAAGTGCCTTCAAGATCAATGCCAACGACATTATATAAACTTTGGACTGGTAGAAGGTCGTGTCTAAGTGACATTAGATCTTAGGAATAGACTATCTATATTTAAAATTTTTTCTATAAGTTTAGAAAATTAGATCCCTGTGGAAATAAGAGTATCTTTATAAGATACTCCAACCAATCCAAAAGTTAAGTACTTATTGGTGAACAAGATGATGGTACTACAGTAGAAATTAAATCATGGAATGTCACATTTCTAAAAATTGAATTTCTTAGCCAAAGTGACTTGAAGGACAAAGAGCCTTTTATCTGAATTAATTAATTCAGAAGGCGGTTCTGTCCATTATAGATTGTTGCGATGATATTGATCCTAGTAGGAGGGATTTAAATTCTAGCGATCATTCTGAGTTATAAACTCAGAAAAATGATAGGAAAACCATGCCCAAGTGTCACTTGGAGATTAAAGGGTATGTATTTGTTGTTTCTTCAGAAGATAAAACAAAGTCTAAGAACGTGGATGAGACTCTATCTTGTCCTACTGTGGGTGAATGGAAAAGGTAATAGAAGAAAGAATTGGAGTCAATGAGATCCAACCATATTTAGAAATTGGTTGAATTTCTACTAGGGCTGATAGGACTATTGAGAGGTAAAAGACTCGACTGGTAGGAAAAGGTTACACTCGATAAAAGAGTGTTGCTTATAAAAAAACATTTTTCTAGTAGTGAGATTTACCTTCATTCACATGCAATTAGCGATAGTGGTCAATTTGAATTTAGAATTACGTCAGATAGATGTGGAAACTGTCTTCCTTAATGGTGAACTTGAGAAAGACGTTTTATGGCACAACCAAAGGGTTTTGTTATTAAAGACCAGGAAGACAAGTTAGTAAATTGAATAGATTAATTTATAGCCTTAAGCAGTCTTCGAGATAATGGTGTGTGAGATTTCACATAATCGTGATATCTTATATTTTCATCATGATAAATGAAAACCATTATATCTATGTGGAAAAGTCCAATGACAATTTTGTAATTCTATTCTTATATGGCAATGACATATTGTTGGTGCGAATGATAAGGAGTATGACCTTCAGATCTTGAGATGATTATTCTTTAATTTTTTTTTTAAGTGAAGGGTATGGGTAAGGTAGATTGGGAATTGAATCTCAAAGAAATCGTTCCAAGAGATTACTGGATTTATCTTTAAAGTTTTATATTATAAAGGTTCTGGAACGATTCGGTTTAGAAAACTGTAAACCCATTGATACTCCTCTAGCTATAGGCGATAGTTCAAGTGATGGTATAAGCCTTAGAACTCCTAATAAATAAATGAAATGTCCAAAGTATTGTATTTTAGTATAGTTAGGAAATTGAAGTACATTATGATATATACTCGTTTTGACATTTTTCATGCTATGGAGTTTGGTTGGCAGGTATTTATCCAATCCAGGAAAGAGTGATTAGATCGCTGTGAAAAAGATATTAGGATACTTGAGCGAAACTATAGATCATTTCCTTCATTATTAACGAAAGGAACTAGTATTGAAAAGATACACGAATGTTGATTTGGAAGGTGATTTAAATGAAAGAAAATCTACCTCTGGTTATGTTTGCTTGCTCAATGATAGCATTATCTCATGAAAAGTAAGAAACAAATCTATGTATTACTTTCTATGATAGAGTTAGAATTGAAGCCTGTGCTTCCCGACTCAAGAAAGAACATGATTGAATAGATTTTTGCAATATTTGAGAGTAGTAAGCAACTCAGTGGAAGCTTGACAATTCATTATGACAATCAGTCAACTATTGCTTACACAAGAGACTCTTAATATGATAGCTAAACCAAACATAGACATAAAGATCAATCTTGTCAGAGATATGATTGAAAAGAGGGAAATGAAACTGAGGTATGTGCCTACACATTTGTTGGTGGCTTGTCCTTTTCCAGAAGCCAATACCTAATGACATGTATATGAGACATGTTAGATGACATGGCTTGCATAGGTCTGACAGTATTTGTTACTATCATTATGATTGTGATCATATATAGAGAGTATATATGATGTAATGTTCATATTCGATGACATTTGAATTTTGTTTTTATGTCTAAAATTTTTGTGTTTGGAATTAGAAGTATGTCAGGTAAGTTTTGAGATTGGTTTTCTCATACGAGCAATTACCGCTAATATCTGTGTGACATGTAGAGATGAGACGTGTTAATTTGTGGATGATTAATATACATATAAGCCGTCTTGTTAAGTATTAAGATGAGATTATTGATTTAATATACTACATATATGGTAATCGAAATGGATTCATCACAATCCATTAAACTTATCGAATAGCCAGCTATAGGTTTTCCTTGACGTTGTGAGATTTTGGAGGACATGTAAGAAGAAAAACTCAGATCAAGTGTTGTGTAGGCTTGGACTAAGATCTGTACGATGCGTTATTTTACAAAAGAAGATGTATGCTTTCAAATAGAAAGAAAAAGTATCGTAACATGTGTTTCATACCACGTGCGCTTATGTGATCATATGAATAATGAGATGGTACGTCCATTTTCATCTCATTATGTCCATCTCATTGTATTAGATTTAAAGGTTTATACTTAACCTCAATTTATACCCTTAAGACTTTCATCTGTCTCTTGAAATCTTATTTTAGTGTTGTACTTTAGCATGTCACCAAAAAAACCATGGATGATTCAATTTGGCGGGGTATGTCTAAGAAATAGTCAAGATAAAGTCAAAAGTTAGTAGTATAAAAGGAAAACTATCTTTGATCGACACGTTGTTCTATATTCACAAGTTAACCAATTATGTCTATGACTTAGTGTTTAGAGACATAATTGTAGATACATGATTGCATTTGAATCAAATATGCTCTTATATTGTTTTGAGAGATGAGAGATACATTGACTGTGTCAAGTAAAAGAGGTCTGGGGTATAACAAGATACGATATCCTCATTACCACTTTGATGATGAGCTGCTCTATATCTTTAATCAATGTATAGTTCTAGAGCTCTTGGCATTCTTGCAGGTCACACGATCAACTTGCTTATATGAAATTGGTGATGTTCAATTATAATGATCGTACTATATGCGAATCTAGCCCTCATATGCAATGGGAAATGTTAGAAAAGTTGGATCTAGGTCCGCCCATGAGGGCAGACCCAGGACCATGCCCCTCCATTTTGTTCGAAATTTAAAAGGAGGGAGGGGTGGTTATTGGAAAACCACCCCCCTTAACTCCCCTCAAAGCCCTCTCTCTCTAAGTTTATCAAAAAGTAACTTCTTCCTGGCCATTTTTGATAGAAGAGACGTGACTTTTGGGGAAAAAAAAAACAAAACAAAGGAAGAAAAATAGCCTCTATTTTGTTGAAAAAATTGGAAACGTGAATAGCCAACAAAAAGAGAAAAGGGGAGTTAAGTTAATATAGAACATTTTTGTGTTCCAAGAGAGAGAAATAACTTGATAAGGGCTTGATGATCATTTCATTTACTGGAGTTATTTGGATTGTGAACATTAGGAAGTGTTCCAAATTCGTGACATTTTCTCGGCTTAGAATACCCATCATCGGAAAGAGGTAAGTGATCTTAACACAATTCGGATCTTGGGAATTTCCAAATAAAAATAATTTTGTAGGTTTGTATGAAAATTATCAATATAAAATAGAGGATATAAAATCTAAGGGGGTGTTTTTGCAACCCTTGTACTGACTCTGGGCTCTGGCTCTAACTCTAGCTTTGAACTCCAGTAGGCTCGGGATGTAACTCTTGGCTCAGGCTCTTGGATTTGGCGTTAGTTTCGGCTTTAGCTTTATTCGATCTAGTTCCAGCATGTTCTGGTTTTAGCATTGGTTTTGACTATCGGATGCGCATGTAGGTGTATGGATAACCCTTTTAATATAAAGAGAGTCTTGATACCATATCAGAAGAAAATAGACATGACTCTAATATCATGTAGAAAATATAAAAAATAATATAAATATAATAAAAATAATAGAGATAGATGAATATAATTATGATATCATGTTAGAGATGGAGTAATATAATAATATAAAATCTAATAGTCAATTGTCTCAATAAATTATTACGATAAGTTGGATTTATATAACAAACCCATTATGACATAAAAAATGGAATGTCAAATATATCAAAAGCAAATCAATTGTTGATTTAATTTTGATGTACAATATATTCTCTAATGGGAACAATTTATTCATACACATATTCATATAATGGTATTCTTCTGTTCAGCATTGATCTATATGGTATATTCTAGGGGATGGGAGAGCTGAGACCGACTTGAGAAGACGGTGATCAATGACTTCCATGCCTTAGGGGAACCCAGACTTATTGAGGTGTTTTAGCCTTGTCATGGTATAAAGTGTCGGAAACATTGGAGCAGCTCTTTTAATGAACTTAAGAATGATGAAGAAAATGATTATAAAAAATGAAGATGCCCATTACTGCAGCTAAGTCCCACCATTTGGAGTGATCCACTAAAACCCCTAATCTGTTTTGTAGGACATCCTCTCCCTTGAGTATAGGATCTCCTGCTCTTTTAGGATCAAACTCAATCCCGATCAAGTCATTCTTCAAAGCTCCCTGCATTAAAAAAGCAAGTCTTGGTCTAACTTTGTCCTTGAACTAGTGCCTATTTTTGTGCCTACAATACCTAATATATGAAATGGGGTACCTCCATATTGGCTTGGGATGATCAGGCATCAGGCGGAAGAATCCAGAGCCCATCATTGGGATCCTCTGCATGGACATGAAGCATACGAAGTTCAGATGAAATCAAAGAAATTTAGTGTGAGAAGATGTACTGTTGAAGTTGCTTTTTCCAACCAAAATTCCAGCTCCAATGACAAGCCCAGCAAGAAAATAGGAACCAGTGAAGCCACAATCATCATGAACCCTTCTACTATAGCAACGCGGCCTAAAAGATCAAGGCATGAGAATGTGAAATGTGAGAATCCAGGCCAGATTTCAACATATGGTAGGTAATAGATGCGGCTGCGACTGAAGTTTCCAGCAAAAATATGTGGGAATGAAGACAGGAAGTTTGATAGACAGCTACTCCATAATGCCCATTTAGCCTCTCTGTGAATACCCTGTTTCCATGTAGTAAATAAAAAGATTTATTATTGGATGGACATTGAAAGGAATTTTGTGTTTCATAAATAGTAACGTCCTTAAAAAGTTTCTATTTTCATGCTTCCATGTCAAAAAAAAGGTTGCTTAGATTATTCACCTTGAGTTCTTCAAGGAGTGAAAGAAAGCCTCCTATGGACATGGATGTCAGGAAACCAACTAGAAACCCACCGCAACCAGCTTTTGTCGCGATTGAATTATAACTGGTCCCAATGTCGAAAAAGATGGTGCCAACAAAAAGTGATAGGATTATGTAAACAATTATTCTCACCCAGTAATAACCAACATCTCTTGACA
This sequence comes from Dillenia turbinata, assembly GCA_037126225.1. Taxonomy (NCBI): domain Eukaryota; kingdom Viridiplantae; phylum Streptophyta; class Magnoliopsida; order Dilleniales; family Dilleniaceae; genus Dillenia; species Dillenia turbinata. The sequence goes on from JBAMMX010000007.1 coordinate 21,736,183, forward strand.
TGTTCACCGAAGACCTCTTTGTCAATGTAGAGAGTTGCTTTGACCATGTTGCTTGGCTTCCCATTTTGCTTTGGATCACAAGTCCTTCCTACAATCTGCATGTTCAAATTCCCAAGTATAAAATTCTCTACTTATTCAAACATGGACATGAATGAGAACAACAACCCAGTAATATATCATACTACAACAACAATTTGAGTTTTGATCCTAAATTTTGAGATCAACCGTTATAAAAAAGAGTAAAAAAATAAATAAATAATTGAAATAAAAAATAAATAAACATAAAACTAAAGTTTGAAAGTAAAAATATAGAAAATAATATTAAAAAATAATCAATAAAATAATAAAAAAAGAGAAGTAAAAATAAACTGTGTAGATGATGATAATGATGATGATAAGTCAACTATTTCAGGTTTTCCTACTCCATTTATTCCTATAGGTCATATTCTCAGCAAAATTCTTAACACTCAAATTTTTATGGGTAATTTACATTCAGATTTTCAACGATCTATCATATTTTCTACATTTAAAATTTCATTCCTCTTAACTAATGCGTTTTTGGATTTTTGTTGTATATATCCAAACCATCTTAAATGATACTCTCTTATTTTATCCATAATTGAATTCTCAATGTAATATGCATCTCTTCCTTTTTAATCCTATTTTTTCTAATTTTACCATACATTCATCTGAATATTCTCATTATAGTTACTATCATTTTATTTTTTTATTATTGTTTAATGACCCAACACTCAGTATCATATAATAATATAGATTTTATTATAGTTCTATAAATTTTCCCTTTAAATGCAATTGGATCGTGTGATTATAAAGAATTTCACATGTACTTTTATATTTCATCCAATCTATTTGGATCCTATGATTCTTATTCTCATCTATGTTACATCATTCTGAATGATGAACCAGTATATTTAAAACATTCACTTTTTAGTATGTTTTATTATTTTAATTTAATCGTTTTTTTATTATTCTGATAACTACCACCAAACATACATATTATATATTCAGTTTTTGACTGATTCAATTTAAATTCTTTGAATTCTAATTTGTCCCACTATAACTCCAATTTAATACCAATACTCTCTCTAGTTTCATCATCAACACTATTTTATCTTCAAAAAGTTATACATCATGGTATTTCATTTTGAATAATTTTTATTATTTTATCCATCACTATTATAAAAATGAGAGGATTTGATGTAGACTCTTGGTGAAGTCAAATGCTAATAGGAAAACTATTACTTAAACCCTCGTAGGTCTTATCCTTTTAAATTAATCATTTCTTTATTATTCTAATAACTGCTGCTAAATATATATATCATATACTCGGTTTTTAACTGACTTTATTTAAATTTTTTGGATTCTAATGTGTCTCATCATAACTCCAATTTAATACTAATACCCTCACTAGTATAATACCATTTTCAAAAAGCATGCACCATGTTACTTTTTTGGATGCTCTTTATTATTTCATCCATCATTATTGCAAATAAGAGAGGATCTGATGCAAAATCTTGGTGAATCGAATATTAATTAGAAAGCTATAAACTCTTTGGATTTTTATATTAGTAATAGCTCTCTCATACATATTTTTTATGAGATCAATATATTCCAAAGAGAAAATTTTTAAATCAACAAGTTCTGTACAAATAAAATATTCAAATTGGACATGAAAAAAAATTTGTTCAAAATAGATAAAATTTTACATCCTTTAGCTAGTTTTGTTTATAATCACTCTGATGTTTGGAGCCTTAGATTTTGCCTTTCTGTATACTTGGATTGCTTGTATTTCTCAACAAGTATTACCTTAATCTCTGATGTTGCCAAATCATTAAAAGGATCCAAATCTAATCGAATTTCCTAAAATTCCACAAAAAAGAAAAGAAAAACTATAATGAGCATGTACTTGGAGAGAATATAACAGAATTGTGGACAAATTAATGTTAAATACATACATAATTTATTCTTTGTTATCCAATTGGTGTGGATTTTACAATGTCAAAGTCTGAATTTATGCAATAGAGGAAGTGATCCGAAGGATTTATCTTGCTTGGGCATGGAAATCCAGCTTTGGCAAAGAACTAGTCATAAAGAAGCAAATGTCCAAAAATAAAATCATCTTTAATATGATGAATCTAAATTTGAACCTTTTACATGGTGTTGGAGGTGGGTTTTAGCTTTACAGATCCGGCTCCTTGTGACTTGAATGGGTGCTCAGTGAGTAGGCTTGAAACCTACAAAAACTGTCGAAGCGTGTTCCGGTAGGGGAGGTTCTGATGCTTAAGTTAGAGAGAACAATTTTTGAAAGGATAAACAGACTGAGAAGAAGGGAAGAAGGATCTCCCTATAACTTTTGTGTATCGTGTGCTGAGTTAGAGGACTTATCTAGCTTGAAGCTTTGAGAGCTTTTGTATAGCATCTCTCTTAAAATCATGTGATCATGAGACGTTGCAACCTTAGTTTCCTTACGAAATGACCCAAAGATTTCAGATCTCAATTGTCAAAGATGTTATCATCTAGGAAGTTGAATTATATGAGAAGATTATTTTCCTTATCAATTAGATCTTCAAAGTTTCATTTCTTATCCAGGGGATACATTTCATGCTAAAGTAGGAAGCTCAATCAAAGCGAGATTCAATTGAGTATACCGATTGGGAGTAGAAGTATTCGATTCCTTTAATATTCATTAGTTATCGGTCAGATAAAGAGAGTAAGCATTCGGTCCCACTGAATGTATCCACTCATTGATTGCACTGCCCAAGTCGATGTGTTTTATGGTCTGAAAGGATTAGGCTCTTTGGGACCATGAATGCTTTGTTGGGTATCAGGCACCCAGACGCCATACTAGTTGATGTCTGGATCATGTCTCATCATTTTCCCCCAACTCATGTTGTCGATCTGTAGGAGAGGCACAATGAGTGAAGTTTGCTTCTAGAGAAGTTGAAAAGGCATGAAAGCTAGTGACACGTGTCTCCTGAGGTCATCTGAATCGTTGGTAATTGATACGGAATTAAATTGGATGGGATATGAATCCCCTTTTTATCTCAACCGTTTTGTCCTCCCCTGGTATTAACGCGTTTAACCTTCCACTTTATTTAATTCAAAATTAATGTGATGTAAGAAGGTAAGGTGGTATGAACTTCTCCACTTAATTCACATGCTTTTCAGAGAGGCTCTTCAATTGCTTCAAGATTTTGAAGAGATTTCTTTTTGTTTATAAATAGGGACTGTGGGTCCTTGTGTTACTTCATCGAGTTTCTTCATGCTCGAGGACTTTCTCTTTAGAAGAGTTATTTTCCATGTGGGGTCTTCAAAAGGATGCTTCAATCTTGTGGAGCTAAGTAGCATGAATCATTTCTGTTGGTATGAGGTCTCGTCAAGAATGGAGACTATTGGTATGAGAGCTCATCATACCATTCGCTATCTGAATGTCATGATGGGCTTCATCAAGGTTCCGCTTAGGGCCCCTGACTCAAATTTAAAAAAAGAGTCTCCTTCTGAGTTTGGTGGCAAGGCGTATCAGTTGTGAAAGGGAGCTAGGTGATGGAATAAAGTATGATGATATTCTGATGTGTCCTCTGAATCCCTTCCCAATCAGTTTGCCCCCCTTTTCGGTAGTCTTATTGTATCAGTAAAGCTACAGATTGTCACATGTAAGTTTCACTTGCGGCTTCTATGGTCTTCGACTCTTGGGGCTACTGTTTTTTTTTTGTTGTTCCTCTTTTTATTGTTTTGTACTCTTCATTGTTGTCAAGCGATAGAGGTGAGGTAGCTTTATGTATTTCTTTTGATGTAATCGATTCGACCAAGGGACTTGTAAAGCATAATTACTCATATAATTGAACATATATGGAAATAAAAGAGATTTGCTCCACTTACTTGCTATCTGTTGCGTCTATTGGAAATAAAATGACTGTAACTGAAATGAGAATATTAAGGTGAATATGTGACAAAACAAAAAATGATAATATTAGAAATAAAAAAATACATAATAAATTGGGAGTTAATTCAATTATGGATAAGATGCTAGAATATCGTTTGAGGTGATTTGGACACATACAACGAAGATCCGAAAATACACCAGTAAAGAGAATCAAGAATTTAAATATAGAAGATTTAACAAAACGTGGATATAGACTATTAAAAATTTAGATGCAAATAATTCTTAAAGACATGATAGTTAAGAATTTAGAGGGTATTTGAGATTGCTTATAAATTGGTCAAGCTAGCTTAAAAAATGGCGTACCCAGTGCCGAATTTTTCAAATTATGGGGTATAAATAAGGGAATATCTAGACAACCTTCTCCTTGTTTTTTTTGCAAGGAGACTGATTTGAACCCTTGGTCAAACTAACTTATAAACCAAAATTAAAATTATAACCGTTTAGTTACTAAAATTTATAAAAGTACTTATGAGAACAAAAGGTATTTATAAGCTAAAAAAACAATAAGTTCCTCCTGCCAACTTTTTCATTTTGATGTTTTTAAGCATAACTAAAATAAGCTGTTTTGTCCAATAAAAGTACATTTTCACCCTTTTATATTTTACAAAAATTACAACTATACCACATCTTATACCGACTGTAGCCTTTTACCTATTTTATATAGTTTATAAACATTTATTTTATCAAGCAGTTAACTACATTTAAGTAATATTTATTCAAACAGATAACAACTTATTTTTTGAAAAAGATAAAATGGGCTTATAAGTACTAAGTACTTATAAGCAACATTTTTAGTACTTATAAGCAACATTTTTTAAACAATCCCAAACAGCCTCTTGTTGAGCAAATAACCATTGATAGAGTTGGAGGTGTGTAATGTTTCTACAAATACCGACTCCTTGATGAGTCGAGCAGTTACCGTCGATGAAATGTAAGACCTGTAAAAACTATCAGAGGATACTTCAACGGGGGAGAATTCGACGCTCAAGTCAAAAAGATCAATTTTCAAATGTAATGAAACAGACTGAGAGATTTAGAGAGGGAGAGATTCCCTGTGACCAGTGTGTCTGGTGTGTAAGGCCAAGAGAGCGTACCTGACTTAGAAAGTCTAAAGGTGTCTTATGCCTGATAGAATCGTGTGCTTTCGGGACGTTACAACCCTACTTTCCTTACGAAGATAGTATGGAAATCTCAAAAGTTAAATATTCTGAAACGTTCATGATCTTTATCATATGGGAAGTTCTATTACTCAGGGAGATCTTTTCTTTATCAGTAAGATTCTGGAGATACTGATATTAAGTAGAGAACCAGAGTCACTGGGGTGTTTTGACCCTTCCTTAGGATTGATGAGGCCGTTAGCTTTTGGTTGGTCGTTTAGCCAATGCGAAGCTTTCAGGACTTGCTCGTTCGATAAACCAGGGGCTAAGTATCCGCTCGGGGAGATAAATCCCAATTGACTATTCTCGTTCGATAGGTGGGGTGACTAAGGCCTTATTGTTCAGGAGACAAGGTGACTAAGCCCCTTCGATGAATCAACTGAGTAGCCATAGAGGGTAGTCATTCTATAATACTGGGTTGTGTTTGCCCATCGGTCGGTAACTGTTCCATCGGTTTGAGCGATCCCTTATGAATTGTGGGTCTCGTGTGTGGGCCTTTCAAATGTTGACCCTTCAAAATAGGTGTTGGGCTATGTCCCATCATTTGCCCCCGACTCATGGTGTCATTTTTTGAGAAAGACGACAGGAGTTATGACTATTAAAAAAGGCATGAGACTTTTGAGCATGACCTCGGTTGCTTCGATTTTCAGGAATCGTCTTCTGTACGCTTTATAAGAAAGGGTATCACATACTCTACTATTCTTGCCTATCACTCTTTTGATCTTTTGTGAAAAACTTTTTCTGAGAAAATGTTAGAAGGTTCTTCCTCGTTGCGAGGCATAGATAACATACAGAGCATGATAACCATAGAGGAATTATAGGAAGTTCAGAAGGACATCTCATTTGAAAGCAACTCGAACTGGTGTTACCTGGAGAAGAGGACAGGCGAATCATGCCCCCGACGGCTGTGTCCTGATGTATAAACAATGTGTGAAGTACGGTTTGAAGATCCCATGTACATGCCCGTTGGCGGAGGTTTTGAGATAGTGGAATATCCACCCCTCATTGTTCATCCCTAGTGCTTGGTGTTTTATGGTCGCCTTGATTTTCAGTTAGGGTTTTGTCGTATCCGCTTTGATTTAGAGATTTTGGGGGCCCTTTTTTTCTTTGGTACGGTGTAGTGCTCGAGACTCCACCCATGGCTGCAAACCCATCGAGAGTCTCATTGGAAATTCACGAATCTCAAGATAAGCACTGGATATAGAAGTTCTTTTATGTGAGGTTCTTGAACAAAGATCTTCTTTTGGTGCTTCCAGGTGCTGATCAAGTGCCCTTGTTGAATATGAAAGTCTCTGATCTCCTCCGTTATTCTTACTTCTTACGGTTTTTTAAGCGCTATCGTGAGTCCACTCGGCAGAGTATCTAGGTAGATTCTTTAGTAAAGGACCAGATCTTACTGCTGTCTCGTCTATTGATTGACGAGGCGAGGCAAATTGATAAGCCCATCTTATTAGAGTATAAGAAGAAGGAGTTGGTTGATACTCTATCGTCTGTGAGTGTATCTCTTCTGGAGGATATTTCGATTGATCGGGAAGTGTAACCGAACGCAAAGAGATCGACGAATACAATTGATACTCCTCCCAAGACTCAATCGAAGAGACTAAGGGTTTAGTCACCTGAACCATCCGCTAGCAAAGAAAGACTAGTAGAAATTGGAGAACATGTGTCTCCTCAAGAGCATGTCGAACCAATGGGGAGTTAGTCGGATGCTTTGGCGATGGTTGTTTGTGTATTAACCAGGGGCAGTGGGGAGGATGTCCTGAACGAGGGAGTTCCCGAGGCGACAGAGGGCGCTTTAGCTCCGAATCTGTTGCTGCAGGGAGAGACTTTGATAGGGCTAGATGTTTTTGCCCCTATTCTGGGGGAGGCACCTGAATGATCTCCCCAAGTATCCCAGTGTTCTCCATATGATGGAGGAGACAAAGCTGGCCTTCTGCCTCCTATTTTGGTTAAGTCGTTCGACGGACAGGAGGATGATCCAATAGAAGGATTGGTAACGGTCTGTATGGGAGACCGTCAGTATAACTATATCGATCCGAAAAAGGCACTACAACTGGCCGAACGGTTTGAGTTTCGTTCTGAACTCGCGCTCTATACAATGCTTTCGAATCATGTTGATAAGGTTCTTCACTCTCTCTATCTGATGGTAAGTATCTTTTGTCTGAGTTCTGTTTACATTTGTTACTACATAACTCTGACTGTCGAGTACACTTCTTCCCAGACTACGACTTTGACCGAATTCCAAAAACAACAGAGGAAGCAGTCTGGGGAACGCCTTATTCATTTGGCTAACCAGATACTGCTACGGAAAGATACTTTTGAGAATAAAGAAGAGGACATTGAAAAAGACAAGCAGATTGAACGTTTGTAGCAGTACTTGGCCCTATCTCAAGAGCATTGTGAAAAACTGGAAGCCAAGGCGTGCATTCATGAAACGAGGTTAGTGGTCGTTGAGACGTTAGCTCATCTTCAGGAGGAATCTCTCTGGAATACCGAACGAGAGATAGCTGACCTCATAGTGTCTGTTACCAGGGATGCTGTTAACTTCTAGCTTTCTTAGTGTAGATTGCTTGAGCATCTAAGGTGTGCCAAGGAGATTCTTTGACAGGCCAGTAGATATGAGGCTTTACCTCCTCTTGAGGGGTCAATCGAGGGGATGCCAATGGATCGGGGCCCTACCCAGATGGCCTCTATTGTTCCTTCTGATCTTGTGTGATTTTGTATTATCTTAACAACGAAAAGATTTTCTTCCTTGTGTGTATCTGTCCGAAGGTGTCACTCAGTCCATTTAATGCCCTATCGAAGTACGGTGACCCTTCTCGTAAAGGGGATCTTTAGAATGCCATGAACCCTTTAGCGGGTTGTGCCGCCAAGGGTTTTCTCATTGATAAATAGGAATTAGGGCGACTTAGGCCCAATACCTGATAGGAGCAGGGCGATGCTAACCCGTTCAGGGAATTATATCCCAACGAGCGTTTGATAAGATCAGGATAACTTAGGCCCAACGTACAATAAGAAACAATTGATAGTGGGGACGTATCCACCCATTCAGGGAGTTCCATCCTTTTTTTGATAACACGTTTATCTGTAGAAAACTTTAGATAGTAGGCCACGTCCACCTATTCAGGGAGTTCTATCCCATTTTTAATGACATGTTTGTTCGATAAGATCAGGGCAACTTAGGCCCAACATATGATCGGAAATAATTGATTGTGGGAGCCGTGTCCACCCGTTCGGAGAGTTCCATCCCTTTTTTGATGATACGTTCGTTCGGTAGAAAACTTTAGATAGTTGGGTCATGTCTATCCGTTTAGGGAGTTCCATCCTATTTTTTTGTGACACGTTTGTTCAGTTGGAAACTTTAGATAGTAGGGCTGTATCCACCTGTTCGGGGAGTTCTATCCCATTTTTTATGACACGTTCTTTCGGTAGAAAACTTTAGATAGTAGGGGCCGTGTCCACCCATTCGGGAAGTTCTATCACATTTTTTATGACACATTTATTCAATAGGAAACTTTAGATAGTAGAGTCGTGTCCACCCATTTGAGGAGTTCCATCTCGCTTTTTATGACACCTTCGTTTGATAAGATTAGGGTGACTTAGGCCCAATATACGATAAGAAACAATTGATAGTGGGGCCGTGTCCACCCATTCGATGTGTTCTATCCTTTTACGTTCGTTCGGTAAAAAACTTTAGATAGTAGGGCCATGTCTACACATTCGAGGAGTTCCATCCCTTTTTTTATTACACGTTTGTTTAGAGGCTCCCTCCTTATGTGAGCAGTAGGAAACTAGTCTGGTAGCCAGACGAGAATGAGGGAGAAAATCTTTCGGATCTTACTAAGCTGATTCTTTTGTCGATCACTGTGGATTACGTGCCATGAGCAGTCACAGAAATGATCACTAGAGGAACAAAATGCACAGGATTCTTTCTTAAGGAAATAGCGCAGGAAACTTTGGGTTATACGTTGGACAAACGCTGGTAGGAATATAAGGTTCATGCAAGGTGCTTTTGCCATGAATCTAAAGGATCACCCCTTTTGGTCCATCGTGCTGTGGCCTAGGGTTCGGTCAGTTGGGCGGCTCATTCTCCTATGGCAGATTGCACCGGTCTGGGGAAGGTAGATTCTTTCCTTCCGTGTTGATGAATCTCTGCAGCCTTCCGCTGTGAACCAAGAACTTTAACTCGTCTTTGAGCCTCTTGCATTGGTCGGTCATATAACCATAATCCCGATGGAAGTGGCAGTACTTGGACTTATCCTTCTTGGAGTCTTCCTCTATGGAATGAGAGGACCACCTGACATATGATAGATTCTTGATTTGATATAGGACCCGACTCAGGGTCTCATTTAGTGGTGTATAAACTCTGAACCTTCATGAGGGTAGAGGCACTGGTTTGCTCCTCTTTGGGGAAGGCTGATGAGGTGATTGACTGCATTCTTTTCTGTTCGAATGGCTCTTTCATCGATTGAAGGCCTCCACTTCTTCTACCACAATGTTCTTCTCAGCTCGGGAATAAAACTCTTAAATGCTCGAAGGGGGATTTTTTGAAATGGAGGTCTTCATACCAGAGAGGCGTAGGCCCGTTAGAAGGGCAGCTATACGATAGAATGATCCAAAGCTGAGACCTTCAACATCTCTGCTTTGAATTGCTCTAGGAAATCTCTTAGCGGCTCATCTTCCCATTGTCGCAATGATAGCAAGGAGGTGGTCTTTCGCTTAGCTCCTCGGGTGATTATGAAGTAAGCCTCGAATTGCTATCAAAGTTAGGTGAAACTCTTGATGTTGAATGGTAGAAGAGAGTTGAACCACGCCAGGGCATTGGATAGAAGAGAGTTGAATCGCGGGGGTCGGTTGTTCTATCGTATCTCTCCATAGGAGGTAGAAGGACATCTCTTGGCATTGGTTCCAAGGAGATCTTCGAATCGAAAGACGATATTCCCGAAGGGTGGAGAGGACTTTCATCCTTCTTCGCACCTACTTTTCTAAGCTCGGCGGCTACAAGTTGCTCGATTTGTTTTCTCAAATCCTTTGGGTTGTGACGAGAGCTCACTGATGGTTTATAATTCATAGGAAACATTTGTCGCTAGGGATGTTCATGTCTCGAGTCCGATACGGATCACTAACCATCTGGCCTAAGGGCTCGACTGAGTCCTTCCAGTTATTCTCTTATATTTTGGAGTCTAGACTCTAGCCTATCCATCTGGGGATGGCTGGCTCGTTCTGGGCCAGGAGGTGCAATTGGTTGTTCTTGAGTTGCAGGTTATTAGGCCTACCCGGGGTGAGATATCCGAGGGGAAACCATACAATCATGAACGGAGTAATCGGGTGCCACAAGAGGGGTGGCTTTGGATGGTACTGTGGTGCGCCCACCCATAGAGGAGGTGGCTTTCAAGGATGCTATCATGCCCCGATCCTCGATCCAAGGCCGTGAACAGCCACCTATCATCCCGTATGCTGCCGCCTCTTGACACGCATACTAAGACAACGCAGGCTAACATCAATACCTGTATAAGACCTGTTTTTTCAAAAACATGATTTCCCAAGTAAAAGTATGTAAAAATCCCAACACAGTGCTTCAATGCATAATTAAGCAATACAACTGAGAGTGTCAAGTTATGTTACATAACATAATACAGTCATCCCATTAAAATATACATTGGTCATTCTATAGACCTCAAAATAAACATATACATCATCCAACATCACCAAATACAACACTACGAAAGAATGGTCGATACCATACCCAAGTCTGAGGTCTCTAACAAATCAGGTGTGTCAACTCACTCGACATGTCTCTCTCTCTACCAGTTCTATAACTGAAAGTCAGGGGAAAGTGAAGGGTGAGTATTATGAGAAAATACTCAGTGAGTGAGGGGATCGATAATATGTTCTCAATATAGATATGAGCATGTAGTGTCAAAATATATTTCAAAACCAATATAATATCAAAACCAAACATGATATATCCAGAAATCAAATGTTCACATAACACATATCATAGTATCAAAATATGTATCTATTTACAATATCCCAAAATCATATAGAGCTTGTCAATAAAACATTCCCTGCAGTGGTCTACCACGACTAATGAAGGGCGCGTTGGGGGTTTTTTTTTATGCAAGTTTATAAAATTAGCTCTCTACCCCAACATTGGCCATAGACCTCACCAAGTGCTAGGCAGTGGCGTAACACATGTCCTCCCCACATTTGGTTCAATCGACTAGCCCCTGTCTACACGTATACCCATCAATTATAGTACCTCACCCGGAGCAAGACTGTGGCGTAGCACACGTCCTCCCCAAATTTTGGTTCATCCAAGTACAACTATACACATCACAACCACGACATTTGTGGATACCTCCTGCAGAAGCGTATCCAGACACACAAGGTGCATTTCTACAATTGTCCTTCGTAACTACGGAATCCATCAATAATATCATCACATCATCATATCCGTCAATTCCATCACAAGTAAGCATCCAGTTCACACATAAATCATCAAATCATTTCAAAACAGCGTGCCAATGTATTTCATCAAATCCTTTCAATAAAATGTCAATACAATGATAACATATAAATCATATCACAATTCCAAAGAGTGGCACGATATATTTTCCATATAAATCATGGATGCATAACATTTAACTAAATCATTTAGGACACTCCAATAATCACAAAAGAGAGCATTTAAAAATCATAGGTCAAACCAATGCTTACACACATTTCACAAAATATGTCATTTCGAAAAACTGTAAAACAGGGATTTTGTTCAATTGAAAAATATAGTGTCAAAGTCCCATTCACAGTATACAGGAGGGTACGTTACTCCCTAAAATGCTCCACAACAACAGAAAGAGTTTTTCCCGAACGATCAAGTAATATATCACTACAGTCATAATATATATAATACATATAAGTGTTATAGCGTTGAAAAATTTAAATGTTATATTTTATTTTTAACTATCCCCGTCAATAGGATTAAAACCTAGAACATTATATCTAAACTCCAATACATATACATACACTATTTCCCCTTCAAATATCCAAACTACAACTTCAATCACATATTATCAAAGATGCCCAACACAAACTACATTATGCTATTTGTACTATCAAGGTCATCATTTACATATTTAATCTCTTAGTATACTCGCTTCACATTTTTAATTCTTTATCAATTTCTCCCCTTCAACACACCAATCCAACACCATACATTTATCATATTAGCACAAACACATGCTTGTGCACATTCTTTACAATTGTACATTTTCGCATCACTTAAATACACCAACATCACTATGCATGCATACACATTTATACATCATTATGTACACATATAAGCCTCCATTTTATTTACTAAATTCATTCTCAAACTTTCCCGGACGGCATGCAATTTCCTTGTTCTCTTTAATGTATTCGGTCAAGGCATTTTACATACACATGCACAACAACTCCATCCAAAGTTTCTACATACATACACACCTAAATCCTCACACTCATGACTCCACTTTCACATACATATACTCAATAACACACCACAAAATTCTGCACACTTTCCTCTTTCATTTACCTTACATTCCACTACATTTTTCACATGAAAATGGTTTCCTTTCTCACTTCCATTAGTGCAGAAAATTCTGCACTCATTCTTTCTTCATTCCATTCACTAACACACATATATACACCTCATACTTCAATGCCAAAATCCAGCACACACACAAGTACATAAATCTCACATTTTAACACTCAAAATTACATTAAAACCTATCCAATTTCATACCCAAAGTTCTGAATTTTCCTGCACATGTTCCCCTACGGTTTCCCACCTCAATATGTGTTCATTCAAGACTTAAATCAAACATTTCACGTGCTGAATTTTTCTGCACACACTATAGAATTCATTTACTTGATTTTTTTTATTTTTTTATTTTTTATTTTTTTTTACACCTAAACTAAGCTTAAATCAACACATTATCATACCAAATGAAATGTCCTCAAGTCCAAAGAAAGTGCAGAATTTTTATACCTCAAGTTGTGGTGTCTCAAGCTCCAAACAAGTGTTCTCCTCCAAAGATCTCTCTTTTCCTCTTTGATCCAACTTTTTGGTCTACAAAAAGTCACCATGTTAGAGACTTCCTTTTGGCTCCAAATCAATATATGTTACACAAGAGGTAGAGAGGAAGCTTTCTTACCTAGATTTGTTGAAGGAAAATGGAAGGAACATTAGATCTCTTCACTTGAACCTCTAGGTTTCCACCTTTGAATCACCAAGCAAACCTTCTTCTCTTCTTCTAACTTTTGGATATGTTGTAGTAGGGTTTGAATAGAGTTGATCTATATAAAAATATCAGGGTGGTATGTGGAAAAATCAAATTCCCTCTTCACTCAAAGTTCACGGTTTTGGGAGGGAGGCAAAAGGGTTCTTTCTTCCTTCCTTAAGCTTGTTCATGTTTTGGAGAAGACAAAGTGGGGTGGCTAGGGTTTCTCCAACTCATTAAATATCTCTCATTTTAATCTTGGCCATCCATTTCTCAAGACTTGATCATAACCCTTGGTTTTTAATAACTTATTCTAGAAATATCCAACTTAAGCTCTCTCTTCCTCTCTTCCTTCCCTTCTCACGTTTTTCTCTATCTCTCTCCCTCTCTCCCACTATTTGTTTCATTAGTTAATACATATTTCCTTATTAAAATTTTCATTTAATTAATTAGTGTGGGACCCACTACTTTTATTTCACTCTCTACAACTCACACCCATATTTAATAGGTGGGGCCCACCTCAAGTTCCTAAGCATCTCATTGGTCCAAAATACCACAAGCATCTCTCCACCTTGGACTTAAAATTCCAAAGTCAAACTTTTCAATAACCTTGTTTTCACACTTGTTCACACTAATCCAACCTTTGAATCAATTACATTCCTCCCTCTCTCTACACTTGTCCAATTAGGGTTTTAGGAAAAATAAAAATAGTAGATTAATTCTAAGTTATTATAAATTGCAAACAAGTCCCCTGAACTTTGAAAATTTCATTTTGACCCCAAAATTTTTCATAATTATACACTAGGCCCCTTACCTCATTTTAAGTCTAACTAAGTCCATTTTGCATCCAAATGTGCTCATTTAGTCTTGTCGGGGCTCATTACCGTCCGATTAGGGTTTTTTTCGGGTGATTTTTCAGAAATCCCTGATTTAGCTTTACGAAGCAATATTTAGCTATATTTGAGGTCTTCACATAGTTTTAAGGCCATTCTAATTATTATATAACCTTCAATGGCCATTTTGGAAGTTTTTAATCCATGACGATTTTAGCCGATATTTGTTTAAGGACGGTTTTATCGGAAAAATTTCTTAGTGAAATTTCTATATCAAACGTGAGTAATATCATACATAGAATGGAAAATAGTACAAATACGAATACACTGAGGTGTCGGTGTTACAATGCTTTGGTTCTCGAAGTCATGGTTGCACAGTCATTTATCGGTCTTACAAAGATTACTGTAATCTATTACCATAGACGGTGCCAATCTGTTGGCGGTGAGTTATAGCTCTACAGATATCGACTCCTTGATGACTCTAATAGTTATTGTCGATGGAATGTAAGACTTGCAAAAACTGCCAGAGGGTGCCCCGGCGGGGGAGGCTCCGACGCTCAAGTCAGAAAGAGTGATTTTCGAATGTAATGAAATAGACTGAGAGCTTTAGAGAGAAAGAGATTCCCTGTGACTGGTGTGCCTAGTGTACAAAACCAAGAGAGTGTGCCGGACTTAGAAGGTCTAAAGGTGTCTTATGCTAGATAATCGTGTACTTTCGGGGCATTACAACCCTACTTTCCTTATGGAGATGATCCAGAAATTTCAGGAGTTAAATATTCTGAAACATTCGTGATCTTTATCATATGGGAAGTTCCATTACTTAGGGAGATCTTTTCCTTGTCAGTAAGATTCTGGAGATACTGATCTTAAGTAAGGAACCAGAGTCGTTAGGGTGTTTGACCCTTCCTTAGGCTTGATGAGGCCATTAGCTTTTAGTTGGTCGTTTAGCCAATGTGGAGCCTTCGGGGCTTTCTCATTTGATAGACCAAGTGCTAAGTATCAACTCGGAGAGATAAATCCTATCATTCTGGAAACGGGACAACTAAGGCCTTTCGGTAGATCAATTGAGTGGTCATAAAGGGTAGTCGTTCTATAATACTGTGCTGTGCTTGCCGATTGTCGGTAACTATTCCATCGGTTAGAGCATTCCCTTCTGTATTGTGGGCCTCGTATGTGGGCCTTTCAACTGTTGACCTTTCGAAACAGGTGTTGGGCTATGTCCTATCAGATAGGAATAAGTGATGTAGAAGAATTCGCATTAATTAAATCAACAACTTCTCTCTTTTGCATTTTTTAATCTCCCCGATATTTTGTCTCTCATGGCTGACCCAAAAATTTATGATCAAGGTTCAGGTTGTTGTTGTATATATATGATTCAATGCTCCAAATATTGAACACTCATCTTGTACATCTTCTTTGATATTTAGGTCAAAGTCTGCCTCTTTTTGCAACATAAGTTTAATATACAGAGTTAGTGAAAGGAAAAATAAAATAAAACATACTTTAGATGCAAAACTTCACAAAATCAAACTCTTTTGGATTGAGTAATCAACCACTCTACCCTCTTAATCAGAGATCTCAAGTTTGAGCCCTAAAAATGGAAAAAAAGGATTTGGGAGAACTAGCCCCTAAATAGACTACATAGTGCTCGGATCAGATTAGTCAGGTAAAACTCAGATGTCGATTGGTCTAATACCAAAAAAAAAAACCTTTACAGAAACCTCTTCTGTCGGATTAAACATATTCTTCAAAAGTAAGCATTCAATTGGGACACCAACAACTTCAAAGGATAGAATAGTCATACCAGGAAACCTTGTAGCTAATAATCCAACTAGGGCAGGAGTGTCAGGCTATACAAAAAGACCAGCTATGGGAGAAACTAAAGGTGCAGCACTAAGAATGGGTGCTATTGGTAATGCAAGGGACGTTCCCATTGAACCAGTAAGACTGTAAATCATACAAGATGTTAACAACAAATTTTTGAATCTAGTAAAATTTTACAAGCTTGACAGATAAAAACCTTGAAGCTGCACCACTATGGTCCAACTTCTGTATAAGAATAGATTGGGAGCTTGTATTTAGAGCTTGAACAATAAAACCAGATAGGAAAGTCAGCCTAGGGTAAGAACTAAACCCCCTACTTGGAGCACACTTAGATGGTTATGATGGTACATGAGATGCTTTTAGACTACACAAATATTGATAATGCTATCAAATCCATCCATCCATAATAGATCCGGGACTGGAAAATTCAGTAAAACTAAAGAAATATACATATTTGACAAATCCTATTAGCAACAAAAACATCCTACCACTAATTTGGTGTATCACCTCCCAAAAGGGCAAACTAATTTCAAGCAAAGGTTTGGAAAAGCTTACATTTAGTGATTGGAGTGCTGCAATAGTTGATTGATGGCTAAAGAAGGTAGCAAATGCAATAACTTGCAAACAAAGAGGACCACCATTTAGTCTTACTTGGTTGAATCAAGGCTCCTAAAAATGTTAAAAAATCTAAGAAACAAAACTATTTCTAATTCTTAATTTTAACAAAATGTAATGCAATATATTCATGCACAACATTTCCCACAAATTTGTAAAAACTTTTGTGGTTTAAGAAAGAAAGGGGATAACAAGGTCATTTATCATATCCTAAGGAGAACAAAACAAGTATTTAGTACCAATATGCACTAAGATTTATGCAAATTGTGTCATACATACTTGCTCAGTAAGACTCTTCCTCATAGCTTGCACATAGTTTGCATGATTGGCGTAACTCCTTGTGGCATAAAATTGGCAGATAGCCCTCTCATACTTATCATTGTTAGCTTCAGAAACCTGTTTCCTACATCAGGGTTAATAGGGCTATGAAATGCACATGCACTCATTTTTACTCTAATTTAAATTTATCTTCTTAAAATAAATAAATAAATCTTGTACACAGTTTACATGATTGGTGTAACTCCTTGTATAAAATTGATAGATAGCCCTCTCATACTTATCATTGTTAGCTTCAGAAACCCATATCTTATATTAGGGTTAATAGGGTTATGACATGTGTTGAAAAATTTTAATCTTGGTATTAGACTCCTCGTGTATTTTTAGACATGTGATCTAGAACCAATTTTACGTTAGAAAATTATATTAAGATAAAATTCAAGAAAGAAGAAGAAGAAGAAGAAGAAAATGAAGAGAAAAATTTTTTTGAATTGATTGCTAAAAAAGATTACAAGAGAGAGGAGAAAGAAAGCCAATGCAAGAGAGAAGATTGTCTCTTTTTGCTTGATTACAAAGTGTAGAGAAAAGTCCTATATATACAAGAGTTTAGCTAATAGAGAAAGGGAAAGAAATTTGAATTAAATTAGTGAAAAGGAAAATAATAAAAAATAAAGTTAATTTTCTAAATATATAATGATTGAATAAATCAATCATTAATTAAATCAATTAAATATATAATGATTGATTAAATCAATATTAATAATTGATTAAATCAACCAAATATATATAATTGACCAAAATAATTGTAATGGTTAAATCAATCATAATAATTAACTAAATCAATTATTATGATTGAATGGTTGATGGTTGATTAAATCAATCATAATGATTGGTTAAATCAATCATAATGATTGACTAGATTAATCAATAAATCTCATTTTTGGTCTATTTTAACATTCCCCTTCAAGTTTGGTGAGTAGATATCTATGGAGTCTAACTTGTTGAGAATGTTTTGCATGTGACTTGTCGTAGTTCCCTTAGTACAAATATCAGCAAACTGCTCACTACTCTTCACGTGAGGAGTGACTATGGTCTTGTCTTCAACCTTTTGGTGCATGAAGTGACAATCAACTTCAATATGTTTTGTTCTCTCATGGAAGATAGGATTAGAAGCAATGTGAATGACAGACTGATTGTCGCAGAAAAGTTTGATAGGGAAAGTGACTGAAAATCCCAATTCTTCAACTAGTGCCTTTAGCAAAATGATTTCACTGGTTTCCGCTGCCATTGCTCACTAGATCTTACAACTATGGATTGTTTTTTGCTCTTCTATGGCATGAGATTCCTACCAACAAACATGCAATAGCCTGTGGTGGATCTTTTGTCCGTTGAATCTCTGCCCAATTCACATCACAATAGCCCACAATTTATAAACTTTGATTGTTCTTCATGTAGATTCCTCTTCTGGGAGATCCTTTAAGATACCTAAGAATCCTTTCAGCTGCCTTTCAATGGCATACTTTAGGAGTGTGCATATACTGATTGATTTGACTCACAACATATGCAATGTCGGGTTTGCTGATAATCAGGTAAATAATTTTCCTTACGAGTCTCTGGTATTTTTGTATATCTATGAATAGTTGATCAACATCATTCCCTTCATTAGATGTTGAGATAGGGCTAATAGCTGGTTTTGCTTTCAATTTACCTGTTTCCTACAAAAGATCAAGATTGTACTTTCTTTGAGATAGGACATTTCCCTTATGAGAGTAGGCAAATTCCAGTCCTAGAAAATTTATGACTTGATTAATATGACTTATATCACTTCCAGTAATAATAATATCATCAACGTATATAAGCACAATAGTGATTCTTTCATTATCAAGTTTAGTAAATAGGGAGGAATTACTATTGTATTTTTTAAAATTGTTAGTGAGAAGTGCAGAGCTTAGTTTTGCATACCAAGCCCACGGAGATTGTTTGAGACCATAGGTGGCTTTCTTCAATCTTCACACTTGTTCTTCGTGACCTTGGTTGAGCCTTTGAGGCAGATACATGTAAACCTCCTCTTCTAGCTCTCCTTACAAGAAAACATTCTTTACGTCCATCTGGTACATTGGCCAGCTCTTGTTGGTGGCAAAAGACAAGAGAACCCTTATAGTGTTCATCTTCACCACAGGTGTAAAGGTCTCTGTATAGTCCACTCTATAGCTCTAAGTAAACCCCTTGGCTACAAGTCTAGCCTTGTAGTGATCAATTGAACCATCGCATTTATGCTTGATCTTGTAGACCCATTTATATCCAACTGCTTTCTTTTCTCTTGGGAGAGTCATTATTTCCCAAGTCTTATTCTTTGTAAGAGCATCTAGGTTCCTGTACTTGATCAATACCCTTTAAGAATACTTGGTGACTTGAGAAAATGTTAGTAGTAGTATAATAGTCAGCAATGGGATAAGATGTAACCTTATAGATATAGTGTTCCCATCTTGATGGAGGGAACCTCAGCCTTGTTAACCTTCTGAGTGGTGGTGGAGATGATGGCAAATCATTAGACTCCGCATTTGCTTTTAAAGGAAGTACGTCTTTTTGGATTTGGTCTCCCCCTTGCTCCTTACTTCCATCAGTTTTGGGGGAGCTTCTATCTTCCCTTTGCTCAGAATTTTTTGGTAATCCTCTCTCTTGTTCTTACTTTGAATTCTCCTCTTCGTTAGATTGGCGAGAAGGGTTGCTAACTTCTTTAGAAGTTAAAAAGAAAACATACAGATCTTCCTTTTTTATGTTCTTTCTTCACTTATATCTGCAAAATAAAATTCATTTTCTATAAATATTACATCTTTTGATATGTATATTTTATTAGTCACAGGATCATAGCATATATAACCCTTTTAAAATGACCCATATCCTATGAAAACATACCGCCTCTCTTTTCTATCTAATTTATTTCTAAATTGTTCTAGTATATGTCCATGGCATATGCATCTATACACTTTTAAGTGAGTAATGTTTGGTTTGGTCTTACTGAGAACTTCTAAGGAAGATTTTTTTTGAAGTATCTTAGTGGGTAAGCGATTAATTAGGTGAGCTACAGTACTAACAGTATCGCTCCAAAATATTTTAGGCATGTTAGCATAGAATATGATTGTTCTTGCTATTTCAAGTAAATGTCAATTTTTTCTTTTAGCTACTCTAATTTGTTAGGGGGTATATGGGCCAAAAGTTTGATATATTATTCCTTTTTCTTCTAGAAAAATTATAAATGCATGATTCATGTATTTTTATGTTTGCATTGTATTGCTTAGTGACAAAACTGTAAAAGTTTTTAAATGCTTCAAATGCTTGTGCTTTTGAAGTGAGCATATATATCTATGTGTATCTAGTCTTGTGATCAATAAAGATATGAAATATTTAAAATCTCATCTAGATAATATAGGAGATGTCCAAATATCAGAATGTACAAGATTAAAAGCATTTTTATAAGTTGTTTCTGAAATCAGATAATGCATTCGAGTTTCTTTTCCAAAAATATAACCTTCACAATATCTATCTTCACAATTTTTTGTTGGAAATAAGCATTTCAAAACTTGTTTACTGGGGTGACCTAATCTAGTATGCCATAAAATATAACTTTCTCTTTGATGTGCTGTATATGTATGGTTATCTTGACTCAAAAATTATAGGATGTTTATTTTGAATCCCCTATCAATCACTTGGTTTGTTTTGAGATTCTAAAAAACAACAGTGTTAGGATCAAATGTAACTTTACAATTTTGGTCTCTAGTAATTTTTTTTATAGGCATAAGATTATAGAAGAATTTGGGAATATATAAAGCATTAGATTTTTTTTCAAAAAAATTAATTTTCCCAAATTTTCTTACATTTAAATTATACCCATTAGTAACATTGACTGTCTTATGATTTGGAAGAGATTTCAGTTTCTTAAATTTATCCTTATCCCTAATCACATGATGGTCGCAACCTAAATCTACCAATCAATCTTGAAAATTCAAAGTTGAGTTTAAGCAAGTATCTGGATTATTTGTTCCTTGCTTAAGCAGCATCTTTGATACGAAACTTTAGATAGTTGACTCAAGTGATGCATTTTGGACTACATTTGAAGATATTAAGCCCTTTCTGTTCATGTGTTCAGGCCTTAGGTGAGGATGAAGAAACCAACATTTTTCTTGTGAATGATTTGACCTTTTGCAATGAGCATATATATTTTTGGCCACATGCTGCACCTTGTTGGCCACTTACCCTTCTGTGGTCGAGTTGAAACCATGCCCTTCTACTTTGAATTGAGGAGCATTCTCAAATTTCATACTTGCTTCTACTTGTTGGATCATGGCTCTTACTTCATGGTAGGAAGGAAAATCCTTCATTCGAATGATTTCTTGACGAATATATGTGAATTGTTCTCCAAGAGAAGTGAGGAGCCTAAAGGACTTGTCCTCATCCTCTCTTTTTTGTAAAATTTTGAGATCAGTTGTGATCGGTCTCAAAGTTTTGATCTCGTTCCAAAGATCTTCATATTCGCCAGGTAGTGGGGAGAGAGTCTTGTCATCTTTTTTGATATTGGCAATTTGTTTCTTTATCTTAAAAACTCTTCCTAAATTTAACTCTTGCACATAAAGATTATACATTTGATCCCATAGGGCTTTTGAGTTTGGAGAGCAAGTGACCATAGTTCTATGAGTTTGATCCATAGAACTTGTGAGTAGGATGAAAACTTAGTCTTCCTTTACTTTTTATTCTTCAAATGTTGGGTTCGACTCCTCAAGACGATTCTTTGTAATGTGACCTAAGAGATTTCTTGAGTTTAAGGATCTCTTAATAAGAGCAACCCATTAGAAATAATTTGAAGATGTAAGAAGAATGGAAGAAAAGGGTTGTGAATGAAAAGAATTGATTTGAGAAAGGGGATCACCTAACCTCGAAGAGGAAGGAATCAAAGTTTGCTCTAATACAATGTTGAAAAATTTTAATCTCGGCATTAGACTCTTGTGTGTTTCTAGATATGTGATCTAGAACCAATTTTACGTAAGAGAATTATATCAAAATAAAATTCAAGGAAAAAGAAGAAGAAAATGAAGAGAAAAACTTTTTTGTATTGATTGCTAAAGAAAATTACAAGAGAAAGGAGAAAGAAAGCTAATGCAAGAGAGAAGATTATTGGTATCAGAACCAATTTTACATAGGAGAATTATACGAAAATAAAATTCAAGGAAGAAGAAGAAGAAAATGAAGAGAAAAACTTTTTTGTATTGATTGCTAAAGAAAATTACAAGTGAGAGGAGAAAGAAAGCTAATACAAGAGAGAATATTGTCCCTCCTTGCTTGATTACAAAATGTGGAGAATTGTCCTATTTATACAAAGTTTAACTAATGGAGAAAAGGAAAGAAATTTGAATAAAATTGGTAAAAAGGAAAATAATAAAAAATAAAATTCATTTTCTAAATATATAATAATTGAATAAATCAATCAATAATTATATCAATTGAATATATAATGATTGATTAAATCAATACTGATAATTGATTAAATCAACCAAATATATATAATTAATCAAATCAATTGAATGGTTAAATAAATCATAATAATTGACTAAATCAATTATTATGATTGAATGGTTGATGATTGTTTAGATCAATCATGATGGTTGACTAGATCAATCAATGAATCTCATTTTGGTCTATTTTAACAACATGCACATGCACTCATTGTTACTCTAATTTAAATTTATATTCTTAAAATTTAAAAAAGAAAAGTCCTTTTCATGTTGCTGATAAATTCTGAAGCCATAAAGTTTAATCAGATCAGATTTCTGCAACTCAAGGAAGAGGAAATAATCTAATCAATTCCAACAGTATCTTTTGCAATTTGAGTTTAAGAACTGTAAAATTAGACTGCAAAATTTTATTTGCTTTGACTTCAATTACGTACTTATTTAATATCAGCACATGAACAGGTTCAGGCTCCAAAAAAGGCCAGGAAAGAAGAAGAAGAAGAAGGTCCAACACTTTCTTTTTTTTTTTTTTGTCTCACATTTAGGGATAATTTCTCACATATCTCATGTAAGGCTAATGTGATTGATACCGATTGAATTGAACATCTTGTAGAAAAATTTCTAAGGCTTATAGCCTAGAAGCATAATGGTTGTATTGGGAGCATTAACATGCAATAAATATCATGCACTTGCATCCACGAGAACAAATTCCATGGTCACACTCCACCTTGCTCTCACTCTCCTATGCCCCCCAATAAGGGGAGTTTAATATTACAAATTCAAAAAATTCTCTCTTTCTTTCCCCTCTCTCGTGTTGTCAAGTTTTCAATTGGGAACCCCAAATGCTAATCCAAATAGACATAGATTCTAAAAAGGCAATAGAGAATTATCAATTTAAGCATAGGTAAACCCAGTTTAAAATTAAGCATACTGGAATCAATGAAATTGATATAAAGAGGGCATCAATTGATTAAAACTATGGCGATGTAGAGAAAAGAAACAATAGGGATTAGGAGTAGCAAAGAATGATTAAACAATAGTGAATGGAACCATATACACAGCCTGATTGCCGTGACCAGTGTATAAGAGTTGACAACTATCAAAACTAGGACGGTGACGAAAGAGATTATGAATCTCATGAGGCTTGACATCATCAGGAAGACCTGAGATGAAAAGAGTATTTATGCCCGAGTCATAGTTATAGTGCTGGTGTTGAATTGTTAGACCTCCTCCTATGTAGTACGGATTGTACACCATTACTCCCTTTCGATTTCCAATTCCTCTATTCCCCCACCTTTTTAGGATTTCCCCTCCCCTCAAATTCTCAAATTCATGGCTACTTCAACCCCCACGAGATTCACCATTTTAGGGTTTAATCAATCACTTCTCTCTCCTCATCTCTCACCGACTCAAGATCTTCCATGAATCTCTTCACCGTTCTTCTTCGTGGCTCTCTGGCGTCAATTTTCAATCCCATCTCCTTCTGTGATGTCGTGGAAAGACAATTTCTATTGACCTCCACATCGCCGTCGTGCGATAACTGGAAAACAAACGATCTTCATGACTTCATCTTCTGGATTCTTCCACAACACTCCTTTTGAGAGCAGCGGAGTGATAGAGAGACAAAGAGACTCGATTGATAGGATTGGGATGAAGAAGAGGGATAGACGAAGGTTTAGGGCAGTAAGAAGAAAGAAAGGGATAGGACTTGAGAGAGAGAGAGAGAGAGAGACAGTGAGAGAATAGCAGAGTGAGAGTGTCATAGCGGAAGAGGAAAGGAACGAGAAAGAATAGGTTTTAATAACGTTAGCAATAGAAAAAGGATCCATCTCTAATTTTCGTTATGGGTTGACTCTCTTTGTTAAAATTAACGATAGAAAGCCGTCTATCATAAAAATTAATAACAAAAAAATCAATCACTAAAATTTATAATGAATAATACGTTGATTGTTAAACTTAGCAACTTTCGTTACTAAAATTAAAGATGAAAATATCACTTCTGATATTAAATTAGTGATAAAAACACATTCATCATGAAAATTAATGAAGATAGTGATTATTCGTTACTAATAAGTAATAATTTTTGTGATGAAATTTAATTTTATTCATTTCTTATATCGAATTTAGTAACAATTAACTGTTTACGATGAAATGAAATTAACAATGAAAAAGAATTTCTCAAAAATTTATATCAAAATTAAGATAAAAAATATTTATCGTGTGGTTCATTGGTAATAATGATTATATTACTTAAAACAAATTTGTTACTTCTCTGAAACTTATAATTGATAGTACTTAGAATAAATACAATTTTTTTTGTCTAATCTCTAAAAATATTATTCAATGCCAATTTAAACTTGTACTTGTCAAAAATTAAAATATATGTTTATAGAATAAAGATCCTATTACAATATATGTTAATATTTCGTTAGAGATTAATTGAATTATTTATTATAAATAAATAATTTGGTGAGAATTATAATATTTGTTATGCATTCAACATGATTCCATTATTCATCAAGAGTCAAAAAGAGAAACACAGTCAAAAAGAGATTCCATTAAACATGAATAAATTTGTTTGACAAATTGGCAATGAATTTAACAATGAATATGGTCAAATTAGTTATGAAAAATAGTCAAATTAGTTATGAAAAATAGTTGTTCATCGCTAAAATTAGCGATAAGCTAACATTAGCAATGAACACGCATGTTCATCACTAAAATTAGCCATAAACGAGCTGTTCGTCGCTAAAATTAGCCATGAAAAGATGTTTCGTTGCTAATTAGCCACGAACTTGGTGACGAAAATATATGGTTAATTAGTCACGAATTTAGTCATAAATTCTTTATTCATTGCTAATTTTGCTATGGATAAACTTTCATCGCTAATTTCGCTACAAAAAAGTGACAAAATTTGTTTTTGTAACTAAATCCATGACAAAATAGCGATGAAATTTTTTCGTCGCTAAAATAGTATTTTTTTTTTCTATAGTGTCCAATCTATTCTAGAAAAAATTGCTCTTCAAAATACATCCACACACACTTCCAAAAGACTTCAGGCCTATTTTGGAAATTTTGCTCATCAATACGTACTCACGCATACCTCTACGAAAATCTTGATCCATTCTGAAAAAGTTGCTACTCAATATACACTCACATGCAACTATATTTTTTATTATTTTATTATTTTTATATTTATAATAATCATTTATATATTTGTGATAATAAATTTTTTATATAAACTCAACTTGTTATAATAATTAATTAAAATAATAAAGTATTAGTTTTAATTTTTTATATCATTTTCAATATATTTTTTTTCATCAATTTTTATATTTATATTATTTTTATACTCTTAACAGTGCCGCCACCAACCAAAATGCATAATAACGTGTTCTCCCGCTGACACATGCATCAAAGTGATTCATGTTCGACAAAAATAAGTACAAAAGGCAGGAAACTAACTTGGGACTCTTATCTTCACAAACATGCTTTGCTATCTAACCAAATTTAAGAGAAGTAATAAAAGAACCTAATTATAATTAATGTTCTGTTCCTTTTAACCATCAACGTGGTTTACTAAATGCATCTCACAAACACTATAAGATTACTTTACATTTCATCATAGATTGGCTTACACCTAGTATAATGGATAGAAGCGTCTTTTTATTTTTTTTTCTACTAGACCAACCAATATCCAAAATCATATCTCAACTAATCTGACTTGAGTTATGATCGAATCTTCTATAAAAAAATATTCTTTCAATATAGTTCTTTTCATTTTTAAAAATTGAATACGAATTTTGGTTAGAGGATTTAATATTCTTCTCGCTAAAACTATCCATTGGTGTATAGTGGATAGAAACTTTTATGTAAGGATTGCAAATTCTAAAAATAAATAAATAAATAAATAAATAACTATGGCACTTGACACCCTTTGCGCTCAATATATATTTTACCAAAAAAAAAAAAAAAGAACTTTCTAAAAAACAATATTTTTCTATGATTTTAGGTTTTGAAAGAATTATGTAAGATATTTTTTCATATGAGCAAGAAAATTTTATTAGGAAAGAACAATGCAAACATGACAAAGCCTGGTGAAAGCAAAAACCAACAACACAAACCAAAAAGCCCCCTAAGCCAACATAGACACCGAAACCAATAATAATAATAATAATAATATTAATATTAATAAAAGTATAGCAGCGAATGACCCCACGTACTTATAGAACAACAAAAACAAAAAATATCGAAAAATACTAATATCCTTTAAACATAAATTTGAATTTAAGTTTTATCTATGATAATAGTTTTATTTTTTAAAAATTAAATACAATTTAAATTAAATTTAATATGATTATCAAATATTAGTGATTTATAAATATATAAAATAAAAGCAAAAAGGGGGCGGCATAACATGACGGCGATGACGTGAAGGCAGCATTTGGTTAAAAAAATGATTAAAGGGGAAAAATTAGTGTTATAAAAAAAATTGATACAGAAATAAATATTTATATCAAAAATAAATTTGAACAAAATACAATGAAAAAAACTTTTTAAACTCTTGCTCACTTTCTCCTCTTCTTTCTCTCTCAATCTTATTTCTTCAAATTTACCAAAGTTCACATCTCCAAGCTTCCTCTAAAACTCATATTTGTAGGCTCTTAAAGTTTTATTTTGAAGCCATTCAAGGCTTCTCTTATAAGCCTCCCCTGAAACTTCTCTTAAAAACTATTCAAGGCTTCTCTTAGAAACTATCATGAAGCTTCTCCCATAAGCTTCTTTAGGCTTCTTTCAGAAACTCCTAACATGTGTCCTATAAGTTGGTGAGTTATCAGGAGATCGTGTCTTGACAAATATCTTATAAGACAGAGATAAAGTTGTATACTTTAATAGACATCTACCAAATTATTCAATATTCATAACACTCCCCTTGGACATCCATTACACAAAGAATAGGTCTCGTTAAAATCTTAATAAGAAAACCCAGTGGGAAGAAAATTCTAGTGAAGAAAAAAGAGTACACTATTCTAAGTATATTTACTCCCCTTATTGAGAAGAATTCTTGAGATTTTTAAGCCGATACATTCTAATTCATTTCACTAATCTTTCAAATGTAGGAATTGGTAGTGATTTGATAAATAAATTTGTTAAATTTTCACTTGATCGGAGTTGTTGCACATCAATTTCACCATTCTTCTGAATGTCATGTGTGAAGAAAAATTTTGATGAAATATGTTTACTTCTATCTCCATTGATATATCCTCCCTTTAGTTGAGTAATGCATGTAGTATTGTTCTCGAATAATGTTGTAGAAATATCTTTATTGGAGGGTAGTCTGCAGTTTCTCAAAATATATTGACTCATTGATTTTAGCCAAACACATTCTCGGCTTGTTTCATGAATTGCTATAATCTCATCATGGTTTGAGAAGGTGGTGGTTATAGATTGTTTTATAGATCAACAAGAAATAGTAATACCATCATATATAAATAAGTATCCAATCTGAAATCGTGTTTTATATGGATAGACAAAATTCCAGCATCAGCACTCCCGATCAATACTGGTTTGGAGTTAGTTTAATAGAATAAGCCAAGATCAATTGTTTCTTGGAGATATCGAAAAATATGCTTGACCCCATTCCAATGTCGTCATATTCAGAAAGAACTAATCTTGCTAATATATTTATAGCAAATAATATATCAGGTCTTATACAATTAGCAAGATATATAAGTACTCCAATGATACTAAGATATTGTATTTTAGGACCAAGATTTTGTTCATTCTTTTCTTGTGGTCTGAAAGGATCATTTTCAACATCAAGTGATCAAACAACCATTAGAGTACTTAATAAATGTGCTTTAACCATGAAAACATTTTAAAACTGTAGATGTATAATTTAATTGGTGAATGAATATTCCATCTTCTAGATATTCAATCTATAAACCAAGACAAAAAATTATTTTCCCAAAGGTTTTGGTCTCAAATTATCTTTTCAAATATTCAGTAGTTTTGAAAATCTCTTTAGGAGTTCCACTAAGATTCAGATCATCAACATATACAACAATAATCACAAAGCCTATTTCAAATTTCTTAAGAAAAATATAAGAATATATTGGATCATTTGTATAATCTTCTTTCAGCAAATAATCATTTAAACGGTTATACAATATTCGTCCTGACTACTTTAAGCCATATAGAGATCTTTGCAATTTAATGGAGTAATCTCGAGAATTTTGATCACAGGTTTCAGGCATTTTAAATCTTTTAGAGATTTTCATATAGATATTATTTCTAATGTCTCATATAGGTAAGCAGTGACTATATCCATCAAATGCATCTCGAGTTTTTTATATACCACTAACGCCACAAGAAAACGTAATGTAATCGTATCCACTACATGGGAATACATTTTGTCATAATCGAGTCCTGATTTTTGTGAAAAAACTTGTACTACAAGACATGCTTTATATCACATAATTTCATTTTTCTCATTTTGTTTTTGTACAAATACACATTTATATCCATTGGGTTTTACAACTTCAGGTGTTAGGACAATAGATCCAAAAACTTTACGTTTAGCCAATAAATCCAATTCAAATTGGATTGCTTCTTTCCATTTTGGCCAATCATCTCTTTTCTTACTGTTGGAGGCAGATCTTGGATCCACAAATCCAGCTCCTTGTGACTCAAACGGGTGCTCAATGAAAAGGTTTGAAACCTGCAAAAAACCATCGGAGGGTACTCTAGTAGGGGAGGCTCTGATACTCAAGTCAGAAAAAATGATTTTTGAAATGAATGAAATCAAACTTAGAGAGGAAGGGAGAATGGATCTCCCTGTGGTATGTGTGTCGAGTGTAAAGTCTAGAGAACTTGCCTGGTTTCGATGTATCGAAGGCTTTTATATGAGGTGCCCTTAGAACTGTATGCATTCGGGGTATTACAACTCTAGTTTCCATACGAGGAAATCCGAATATTTTGGAATTCAAAGATTAGAGATCTAAAATAATTATAATTTAGGAAATTTAATTATATAGAGAGATTTTTTCCCTTATCGATTAGATTCTCAAGGGTTTCCTTTCTTAGCCACAAGACATATTTCGTACTAAGATAGGAAATCTAATCAATGTGAGATTTGGTTGAGTACTACCATTCTGAAGTCGAAGTAGTTAGCTCTTTAGGTGTTCGATAGTTATCAGTTTAATAAAGGGGATATCCATTTGGTCTTACCAAATACGCTTGTGGATTGATTGCATAAATCTCATCGGGAGTTAGCCGAACAGCAGATAGGACACCACAGGTGACAGATCCTCTTAGTGGGTCGAGGCAACGTGCCTATCTAGGGAGATAGATCCCATCAATAAAGCGGGGCAACATGGGTCCATTTGTGCTTAAATGTGTTAAACTTTTGAATCACCGACCTTATGATGACTATTGGATGCCTTTCATATTTAGCCTTTTGGATAGGGTCACATCATTTGCCTACAACTCGTGGTGCCGTTTCGTGAGAAAAGCACCATGAGTAGCAATCCTCGGGAAATGGAGGGCCTTTTATAACACGTGTCGTTTTGCATTTCGCAGTCCATTTCTAGTGTCCTTATAAGTTTTTTCTTGGGAGAGGATATGGTGCTTCCTCTTTCTCAAGCTGGTTTTTTCCTTCCTTTGAACTGTCTCAGTACACAAGAGATCTTCTGTAAGAGAAATGGCAAGGGGCTCTACTCTTCAAAGTATTAACGATATTAGAAGTGTTATGTCAAAGGCGAAACTCCAAGAAGTCCAAACCATTATGTGGGTGGGCGATGATTACACTCTGGTGTTAGTCACAGATGATGACAGAGCGAATAGAGTGTTAGAGGGTTATGTTCCAATGTATAAACAAATGGTGAAATTTGACCTGATGGTACTATACACTGGCCCATTTACTGAGGTGTTACAGCGTTGGAACATATTTCCAACTTTGTTGACCCCCAACGCTTGGCACCTTATTGTTGTTGTGTTCTCCTTGCTGGGGTCCTGTTACCTTCACTTTGATTTTGATATCTTGGTAGCCCTTTATTCTCTATTAAGATGCATGAAGAAGGGCACGACCCGAGATTGGTATAATCTACAGACCCATCCTAAATCCAACTGGGGGTTTCGTTACAAGGAGTGCACTAGCAGTAACTGGATGTACAAGTATTTCTTTATGGAATTCAAGGACAAAACCCTTATGTTGTCTCTTCCCAATGCTGATGGGAGACCTTCGCTCGAGTTACAACCTTTAAACTCTTCACATTACTTTTGCTTTGTGTGATCGGTCGATAGTTATTGTAACTCTACCCGATGGGCCATTTTTATTGCTCTTTAACAAATGACCAAATGTTGTCTCTAGCAGATCTGTTGATAGGGGGAAAAGGAATATCGACAGGCCTCTCTTGATCGACAAGAAAAGGATTGAATTGGTCGATGTTTCAGGCTTTGTGGATGATATCCTATTGAAGGAGATTACTATTAACCAAGATTCATCCATAAAGAACCCTTTGGAAGGGACCAACGGGGCATTTGAGGCCCAACCTTCGCTAGCACTTTCTTTGATAAAAATGAGAAAAATGGTATAACCCGAATCTCCAGTGAGAGGGGGGTACGAGACAAGCGAAGAATCCAAGGGGTGCGTACCGTTGGTCGCGTTGAGGCCATCCAAGGTTGAGGCCGAAAAGCTAAATGGGACTAGTCATTCTCTATCCACCGATGACAAAGGGGTTTTAGTGTCAGGTGCATTCACTATGGAGAGGCTTGAAGGGGCTCCATCATCTGCCGTTGAAGTGAGGGCATCGAGGAGGGTAGAGACTCAAGTTGCATCAGTTGAAGAACTATCTGGTCTGTCATGTGCTGTCCTGCCGTGGTCTTCTCGTTAAGGAAAACGCAAGTGCCCAATGGGGCAGTCATCCCCCATTTTATTCCTATTCAGTCCTTTCATGGTAACAAGGGATCGAAGGAGAGAGGGACAGTAGCCATTAGCATAGGGGACAAGTAGTACAGCTATGTGGACTTGGCCGAAGTAGAGAGAATGGCCTATCATGTCAACTTTCACCGTTACGAATTGGAGTTGCACAGGATATCTATGAAACAAGCTGGTGGGATTCTTAAGTCCCTTGGTTTGATAGTATTATCTTTCGAATATATTCTGTTTTGCTTTTTCTTCATCGTTAATTGATCTAGTTCCTCCCTTTTTATAGACAATGGCTCTGGCGGAGTTCCAGGAATGATAGAGGAAGCAGACAGTAGGACTCGATTAAACGCTCAAGTCACGGCATTACGAGATGCTCCTGATCAGAGGAAGGAGAGTGCAGGGGCAGGAGAGGCACTTATGGCCTCGCTAGCTGAGAGAGAAAAGGGAGTGAAGAATCTGTGGTAGAATTTGGATTTATGTTAGAGTCGTTGCAAGAAGCTTGAGACTGAGAAGAAGGCCCTTAAGGCGTGATTGCTAGCTCAGTTGCGTGAGGAGTCTCTCCAGTGGCAGAGTAGAGAACAGCTAAATCAAAAGAATATTTGCCTAAAAGTATCACTGCATTTAGGGATTACCAATGCAAGTTGACGGGGAGACTAAAATGTACTGAAGAGATAATCTATCGGTTTAGACTAAATGGAGTTCTGCCTCTGATCAGGGGGACCACCAGCCAGGAAGCGTTGGATCAAAGTATGATTCCTACCAGGTCAATTGGTATTCCGACCGAACCAAGCTCAGTCATTGTGTGGACTTCTTCTCAGGAGGTCTTGGCACTTCCCCCTATTCCCCTGAAGTCTATATAACTCTTGTGTCATTGTATCATAACAATTCTTAATGAAGAATTCTTTTATGTCCTTTTATTCAGCATGTGTTAACAATAGGGGATATTCCTTTCATTGCTCATATAGTTTGAATAGACTTGTTGACCACAATTGGTCATTTCAAACTTTCTTGGAGAACATCGGCCCACCTAGGGGCGTTCCTTAGGTGTGCGTTCCAACAAGTGCTTCTAACTTTATGATAGACAACGCTTGAGATTCATCTAAAAGAGAGGGATGATTGTGTTCTTTGGTAGGTTAGGGCGACAGAGGCCCATTTAGGGAGATAGATCCTTCGATAGGTCAGGGCGACAGAGGCCTATTTGGGGACATAGATCCCTTTAGTAGATCAGATAACTGGGAGATAGATCCCTTCAGTAAGTCAGGGCGATAGAGGCCTGGCTCAGGGAGATAAATCCCTTTAGTAGGTCAGGGCGACAGAGACCTGTTAGGGGAGATAGATTCCTTTGGTAGGTCAGGGTGACACAGGCCCATTTAGAGAGATAGATCCCTTCGGTAGGTCAGGACAACAAAGGCCCGTTCGGGGAGATACATCTCTTTGGTAGGTCAGGGCGATAAAAGCCTAATCGGAGAGATAGATCCATTCGGTAGGTTAGGGTGACGCAAGTCCGTTCGGGGAGATAGATCTTTTCGGTAAGTCAGGGTGATACAGACCCGTTCAGAGAGATAGATCCCTTCTTGGTGGCATGTTTCTTTTCTATAAAGAGTGATCGATAGCGATAGTTTGATATAATGCAAATTATAAGGTGGTTATGCGTGTTCA
Organism: Dillenia turbinata; assembly: GCA_037126225.1. NCBI lineage: Eukaryota > Viridiplantae > Streptophyta > Magnoliopsida > Dilleniales > Dilleniaceae > Dillenia > Dillenia turbinata. The sequence continues at coordinate 21,769,205 of JBAMMX010000007.1, forward strand.
TTGTTGAACGGAAGAATACTACTACAATGACATAAGGACTGCGTATGACAATTGAAACATACTATGACGATCACTTCAAGGTGGGTACCAAAGGCGCTTGGTCGCAAGATAATGTTCCAATCCTGAGTAGAGTTCTGAATTTAATCTTCATGTGTTTCATGTTAGGCAAGGCTTCCATGGCGTTCAAGCCCGACCTTCCCAGAATAATAATATAGGGCAAAGGAAGGTTGACAACATTGAACATCATTGTGGCTGACGCATGGTTGGGCGATGCGTCAAGTGTGATTGGGAGTGAAATGATCCCCTTAAGATATATCCATTCATCGGAGAGTCCTTTAACTAGACCTGTGTGGGGTTAGAGATGTGTGGGGCTAAAGCCCATCTGTTTGAAAGCATTACAGTATAAGAGATTGCACCCCACTCCTTGATTGACAAAGACCCTTAGGACTTCATATGGGCCAATTTTGGTACTGATAACGAGAGGATCGTGGCGATTTGTGTCTACCCTAACTAAGTCTTCATTAGTGAAACTGATGATCGATCGTTTGTTTTTAGCCTCTTCGCCAACATGGGTCGTTAATATCTCTAACGGAGTGGGCATAGGGACATTAAGCGAGTAGAAGATTGGCGTGACAAGGCATTCGGCCTCGCTTCCTTACGAACTGTCTAGAGGGTCTAAAACGTTCAATGGAGAATGAGGCATTCGAGAGGTTTATTCCTCATGGATTTGAAGGATCACTCCATCCTGATGATTAGCTGGTGGTTGGGCGGCCAGTCGATCATCCGGTCCGTTCTGCCATGGTGGTACCTATCGGTCGGGATTCAATATGTCTCTCCTCTCTCTACTGATGAACCTTTGTAACCTCCCACTTCAAACCAAGAATTCTAGCTCATATTTAAGCTTTCTGCAGCTATTAATCATGTGACCGTAATCATGAAGGAAGTGATAGTACTTGGACCTGTCCTTCTTGGGATCATCCTTTATGGGTTGGGGAGGCTATCGAACATCAGGTTGTTTGCTGATCTAGAGTAGAACTTAACTACGACTCTTATTCAGAGTGTAAGCATTAAACCTCCGAGGAGGTGGAGGGCCTAGTCAAGTCCTCTTTGGTAAGAGTTGTTAGGGCGATTAACTACATTCTTTCCTAGATGATCGGTTTCTCCTTCAATCGAAGGCCTCGGCATCTTTGGCCACGATGTACTTCTTGACACGAGAGTAAAACTCTTGGATAATGGATGGAAGATTCTTCATGATTGAAGTTTTCATGCCTGAGGGGCGTAATCCAGTGAGTAGCGTGGCCAACACGATAGAGTGGTCCAAAGTTGGGACTTTAATAATCTCTGTTTTTAACTTCCCCAAGAAGTCTCTCAAGGGTTCATCCCTCCTTTGATGTAATGACAGTAAAGAGGTAGATTTTTTCTTTGCTCCCTGATTTATCACAAAGTGGGTCTCGAATTGCTACCGAAATTGAGATAAAGTTTTTATACTCAACAACGGGAGTGAGTTGAACCAAGTTAATGCGTTCCCCTTAAGAGTGATAGGGAAGTGCTTGCACATAGCGGCATCCGTCATGACTCTTGAGATCATTACTGTTATGAAGTACACCGTATGGTCATGAGGATCAATCATTCCATCATATCTTTCCATAAGGATAAAAGTACGTCACGGGGCATCGATTCTGAAGAGACCTTAGGGTCGAAAGGCAAAGTGTTGTAGGATAAAAAGGAGCTCGGTTTTCTCAAGCATTGGCCGGTTTGAGTTTATCAGTCATGAGTTGCTCAACTTATCTCTTTAGGTCTTCAGGGTCATGGCGAAAAGCCGCCGAGGGCTCATAGCTGATCAGTGGCATTTGTCGTCAGGGGCATACATGCCCGGACACTCCTAAAGATGACCGGCTCTCATGCCTTGTGAAACGACTAAGGCCTTCCAACTGCTTGCTCATGTCTTGGATTTTGGACTCTAGCCTGTCCATTTGAGGTTAACTAATGCATTCTTAGGACACCGACACAGGAGGCACAATTGGGCATTCCTATGGTGCAGGTTGTGGGACCTGCTCCAAATGAGGAGGTTGAGTACGAGTCGGAGGATTGTTAATGGAGCGAGCGGGCACCATAGAAGGGGCTACGTCAGTGGGGGTAACAATATGACCATCCATGATGGATGCGGCCTACGGACGGTGTTAATCTGTTGGAGGTGGGTCTTGACTCCATAGATCTGACTCCTTGTGACTCAAACGGGCACTTGATGAAAAGGCTTGAAACCTACAAAAAACCACCGGAGGGTGCTCTGGTGGGAGAGGCTTCAACGTTTAAGTCAAAAAGAGTAGTTTTTGAAAGGAATAAAATCAGACTCAGAGATGAAGGGAGGATGAATCTCCCTGTGGTAAGTGTGTCGAGTGTAAAGTCTAGAAAACTTACCTGGTTTCAATGTATCAAAGGCTTTTATATGAGGTGCCGCCAAAGTCATGTGTATTCGAAGTGTTACAACCCTAGTTGCCATCCGAGGCGATCCAAAAATTTTGGAGTTCAAACGTCAGAAATTTGAAATAATTATCATTTAGGAAATTTAATTGTATAAGGAGATTCTTTCTCTTATTGATAGCGATATTTTTATACACTTGAATTGTTTTATTTAATTTTATTTTAGGCTTTATTTTATGACTTTTAGAACTATTTTTAGGTTTTATTTAATGATTTTACATTGATTATTTTCATGGATTTTTTTTTAGGATTATTGGGCTTATTTAAGGAAATTAGATTGCACAGATAGCTGTTAGTATTTTAGGCATAATTTTCTGTTCTGATGTCCGATTGACCTGATTCTTATTGCCTTAGAAAGAAGATTTCATGACCTACAAATCTTATGAAGACCTCAAAGGTTGGGTCAGATCAGAAGATATTTGAAATTTTAGTTGAAGTTATTGTAGTGCTGGAAATCAAGGCCTATGAGTTCCAAAATCCCAAGTCCAAGTGAAATATCGAGCTGTTATGAACACCCACGAATTTTTAGTCATTTAGAACTCTTAGAACTTAGAGTATAAAGAAGAGACATCATTTACATTAAGGAGAGAGAGGAGAAACCCTAGCAGCCACCTCCTTTGGAGGAGAATTCCTTCGGGTGCAAAGAGGATGTTTTCTTTACCTTCTTGCTTTTATTTATCATGTCTAGTTAGATTTCTTGTTTCTAGGACTCGATGGATTTTATTTTTTGATTAATAGCATGGTTTGATTTATTTCTTTCCCTTAAATCTTTATTGGCATGTTCTTTCTTTAATAAGATTTTATTGTTGAACTTAATACTTCATTCGTATCGATACCTATAATTTGATAATTTGTGATTACATGCATGAGATCGAGAGAAGATTGTATGAAATCTGACCAATACAATAAAATCTATATAGGGTTATGAGATCGACGGATGATTAACTCTGTGTGTGGGGACTTAGAAGAAACCCTAGATTATAGATATTCCATAGATTTTAATGCTTTTTGACCTAATCAAGATTGCATGACCATTGAGTTTTGATTAGTCAAATTAGGGTTTCAATGCATGACCATTGAGTGAATCTAATTTAAGAAAATTTGCCATCATCAAAAATGAATCTTTAATTAATAAACTTTAAAGGATTTGAAAGAATTCAATCATGTGAAAAAATTGGAGACAAATGAAATCGATGTTCTAGAGTTTTTATAAAACTGGTGTTTTTGTTTATCAATATTTATATTTTTAATATTTTTATAGTTTTAATATTTTTGCTAATTCGTTCTGTCCAACTTTGATAGGGTATTTTATATTTGGTAATACATAATATTCTCGTGGGATCGACACTTGTTTTGCACTGTACACAACACTCGACTAGGGTATATTTAACCAAAATCGTGATATAACTAAATCGCGTAACACTTATCGATTAGATTCTCAATGGTTTCTTTCTTAATCCGCAAGACACATTTTATACTGAGATAGGAAACCTAATCAATGTGAGATTCCATTGAGTACTACCATTCTGAAGTCGAAGTAGTTGGCTCCTTAGGTGTTTGGTAGTTATCGGTCGTATGAAGGGGATATCCTTTCGGTCTTATTAAATGCGCTTGTAAATTAATTGTATAGATCTAGTCGGGAGTTAGCCGAATAGCGGATAGGATACCACAGGTGACAAATCCTCTTGGTGGGTCAGGGTTATATGTCCCATCCAGGAAGATAGATCCCATCGGTAGAGAGGGACGATATAAGCCCATTTGTGCTTCAACGTATTGAACCTTTTGAATCACCAGCTTTATGATGACTATTAGACACCTTTCGCATTGAGCCTTTTGGATAGGGTCCCATCACTAACATTTCTCAATAGATTTTGATTCAAGATCCTCAATTTTTTTCATAATTTCAAGTACAACATTATATGCAAAAATTTCAACCACAACTGTTTCAATTCTATATCAATATATCCTTGTTATGGTGAAATTTATGGAAGTTCCTTTACATGCTCTTCGAGAGTTTGAAATTTGTGTTTTTCGGGAGCTATGTTAGACTTTGCAGAAGTTTGAGTTTTGTTATCAATAATCTCATGAGATTTTTTATTATTCGACTCTTTTAAGTGATCATGATTAACAGATCCTCTTTTCTTTTGAAAATTTTTATCTTTGGCGCCAAGATGTCTATCACGCTTTAAACGTGCATTAGACTCATTTGCTACAGTATTAGAGGATTGTCCTACTAGGACGTCAAGTTTAATTGGTACATTTTTTATAGGAAAATATGACTTCGTGACTCTTTTATAGTTAGTGAATACGTCAGGTAATTGATTTGCAATTTTTTACAAATGAATTATTCTTTGAATTTCAAGTTCACAATTTTTTGTACGAGGATCAAGAGATGTTAATGGTAATGCATTCCATATAATTTCCCTTTTCAATTATTCTTGTCCTCCCCCTAATGCTGAGAAATTGTTTCATCAAAATGTCAGTCTGCAAATCTTGTAATAAAAATGTCACCTATCAAAGGTTTAAGATATCAAATAATAGAGGGTGACTCATACCCAATGTATATTCCCAATCTTCTCTGGGGTCCCATCTTAGTTCATTGCGGTGTCACTACAGGGACATAAACCACATATCTGAAAATTCTTAAATGAAAAATATTGGTCTCATAACCAAAAGTCAATTGTAGAGGGGAGTACTCATGGTAATATGTTGGTTTTAAAAGTATATGTACTACTGCATATAAAATAACATGTTCCCAAACTGATATTGGGAGTTTAGTTCTCATTAATAATGGTCTAGCAATCAATTGCAAGCTTTTGATAAATGATTCAGTTAAACCATTTTGTGTATGAGCATAAGCTACAGGATGTTCAACATTAATACTAATAGACATACAATAGTCATTAATAAAGTCTCTTAATAAATTTTCCTTAAGAGCAAGCAATACATGTGAATTCATTTGATTTCAATACTTATTTATTTTCATAAGAATTTTCAATTATTCTTCTCATTATAATCGACCCAGGATGCCCTAGTCGATCATGCAAGACAATAAAGTCTTTATGATTAGTAAACTTTTGATTTGCTAAGTAGTGCATTTTGACTGCACTAATTTTAGTATAATATAAGCCAGAGAAAAGAGATGATGCTTTCTTTACTATACATTTCTTTCCAAAAATACCAATTGTAATGCACAAATACTTAATATTGCTGTCATTTATTGTCTCGATGTGATATCCGTTTTGGCGGATATCTCTAAAACTTATCAAATTTCTTCGAAACTTAGTACAGTATAGTGCATTATGTATAACTAATTTTGCTCCTTTAGGAAGACATATATTTGCTCTACTAGAGCTCTCAATCAATTTCGCAATACCACTTATGGTATCAGCATTTGTTTCTCCTAACTTTAGGTTAAAGAAATAAATTTTATTTTAAGTATTGTATGAGTTGTAGTGCTATCAATTAGACATATATTCTCTTTACTTCTCATACATTTCAAACTATTAGCAATATCCATATCTTATTTAGGAAGAAAATAAAAGAAATGATTATTCATTTGTATGGAAATATAAATAAATAAATAAATCAGAAAAAATAAAATGCATCATATTGCAAAAGTATTAAAAATAATTTATTTATTATTATATATATATAGATATTTCCATCATTGATCAGATGATCAATTTATTTTTCAGGATGTTCAAAGAAATCAGCCATATCAGGATGAGTTATATCTATATTAGTATTGTTATATGGGTTGGTAAAATTTATTTCCATATCTTTATCTTTCTTCTTTAAAGAGGCTTGATATAGTTCAACAAGATAATTTGGAGTTTGGCATATATAAGACCAATGTCTCTTGACATTGCATCGGTAGCAGACATTATCAAAACCACTTGAGAGTTTCTCTTTTTCTTTTCCATCACTATCATCCCACTTCTGGTGATGATGTTTGCCATTTTGATTTGATTGGCCATTGTTACGATCATCATTATTGTAATAGATACTTCGTCCTTGACTATATCCACGGTCATAGCCACGACCTCGACCTCGACCTTTTCTATATTCATATCTAGTCGTATTCACTTCAAGGAATGGACTACTACCAATTGGTCGAGTTTCAAGATTTTTCATCAATAATTCATTATTTTGCTCTGCCATAATAAGGTATGAAATCAATTTAGAATATTTCTTGAATCCCTTTTCTCGATATTGCTGCTGCAGGAGCAAGTTCGAGGCATAAAAAGTGGAGAAAGTTTTTTCTAACATATCTTTTTCAGTTATGTTTTCTCCACATAATTTCAATTGAGATGTGATTTTAAACATTGCAGAATTATAGCCACCAATGGACTTGCAATCTTGTAACCAAAGATGTATCCAATCATATCGAGTTTAGGAAGAATGACCATCTTTAGGTGATCATATCTTTCTTTTAAATTCTTCCACAACTCAAGATGATTTTTAACAATAAGATATTCTATCTTCAAACTTTCATCAAGATGATGTCGAATATAAATTATTGCTTTTGCACAATCTTGTATAATAACATCTTTTGTTTTGATGGTGTCTCCAAAACTCATCGCATTTAAATGTATTTCAACATCAAGAACCCATGTTAAATAATTCTTTCCAGAAATATCGAGAGGCAGAAATTCAAATCTAGCAAGATTTGCCATTAAAAAGAAATTGATAAAAACGTACCTCAAAATCCTTGAACAGTGAAACCTCCTTTTCTATTATATTCGCAAAGATAGATTTGTACTTGGTTGGCCTTAACTTTGTATTTTGGCAGAGTTTCATGCTGATAACGTGTTATAAAAGAAATTGATATAGAAACAAATATCTATATCAAAGATAAATTTGAATAGAATACACTAAAAGAAACTTTTTAAACTCTTTCTTACTTTCTCCTCTTTTTTCTCTCTTAGTCTTATTCCTCAAGTTCACCTCAAGTTCATATCTCCACGCTTCCTTTGAAGCTCATATTTACAGACTCCTGAAACTTCATTTAGAAGCCATTCAAGACTTCTCTTATAAGCCTCCCTTGAAGCTTCTCCCAGAACCTTTTCAAAGCTTCTCTCAGAAGCCACTTCCAAAACTTCTCTTGGAAGTTACTCAAGACTTCTCTTAGAAGCTATCATGAAGCTTCTCTCATAAACTTCTTGAGGCTTCTTTCAGAAACTTCTAACACGTGTCCTACAAACTGGTGAGTCATCAAAAGTTCGTGTCTTAACAAATGTCATATAAGATAGGAGTAAAATTATATATTTTAATGGATATCCACCAAATTATTCAATATTCATAATAGAACGGTATTAGTTTCCCTTTTCTTGTTTGATATGTGTATGAGCAATAGAGTAACATTTACTTATCTATAATTTTATTATTTTTTTCTCTCTCTTAAAATTAAATTTATATAAATTATCTCTTTTAAAAATAATTTCATAAATTTTTTCTCTAAAATCAATTTATTTTATATTTTCTCTTTCTATTATATTGTTTTTATTTGTTCTTCTCTCTAGAAGAACAAAATTTAGTTTTTTTCCTTTATAGAACTGATCAAGTAATTTTTAATATCTATAACAAATATATTATATTAAATTTATCTTTATAAACACATTAGTTTTAATTTTTCTCTCTTTAGAAATTAAATTCAATTTTTATGTCTCTAAAACAAACTATATTAATTTTCTCTTTTTAAAAATTAATTTAATTCACATTTTTTTAAACGCATTTGTTTTGAATTTTCTCTTTATGAAAAACCAACTTTAACTTTTATCTCTCTTACACTAAGCTCCTTAATTCTCTCTCTCTATAAAGTTTCACTATAAAATAAATACCCTATCCAGACGAACAAAAACTGTATGTAAAATCTACTAAAACTATCAACAAAACTTTCTCCGATGGATGGACTTTCAATTAGCTATGAACCAGTCGGGATAGTTCCTAGGTCTATTCTAACAGTTAAAAAAATGTTAGTAAAAGCTATTGCCTTTTATCGTCAGTTGCTACATGTGTTAGTAAAAATTATTGTCTTTTATCGTCGGTTACCACAATGATAGGAAAAGTTACTATCTTTTATCATCGGTTTGAATGTGTTAAGAAAAATTATTGTCTTTTATTGTCAGTTACCACATGTGTTAGGAAATATTATTGTCTTTTATCATCGGTTAGCATATGTTAGGAAATGTTACTGTCATTTATCGTCGATTACCACATGTGTTAGGAAATGTTACTATCTTTTATCGTCAGTTATCACAAGTGTTAGGAAATGTTTCTGTCTTTTATCGTCGGTTACCACAAGTATTAAGAAAAACTATTGTCTTTTATTGTCAATTAGAAAAGTGTTAGGAAAAGTTATTGCCTTTTATCGTCAGTTAGAATATGTGTTAATATAAGTTTCTGTTTTATATTGTCAGTTATCACAAGTGTTTGTATATGTTATTATTTTTATCATCGGTTACCACAAATGTTAAAAATTATTACTGCCTTTCATCACTGGTGTTAGAAAAATTATTGAATTTTATTATCGGTTATCATAAATGTTAGGAAATATTACTATATTTTATTATCGATTAGTACAAGTGATAGAAAAATTTACTTTTTTTAACATCGATTATCACATGATATCAATAGTAATGATTTTTTTAAGATGGTGTAGATTTGAATTACTATAGGTAAATTAAGAGACTGTAAAATAAAAAAAATTACAAAAATAATATAAACATAATAAGAATTATATTAATATACGAAAATAATTGATACATTGATTTGTAAGTAGAATGATGGACACATATAAAACCCGAAAAGAAAAAAAAAATGATTGTCCCACAATTGCATGTCTTCTAAGATGTTCAAAATAAAAATGTTCATTTCAATCATTAAAAATGTTATCATCATAGTTTGAAGACACAATCCTAGCATCAAAACCACATAATTCCCAAAACTAAATAGATAACTGAATAGCAGTGACTGACTTTATACACAATTTTTCATATCAATCTATTCATAAAAATCAGTAGTGAAATGAACATAATTATATGGTTACATTGTAAAGAATGGTTCAAAATAAAAATATTACTTTTTGGGATAGAGTCAGTTGGTAATGATAACGGTTGGATTCTTTGTGCACTCCTAGCATCTAGTATTGAAGGAACCTAACAATACAAATAATTTGAAAATTATTCAAAGATAAATGTGAAATTAGTAAGATTATTCTGAAAACTAAAGAAATGACGTTCATACCTAATCACCAGAAATAAGTATTAGTTCATTAATCAGATTCTTCAATTCATCTTGTTGTCCATTTCTAACATGCGTAGCAATGTGCTACGTTGTGATGGAGTTGTAATCTTCCCTACATATCTGATTCTTCCCCTCGAATCAAACCCTTTAACTTTAAATACTATGTCACTTTTTCAAGACAAATTTGAATTTTCTACTTATCTTTATTTATCAATAGACTATATTCCACTGTTCATTATTTCCTATAAAAGGTAAAGTGAATCAAATCTCAATGTCTCATAAACATATTAATTAGAGTTAAATGAAAAATAATCATCCATTCCATAACTTCTGATGTTTTCGTAGAAACTAAACTGCCATTTGATCATATTCTACTTGTAATATAAAGCTCAGTTCTAGAAGGCTTTATCCTATCAAATTGTGTCATCTGTAATGATAAAAATAAACCACCTTGATGTGTTATGTGGGTAAAATTAGTTAAAAGTAAAATAAAATATGAATTTTTTATATCTTCTCATGTATAATCTTGACAAATGATTTCGATCCTAAGCAATGTGGATCAGTCAACTTTGTGCGACATTCTGAATTTCTTTTACTAATATTCTAGTACAAAGAAAAAAGTATTAGAACAACAAGTGGATTACATTATAGAGTACTAGTTAGAGAAATTGGTAATTTGTACCTTTCCTTTATCACTCAACCAGAAAGCAACAATCTCCGTATACTAATTTGGATCAACCATTTCATCTTCCATTCTCTTGATATTTTTATCTATTCTAGGTGAATCATCGAACTACTTTGTTTTCAAAATATTTTTAAAACTCTTCTATTTGTCACACAACTTTCCAATAACCTATTTCTTAGTGTCATCTTTGAGTGGTTTGAAAGTAACCTTTAACAACAATTAAAATAAAAGAAATATGTAAGGAATAAAATTAGATATATTAATTTCTCATCTATGCCATTGATTAATAAAAATAGATAATTGTACAATTTCACATATGTCATCTTTATACTCTGTTGGTATGTCATGCCAAATTCTATAGTTTATTAGAGCAATCAAATGCACTCCAATTATAGAGTTAAGGAATCTGGTTAAGATCATACCATCGATTTCTATTAGTTAATTTAATTAGTTCATTTTAACCATCATGCGCTTTCTTTTTTCTAAGTCCCAAACATCTTGCCAGCGCATTGGGTCTCTATGTTCTTGACAACTACTCAAAATAAAAAATTAAAAATGGATAATTACTTGACAGCATATTAATATTAAATCTCAAATTAAATGAATCTGTTTATTTTTAAACTTGGAGTAACATCTTGGAATTATTAGGTTTTTTCAGACTAAACTTGTTCTTGGGATGGTTGTGATTCTTTGTGGTCAGCACAATGCTCATCTGTCATTTAGATCATCCCATATTTATAGTTGGAAAATTTTAAAATCTTTCAAATACCCATTTCTAGTAGAATCCAGCGCAACAGAGTTACTTTTTTATTAAAAAAAATACAATTACCTTTTGATGAAACTTTGCAAAGTCATTGTTCATCTTATAGATTTGTTGGTGTCTGAATACATATTATGGAGAGGTTTAGTGAGAGCTTGAGTGGTTAGAGGCTAAAAATAAACTTGGCTGATTGTATAGATTTTAGGGAAAGAAAAACTTTCTATTCTTGGTTAAAAATATGTTTGATTGAATTAGAACTTTCAATAGATTTTGAAAGTTTTAAAGGGAGGAGAGCTTTCAAGAGAATGAGAATTTTGATGGTTTTAAAGGGATAATTTAAAAAATATTTGACTTTAGTCATTTGATCGTCTTACTTTCATAAAAAAAATTTCAAAACCATCATTTTTTCAGCCTCTTGTCTCCCTATAAAATTTTCCGCACTTTTTTCTACACTTTTACTCTTTACTCGCCTGTTTTTTTCATTTCACACTTTTTTCCACATTTTTGGTCATTACTCGCCTTGTTCTTAATTTCTCATATTTTTCCACACTTTTAGTCAATACATGCCACGTGTCTTTCCCATATCATCACAATTATTGAGCATTATTTAGGTTGTTCAAAAAATCATCGCTTTTGCAGACGGTGCAATATATATCAAACCATTCCTAAAAGAGTGCCAAATTTATTGACGACCACTGATAACTATCCTAATTGAACATAACTTTTGCAGACGGTGCAACATATAGGTTAGCATAGGTATAGAACTTATGCAGATGGTATGATTTAGCAGTTAGTAAAAAACACTCATATGGAAACACTTTTCAAACCGTTACTAAAGGCAACCACATTTATTGATGACAAGTGATAATTGTCCGAAAAGTAGATAGCATTTCCAGATAATAAAATATATCAGCTAACATAGATATAAAACTTATGCAGACAATATAGTTAATTAAATAATAAAGAAAGGTCATATAGAAACTGTTTGTAAACCGTCCCTAAAGACTGCCATATTTATTGAACACAAATGATAACTATCAGAATTAAATATGACTTTTAAAGCTGGTGCATTATATGGGTGAGCATGAATGTAAAATTTATACAGACAGTATTGTTAAATAGATAGTAAAAAGAATCATATAAAAACTATTTTTAAAACGTCCCTAAAGATTGTCATATGTATTAATCTCAAGTGATAGTCGTCAAAATTGGTCACTTTGCTCTGTTCAGTTATTAAGAATTCAATTTTTGAACTTACCATTTTCTTTTGGTCACTCTTATTACATTGAAAATTCAATTTCTTTGCACTTGTCATTTTCTGCGTGCCATCTTGAGAATTCATTGGTGCCACCTTTCAAATTTTCATCGGTTGCCATTTTCCTTTGATGTGTATGTGAGAATTCAAGTTGCCACTTGCCATCGGTCCAAGTCCACAAGTCTTTATCGATCACCGAAGAGCATTTGCACTGTGATGAATTTCACCAAAATTTCCCAACCTTGCCCGTCAATACATTCCCTATGAGTACCTAGTGCCGAATGCCTCCCTTGCCAATTGAAGTGCCAAATGCCTCTTGCAAATGAAATGTCAATTGCTCTCTTATTTTCCTTGCAAATGAAATGCCAATTGCTCTCTTATTTTCCTTGTAAATTGAAGTACCGATTGCCTCCAAGAAGATTTGATCTTTAGTTCTCCCAAGTACTCAAAATGATTTTAACCACCATGCTATCCAATCCCTTTAGTTGTATATTGTACAATTATATTATATCTCTTATATTTTGAATATTCTAAATTTTTAATACTTCTAATTTGCTTTCTATAAATTTGTATTCTTCATCTCTACTCGTCACTGAATATATTTTCTTTACAGAATAGAAGTTCAAGTATTTAGACCCATTGGGTGAACCAACCCAATAAATTAAAAAGATATATTGGATATATGTGCAATTGGAAGTGGATAAGGGCTACTGGTAAATATTAAAAATGAGCTAATAATAAAAAGATGAATGAGGTTCCAAAACCTACGAAAACCCAAAGTTTTATTTCCCTTTTGTAGACTATTCTCTTTCCATCTTTCACTTTTCTCTTCTCTTCCAAAACCTAATTGATTTGCATCAAATCTCTATATCAAAGGCTCCAAACTACACATGAACTCTCCAAAGTTAGATCTTAGTCCTAAATCTTGAGAAAGGTTTAAGGATTTAGTGTTGTCACAATGGAGAAAAATCAAGGGTTTGGTGTGACCCAAACCATAAGAATCTCTTGGAGACATAAACAAGGGGTTGGACTGAGTTGATCGAAGTCAGACCATTTATCGTGGACGGATCTGGGAGTGACCACCCTCCCTAACTGTTAGTGGACAGTTTATTATGTTTGTGAATGAAAAATATTTTTCATGATTTTTCTAAAATAATTTTTTTTAACTTTCTTTTATAGAATGCTTTGTGATTGTGGAATGTCCTTAAAAATATTTTTGATTTGAGCCATGAGATTTATAAGATTGCAAATATATTTTGATGCAAGCTGAATTTTTCCTACGAATGATGTTTGCTAGATTCATGAACTGCGAAACTTGGTGATTTATATGGCGTATGATATGATGTTTGTAAAATAGTTTATGTATTGGCTTTGGGGTATGAGCCTGAACCCCCATAATACATGTATTGGCTTGGGATATGAGTCTGAACCGCCAAATAGCTATAATCATTCTCTACACGGTGTGGCCCGACGGGACAAGGTGGTGAGAGCATTGTTGTTATTGGTAGATAGGGAGGTGGTCAAACCAGGAGACACCTCTTCTATCCATTTTGAGGTTACTCGGTTGTATCTCCGAAGAGATCGCGAGCTAACGCTAAGGTTGGAGTTGATGTTTTATAACCGATGGTAATGAAAACCCCTTGGCGGTTCTACTGGATGGTCTGGGTCAATCCATCGGTGGAGAGATTTTGAGACAAACCCCATGATGTTGAAAAGTGTATATTATGTTATGGAAAAATCATGACTGTTGATGTAAATGTTTGAATGACTACTTGATACTTTGTTGTAATGCAAATATGTTTTGAAAATATTGTTTGACATTTTCATATTCACCACTCACTCACTTACACAGCTATATCATTGCACTCCACTCACCGGGTATCCTATACTCATCCCTCCTCTTATCTCTTTTCAGAGGAGTGTAAAGACAAGGTCATTTCATCAGTAGCTAGATTCAGTTGAAAAGAAGAACTATCCGAGACCGATTGGGTTATTGATCTATTCTAGTTGTGGTGATTACACGTACTTCTAAATCACGCGGCGGTTGTCACGTGCTAGGATCTGCGGATCGGGGGATGACAAAATATCTTTCATTCAATAAAAAAATAAAATTCTAAAATATTTATGGTCTATCTAGAAATTTATTTTCATTTCTCATATTTATAGAACAACCAATCTGGTGGAGGTGGGTTATGACTTCACAGATACCAACTCCTTCTTGACTCGAACAGTAGCTGTCGATGAGTGGATACACCTGCAAAACCGTCGGAAGGTGCTCCAGCGGGGAGACTCCGACGCTCAAGTCAGTAAAGAGCGATTTTCGTTTGAAAGAAAAACAGACTGAGAATTGAGGGAAGACTGTTCTCTATATTCTGTGTGCCCAGAGTGTTAGGCCTAGAGGACCTATCTGATGTCGAGAGTTTTGAGATCTCTTATACCTGTGAGAATCGTGCGCCGCTGAGTGACTTCCACCCTACATTCCTTATCGAGCTGATCTGAAAATCTCGGGGGTTAATATTCCGAATTGGTCACAATCCTCATTTATCGGGAAAACTTGTATCTCTAGGAGGGATGTCTTCCTTATCTGGAAGATCCAAAATTTACCGTTATGAAATAGGAGACTGAAGTTAAGGAAATTTTGACATTCTTTTAGAATCGCTTGGAGTGTTGCGTAATAATCGATCGCTTGACCGATAAGGGACCTTCAAGACTTGTTCGGTTAGAGGGATGACATTTGTTTAATTGATCGAGGTAACTATCTCTGCTCGATAAGTCACGATCGGGGGCGACTGAGTCCCTATCATTCGGTAGACCCAGGCGATTAAGGTCTTTTAGTAGATTGATCGGGCCGACTATGGCGCTTCGGTAGGTTGTTGTGGTGGGCATTAAATACTGATTGGCAGGCGCCTTTCGTGGACCTTTAGAGAACTGACTCTTTTGGTTTGGGCCTTGGGCCACGTCCCATCATTTGCCCCTAACTCATGGTTTTCTTGGAAAGAGGTACCATGAGTCATGATTTTAAAACGGATGTTCGAGGGCTTTTTAATACAGCCGTTGTTGCTTTGGTCTTCGTAAACCATTTCTCGCATATTCCGTAAGGACTTTTCTCATTACAACTTTTCCATACTAACATCTTTTCCACCTTTTTACTCCCCCTGTCAAAGAGTCATTACCGGTGACAAAGATGTCTGTTTCTCATGCTTTTCCGAACATCGGTGATGTTACGAGCATCATGTCAGCACAACAACTCCAAGAAGTGCAAACTGAGATGCTGTTGGGGGACGATTATTCTCTGTTGTCCGCTACAGAGGTTGATAGGGCTAATAGGGCACTAGAAAACTGTGTGTCAATGTATCTTCAATCGGTCAAGTACGGTTTGAAGGTTCCATACATGGGTCCTTTTTTTGAGGTTCTGCATCAATGGAATATATTCCTGACTCTCTTGATTCCCAATACTTGACGGCTACTAGTCGCGGTGGCTTCCCTATTAGGGTCTTGTCATCTTCGTTTTGATTTTAACATCTTGTTTTCAATTTTTATTCTGATGAGGTGTGGGAGTAATGAGTTGACCAAGGGGTGGTACAAGCTAGAAACCCAGCCCGAGTCCTGTTGGAGGTTTTTCTATAGAGAGTCTGTCGATAAGAGTTGGATGAAAAAGTTCTTTTTTGTTGAGTTCTTGGATAGGGATCGCATGCCTTGGCTTCCCAAGGCTGACGGGGTGCCCTTTGTGGGGCTGAAACCCCCGACTGCTTCGAAGCACGGCCATTTTGTTCGGTCGATTAGCGGCTATTGCAAGTCCACCGGTCGGAGCATATGGGTATAGTCCTTGCTAGACGACCAGATATTATGCCTGGCTAGTTTACTGCTCGGGGAAAAGAGAAAAGTTGATCGGCCCCTTTTGTTGGGGAGAGCGAAAATCGAACTAGTCGATTGTTTGAGTCATCTTGATGACATTTTGTTAGAGAATGTCACTATTGACAAGCTGACTCGACATAACGTGAAAAGGAGGGGGATTTCCTTGCCCCCGTCTGCACTGGGGGCTTCGTCCAAGTGTCCGGACTCGATAGCTACTATACCGATAGAGGGAGCTACCCCGGGTGAAGGCAATCCATCAGGTGAAGCAAGTGTTAATGCAGATGATTTAGGAGGAGCCGGGGATCTTCCTTCAATCAATACTGGAGTGAGAACGAATGTTTCTCAGGCTACGAGAGACAAAATAGCAGGACTTTCTTCCGTTGTTCCGGTCTGGCCTATACACAAAGGAAAATACAAAGTTCTTGAGGGAGCGTCTTCTTTATCCTCTATCCCTGTTCGGTCTTTCGATGGCAAGAAAGGCTCAAAAGAGCACAAAATCGTTGTCGTTTGTGCTTGGGATATATTGTATAACTACATAGATCCGGCAGAAGTAGAGCGTATTGCTGGGCAATTTAACTTCCATCGCTATTAGCTTGATCTTCATAAAATTTCTTTCGAATAGGTCGGCGAAGCTCTTGAGTCTTTAGGTTTGATGGTAATATTCTCATTGCGTCTTTCAAGTTCTTCTTCCTCTTTTATCATTTGTTAACTTGGTTTTCTTCGCAGACCATGATCCTTGCTTGATTTCAAAGACAGCAGGGGAAGCATGTGATAAGTCATTTAGAGGGACGGCTCTCTGAGTTGACCCGTCCACGGGAATCAGTCTCCCTTTAGGAAAGAGAGACCTTGGCCACTGAAAACAGATCTGGTGCCCTACTCAGTCAGAAGGAAGAGGAGTTGAGATCCCTTCGATCGAAATTGGTCCAATGCCAAGGGCAGTGTGAAAGGTTGAAGTCAGAGGCTCTGATGCATAAGAAGTTAGCTCAGCTTCGTGAGGAATCTCTACGAATGGTGGAACGTAAGATAGCGGAGCTTGAGAAGTCTTGCGTAAGGGAAGCTATCCTCCACAAGGATTCCCAGCGTAGGCTAGCCGAGAGATTAAAGTGCACCGAAGAGATAGTCCGTAGTATAGATCTAAGTGATGCTTTTCCCTTAATCGAAGAATAGATTGATACTCAAAATCCGACTGTATAATTTATACTCGAGATTCTGTACCAAGTGGCCTTCGTTTGTTTAATGAAAAATTCTTGTATTTTACCGATAGAAGTCATCTTCTTCGTTTCTTACTGCATTGTCTCAGTAGAATTAAGGGGACTTAGATCTTTCGCTCGACACAGAAATCTTACACGAGATGACCATGCTCGTTGGTTCGAAAGGTTGCACCGCTCGTCAGTGAAGCGCATGATCAACGGGGGCCGAGCGACTGAGATCTTCCGTACGATAGGGAATTTTCAAATAATTTGGCCGCGTCCACCCGTCTGGGGAGTTACATCTCTTATTGCGTACGAAGGATAGATCGTGGGTGCCTGAGACCCTCTGAGCGATAGAAAAAATTTTTAAATGGTTGGGCCGCGTTCACCCGTCTGGGGAGTTACATCCCCTATTAACGACGCATACGAACGATAGATCTCGGGCAACTGAGACCCTTCGAGCGATAAGAAATTTTTAAATGGTTGGGTCATGTCTACCCTTCCGGGGAGTTACATCCCCTAGTGATGACGCGTACAAATTATAGATCCTGGGCGACTGAGACCCTCCGAGTGATAAGAAATTTTTAAATGGTTGGACCGCGTCCACCCGTTCGGGGAGTTACATCCCCTATTGACGACGCGTACGAACGATAGATCCCGGGCGACTGAGACCCTCCGAGCAATAGGAAATTTTTAAATGCTTGGGCCGCGTCCACCCGTCCGGGGAGTTACATCCCCTATTGACGACGCATACGAACGATAGATCTCGAGCGACTGAGGCCCTCCGAGCGATAGGAAATTTTTAAATGGTTAGGCCGCGTCCACCCGTCCGAGGAGTTACATCCCCTATTGACAATGCGTATGAACGATAGATTCCAGGCGACTGAGGCCCTCTGAGCAATAGGATCAGGACATGAAGATGTAAAAGGTTCGTTAACAAGTGGCTTTAAGAACTTGAGAAATATTCTTGCAGATTAGGAAAATACCAGCAATAAAATCTGACGGCTATTTAGGAGCGGAAGTAGAAGGCTCCAGCTCACATAATGGAATTTGATCTTCATATGCTTGGTGCTGGACAAAGCCTCCAAGGTGTTTAGACCTGGTCTGCCCAAGATGACGTTGTAGAGCGAAGGGAGGTCTACCACATTGAACATGACGGGAGCCGTCACATGATTAGAGGGTATTCTAATGGTGATCGGGAGAGAGATAATATCCTCGGGATATATCCACTCACCTGAGAACCCTTTAACTGGGTCCGCGTGGGGCTGGAGATCTGCATGAGTGAATCCCATTCATCCAAAAGTATCCTCATATAGGAGATTACAACTGGCTCCTTAATCGACATAGATCCTTCAAATCTCAAATTGTCCAATTTTGGCGGTTATCACAAGGGGATCGTGCCGGTTCGGGTTGATCCCAATGAAATCTTCGTCGGTAAAACCGATGACGGGCCTTTTTTTACCTTGTTGCTTATTGGTGCTCGCTGCTAGGATTTCTTATGGTATAGGGGGAATTGCCTTCGGGCAATAGAAAATTGGTGTGATCAGGTGCCTCACCTCATTTTCTATTGGCCCATTGCGAACCTGAAGAATCACCCTATCCCTTCGGTCCGTCGAAGGTCAAGCAACTTGGCGTTTCTTCTCTTGGTTGCGTTGTGACAGTTCACGCCGGTAACCGGCAGGAGGACCTCTTTCCCTTCTGGCAATGAACGCCCATAGTCTTCCTTCACGCATTAGGAATTCCAATTCGTCTTTTAATTTCTTGCAATCATCAGTCGTGTGACCGTAGTCACGATAAAAGTGACAGTATTTCATTCTGTCCTTGCTGGAATCATTCTCGGTTAATCGTGGGGGCCATTGAACGTATGGCTTGTCTCTGATGAGGGCTAAAACCCAGCCAGGGGTTTCGCTCAGTGGGGTGTAGTTGTTGTATCTCCTCGAAGGAGGAGGTTTTGTCTGATTTCTCCTAGGCGAAGACCTCCAGGGTGACTGGTTCCGTTCTTTATGGGTAGACCGATCTCTTCTATGATTGGATGCTTCGGCGTCCTCGGCAACAATGTACTTCTCAGCTCAAGCATAAAATTCTTGGATGGTAGCAGGAGGTTTCTTTGTGATAGACACCTTCATGTCGGAGAGCCGTAGGCCTGTTAATAGCGTAGCCAATGCGATTGAATGATTCAAATAAAGGACCCTCATCATCTCCTCCTTAAACCTTTCTAGGAAATTCCTTAGGGATTCCTCTTTACCTTGGTATAGCGATAACAAGGCAGTGGACTTCCTCTTGACTCCCCTACTTATCACAAAATGTGACTTGAACTGTTCGCGTAATTGAGAGAAGGTCTTTATACTCAACGGTGGGAGAGAATTAAACCAAGTAAGTGCATTTTCTGAGAGAGTAGTGGGAAAGTACTTGCACATGGCTACGTCGGGCATGTCCCTGGAGATCATTACGGTTATAAAATGGGTCATATGATCTCGGGGGTCTGTTGTCCCATTGTATCTCTCTATAGGAGGCAAGAGCACGTTGCGAGGCATAGGCTCTGAGGAGATCTTGGAGTCGAATGGTGAAGCGTAAGAATAAGAGGGGATTTGGTCTCCCTGAGGGTTGGCCCGCTTTAGTTCCTCGGCTACCAGTTGCTCGACCTGCTTTCGAAGATCATCAGGGACTGGTCTGGAGTTTTCAGATGCTTCACCACGTGGGGGCGACGGTCGTCGCTGGGGACGTCTAGATCCCCCAACAGAGGATTGGACTTTAGGTCTGAGGGAGCGACTAAGGTCCTCCAGTTATCTGCTCACATCCTGAAGTTTAGATTCCAGCCTTTCCATCTGGGGGCGATTGACTCGCTCTGGAATAGGGTCGGCCATGGGTTGGATAAGGAGTGCGGGTTATAAGGTCCGTTCTTAATGAAGTGATCTCATGGGAGCTGCCTAATCGTGAGTGGCTGGATCAGGCGCCGCAAGGGGAATAGCTTCAGAAAGTGTGGCCGTGCGCCCTTCGGCAAGAGGAGCGACTTTTGATGATGCTCTAGTTCTTGGAGACATGATTATCAGAATAATAGCATGGAATTACTCTAGTCTGTTTCCCACGGACGACGCCAATTTGATGGAGGTGGGTTATGACTCCACAGATACTAGTTCTTTCTTAACTCGAACAGTAGCTGTCGATGGGTGGATACACCTGCAAAACCGTTGGAGGTTGCTCCGACAGGGAGAATCTGACCCTCAAATCAGTAAAGAGTGGTTTTCGTTTGAAAGAAAAATAGACTGAAAATTGAGAGAAGGTTGTTCCCTGTGTTCTGTATGCCCGGCGTGTTAGGCCTAGAGGACTTACCTGACGTCGAGGGTTTTGAGATCTCTTATACTTGTGAGAATCGGGGGTTAATATTCCGAATTGATCACGATCCTCATTTATCGAGAAAACTTCCATTTTCGGGAGGGATGCCTTCCTTATCTGGAAGATCCAAGATTTGCCTTATAAAATAGGAGACTGAAGTTAAGGAAATTTTGACCTTCCTTTAGAATCGCTTGGAGTGCTGCGTACTAATTGATCGCTTGACTGATAAGAGGTTTTTGAGACTTGTTCAGTTAGAGGACTGACATTTGCTTAATTGATCAAGGTGACTGTTTCTGCTCGATGAGTCACGATCGGTTAACGGGGCGACTGAGACCCTATCGTTCGGTAGACTCGGGCGACTAAGGCTTTTCAGTAGATTGATCGGGACGACTATGACCCTTCGGTAGGTTGTTGTGGTGGGTGTTAGATACTGATTGACAGGCGCCTTTCGTGGGCTTTTAGAGAACTGACTCTTTTGGTTTGGGTCTTGGGTCACGTCACATCACAATTAATTCCAGAATCTATGTAGTTATGAAAAAACAAAAGCATTCAAAAACTTTAGATTGATGAGGAAGATATTTTAATATTTTTATGCTTTAACACCATCTTTAGCATGTGTACTTGCGCCAACTTATAAAAGGAACCCAATTACACATCAAAATAATAAATGGATTAAAAGATCCCCTTGTTTGAGAGTATTGTTGTCGATGATGCCCTGTTGTGTGAATCCAACTTATGATCAAGTCAACTATGGAAGATGAGAAAAGTTAAATCAAACCTTAAAGAGAAGAAAGAGATAGAGAGAGAAAGAGGTGAGAATCGTCATTCTTTGGATATCGCAATCATCCATCAGAATCGGAGTCGAAAGGTGTCTTAAGGTCAAAAAAGTAACCAAACTCTACCCAAAGTACAAAGCATCAAATGATTGTAATGTAAGAAATTATCAAATGGAAGATGATGGGACGTATTCCAAGACCCAGTTCAAAAGAGTCAATTCCCAAAGAGCCCACAAAAAATGAGGGTCTGCCGATCAATATCTAGCGACCGCAACAACAATCTACTGAAGGGTCGTAGTCGCCCTAATCGATTTACCGAAGGGTCTTAGCCGCCCTGATCTACCGAACGATAGGGTCTCAGTTGCCCAGATTAACCAATCGTGACTCATCAAGCGAAGATAGTCATCTTGACCAGTCAAGCAAATATCAGTCCTCTAACTGGGCAAGTCTCAAAAGACCCTTCATCGGTCAAACAATCGAACGAGGGGCAGCACTCCTATCAATTAAAAAAGGAATGTCAGAACTTCCTTGATTTCAGCTTCCTATTTCGTAACAGTAATTCTGAGATCTTTCAGATAAAGAAAGCATCCCTCCCGAAGAGAAAGGTTTCCCGATATATGAGGATCGTAATCAATTCGTAATATTAACTTCCGATATTCCCGAGATCGGTTCGATAAGGAAAGTAGAGTGTAAGTCCCCCAGCGGCGCACAACTCTCACTGGTATAAAGGATCTCAAAACTCTCAATATCAGGTACGCTCTCTAAGCCTAACACGGAAGGCACATTGATCACAGGGAACCATTTTCGCTCAACTCTCAATCTGTTTCTTTCAAACGAAAATCGTACTTTACTGACTTGAACATCAGAGTCTCCCTGCCGGAGCACCCTCCGGCGGTTTTTGCAGGTGTATCCACCATTGACGGCAACCGTTCGCATCATTAAGGAGCTGGTATCTGAGGAGCCAAAACCCACCTCCATCAGAAGACTTGTTGCGATTTGGTCTCATTTCAAAAGGACAACCA
Organism: Dillenia turbinata; assembly: GCA_037126225.1. Taxonomy (NCBI): domain Eukaryota; kingdom Viridiplantae; phylum Streptophyta; class Magnoliopsida; order Dilleniales; family Dilleniaceae; genus Dillenia; species Dillenia turbinata. The sequence goes on from JBAMMX010000007.1 coordinate 21,791,810, forward strand.
ATGCGGGTACTAAGAGAATGTCATGGCTAGATATTTGGAGTTATTGTAACAAATATATATATCCTAGTAGAGCAAAGCAAAAAATGTTAAAAAGGAGTGTGATGATAAAGGAGTGCAAAGGGTTAACGAAAGAGCTGCACGTGACAGAAGTGATGCATATTCTTAGGGAGGGGAACCGATGCGCTGATCACCTGGTTTTCCTGGGACATGAACTCCATTGAGGAGGAGTGAATGAATTCTCCTGCCCTCCTCCATCCCTGCGTCGCTTTTTGAGCGAAGACGCGAGAGTTCAGGTTCTTAGACGTCAGGTAAATGCTGTTGTTTGTGGGCCTTCTGGCCGTGTGTTGTGCTACCCGTGAGATTTTTGTTTATGTCTTTCGCACCAAAAAAAAAAATGCAAAAATGTTGAACTGGATATGCACACTAATCAGGATTTTGACTTGAACTTGCCATTAATCTTTCTGTGGACCACCCAAAAAAATGAGGTTACCCTTACTCAATTGGCCGGTGGCCTAGTTAAACTTGTACTTCCATGTTAGAAGAAGGGCCCGAAATTTATGCCCCAATTCAAGCACTCACATGGCATATTTCTATGGACAATAGAGTGGTTTTGACGGGCCGTACTTATCCCATATTGGACTAGTTTGAGCATCACAATATCCATTTAATCCTTGGGTAGGGCTAGGTTTGGTTAATACTTAATGTTAATTATCATTGTTGGTTAGCTCAGTTGAAAGGGAGATAGATTTTCTTAATCATGATCGTGAGTTCGAGTCCCCATAAGTACGAAAAAAACCACGTTAGGAGATCCCTGAATGAGGGACCGACCGCGGATCGATTTAAATTAGTCGGACAAAACTTCAGATACTGAACGGAGGCCTAACCAGGGAACCCAAAAAAAAAAAATACTCAATGTTAATTCCATCCTCGGACTCATGAACTTGCCCTGTTTGTGGAGTTCATATATCAAATTACTCAACTTCTTAGTTAACAAAAACACTTGGTTGTATCATAATATGTTATAATATACACACCAAGTAAAAATTTTTCGGGATCTGCTACCATAGCAGAGCCAAAAATATAATATGACAGGTAAAAAATTCATAAAATTCATATAACCATTACACAAATTCGAAAATCTCCCCACATTTGAGGGCTATCCAAAGTCCAAACAACACAAGTTTCTGAGCACTTCCCTGTTTCTATCGGTGAATATAGGATGGAATTACAAGTTGAAGCTTTGTATAACTTATGATGGTATGGTTTTGTTCATTACTAAGCTATTGGAGAGCTAAGACCCTCTTGTGAAGACAATGAATAGAGAACATTGTTGTGCCTTTTTGAGGGTAAGGATGGCTTCTCCATGAATGAAGCCCTCTTATTGAGACGATTGAGTGTTCTCTTGGAATGAAAAGATCGGATGGAAGGCAAGGCTCTCTCCTTGAACTTGAGGACCATGAAGAAGAGAAGCCTATAAGATATCAGTATCATTACAATAGCGGACAAATCCCACCACTTGGAATGATCTAATGGAATCCCAAACATATGTTCCACAATGTAATCGCCTCTCAATTTTGTGTCACCCGGAGTTATGGGATCAAACTCGAGTCCCACCAAGTCATTCTTGTAGGATCCCTGCACCAAGTCATTCTTATAAGAACCCTACATTAGACTAGTGGAGCTGAAAATTGCAAATTTCTTTCTAGTACCTGCAATGCCCATGAACCATAACTGATTAACGATATTGGGTAGCGCCAAAATGGCTTGGGAAGATCAGGCAATAACCTAAAGAATCCGGATGTCATCATCATAATTCCCTGCACAAATATAGATAGTGAAAACTATATGGTTAAAAAAATATATGAAAAGCTTCAAAGAAATGAGAGGGAAATGTTGGTTTTTCTTACAATGATTCCTGCACCCGTAATGAGCCCCATCAAGAAGTTTGGAACCAAGGAAGCCACAATCATCATGCAGCTCTCTACAGAAGCAATGCTAGTAAAGAGAATGAGACAGTAGTATATATAGTGAGAAAATTCTGTCCGAAACTTCACCATGTAAAAGGTGATAGTTCCTGCAGATAGAGCAATTGCAACCAAGAATGGGAATGCAGAGAGGAAATTTGACAGAATGAACACTGCAACTCCATAATGCCCGTTAAGTCTTTCGCGATAGAAAACCTGTCTTGAATGTAAAAGGATAACATTGAAAGTTAATTTGAGGAAAAAGTAATACCATTGTCACTTGTTTTCGCTAGACAGAGGAGAGAACTGTTACCTTCATTTCTTCTATGAAGGATGGGAAGCCCCCAATGGACATGAATGTCATGAACCCAGATACAAATCCACCGCAAGCTCCTCGAGCAAGGATTGCAGTATAGCCGGTGCCAACATCATAATATATAGAACCAACACATATGGAGACAACGATATAGATAACTATCCTTAGCCAATAATAGCCAAAATCTCTAGACATGTTGACAAATGATCTTCTTGTCAATGTTTTAAGTTGCTTCCATGAAGATGCTTGGCTTGCACGTGTTGACTTGAATTCAAGTCCTTCCTGAAAGTGAGAGGGAACATTTTTAACCCCTTGTTTATTTGAGAAATGCTTTTCGAAAGATTTTTCTCAGGACAAATTTCATGATCTTAATGCTATTACAAAAGCACAACTAGCTTACTGCTCTACAACTCATCTCCTATTGGGGTCTGGTATATGAACTATAGGACTTTACAACTGGATCAAAGTTCTCTAATATTAATGGGTATGATCTAAAAGAATAGAAAGTAGCAGGGTGGGGCAGCCACTTACAATGGCTGAGATTTCTTCAATTCCGGCTCTTGCCTTTCTTGCATACTCTGAGGACTTGTATTTCTCAACAAGCATTGCTTTGATCTGTGAGGTTGGCAATTCCATCAAAGGATCTTGTGTTTTTTGGACATCCTGTGTGATTCAAAAAAGATGGCGATAGTTTATAAAATGAAAATCCAAAATTCCTCTAGGTGATTGAACCAAGTTCATTAGCTTTAAGCTAGTAGATGCATACACGAAGTCTTTGGGATCCCTTCAGAGTAGCAGTGACAATGTCAAAGTCTGAATTGATACAGCGAAGAAAATGGTCTGAAGGATTTCTTCTACTTGGACAAGGAAATCCTGCCCAGTGAAAGAACTGGCCCCGAAACCAAAGGGACAATATGTTAGACAAATAGCAAGCAAGTTGTCACTGACACATAAAACATGATCTGTCTCTACTTTTTTATTTTTGAATACCTCTACCGCTTTTTTGGCTTCACCAAAATAAACACTTTCACCACCAGACAGCAAGAAAAGGTCATCAAACAGGGCAAAAACTTCGCTGCTTGGCTGGTGAATGGAGGAGATAACCGTCCTGCCATCACGAGCAACATTCCTAAGAGTCTGTATAACAAAGAAAGCTGCAGCGCTGTCAAGGCCACTGGTTGGTTCATCAAGAACTAGTACGCGAGGACGTGTGAGGATTTGTAATGCAATGCTTAGTCTCTTCTTTTCACCACCGCTTATGCCTCTCAAATGCCAGTTCCCAATAAGCCTATCCGAGCAGTCTTGTAAACCCATCTCCATTATAGTTGCTTCTACAATGTCCTTAATTTCCTCTTTGCTCAAGGATGTTGGAAGCCTCAAATGAGCTGAGTATGTGATGGTTTCTTTGACTGTCAATGTTCCCAACATTACATCCTCTTGTGTCACGTAGGCCTGAAACAAAAAGCATATATAAACTCAAAAATTGGAAAAATATAATCTCAGGATTTATTGAATATAAACTTACAATCACTCCATAGTCCAATCTCCTTTTCTTTCCATTGATCAGAATGTTTCCGGTCATGATAATATTGGATGACAGTCTTCCTGTGACAAGTATCAACCATCAAGAGTTATAATTTAATGGATGAAAGATCACCAAATTTAGCTGAAAGGACAGAAGCGAGATATCAGTGTAGCTACTCCCTTTCAAGAAGGAGGATTCACCACTTGATAATCTAACCGGTTAGAGTATATTATGTATTTATTGATTTGATTTTCAGAATATTTGATTTTTTTATTTTTATATTTCTATATTTGTAACATTATATTTCTATATTTGTAAGTGGATTTTCTAAATAAATCTAACTTATTGCAATATTTTAATTAAAATAATGGAATATTAGAACTCATATTTTATATTACTTTCATTTCTAATATGATATGAGAGCATGTTCATCTATCTTCCCATATAATATTATTAATATGATATTAGAATTATATTCAAATTTATTTTTTTAGAACTCCATATAAAGTACAACACAATGGTAAAGATCTATATAGCTGACTCCACCTAATGGAATAAATGTTTGATTGTTGTTATTATATGGTATTAAAACTCGCTTTGCGAAAAGGGTTATCCATATGCCCACAGTGCCATAGTCAAAGTCATTTTTATATTTTTTTTATGATGAGGGAGAGTACCTAGAACCAAAGCCAAAATCTAAGTAGGGAGTCAGAGTCAGAGCTAGGGCCCATTCATGGGGGAAAATTCTCTTTAGGAATGCAAAAATATCTCTAGGATTTTAGATTCTCTTAAATATATCAAAATCAAATCAATTATTAAATTGATTTTAAGAATATTTAATTTTTTTTTTATTTTTATATTTCTAAATCCAACTTATTATAATCTAGGTTGCATGGAAATGAAAACGAGGAAATTGAAAAGAATATGAAACAATATGGGAAAATGTTGATTTGTAAGAATACAAGAAACGAAAATGTGAATAAACGCTTAAATATAAATGATATAAAGAATTTTATATAAATATTAATTATTTTATAAAAATAATAAAATAGTCATATTTTATAATAAAAATATAAAACGAGAAAATATATAATTATTAATCATAAGACAAATGATATAAAAAAATTATAAATAAATAAATTAATAATTTTAAATATGAAAAAAAGTATAAATATAGAAAATATAAAAATTCTTAGATAAACATTAATTAATTTAAAATATTGAAACGTTGAAAAATACTAATGTTGATAAGTTTATATGCATCACTTATTATAATAATTAATTGATTGTAACAATTAATTGAAATAATGGGGCATTAGAGTTTTATTATTATTATTTCTTTCGATGTTTATATTTCTTTATCATAACTAATCAAAAATTATTATTGATATTTGTATTTGTAAAAATAAAAAAAAAAAGAAAAAAAATACGAAAGAGAGACGCCAAGGTGACTGACTGCTCCTTTCGTGTTATCGTTATCACAAGAGTACCACCCATCCCGCATAATAATTTAATTATTGAAAGATCTTAGGACATTCATTACTGGTGTAATGCAGTGGACCCCAAAGTAAAATGTTTACACTGGGAACTATAAATGAGATCTCAACTACCCAACTAACAACCTAAATTTCATGTCTAACATTTGTGACAGTTCATCATTCACCAGCAGCTTCCCTAACACGAGGCCCAACATATAGGACCAAATGAACGTGCTCAGTTCCCCAAAATTAGTCCAAATTCATGAATTGTAATTTTCACTATAATAGTTTTTAACAATATAATTCATTCTTTGATCATGATAATAAACGATTGATTTAATAGATAAGAGTATTATATTTTTTAATAAAATCTTAGATTTAACACTTAGAAATGAAAAAAAAATTATATGGGAAGAGTTTTTTTTTTTAAATTAGACCCAATAATATTCAGATCGGATTAATAAAACTATAATTTTAGATACTGATTTGTGATAACAAATAATAATAATAATAATAATAAGACACTAAAATTTGTATTAGTTTTAGTTATATCATTGTATTCGGATCTTGTTAGATTCCTTTCTTTAATTAATGTGTAGTAGAGGAAAAAGAGCACAACCACTAACCATATCAGCGTGCTACACTCCAATGGCATTAAATAATACAATATCTCCCAAAAGTTACAACCGACAAACCAATCAAATGGATATGGCAAGACAGTTCCTTCTATTGGAGCATCTCTAGGTTCATTCTATGTATGCTGGGGAAAGAGAAGGGAAATTCAAATGAATGGAACCAAAATGGAAATACATTTTTTCCAAAATGAAAATCAAATTCCCTTCTCCACTGCTTTGTCTAGGCATACCCACTCAAACATGGCCTTTCCCAAAACAGCTTGTCTAAACCTTTGTAGCATCTAAACAAAATCTATGGATTTTATATATATATATAATTTTGTGGGCACTGATAATTTATGAAATATATGGTGGAGTTACTGGTTAATTTATCTCAATGATTTAACTGTGAAAAATTAATTTGAATTATAGAATCAATCGAGAAATGAAAATTGAATTCTTATGAAATAGCCTTACGAGTGCATAGAGAGAGAAAGAGAGACCTGCAAGAGAATCAAGAAGGGTCGATTTGCCAGAGCCAGAAGGACCCATAATAGCCATAATCCGACCAGGCTCAGCATACCCGCTAAGACCTTGAAGCAATCTTCTAGTGGGACCATGGCCACTGAAATTAGGCAGCACCACTGTCAGATCTTCCCACGCCAGATAAGTCATTCCCTCACCTCTTGATATTGATGATTTCTCCCCATTCTCCACATCTCCACCCTGCATACTGAACCTACTACTCTCTCCTCTACCACCACCACCGCCCCTTGCCGGCTCTATTTCCATCATACTTTCTCTCTCTCTCTCTCTCAAAAGCTAAAAGTTGCAAAATGAAGAACAAATAATTGGAGATGGAGAAGAACAAGAAGGGTGATCAAAACACTAGCAACATTGAATCAGATTTTATTGAGCACAAGTGGATGCAATAGTATAACCCAATTTTGTAACTGTGGTCATCCAACCTACCATCTTTATACATGAATTGTGACTCCCTAGAGAGAGAGAGGGTGTTGTGGATACCGAAACAGATCACAAAATGGGTTGGCAAGTGAAGGAATTAAATGAGGCTAGTGAATGGGAGGGGAGGGCAGACTTATTTTTGTTCATAATGAAAAAATAAAAAATAAAAATCTCCTAGTTTGGTCCTATGGGAACTTAATTATTGTCCATAACTCTATGGCGGTTGCCATTGATGGCAACGCGTACCAAATCTAATTCAAATCTTAAACGTTTCATTGAAATTTTCCTCCACTAGAAAGCAAATTATTATTTTTTGGATCGGTGTTTAAATTGAATATAAATTTTGTGGTCAAATTGAAAAGCTAATTTTTAATGAAAGAATTTGATCAGTAGAAAAATGTAATCACGATTTTAATTTTACATTTATTATATTTTTAGAAACATATTTTTATTTGAATAAACACTTAAAAGATGTCGTGTTCCAAATATTTTATTCAAGTAAAATTTATATATCCGTTATTTTAAAAGTTTATTGAAATTATTATTTATATAACGATGTGTCAAATCAACTTCTTTCACCGAATTGTTTTCGAACTAATAAATTGAAACATTTATTAGGGGGCTTGAAAATGATTTTTAAAAGGAAGTGTCTATTTGTAAGATAAAATCCAAATTAAATTTGAAATTTGTGGTTACAAACGATTTCAACTTTGCGCTATGTGGGCAAATTCCCACATTTGATATCTTCCTAAACAGTCCGGGATTCTTAGTTTGAATGTCACGTCCGGATCTTTGGATCGACCACACGATAATCATCGCGTCATCTCGGTACACAGACAGAACCTCCTCATATACCGGGACTCCACAAGATTACACAACAGTATAACAAATCTTCCAATACACAAATCCATCAACATAAGAAGATCATAAAACAATACACATGCAAATGACCCTTCCGATCCGTCCCTGTACACACAAACATACATCAGCACACATTTGGGAAGGAGGTTCCTGTACATGTATGTATGCAGTATGATCATCTCAGCCAATTCAGAGCTCAACAAATAATCAAAGGACGCACCGGTCCATTTAACTCAAATCAGTACACACACAAGGCCAACTCGGCCAATCCAAAACACATGCACGCAGATTAAATAAAGTCCTAATATCCCATTTAAACAATAAGTTTTACCAAAAATGAAATTTAAAAGAAAATAAACAAATTTCAACATAAACAATGTAAAGATTTCACCAATACTTGCTCTTATACACGAAACAAGTATTGACTAAATCCATATCAAAAGAGTTATACAAAATTTCCCTTCCATGGATTTCAGATCGCATCAAAATAAAACCTGCACTGCTTGGATACCTAACGAGTCAGTAGGATAATCCTTCACTAGCTCCAATTGCTGTCACAAATCTCAAGTTCCTCTGAAAGGTTTAAGAGAGAGGAGTGAGTATTGGAAAATAATCAGTAAGTGTATAGCATGTTATGATAATAAATGAGTGATGATTGTGGATATGTCAAATATCTTTCTCAAAATCATACGATCACATCAATAAATCTCAATATAAACAAGATCTCAACAAATTGTGATAAATAATTTATATGCATCCAGTCATCACATCTTATTTTCCAAAATCACAGGGTTGTCAAAATCTTTCCACCAAAAGCTTGGCCCTAACCAGTGGTGGAATCACCAAGAGATTATCATCAATGTTAATAAATCATACACAATACCCCCTTCCTTGGCTTTGACTCAAGCCTCCCCTGGGGTACAACCAGACTAGTCCGAAGGGAGAGATTCAAAGGCACCTCTCCAGCGCAGCTACCTCTTCATCCAAATAATTGTCCAACTACGTCACCCCGTCAGGTTGCACCGTGGAGAGAATATCTATAGTCATTAACCATGCACACAGCACCATTTCGCAATCATCAAATCATAAACCAAAATGTGCCAACAGTTATTCAACAAATTCTCAGTGCATGAGCCCAATCAGTCACAATCAATACAAGTCAATAAACATGACACATTATTTTTAAACAACATATGGATGCATTCGATAATTCAAATCCCCTTTCGGAACATTCCACAATCACAAAACCATTTTAAAGCAATTTTAAAAATATTCGTAAAATCATTTGAAACATTTATAAAATCAGTATAAAACATTGTCTCGCTTAAAATCATAAGCATGTATCCACTCACCTCTGGGGAGAGTATCCACTCTCAACTCCGCAAATTTAATCCAAGAAAACTCTTCTCAACCTTCAATTGGGTTATCCTATACCAATAATCACAATTTCATCATTTCAGGATCATTTGCATTACTAATGATCCTAAATTCTCAATATTTCACAATTCTTCCTAATTTCTAACAATTTTCCTAATTTCATCCGAATTTACATTACCCTAATATTTTTTATGCCCATTTCAATTCAAACTCCAAAAAAAACTATTCAAATCAACCAAACAGTTCTATTATCCTCTTAACGCATTCTCTCATACTATACAATCTAATTCATGTAACATTATAGACTTAACCTTAATAACTTCATACAAAATTTCAAGAAAAATGCATTTTCTTCGAATCTAACATTCAGAATATATCTACACGTATTCTCAATCTAAATTCAACAAAAATAGTTTGAATATTGAAAGGATTGAAAATCTCTCGCCTAAAGTTTTTCACAGTTCGCAACCCTTGTTCGAATGCCTTCTCAGTTCATTCCGGGACCTGCAAAATTTCCAATTTGAAGTAAAGTTCAATAATCTAAACTTATTTACTAAGGAAATTAAAACCCTAGAGCTATAGGTTAGAACTTTTACCCTTACCTGCGCAGTGGAGGAAATGCAGTCTCGGCCTAGGGTTTCCTAAATCGGCTACTCCTGTCGGCTTGGGGCTCTGCGAAGGTCACAGAAGGGTGTTGCAGGAAGAAGTGCTCACAGCGAGCACCGCGCGAGAGAACAAAGGAGGGAGAGGGAGAAGACTCTGCAATCGTGCACGAGGGAGAAGAGAAAGCTCAGCAGTCACGCGTGAGGGAGAAGAGAAGGCTTTGCGGTTACGCACGGTGGTGACAGTCGGAGGAGGACGAAAATTGCTTCGCTAGTGAGAGAGAGGAAGAGAGTGAGTGAGATTCGAGAGAGAGGCAGAGAATGAAATAGAGAGAGAGAAAAACAGAGAGCAAAATAGAGAGAGAGATAGGGGATGAGTGACGACGGTGGCGGCCGTGTGCGGTGGTGGTGGCGACAGTGGAAGGCAGAGAGAGAGACACGGCGGAGTGAGATCGAGAGGGAGAGAGACAGATTCGAGAGGGAGTGAGGCGAAGAGAGGGAGAGATGAATTCGATTAGGGTTTCATATCCCTAATCGAATTGGGGATGTAGTGTTTTGCTTCAGAACGCTGCATCTCCTGCTCCCTTTTTTTTTCTTCTTTTATATATATATTCATATCTATTTTACTCACGTTATATTGAGACTCCATATTTATCCAAAAATGGAATGCACTTAGAATTTGCAAACACGGATAATTTAAATATACCAAATATTCAAATTTAATACCCCAAAATTGAAAATCAATAAAATTTAAAATTTTTCTTTATATTTATCTAGACATTTACAAAATATCTCTAACATCGAATTTTCAGTATTACGTTGAATATATCTTTTGATTACAAAAAATCATCAAAATATATACATCCATGAAAATTTAAACATTTAATAATAAAAAATACTTGAATAAAAGTTTTTTATCGGTAAGATGTCCCAACAAGGATTTTGTTTATATATATTTACGAACGGGTAGGTGTAATTGAGAATAGCTAGTCAACCATTAATAGGTAGCAAATAAAATATGCCCCACTTTTCAAAATTAAGAAATTTGTGACCTCTGATCTAAAATTTAAAAGTAAATGTACAATTAAATATAGTTTGGTGTAATTGAGAAATTTATCATTACTAGGGAGTATATCTGCTTTGCTTGTAGAATGATTAAAGAATAAGTTTTGTGCAATGAGGGTGTTGCTCAAAATAGAACAATTGTTAAACCGGTGGCAACAAAATAAGCTTAAAAACTTGTTGGCCTATTTAGTGATCACTAAGGGGTGCATGTGTAGCCAAAACATTTTAATCTACTGAAGTAACTTGGAAACAATACCCTCAAATTTACTAAGCAAATCACTCGCACTTTGGTTGAAATCTTGAATTACTTTCTGAAAGAAAATTTCTTTTATACCAAAAAAAAAAGGTTGTCTAGGTATTGTCAATTATACAGCTGCCAAAAAGATGGATTGATATATTTGAACCACTCTGGCTACAAATAAATAATTTTTTATTTTATATTGGATCAATTGGTATTCTAATTTATTCTTTGATTAATCTAATTCAAATTGTTGTTAAGCCTTTTTTAACGAAAAGCTCTCAAATATAATTATTTTTATTCTTAAAATTCAAAATTAATTTTTAATTAAAAAATTTAACATCATTTCCACTAAACAAACTCTCGTCCACAAATAAATAATCTTAATGCCTTTTGCAGCTCTGTTGACCTTGTTAAGGTAACGTGCTTTATTGCAAGCAACTAGAATTCAGAGATCCATCTTCCCCTTTATGGATGCTCAAATAACTGCAATAGGAAGGCTAGTAAGGTAGGTTACATGGTCTCCAACTTTGTTTAAGACTCTGCACTGCAGAGGGTACAAAAATTTCTTTACCCTGATAGTGATAATACCCCAATATCAAATGGGTTTCCAAATTTTGTCCTTTCTTTGGTCTCTCAATCTGGGAGCGTCGGGTGAAACTTAGAGAAAAGAAGAGCCTGCAATCATAGGATATGCTCCATAAGGCCTCTCTTCCCATAACCCTCAAATGCCCTATGCGCAGTGGCGGTCCCAAGGGGTGCCAAAAGCTCTAAAATTTTAAAAGTATCTTCTATTGTAATTGGTATATGAGATTTTTAAAAGTAAAACAACAAAAAAAAAATGTTTTTAGCCCCTCTTAAATTTTTTAAATTTTATATTATATTGTATATTTAAGAAAAGTCTAAAAATTTAAACTCCTTTGAAAAAATTTTCAAGCCTGACATTGCTGTGTTAAAAATTTAAGTATCACTAAAATAAAAAAGAAAAACTGATAAAATGCCATCCGAAGTATCCTTATCCTTACTTTCAAAAGCGTCGGTTTCTAAAATTTGTTAAGTTTTGGAAGAATTTTCTGGTATCGTAACATATTTTTTAGAGTACGATTCTGTAATAATAAATACAATAAATAAAATCCTATAGGTGGTAAAAACCTTCTAATAATAATTACTATTACCATAAGTTACGGTTCTTTATCATCAATAGGGATTTATTTAACATAGATGACTTATGTTTTATAAGAAATTGAAACTTTTGTCCAAGAGAACAGCTTAATGGTAGCAGCGCTTCTCCCCCAAGCCCCGATCTGAGGTTCGATTTCTGTTATAACCGAAAAAGAAATTGAAACTTTACTATAAATTGGAGATTTTACCATAAATTATCTCTGTTTAACGTAAATGAACTTTATTTACTATTACGGTACCATGCCATAAAAAATAACTTACAATACCATAAAATTTTCCTGAGTTTTGCAACAACCATGCAATTTCAGTTATTTCGAACTTTAAAATAGTACCCACCTTCCTCAAATGTAATGCCACAATATCAATGGCGGAGCCACATTGAAGAGTGTGGGGGCTTGCTCCCACCAAAAACAAAAAATTTATTAAATTTTATCTATTAAATAAATATTTACCCCACACTAAAAAAAAAATTACCCCCACACTTGAAAAAAATTACCCCTGTAAGAAAAAAAATTATGTTTGTAACTTAAAAATAAAATATTTTGATTTATAAATAAAAATATTTTACCCCTATTACCTTCGAGTCGTCCTGGATCCATCACTTTACAATATCCTCTCGGTCATTGGGGTAACTGTGAAGGGACGTGTGTTTAATACACCTTTTCCCAACAAAATTTGCCATTTTTGTAAAACTATCAAGTTTTATAGCATCCAAAACCCATGTCTACGTCTAAATGGACATATATTGGGTAACAAGCACGCACCCACCTACATCTCCCAAGGGCCAAGGGGAAGAGGCGGCGAGGGGAGTGGAGAGAGGATTAAATATTGTGCACGTGTTATTTCAATCTTGTCTTTAAAAACATAAAAATATAAAATGTTTCAAACATCTTACGATATATAAGTCTGTTTCAAACATTTACAAATACTTTATTTAGACGATGATTTTTTTAATATAATTTTTTTTATAATTTTAAATTTTAAATTTAATTAAAAAATTTAATAATTTATCTGAGTAGATTAACCGATTAACTCTCTATTGATTAATATTTCAATCTATTATCCCCGAAAGAAATGATGGTCTTATTGGTAGCCCATTCAAGTGGACCCCCATTAAGTAGGCAGATGGCATAATCCATGTTTAAATCTACCAAGGGCCAAGGGGGGTCAATGGTCCAAGCATGCGTTCCAATTTTCCTTTTGCAAGCTTGGTTTAGCAATGGGCGATTAAAGGGGATAGGTTGTACTAGTCTCATGCTACTCATATGATCAACTTCCCCATCCCACCATCATCTCTGTCCCAACCTCCCAAGTCCTAAACACAACGACATTTACAAGATCCCTAATCAAAACACAACATTTTTTACAAATATTTTAATAAGATTAGCATTAAAAAAGGAAACAACAACAACACTTCTATTCCAAAATTTGAAATCAATGATACGAGAGATAAATAATAAATTTGAAAAAAAAAATCATTAAAAAAGGAAGATTATTCAATAAGGAATAAATGTAATTTGAAACTGAAGATCTTCCAATAATATTTTGAAATGTAAAAGGAAAAAATCATGGTAAGGAGAAGAAAGGAGGCCGTTTGCACATGAAAACCGCATGATCAGCCCTCAAACGTCTCCCCCAATTCAATTCCAAGTTGCAGAAATCGAAACAGAACAACAAAACACCCATAACTCTCTCTCTCTCTCTCTCTCTCTCTCCCCATATACATCAATTCAGAAATGGGAGACTCGTATTGTCCAGATTGCAAGAAAAGCACAGAAGCCGTATTGGACCACGCCGCAGGAGACACTGTGTGTTCTGAGTGCGGTCTTGTACTGGAAGCTCATTCCGTGGACGAGACCACCGAGTGGAGGAACTTCTCCAACTACCCCGTCCGTGTCGGTGGCCTGCGGCGGCCTCGCCTCTCCACCATCATCTCCGGCGGCAATACCCAAGCCGACGTCTCTCTCGGACGCTGGCACAATCACGGTTCAAACCATGACCGCTCTCTCATTTTGGCTTTCAAATCTATCGCAATTATGGCTGATAGGTCTCTCTCTCTCTCTCTCTCTATTCAATTATAGATATTTCCCACAAATGTGCATAGATACAACGTGCGAGGCCATGTTTTACTCGTAATATATAAGCCAAGTGAGTTCAACAATTTGGTCCAAATTTACAGGATAAATTTCTTATTAACAAAAATTGTTTCACTGTAAAGTAGTTTATCATGACTAAAAGAGCCATTAAGACTCCCAAGTTTAGTCACAAATTAAAGATGATTGACATTCTTGGACAGAAATCATTTATCCTTAATTAGCAATACTTAACATACAAACTGGTGGGTTTTCGTGGATGAACCTTGAAGATAAAAGAGCATATAATATTTTGTTTATTATCTTGTTTCCACAAATTGGTGGGTTTTCTTTTATATCCGTGTCCATGTCTTGTTGTCCCCTATTTTGTAACTTTTCCATGCACTTTGTTTTTGTCGTTTCCCATATTTGTGTTTGGGCTTCTTACTCCTACAAGTTTCACAATGGGGTTGTGGAGATTTGTTACCATCCACAATATTTTTCTTCATTGTGATTAGAGCTAGGAGAACTTGAAGTTGTTTCCTTGATTTTGGGAATTTCCGAGGTTGTTAAAGTTCAGTAGGGGAATGAGCTTTTGACCTGGTGGGCCAAAGGAAACAGGTGAATTTCCTGAAGTTCTAAAGGTTCGTTTTATTGTTGGGTTTTCGCCCTTATGTGCCTTTTAGTTTTTTTTAGCCATATGCTGACAAAAGTTACTGCAAGAAGTATAGGGTGTATAGGAGATGATAAAGTGGTGGTGAAGTATTCACGGCTTATTGTGAGTCAATTAGATTACATTGGTTTAAAATTGCACTTAAGTGATTGAGGTATCATTGGGCTCTTTTGTTATTGTGTCTCAACCGCCAAACATAATAGCTTTAGAATTAGCACAGTTGCAAGTCGTGAAGCTCAAGCTATCCAGGTCTCCAGTCCAACAGTAGGAAATCAACCTCAACATGTTTGTTTTGAGTTCTTGCAAAAGCGTCACCTCCTTATCACGTGGAGAACCTCTCATACAACTTTATGTTTGGGGATTGGGGGGACACGGACAGCAACAGTACCTTACCTTTATGCGGTCATGCCATGGCCTGGTCAAACCAAGATTCTTCATCTGATCTTGAGTCCAAATTTTGGGGCTATGAAGTGATCCCCTAATGTCAGGTTGTGTTCTGCAATGATGTTTTTTGAGTCCAGGAGAGTGCTATGTAACCTGTGGGACCATTTCATTTGGGGAGTTAGTCCACCTTGGGAGAAGACAGCTAAGTAAAGATGTACTTGATCAATTCCACGTGGTGATCTTGTGTAAGTATAGACATTTTGTTTTTTGTGTATTATTGCAGGGGCCGAGTTCCCAATGGAGATTTACTTACCTAATTTCAAGATGGATCACCATAGACTTTGCTTGGAACCAAATTGGAAGAGGCTTTAGTTCATTTGGAAAGCTTTAGTTCATTTGGAAAGAATACTTCAATTTACATTACACGTATATCTATTTATGGAACTAAAAATTAAGGAGTCATATTCTGAAACTACAAAGAAAGATGTGGTAGAGAATGAGCCTATGAAAAAACTAGCCAACAATAACCCTTACTCGAAGCCGATAAGAGATAAATGTTACAGGTATGATCAAACTGGGCATAAGTCTAACAATTACCCTTAACACCATCAAGTTCATCTGGCCGGCTATGATAGAGAGGATAATGGAAGGTCTACCGATAAAGAAGAAGAGATCTGTGAACCAGATAGAGAAAACGAATATGTGCAGATTCTGGTAGTCAGAAAAGTATTGTTGGCCCCCAAGCGAGATGATACACAACGTAATGCACTGTTTCAAACTAGGTGCACAATTTCTTATCATATTTTTGAATTAATCATTGATAGTGGTAGTTGTGAAAATATTATTTCATAAGATCTAGTGGATACTTTGAGATTACCTGTTGAAAAATATCATGAACCTTATAACATTGTGTGAATAACGAAGGGGGAGGGAATTAGAGTGAAAGAAAGTGTCAAGTACCTTTAACTATTCGTAAATGTTATAGAGATGAAATAATGTGTGATATAGTGGATATGGATGCATGCCATTTACTGTTTGGTAGATCTTAGCAGTATGATTTGGATGCAACTCACAATGGCCGAGAAAATGCTTATCGATTTGAGAAAGATGGGCGAAAAATTACCTTACTACCATTAAGCTCTAAACAAAATTCTAAGCCTCGTAAAGCTTTAAGTTTGTTAACTATTATTCGTTCAGATTCTGATTTCATGATATGAGCAAGGCACATTGGAGAAATTCATGCCTTAGTTGTTAAACTAGTTCTTTCGACAGGAGCCGGTGGGCTTAGGATAGAGATTCCAAATTTGGTTCGTGATTTGTTGGATGAGTTTCAGGAGCTAATGCTTGATGAACTTTCAATGGGACTCCCTCTGATGACAGATATACAACATGCCATTGATTTGATACCTGGGGCTAGTTTGCCAAACTTACCCCATTACCGAATGAATCCCAAGGAGAGCGAGATCCTACAGCAAATGGTAGAGGAGTTACTTGATAAGGGGTTAGTCCGAGTTAGTAAGAGTGAATGTGCAGTACCTGCTTTATTGACCCCAAAGAAGGATGGGAGCTGGCAGATGTGTGTGAATAGCCGGGCAATCAATAGGATCATGGTGCAGTACAGGTTCCCAATTTCTCAACTTGAGGATATGCTTGATAGACTGTCTAATGCGAAAGTTTTCACAAAGATTGATCTACGAAGTGGGTATCATCGATCCGTATTAGATTGGGAGATGAGTCGAAGATGGCTTTCAAGACTAAGGAAGGCCTCTCTGAATGGCTTGTTATGTCATTCAGACTATCTAATGCTCCCAGCACATTTATAGAGTTGATGAATGAGATGCTAAAACCATTTATTGATAAATTTGTTGTGGTTTATTTTGATGATATTTTGATTTACAGGACTAATGAGACTGAACACTTGGAGCATTTGCAACAAGTTTTGGTTATTTTGTAGGAGAATAAGTTATATATTAACTTGAAGAAGTGTAGCTTCTTGTAGTCGATCCTAATTTTCCTGGAATTCGTAGTTAGTGGTGAAGGTATTCGAGTAGATGAGGAGAAAGTGAAAGCAATTTGAGACTGGCCAACACCGAAGTCAGTATCTGAAGTCTGAAGTTTCCATGGTCTAGTTATCTTTTATAGGAGGTTAATTCGTAATTTCAGCACTATTGTAGCGCCTTTAACAGATTGTTTAAAGAATGGCCAGTTTAGATGGAGTGTTGAGCAGGAGAAAAGCTTTGTCATGATTAAGGAAAAGTTGTGTACAACCCCCTTGCTAGCACTTTTCAATTTCGACAAATTATTTGTTATGGAATGTGATGCTTACGGAGTTGTAGTCAGACCAATTCTTTCTCAAGAGGGACGACCTATTGCTTATTTCAGTGAAAAGTTGAGTGAAGCATGCTGACAATGGTAGACCTATGACCAAGAACTTTATGCTGTTATTCGCGCATTACGGAATTAGGAGCACTATCTCATCCATGACCAATTTGTTCTATATACTGACCACCAGTCTTTAAAGTATATTAATAGCCAGAAAAGTGTTAACAAGATGCATGCCAGGTGGATTGCTTATTTGTAGCAATTTCCCTTCATGCTGAAGTATAAGTCAGGAAGTCAAAATAAGACCGTTGATGCATTGAGTAGGCATGCAACTTTGTTGATAACTTTGAGTCATGAGGTTACAAGTTTTGAGGTCCTTTGTAAACTGTATGCTAATGATGATGATTTTGTAGAGATATGGGGAAAGATTCCATTCGAAGATTTTTATATGCACGATGGGTATCTCTTTAAGGGAAATCGATTGTGTATACCCGCACATCTTTAAAGGAAAAATTAATCCGTGATTTGCCTGGGGATGGCTTGAGTGGACATTTGGGACCAGAGAAGACTACATTCAGTTTGGAGGAGCAGTATTATTGGCCTCAGTTAAAGCGGGACGTGGGCAAGTTTGTGAGTTGTTGCTACATGTGTCAGACGGCTAAAGGTTAGTCGTAGAATACTGGGCTTTATATACCTCTACCAGTTCCCGAAACCATCTGGGAAGATCTGTCTATGGATTTTGTTTTGGAACTGCCTCGTACTCAGCATAGGGTCAATTGTGTTTTTGTTGTCATCGACAGATTTTAAAAAATGGTGCACTTCAATCCATGCAAGAAGACTTCAGATGCTTCACATGTGACACGATTATTCTTTAGGGAGGTGGTACATTTACATGGTGTGCCAAAGTCTGTTACTTCAGATCATGACATCAAATTTCTCAGCTGTTTTTGGATGACCTTGTGGCGCATGTTTGATACTTCCCTGAATTTCAGTAACACATAGTCCATCTCCAAACAGATGGCCAAACTGAGGTTGTCAATCAAACCTTGGATAATCTTGTTCGTTGCATTTGCGGGGATTGCCCAAAACAATGAGATCATGCTTTGCCTCAAGCGGAGTTTGCATTCAATAGTGCTATTCATAGTTCCATAGGAAGATCACCTTTCTCGATCGTTTATCAGAAGTCATCCCAACATGCGGTAGACTTGGTGAAGTTGCCTCAAGTCCCAAGATATAGCTCTGCAATAGCAAATTTAGCCAAAGATGCACAGATCATTCAGGAAGAGGTTCGTCAAAAGTTGTTGGAGACCAATTAGAAGTTCAAGAGTGTTACAGATAAAGACCGCCGAGTTAATTTGTTTGCGGTCGAAGATATGGTGATGGTTTTCCTTCAACACGAGAGGTTTCCAGTTGGCCAATATCATAAGTTGCAGGCTAAGAGGTATGGACCTTACAAGATAGTGTAAAAGATCAACGATAATGCCTACGTGGTGGACTTGCCTGATCAATGGGTATTTCTCACACTTTCAATATAGTTGACTTGTCATATTATCATCCCTCCGACACTCCTTTATATCCGGACCACTCAAGAGCAAGTTCTTTTTAAGTAGGGGGACTAATGTAGAACATGGTTTCTAAATTTTTCTAATTTTCAATTTCTCTAGTTTTTTAATTTTTTTAGTTTTTAGTTTCCTAATTTTTCTAGTTTTCTAATTTTTATATTAGTTTCCAAATTTCTCTAGTTTTCTAATTTTTATAGTTTTCTAATTTTTGGAGTTTACATTCACTATAAATATTTATAGTATTTCATTATTTTGGCCTAATTCAATAATAATATTTCTTTTAGAGTAATATTTCTCTTTTAAGAATTTTAGCGTTTTCTCTTTTACAAACCCTACCGTCTTCCTTCTATCACTCCCGCATTAGATCCAATTTTTCCTCTTCATATAAATAATTTTTCTTTTCATTTTCTTAGATGTCCAAAAAGAATTATAGACTTTAATTCTTTTTTTCTTTCACTTTCTTGCATTCTCCGTACCAAAATATCCCATCTTGAGCAAAAACTTTGTGCAATTGCAAATTTATATTATTATGACATATATCTATACTGCAAAATTTTGAGATGTTATTATCATATCAACTGTTTTGTCAATGAGTGACTGTTTTTGGACTTGAAATTGAATTCATCAGTGAAAGGATCCTTTTCTGGAATCTCTCTTTGAGATTGTTTGTGGGCACATCTGTGCATGTTCAGTATGCAATACGAATTCGCTTGCTTCTTCTTGCATTCCTTTACTTCTTCTCTTGTGATGATTATTTACAAAACGAGGAATAGATTCTTTATGTTGTCATGTTGAATTAGTGTTATTTGTTTATATAATTTCACTTACAAAATATTGGGTATTCTAGGTTGGGGCTTATGGCAACTATAAAGGTATGCAACCCACTGAATGTAAATGGATGTCTAAGTTTTTTTAATTTGGGCTCGTACATTGGTCTTATACCACTTTGAATACAATTGAGTGCAGATGAATGGTTGGACAATATACAGTTGTGTGGTTGTCTATTTCTATTGAAAATAAGACATGATAATCATTTATGCAAACAAAATAATTAGAACAAGAAATTTATGAGGCTAGGAACTTTACCAGACGCTCCACGCTGCCCTGAGGGGGGCGCTTCTTTAATGAAATTCTCTCTTTCTTACTCCTATTTGTACAGTGTAACTCTAGGAGGGAAGATAAATTGAGAATTTTTTTCCCCTCTCATGCTTGACATTTTATGATTGAATGGCAGGCATAGGGCCAATTTCTTCTAGAACTTATTTTGTGATCAAGAATTCAGATAGTCATATAATTTTTTTAAATGGTCTGCCATCTAAAGTGCACTCCCACAACATTGATTTTAACGACTACTGATTCTACATTCTATGCAGTTGTGGAATATAGCTTGGACATATCTTTGCGATCGCTGACCCTTGATTTCAAATTATTTAGTGTGACACTTAGAGGAGTTAAAGCTCATATGCTATTTCTTTAGATTCAATTATGGAAATGTGGGGTTCTTATGGCGGAGGCTGAATAGTGGTAAGGTTGAAGGAACAAAGATTCAGGAAAATAACTCAGAAAAGTGAAAGGCATGGTTTAGTCATGGAATCATGTTTACATGTCCTAATATTTTCAATTTTTTTAGTTCTCTTGTTGTAAACTACATAAACCTGCTTTTTTGCATTGATTGTTTTTGGAGGAATTCTGGTTTTCCCTCAACAAGGATGTTTCACGTCAATGACATTGACAAGACGATGGCTATAACTTAAAGTAGATGGCGTGATGTTGGTGAAAAATAGTTAGATACAATGAGAGGATGTAGAAGATGCTGATGATAGGGAGGATTTGTTTTTAGTATATTTTCATATTAGGAATTTTGGAGGAAAATATGCTTTCTACATTCCAGAACTTGTTAAAAAGAAAAATGAATGTTGAAGAAATATCATCCCAAGCACTCAAAACTAATGGCAGAGTTGTGATTGGAATATGACAAGTGCAAAGATTGTAGTACAAAACAAAAAAGCCAGCTAGGCTCTGCAACTCTTCTGAGTTGTTCTCTTGTGCATATCAGAAGAGCTATAAAAGGGAATTCATGGAGATGATATGTAGATCAGCTGTAACATGAGAAGAGACTGAGTGGGTTTTAGTGAGCAATTAACAGAGATTGCTGACTGATGAAAGGAGTTTAAATTGAGTTGCCTATAGGAACTAAGGGGATCTAACATATGGTTGATACTTGTCGATGCTTATGTAGCCAATAAATTAGAAACAATTAATGCTGGAAATAAGAGTATTATCCAATTTATGATTCTTGCTTATTGAAAAGAGGCAATCCTTATGTTGCTGCTTTTACATCAAGATAAGATTACATGAATGTCATATAAGTTATATTTGGATTCTTTGAAAGAGCTAGAGGGCAGTTCACATTGAGAGACTTCAATCAGCACAAAAGGGAAGATTGATGAAAATTTTAGCAAGTTAATGTTGTACAGTTAAACTGATGGGACAAAATGGAGAGAATTCTGTGCTTTATGGATTTGGACAGTGAAACTGATTGGATCTTGTATCTGCATCTATACATTTACTAGCCTTATTGATCTACATAGGATTACCTTATTGATCTATGGCCAAAAATACTTGTAAAGAAAGAGAATGAGTATAATTTCTCAATGTAGTAAAAGAAAATTGAAAAACTAATCTTTATATTATTCTAGTTTAAATAGCTAATGTCAAAATACCACTAATATATTATTGTACCCCCAGAGTAGTTCACATGGCATCTGGGAAGTTCGGATGTTCCTATATAACTCTTGAAAGATGCCCTGAATAATTTTGAGCTTCATCATAATATATCTGAAGCCTTTTGTGCAGAGCAATCACAAAACTAGAATGCAAACTTGTTTACCTTGTGACTGGAGCCTTTACTTATGTATGGAAAGGGTACGTGAAAAGCTCATTCTATGAAGCATTATTTAGATTTGCATTTCTGTAACACAAAAAATTCGGTATTTGAAAATTTTTAGTTAATTATTAGTTTCTTTTATAAATTTTCCAGAAGAATTCGAATTTTAATCTTATTCGGAGTGTGAATGTAATACCGAAAAATGATACAATTTTGATATTGTGGATGATATACCGAGCTATTTTGGTCAATATGATAAATCTCTACAATAGGTTTTAGAGAGTTTAATTTTGTATATCGATATACCCTAGAGGAGTGTATCGATATATTGATCTCTGAAATAAAGATCCTGAGAGCATGATTCAATATATCGATATGTCTGAGAAGAGTGTATCAATATATTGATCTCTGAAACACATTTCATGAGAGCATAATTCACCATATCGATATATCCCAATGGAGTATATCGATATATATGAACCCCTTCTCAGTTTTTCGAAAATATGTGTCACGTCTTGACCCGCAGGTCGAGTACTTGAACAGATCGTCGCGACTCCTCGAGGCATGAGTATGCCCTACTCGCACATCGAGATGACGCAAGACTAATATTATGACCTTACTCGATGTTATTAAGTCAAAATCATACAACGAAAAATTTAAAAAAAAAAAAAGAAGATAGTTTTCAATAAAAATTTTCTTTAAAACATTTACTTCCATTTTACATATAATATCTATATGCATGGTCCAATCGTAAACAAGAATGGGTATGATCACTCACCCGATAGCGTCTCTCAGTAAAACTCGTGGGATAGTATCTCAATGTATGTCAAGTATAGTATAAACTGAAAATATTTATATGAGGGGTGAGTATAATCCATATACTCAGTGAGTGAGGTGCAATGACTGCATAATGACAATAAATGAATTTGTGAGAGTGGCAAGTCAAAATATCATTTCAAATTCATATTTTATTCATTTGTAAATATATCGTGTAATTCAAAATCATATGCATACTTATCATTAAATCATACATTAATGGGGTATCAAAAGCGTATTTTACCCATAGTTTGGTCTAATTAGGGTCAAATCCACCAAGGGGTCACCACAATATCATAAGAATAAAACACATATATCTTCCCTCCTTCCCTTGGTATTGACACGGTCCTCACGGGTGCTCGTCTATTGGATCCATTGCCCAGAGACAGAGGACTCAAACCCCTACTCCCGTGTTACCCCACCACGTTACCCCGTCAGGTATACGCTCAATACCGTGGTAGGGAGTGCACTATAACCACTATGCACCATCCCATAATCATACATACGTGCCATATATCATTATTCATAAATCTTTACTCGTAAAAACAAAACACGATCAAGTAACCATAATATCAGGATGTAATTTTTTACTGAACAACATTTCAAGACATGCCACAAATACTAAAACATTTTTAAATCATATTTCAAATTTCATTTATAAAATCATGATCAAAACTATTTTTCATTTAAAGTCAAAAATAGATCGTCACACTCATCTCGACCGGGGAGGGTATGCCACTTCCCCTAACTATCATCATTTCTTGAACGAGTCATCCATCGAATCCTAATCCTAAGTTAAACAATATCATTTATTAATTCAATATTACATAGTTAGATTACATTATGCATATAAAAATGGTCTCTTTCATAAGGTTAAATTTCAATTTTCATACTTAGAGAAATTTCTACAAACATATAACGCGCAGGTTTAGTAAAATCATGATATCTTCAAAAATATTGATCGGATTTAATTGATTTAAATTTTTTCTTAAATTTAAGACATATATTTCTAACTTTTATGTTCAAACCATCTTCAAATTCTGAATACACAAATTTATAAAAAAAATATCACTTTTCATGCTAAGTTCCTAAAACCATTTCTGCACAGTTTTGGGAGAATTTCCATATATCTCTATGTACTTTTCCAATTTAAGTAATTATTATTTCAAATTAAATATAAGACATAGATCTAAAACTTTCTAGTTTTGATCATCCTTAGATTCTAAATGTATAATTTTATAAAATTTGGTTTTTATCTCAGTTTCAGTTTTATAATTACTTCTGTACAGTTTTAGTAAAATTATCATAACTCTCTTTATAGAACTCCGATTCAAGTGATATTTGTCTCAAATTAAAGATAAGACAGAGACATAAAACTTTTATGTTTAATATTTCTCCAAATTATGAACAGAAAATACCTCAAAAATTCATACAAATTACAGGTCGCACACAAGACATGAAACAAAATTTGTGAAACGTGCTAAATTTCAAAAAATCACCAAAAATCGATTTCTTCATGAAATGTCTCACATGATATACCATTTTAAAGATTAGGAAGTCTAATATATAGATAAATAAATATCTTAGATTTTTGAATTCTACAGAATGAGATATTCTAAGAAAACTATACAAGACTCAATCTAGAAATCAACATTTAGCATGCTAGTATGGATACCAAAATAACTACTCATCAAATAATTTAATCTTAGCATAAGTTAGAATATGTTACCTCCTTTGTAAGATCTCTTTCTAACAATATATATCACCACTCCCTTTGAATCTTTGAATTTTTATCACCTTAGAAAAAAATCAAATCACAGTAAACATAAATTCATATACAATACCTCTATACTTCCAATTGAAATTCAAGAATTCTCAAAAATGTTCTTACATCTTTGGCTCCATGGTTGAACTCAAAATGGATATAGAAACCTCAAAATTTCGTCCAATGTGAGTTTGAATGAAGAAAATAGGTCAAACTCTTCTTAAACAAGTTCTTTTATAAACCTAGCAAAATATTTTTAACCATTGGATCATTTCATGCATTATCTTAACCTTCCACTTGTCCTATCACTTAAACCATGCAATTATTGATTCAAGCAACCTCCATGCACTCCACCAAGTGTCTTTGGACATCCATGTCAAGGGGAGGAGGTGTCACAAGCTAGAACAAGCTATTCTAGTTAGTTTTCATGAAAAAATTTCTACCCAATAAGCTTTCATACATAAATTTCTATCCAATGAGTTTTCTTGAATGTGAAAAATCCTATGTGGCCACTAACCAACCTTGCTTCCCTCTTGACCAATCATTTGGCTCCAATTGTCCATCATTGAGTGGTTTGCAATTTAGTCCATTAACTTTCTTTAATTGCATTTAAACCCCTAACTTTTAACAATTTGCATTTTTGGTTCATATGAAATTTTGTTTAAAATTTCTTAAATATGTGAAATTTCATTTAAATATCTTTATTTAAATGTATAGGCATTCTCTTAGCTATTTTTGACTTCTTTAGACCTTGCCGGCGCTTTTCGAGAAGTTTTTTGGTTTACCGATAAAATTTTCGATTTTATCGATTTTGAGGTGAAATCTTAAAATAAATAAATAGATAATTAAATAGATGTCTCAAAAAAATGTTTATATATTTAGAATCATGAGGAGTAGTACATGGTATACAGTCACCAAAAATCTATGTTACAATTCCTAACCCCCTTAATAAAAGTTTCGTCCTCGAAACTAAACTGAAACTATACAGCAAATAGTTGGAGGTACTGTCTTCTCATAACATCCTTAGGCTCCCATGTTTGCTCCTCGACTTGGTCGTTCCTCCAAAGTACTCTGACCAGGGGAACCTTCTTGTTCCGTAGCTTCTTGATTTGCCTATCTGAAATGGCTACGGGCTGGACGAGGAAGCTCAAATCATCGCTCAAATCTACCGGTGGAGGTTCCAATTCATGGGAAGGATCAGGAATGTACTTCCTCAGCATCGAGACATGGAATATTTCGTGAATCCGTGCTAACTCAAGTGGTAAGTCCAATCTATATGCCACTTTCCCAATCCTCTCAAGGACTCGGAAAGGTCCAATATATCTGGGGTTAAGCTTTCCCCGCTGTCTGAATCGGATCATCCCCTTCCAAGGGGATACCCTCAAAAATACCATGTCTCCCTCCCCGAACTCCAAAGGTCGTCGTCGTCTGTCTGCATAGCATTTTTGCCTATCCTGGGTAGCCTTCATCCGAGCACGGATAACCTTCACCTTCTCTCGGGTCTTCTCAATCAAATCTATACAATCAAGCTGTCTTTACCCGACCTCATCCAAACACAAGGGTGTCCGGCACTTTCTCCCATACAAGGCTTCGTATGATGGCATCTCAATGAGAGGTGCTGGTCCCAACTTACCTTGAAGTCCATGACACATGATCTCAACATATCCACTAGTGTCTGAATGGTCCTTTCAGACTGACCATCCGTCTGGGGGTGAAATGCAGTACTGAACTTCAATCGAGTACCCATGGCCTCTTGTAACTTCGGCCAAAATCGGGAAATAAAATGTGGGTTTCTGTCCGATACAATGGACACTGAAACTCTATGTAGCCGAACTATCTCATTAATATACATGCGAGCCAAACCCTTTAGTGGATAGCTACTACGGATAGGAAGGAAATGTGCGGACTTAGTGAATCTGTCTACGATCACCCAGATAGTATCGTGTCGTGTCGAAGTCCGTGGAAGACCCATTACAAAATCCATGATGATGTGTTCCCACTTTCACTCATGAATTGGAAGCGACTGTAGTGTGCTGGCGGGCCGTTAATTCTCAATCTTCACCTGCTGGCATACTAAGCACCAAGCAATAAAACTGGCTATCTCACGCTTCATGCTTGCCCACCAGTAACTTTCTCGAATCTTCCGGTACATCTTTGTGCTACCAGGATGCATAGCATAGGCTGAAGAGTGAGCCTCTTCCAATATGGCACGTCTAAGATCATCATCCTTGGGAATACAGATACGTCTCCTAAGAACTACTAAGCCATCATCCCTGACTCTAAAGTCTCCACCTTCCCCTTTGTTGATCCTCTCAACAATCCCCTGAAGCTCCTCATCAGTAGACTGAAGTCTCCGAATGTGGTCAAGTAGAGTCGGTCTCACCTCAAATCTAGCCAAAAGTGCTCCAAAATCATCTGTCGTCAGTCTAACTCCTAGTGAGTAGAGTCCAATAAGACATGAGAGATAAGAACTCTCAGTAGGTGCTGACGATGATGACTTGCGGCTCAGTGCATCCGCAACAACATTTGCTTTCCCAGGGTGATAGTCAATAATCAGATCATAGTCTTTGAGAAGCTCCAACCATCTCCTCTGCCTAAGATTGAGCTCCCTCTGAGTGAGTAGGTACTTCAAGCTTTTGTGATCTGTATACACCCGGTAAGTAACTCCGTATAGGTAGTGTTGCCAAATCTTCAATACGAATACAATAGCAGCAAGCTCTAAGTCATGGGTAGGATAATTCAGTTCATGCCTCTTTAGCTGTCGGGAGGCATAAGCAATGACCTGACCCTTTTGCATAAGTACACAACCTAATCCCTGTCTACTGGCATCGCAATACACCTCATACTCACAATCATTAGTAGAGAGAGTGAGGATAGGTGTTGACGTCAGCCGCTGTTTGAGCTCTTGAAAGCTCGCCTCACAACGATCATCCCAAACAAACTTGACCTCTTTTCGCGTCAAGTTGGAGAGTGGAGCGGCAATCTTGGAGAATCCCTCTACAAACCTCCGATAATATCCTGTAAATCCCAGGAAACTCCGTACCTTTGTAACACTCCATGGTTATTCCCATTTCATA
The DNA here is from genome assembly GCA_037126225.1 of Dillenia turbinata. Lineage (NCBI taxonomy): Eukaryota > Viridiplantae > Streptophyta > Magnoliopsida > Dilleniales > Dilleniaceae > Dillenia > Dillenia turbinata. The sequence continues at coordinate 21,819,556 of JBAMMX010000007.1, forward strand.
ATAGCTTCAACTTTCTTCGAGTCCACAAAGATACCGTCAGCCGAAACCACATGACCCAGAAAGTCAATCTCTCTCAGCCAAAACTCACACTTGGAGTATTTGGCATATAGCTCCTTCTCACGGAGTGTCTGTAGTACAACTCGTAGGTGCTCGGAATGCTCCTCATCACTCCTCGAATATATAAGAATATCGTCAATGGAAACGATGACAAATCCATCCAGGAAGGAGTGGAATACTCGGTTTATTAGGTTCATAAAAGCTGCCAGGGCATTAGTCAGCCCAAATGGCATCACCAAAAACTCAAAGTGACCGCACCGAGTCTTGAAGGCTGTCTTGGAAACATCACCTTCCTGATTCGTAGCTGGTGATATCCAGATCTCAGGTCAATCTTAGAGAAAACCTGAGCTCCCTGCAACTAATCGAACAGATCATCAATCCGAGGCAACGGGTATCGATTTTTTATGGTCACCCGATTCAACTGTCGGTAATCGATGCATAGTCTGAGAGTGTCATCCTTCTTTCGGACAAATAATATCGGAGCTCCCCAAGGTGAAGTGTTCGGTCTAATAAAACCTTTATCCAACAATTCTTACAATGGGACTTTTAGCTCTTTTAGCTCTGTCGGGGCCATCTTGTATGGCGGAATGGAGATAAGCGCAGTGTCTAGTGCTAAATCAATGGTAAAATCGAACTCCCGGACTAGAGGTAATCCGGGTAGCTCCTCAGGGAATACATCAGGAAACTCCTGTACCATTGGGACATCAATTATTCTTGGTCCCTCCACTGTGGTGTCAACAACATGTGCCAGATATACTATACAACCCTTGCTCATCAATCTACAGGCCTTCAAAACTAATATCACACAATTCAGGAGGATCCGTCTAATTCCATGGAAAACCAATACTGGACACCCTGGTCTCCGAAATTCGACTGTCTTAGCAAAACAATCCACTGAAGTTCTGTGCCGGTGTAGCTAATCCATACCTAGGATGGCATCAAAGTCCCGTATGTCTAGTGGAATCAAATATGCTTTTAACACTATACTCTCCACCTCGACTCCACAGTCTCGGTACACCTCCTTCTTGACAATCTGCTCCCCTAAGGGAGTAATGACTAGTAGCACTTTATCCAGTGGTACTAGAACCTTGTCAGTGTAGTGAGAAAAGTCTGTGCTCACAAAAGAACTATTCGCCCCAGTGTTAATCAACACACGAGCGTCTCTTCCGAAGATAATCATAGTGCTTATCATCCAAATTTATAAAGTCCTTTAGCCCAATATCATTAAAATAAATAAAAATTACTTAAGGATAAAACCGCAAAATGGATATATATATATCATCTTTTAAAGTTCAGCAAAATACATCATAGTCTAAAGTTTTTGTACATCATCAGGATAAGGAGTGGGGGTAGTACCTGTTACTATGTCTGGACTGGCCTATGCCTCCTCATCGGTTATAGCATATAGTCAAGCCTGTGTCCTGGGCTGCTGACAAGGAGGTAGAGCAGGCATGTTACTCCCAGTAAAAGACTTTCCTGCAATATTATGAGGAGGTGTCGTAGAAGGTGCTGAACTGCCCCTGGGGCCATAAGGAAAGCTATGATCTAGGGCATGACTGTACCCCTCAGCTCGTAGGTCGGGACAACGGTCTTTAAAGTGTCCTTCCTTTCCGCACTATTAATATCTACCATAGAATCGGTATGGGCCTGTGTGTGCCTTTTTACAAATAAGGCAGGACCTCCTCTACGCTCCTCCAGTCCACGACGAATTGTCTAAGTTACCTCCTGTGTACTCATCGGTGCTGATGACTGCCCATATTGCCCATGAGGTGTGGTCCTGGGCCCCTGTCTAGTGCCATCGCTGTATGAACCTTGGCCTCTACTCCTCTTGGAGTTCTGTCCCTGCCCAAATCCTGGCCTCTTCCTTTGATCTTACTGGTCGCAAAGTCTGTTCCGTTTTTTAATGTTTTGCTCTGCTCTCAGTGCCCATTGCAGAACTCTAGCATATGTATCCACTTCGGAGACTGTCATCCGGTCTCTGATGGCGAGATTTAGTCCATGTTCAAACTTGAATCTCCTGGTCTCCTCAGTCGCCACCAACTCTGGAAAAAATACCACCAGTCTACGAAACTCAGTCTCGTACTCTAACACAGATTTCTGCCCTTGCTTCAACTCCAAGAACTCTCGCTGCTTCATGTCGCGGTCGAATATCGTGAAATACTGGGAATCAAACTCCCTTAGAAAGTCATCCCAAATCAGTGACTTATCCGCTCTATCCTTGACGTCGTCCTACCAGTCACAGGCGTCGTCCTCTAGTAGTCTGACTACTATCACCAGCTTGAGTCTATCCTCAACTCACATGTCCTCTATAGCCTCTTTGACCCGTTTGAGCCACTTCCTGGCCACAACGGGGTCGTGGGTCCCAGAGAAGGACTCACACCCTAGACTCTTAGCTTCTCTCAGCAAGGTGGAGACCTCTGTCATCTGCCGAGTAGTTGGCATAGTCATCAACGTAGGAGAGGGCGCTGGTACCGCTGCGGGTATAGGCGGAGTTTCAATCGCCGGTGCAGGTGGTGCTCTCATCTAGTCTCGATGGGCCGTCCACCATCCCATCATCTCCCTGAGTATAGAGAGTGATGGTGGAACTTCTCCGGTAGGAAGGGCCTGAGGTGCTTGAGACGATGACGCGGCCTCGAGTGGGGTCTCTATGGTACGCCTCGGTCGTTCTCGGGGATGCATAGTTTTACATAAAGGACCATGCTTAGTACTTAAGAGTGAAAAAGCAAAAGGTTAGGTGCTAACCTAACCCCCTAATAAAGATTAACGTTATAGGACCATAGAAGGCAAATTACAAACTCTTTGAAAATATTTTACAAACACTGGAAGTAAAATAGAGTATATATGGAACCTAGAGCTCTGATACCACCGAAATCTGTCACGCCCCGACCCGCAGGTCGAGCACGTGAATAGACCGTCATGACTCCTCGAGGCACGAGTATGCCCTACTCGCACATCGAGGTGACGCAAGGCTAATATTATGATTCTACTCGATATCATTAAATCAAAATCATACAGCGAAAGATTTTTTTTTTAAAAAAAAAGATAGTTTTCAATAAAAATTTTCTTTAAAACATTTGCCTCCAATTTACATATAATATCTATATGCATGGTCCAATCGTAAACAAGAATGAGTATGATCACTTATCCGATAGCGTTTCTCAGTAAAACTCGCGGGATAATATTTCAATGTATGTCAAGTACAGTATAAGCTGAAAATATTTATATGAGGGGTGAGTATAATCCACATACTCAGTGAGTGAGGTGCAATGACTACATAATAATAATAAATAAATTTGTGAGAGTAGCAAGTCAAAACATCATTTCAAATTTATATTTCATTCATTTGCAATTTCAAATTTATATTTCATTCATTTGCAAATATATCGTGTAATTTAAAATAATATGCATCCTTATCAATAAATCATACATCAATGGGGTATCAAAAACGTATTCTACCCATAATTTGGCCTAATTAGGGTAAAATCCACCAAGGGGTCACCACAATATTCATAAGAATAAAACACATATATCTTCCCCCCTTCCCTTAGTGTTGACACGGTCCTCACGGATGCTCGTTTATTGGATCCGTTGTCCAGAGACAGAGGACTCAAACCTCTGCTCCCGTGTTACCCCACTACGTCATCCCGTCGAGTAAACACTGAATATCGTAGTAGGGAGTGCGCTATAGCCACTATGCACCATTCCATAATCATACACTTGTGCCATAAATCATCATTTATAAATATTTACTCGTAAAATAAGGCACTATCATATCATCATAACATCATGATGCAATTCGTCACAAACATTATTTCAAGACATGCCATAAGCACTAAAACATTTTTAAATCACATTTCAAAAATTCTTTTATAAAAATCATGATCAAAATATTTTTTATTCAAAGTCAGAAATAATTGTCCCACTCACCTCGACCGGGGAGGGTACGCCACTCCTCCTAACTATCCTCGTTTCTCGAACGAGTCATCCCTCGAATCCTAATCCTAAGTTAAAAAATATAATTTATTAATTCAATATTATATAGTTGAATTACAACATGCATATAAAAATGGTCTCTTTCATAAGGTTGAATTTCAATTTTTATACTTAGAGAAATTTCTACAAACATATAACGCGCAAGTTTAGTAAAATCATGATTTCTTCAAAAATCTTGATCAGATTCAATTTCTTTAAATTTTCTCTTAAAGATAAGACATATATATCCAACTTTTATGTTCAGACCATCTTCAAATTCTGAATATACGAATTTATAAAAAAATTATCACGTTTCCTACTAAGTTCCAAAAACCAATTCTGCACAGTTTTGGGAGAATTTCCATATCTCCCTATGCACTTCTCCAATTTTAGTAATTCTTACCTTGAATTAAAGATAAGACATAGATCTAAACATGTCTAGTTTTGACCATCCTCAGATTCTAAATGTATAATTTTATAAAATTCAGTTTTCATCTCGGTTTCAATTTTAGAACTACTTCTGTATAGTTTTAGTAAAATCATCATAACGTTCTGCATACAACTCTAATTTAAGTGATCTTTATTTCAACTTAAAGATAAGACATCGATCTAAAACTTTCATATTTAATATTTCTCCAAATTATGAACATAAAATATCTCAAAAATTAATACAAATTACTGGTCGTACACAGGACATGAAACAGAATTTGTGAAACATGCTAAACTTCCAAAAATCACCAACAATCGATTTCTTCAATGCCTCACAAGATATGTCATTTTAAAGCTTAGGAAGTCTAGTATATAGATAAATAAATATCTTAGATTTTTGAATTCTACCGAATGAGATATCCTAAGAAAACTATACAAGATTCAATCTAGAAATTAACATTTAGGATGCTAGTATGGATACTAAAGTAACTACTCATCAAATAATTTAATCTTAGCATAAGTTAGAATATGTTATCTCCTTTGTAAGATCTCTTTCTAACAATATATATCACCACTCTCTTTGAATCTTTGAATTTTTATCACCTTAGAAAAAAATCAAATCACAATAAACATAAATTCCTATACAATACATCTATACTTCTAATTGAAATTCAAGAATTCTCAAAAATGTTCTTACCTCTTTGACTCCATGGTTGAACTCAAAATGGATATAGAACCCTTATAATTTCGTCAAAGGTGAGTTTGAATGAAGAAAATAGGCCAAACTCTTCTTAAACCAGTTCTTTTATAAACCTAGTAAAATATCCTTAACCATTGGATCATTCCATGCATTATCTTGACCTTCTACTTGTCATAGCACTTAAACCATGCAATTGTTGATTCAAGAAACCTCCATGCACTCCACTAAGTGTCTTTGGACGTCCATGTCAAGGGGAGGAGGTGTCACAAGCTAGAACAAGCTATTCTAGTTAGTTTTCATGTAAAAATTTCTACCCAATAAGTTTTCATGCATAAATTTCTATCCAATGAGCTTTTCTGAATGTGAAAAATTCTATGTGGCCACTAACCAACCTTGCTTCCCTCTTAACCAATCATTTGGCTCCAATTGTCTATCTTTGAGTGGTTTGCAAGTTAGTCCCTTAACTTTCCTTAATTGCATTTAAACTCCTAACTTTTAACAATTTGCATTTTTAGTTCCTATGAAATTTTGTTTAAAATTTCTTAAATATGTGAAATTTCATTTAAATATCTTTATTTAAGCGTGTAGATATTCTCTTAACTATTTTTGACTTCTTTAGGCCTTGCCGACGCTTTCCGAGAAGTTTTTCGGCTTACTGATAAAATTTTCAGTTTTAGCGATTTTGAGACAAAATCTCATAATAAATAAATAGATAATTAAATAGATGTCTCAAAATGATACTTATATATTTAGAATCATAAGGAGTAGTACATGATATACAGTCACCGAAAATCGATGTTGCAATATGGCTAGGTGTATCGATATGCTATAAACCATATATTGATATGCAATAGTGGAAAAGACAATAAAACCTTCTAAAGCCTTTGATTAATGGAGGGCACTTTGGTAAAATCCCATTTCCATTATCATTAATATCCAAAAACACATTTTTCTCCTTATTTCTTCCCCTAATCCTGTCAAACACTCTCTCCTCTCTCTCTACACCCATCTCTCCTCCCTCACCAATTTCTCTTCCACAAATCAACCACTCCCTATGTAACATCAAAAATTCGGTATTAGGAAATTTTTATTGAAATTATTGTAAAAATACAGAAAAATTCAGATTGTAATATATTTATGGACTTGGAATATAGCATCAAAAATTTTAGCATTGAATTTTCAATTTTTGGTGTTTATGGAACTAGGAAAGGATTTGAAATTTATCTAGATATAACATGTTGAAAGTGTGCAATAGCCAGTGGCATAAAATCGTTTTGCAAAGCTTTGGAGTAATGAGATCCGATCCATGTAAGATCAAATAGGGATATTGTTGAATAAATGGACTCTGTGAAAATTTTGTGGAACCAGGAAAAATGGAACCGTGAAGTGAGTGTGGAGAAATAATAATAATAATAATAATAATAATAATAATAATAATAATAATAATAATAATAATAATAATAATAATAATAAATGTGCACATTACTCATGCGGTGGACCGCCTAGAGAGAGCATGGCACTCGCGGTGGAACCAACGGTGGAGTTGCTGAGTGGCAAATAACCAAAATGCCCTCCAAACCTCCATAAGAACTTGAAACGAGGGAAGGGCGGAAAGGTAATTTCACTTTCCCACTAATTTCAATTAATCCCAAAATTCATTTTTGTTTCACTTAGTTCAATTCATTTCCTCTCGTCTGCGAATGAGAACTCTTGTGAACTCTCACTTCTTCCCTTTGCTTCCTCATCTCTTTCTATCACTATAGATTTCTCTCTCTAGAAATCAATTTCTGCTTTGTTAAATCACCCCCTCCAAGTGTTGGTCGTTAGGAAAAGAGGACTGAAAAGAAGGGAAAAGAAAAACGGTTCAACCTTCGGTCGAGGTAATCACTTACTCTTACCTTTGAATTTAGTGATTCTCATTGTAGGTTTACATTTATTATTGAGAAATTTATGAAATTTCGTTGGTGAATTAAAAACCCTAAGTCTGTGAATAGTGAAAAACCCTAAGTGTGTGAATAGTGAAAATTTGAGAAAAAATGAAAATGAAAATTCTATTTACATATAAATGAGGTGCAGTTGATGAAATTAAAATGTACATTCATGAATTAGAGAAATTAGGGCTATGTTAATTCGGGAAAATTATGAAAAATTTGTAAACCTTTGAATTTGAGGAAAAATGACCTGAAAATTGTTATTGTTGGTTTAGGACAATCAATTGAAGTTTGAAAAAGGGATTTTGTTGAAACTGATAGTGTATAGGGAGTGAATACTCTCCCCCGAGGTGAGTGGATGGCTATGTTTCATGTAAATGAGTAAATTGTTTTAAATTTAGATTTATAAATTAATTTTGAATTGAATTTGAAATGTTATTGAAATGTTTTGTAAAATTGGTGTGCCCTGAAATGAATTTTAATAATTCCATGACTCGAGCATGATTCTTTTTAATTAACTGCACTATGTTACATTTAGATACTATGTGAATTGTGAAATGTTTGCTCTATTTTGAAGATTGAGCATGATTGACTCACTAAATAGAATTTGGTAACAAGGTGCTAAAAGACGACTATCGTCTAAGTTTTACCACGGACCAGGCCATCGGGGCGGCGTGGTCAAGGTTGTTTAATTTACTTGGTGGTAGGTGGGTTAGAGAGTCTCCTAGACTGCCATGATAACGTGGATACACCCCACGGAATTCCGAGCGAACACCAAGGAGATGGGATTTTGAGAAATGATGAAAAATCTCTTGGTGGATCCTACCAACGGCCATTGGTAGGATAATGATTTTGGCATATCCCAAAAATTGTGAAAAATGAATGTAAATTGTTTGATTTATATATACGAGTAATGGTGGATTGGAAATGAATCATTTTATGCAAATGCTTTTGATTTCTACAAATGCATTTTATATGTGATTGTTTGGCACATCCATTTTCATATCTCATTTATGTGTTGCATGTTATTGCACTCCACTTACTGGGTATTTTTAAATACTCACTCCTCTCTCTTAAATTTTTTAGAGGATCCTTAGGCAGAAGACTTTAAATTTGGAGTCGATTTGAAGAAATTTATTGCTGGATATATCTAGGTACATTGTGACGTAGGTTTTATTTTTGAATTTTTTTGTGGAATGATCCTCGGAAGAAAATCTTGTACATCTTATTTTGATTGGATTTGTTAGATACTTGCTTAGCCTTCTATGGGCAAATATTTGAGAAATCCATACTATTATGAGAAAAACTTGTATTCTCTGGATTTCTAAAATTTCTTTTGCAAACTCTAATATTTAATTGGGAAAATTGGACATTTTATTAGTGAATTTGAATTATTTTTAAAAATTGAAAGTTGATGTGATTGTTAGAGATTTCAGGAATGGTCGGGTTGGCCAAATTGCATGCGTGCATGTACAGGAATGGATGAGAATGATCCCTGATATGTGTGAAAATGCATGCTTTTGATACTGAAAGACCTAGGATGGTCATTGGGATGATGTTAAACTATTTTCAAACAGGTTGAATGTTTTGCGTTATCCCGGTATATGGGGAGATACTGCTCGTATACCGAGATAATGCGACGATTGTTGCGTGCTCGATGAAAGAATCGGGGCGTGACATCCTACATAATCCTCAATCAAAACTATTTTCACTCTATGGGCTTCCAAAATCCTCAATCAACCTTAGAAATAAAGGATTAAACGGAAGAAAATCTAGGGTTTTGTCTTCGAAGGAGAAAGAAATTTGGCTTTTAAACTCAATATTCAAAAACCCAATCTAATCCCAAAATTGAGGTATTTTCTTACTCTTAATCTTGGGTTTAGTTTCTTTAATACTGAATTTGATGTTATTGTTGAGATTTGGTGGAATTTCATAGGAAGATAAAAAAACGCTAATTCTGTGAATAGTGAAATTTGAGGGAAAATGAAAATGAAAATTCTAATTACATATAAATGAGGTGCAATTAATAAAATTAGAACGTAGATTCATGAATTGGAGAAATTAGAGTTATGTTAATTTGGGAAAAATTAGGAAAAATTATTTTAAAATAGGAAAATCTAGGAGAATTGTGAATAAGTATTTTTATAATGAAGCAAATGACGACAAATTGACAAAATGAGAATAAGAACAAAAAAATATTCAAAATTAGGGTTTAAATAAAATTAGGAAAAATTGGTAAACCCTTGAATTTGAGGAGAAATTACACGAAAAATTGTTATTGTTGGTTTAGGATAATCAATTAGAGTTTGAAAAGAGATTTCTTTGGAACTCATAATGTATAGGGAGTGAATACCCTCCCAAGAGATGAGTGGACGGTTATGTTTTATATTGATGAGTAATTAATTTCAACTATGTTTTATAAATTGAATTTGAAATAAATTTGAACTAGATTTATTATATTTTGTGAATATGGTGTGCCTTAGATGAAATTTGAAAAAATCCATGACTCTTGTACTAAATTATTGAATTATCTGCATCATGTTACAATTGAATACTCATGTGAAACCTGTATTATTGCTCTATATTGAAATTTGAGACTGAATTGATTTATAAACTGAGTTTGGTAACATGATATTGAAAAACGACTATGGTCTAAGTTTTGCCACGAATCGGGCCATCGGAGCGGCGTGGTTAAGGCTGTTTTATTTGGTTCGGTGGTAGGTGTGTTAGAAAGCCTTCTCAAGCCACCGTGATAGCATGGATGCATCCATGGAGCTCCGGGCCAATGCCAAGGTGAAAGGGATTTTAAAAAAATTATGAAAAACCCCTTGGTGGATCCTACCAACGGCCATTGGTAGGATAATGATTTTGACATATCCCAAAATTGTAAAAAATGAATGTAAATTATTTGATTTGTACATGTGAGTCATGGTGGTTTGAGATAGGCTATTTTATACCAATGTTTTCAATTATGACAATGCATTTTGTATATGATTGTTTAGTATAACCATTTTCACCCCTCATTTATGTGTTGCATGTCATTACACTCCATTCATTGAGTGTTTTAAATACTCACTCCTCCCTTCTAAATTTTTCAGAGAAACCTTAGGTGAAAGACATTACCTTGGAGCCAAACTAAAGAATATAGTTGCTAAACATCGCTATGTATTTGAAATGAAGACTTTATCTTGAATTGGTGTAGAATGATCCTTGGAAGGAAATCTTTATATATTTTATTTTGATTGGATTTGTTAAATACTTACTTAGCCTTCTATAGGCAAGTATTTGAGAAATCCATACTCTTATGAGAGTAAACTTGTATTTTCTTGATTTAAAAACTCATTTTACAATTTTTGTTGTTTAAATGGGGACATTTGGACACTTGTAGGTGAATTTTGAACTATTTTGAGATTGTGAATTTATGAGAATGTTAGAAAAAAAAATTCTCTAGAATGGCCGGGATGGCCCATTTGCATGCGTGTATGAACAAGGATGGATCAGAGTGATCTTTGAATTGTGTGAAAATGCATGTTTTTGATACTGGATGACCTAGGATGGTCATTAAGGTGATATTGGAATTGTTTTTTTAAATAGGTTGAATGCCTTGCGCTATCCCGGTATATGGGGAGATGTTGCTTGTATATCGAGATAACGTGGTGGTTGTCATGTGCCCAACGAGAAAGTCAGGGCATGACAATTCTATTGGTATTATAGTTTAGGCTCACAATTTTAAATTTGTAAAGGTTTGAAATGTTTCCAAATGTCTCTAAAGGTTTTTCAAAGGTTTTAAAAGTATTCTTCTTTTAAAATTTCAGATTTTAAAAAGATTTTTCAAATGATGTACAAAAACCTTCCATGGATTCTTAAGGACTAGAATTAATTTTATTTTTAGGAGGTTAAATATCTAGTCCAATGCCTAATCTAGTGGGCTAAGTATAGTGCTTCTTTTTATAGGAATCATACCTCCTAAACGAAGGTTGAGGAATATAAACGAGATTCCTCCTTTCGAGCATGAGGATGAATCATCCTCATATGCTCAAACTTCTCCTCCAGTAGCTACTAGCACTCACCCAGCACCTTCAACCGAGATTCCTCCACCACCACTTGATGCACTCCGATAATGGACTGAGTGGTGGAATATTTATGGCACTCGTCTCCAAGCCCCTCCACAAACACCAATACCTCCTCCACCAAGTCCAGCCATTTCACCTACTCCTCCTACAGTGCCAAATGTTCCTCCCACTCCAGTGACTACTCCAATCACTGGTCCAACATTGAATTGTCCAAGTTGATTAAAAAAGCCTGACAATTTGAGTGTGTCACCTTTACGGGGACAAATGATGCTATAGTAGCAAAGAACTGGATTAATCGGGTTCAGGAGACGATGACTGACATGAGACTTGATGATAAATTGAAACTCTTAGTAGCCGTAAAGCTATTAGATGAAGATACTATATCATGGTAGGATAGTCTCAAAAAGAGGACCCCAACACCTATTTCATGAAGCGAATTCCTTAGAGAATTCAATGAAAAATACTATACTCGGATCCACCGAGACTTAAAGAGTAAAGAATTCCTTCACCTCCACCAAAACAGCAAGTCGGTGGCAGAATATGAGGCAAAGTTGAGAAATTGTCTACATTTGTCCTGGAGTTGGTGATTTCGGATGAGTACCTACACTTCAGGTTCGAAGAATGCCTAAACTTGTCTATCCGGGAGAAAATATAGGTGACCTTGGCACATACTTACAATGATGTTTTGGAATTAGCTCTAAGGGCCAAGAAAATAGTTGAAAAAAGAGGAAGAACAAGAGAAGGGCAGAAGAAGAAAAGAAGGTTTGAGCATATGTCAGACCAAAGTTTAAAACAGAGTAGGAACACAGGTTCCTACGGTGGAGCCTCTGTTACCAGACCAGTTGGCATCCCTCAAGGCCAATACATGTTCCAATTTGGGAACTCTGCTCCTAGTGCATCCTCGGAAAGCAAATCAATAGGGAATATAAAGGAGAAATATAGAAACTGTGGCAAGTTTCATTTTGGGATTTGCCAAGCTTCCAAGAGGTGTTACCATTGCGGAAAGGATGATCATTTCCACAATGTTTGTCCAGAGTCAGGACAAGGAAGCCAAGCAAGTCAAGATCGTCCTAGTGGATCTAGGGGTGGCCAAGCCAACATTCCTACTCCGCTTTCAAATGTTACTCCATGGACCAGGACTGGGAGTAACACAGTAGCTAACCACCCCAGCGTCCATAACCAAAGGCTCAGACCAAAATTTATGCAATGACAAACGAAGATGCCCAAAATAACCCTGACATAGTCACAGGTAAATTTCCTATAACCTGAACTTGATGGATTAGAAATTAAATATAAACATTAGAGATCATGACTGCATGACCTTGAATTTGAGGTATATTAGAGATATTGCTTGATATTGAGGTGATTGAAATGATTTTGATGATTAATGATAATATTGTCGGCATGGAAAACTTTAAATTTCAATTGAGTTTGATTAGATCGAGAGTTAATTTTTATCCTTCGTGTGTATATAGGTATGACGAAAATTTTTGGGGTTGACGCCCGTATATTGATTGATACGGGGTCCAACAATTCCTTTGTGAGCACGAAATTTGCTAAACACTAAAATAAGCCTTTGGTCTAACTTGAAGAGAAGTTATTGGTTATCACTCCTTTGGGGGAACGGTTGAATAGAATACCGTGATCAAGGCATGTAAAGTGGCAGTAGATGGTGAAATTCTTGAAACGGATTTGATTCTGTTAGAAATGAGAGACTTCGATGCTATACTAGGTATGGACTGGTTACACCTCCATCGAGCTTCAGTGTATTGCTTCACTAAGGAGGTAGAATTCCTTAAATCAGGATGTCTCGCACTTAAATTAATTGGTGAATGACAAATTTTATCGGTTGTATAACTCAGCATTAGAGGCACAGAAACTAATGCACAAGGGCTGTGAGGCTTACTTAGCCCACATCATTGACACCACTATGCAGAGTCCAGAATTGATGAATATTCCAATGTTGAATGAGTTTCCAGATGCTTTCCCAGATGAGTTACCCGGTTTGCCTCCAATTCAGAAATTCGATTTCGCTATCGATTTCCATCCCTCCCTATTGGATGGCACCTCGAAGTTAAAATAATTAAAAGTCCAACTTTAGGAGTTGTTGGACAAGGGTTTTATTCGACCGAATACTTCACCTTGGGGTGCTCCGATTCTTTTCGTAAAGAAGAAAGATGGTACCCTCCGGTTGTGTATCGACTACCGGCTGCTAAACAAGGTGACCATTAAGAACAAATATCCATTGCCAATGATTGATGACTTGTTTGATCAACTCTAAGGAGTCAGTATCTTTTCAAAGATTGATCTGAGGTCGAGTTGTAATTAGTTGAGAATAAAGGATGATGATGCCCACAAGACTGCGTTTAGGACGCGGTATGGGCACTATGAATTTTTAGTGATACCCTTTGGTTTAATGAATGCTCCTACAACTTTCATGGACCTCATGAACAGAGTTTTCCATCCCTACCTCGACAAGTTCGTCATAATATTCATTGACGACGTCCTAATATACTCCAAAAATGATGAAGAGCATTCAAATCATCTTCGGATTGTGTTACAAACCCTTCGAGAGAAGCAACTATACGCCAAGTTCTCCAAGTGTGAATCCTAGCTAAGAAAAATTGGTTTCTTAGGGCGTATTGTATCTAGGGAAGGGATATTTGTTGATCTGAATAAAGTAGAGGCAATTCCGAGATAGGAACAACCTAAGAATGTCACCAAGGTGCGGAGTTTTCTCTGTTTGGCAGGGTATTATCGAAGATTTGTAGAGGGTTTTTTCAGAATTGCAGCTCCGCTGTCTAGTTTAACGTGGAAAGGAGTTAAATTTGAATGGAGTGATAGGTGTGAGTAGAGCTTTCAAGAACTGAAGACAAGGCTCACGTCGGCTCCAATACTTACTCTTCCAATTAGCGATAGTAACTATGTAATTTATAGTGATGCCAGTAAACAAGGGTTAGGATGTGTTTTAATGTAAGGTGATAGAGTCATCGTCTATGCTTCTCGACAGTTGAAGAAGCATGAATTGAATTACCTTATCCATTACCTAGAGTTAGCCACAATTGTCTTCACTTTGAAAATTTGGCAGCATTATTTATATGGAGCCACATGCAGAATGTTCACCGACCACAAGAGTCTCAAGTACTTGCTCACTTAGAAGGAGCTTAATTTGAGATAAAAAAAGTGGTTAGAGCTTATCAAAGACTATAACTTGATGATTGATTATCACCCGGGCAAAGCCAATGTTACTGCGGATGCTTTAAGCCGCAAATCCTCTTCCTCTTCATCTCATGAGAATTCCTACCTCTCATGTTTGCTAGGACTCCGTACATTGGGAGTCCAATTGGCCAGTGATGAAAACGGTGCACTCTTAGCCAAGTTCGAGTTATGACCAACCCTAGTGGACCGTATTAAAGAGCTCCAAGCCACTGATGAGAAGTTAAAGAGGATAGTGGAAAAGATTCACTAAGGTGAAGGTGGTGATTTCCATATTCGGGAGGATAACATGGTAATGTATGGGAAAAGAGTATATGTTCCCAAGAATGATGAGTTTCGAAAGGCTATACTTAAAGAGGCACACTCTTTGGCTTATGCATTCTGGAAGCACTAAGATATACAGAACCATCAAGAAAACTTATTGATGGTCAGATTTGAAATGGGAAATAGTCAAATTTGTGGCAACATGCCTTGTATATCAGCAAATCAAGGCTAAACATCAGAAGCCGGTCAGAACACTTCAGCCCTTACCTATACCCAAATGGAAATAGGAGTATATCACCATAGATTTCATGGTGGGATTGCCACGTACTCCGAGCTGTCATGATGCTATTTGGGTGATAGTTGACAGGTTCACTAAGTCAGCACACTTCCTTCTAATTCAGAACACCTACTCTTTGGAGAGACTAGCCAAATTGTATCTTGATGAGATTGTCCGACTCCACGGGGTTCCGATAACGATTATATCAGATTGTGATCCCTTATTCACATCCAGATTCTGGCCTAAGCTACAAGAGGCCTTAGGAACCAAACTGAAATTCAGCACTGCATTCCATCCTCAAACCGATGAACAATCCGAACATACAATTCAAACGTTAAAAGATATGTTGAGAGCATGTGTTATGCACTTTCAAAGAAGTTGGGATAGACATCTCCCATTAGTTGAATTTGTCTATAACAATAACTATCAAGCTAGCATTGGGATGCCTCTTTATAAAGCTCTCTACAGAAGGAATTGCTGGACTCCACTATGTTGGGATGAGGTTGGAGAGCGAAGGATTGAAATTGTGGAGCTAATTGAGGCAATCGTAGAAAAAAGTGAAGGTGATTCGGGTAAGGATTAAGGCGGCTCAAAATAGACAGAAAAGCTGTGCCGATAAAAGAATGAGACCTCTAGAATTCGAGGTCCGAGACATGGTTTTCCTAAAAGATATCACCCTGGAAGGGTATAATCCGATTCCAAAAATGATAAAAATTGAATCCTCGTACATTGGTTCATTCAAGATTCTTGAGAGGATTGGAAATGTTGCTTACCGGTTACAATTACCTCTAGATTTTGAGAAAATTCATGACGTGTTTCATATCTCAATGTTAAAGAAGTATTTGCCAGATCCCTCCTATATAATTGCAGCTCCTCCAATAGAGTTGAATCTAGACTTGAGTTTTAAGGTACAGCCAGTGCAAATTCTTGATTGATAACTCAAGCAATTGAGAAACAAGCAAATCCCAATGGTTAAAGTGTTGTGGAGAAATAACCAAGTAGAGGAACAGACTTGGGAGACTGAAGAGTCGAAAACAACACTCGCAACTTTTTGATATATATATTGTAATTTAAATTTTAAGAACGAAATTTGTTTTTAGGGGGTTAGGTGTTATAACATCGAAAATTCAGTATTTGAAAATTTTTAGTTAATTATTAGTTTTCTTTATAATTTTTTGGAAGAATTCGAATTTTAATAGGATCCAGAGTGTGAATGTAATACCAAAAAATGATACAATTTTGATATTGTGGATGATATACCAAGTCATTTTGGTCGATATACCTAAAGGAGTGTATCGATATATTGATCTCTGAAACAAAGATCCTGAGAGCATGATTCAATATATCGATATGTCCTAGAGGAATGTATCAATATATTAATATCTGAAACACATTTTCTGATAGCATAATTTGCCATATCGATATATCCCAATGGAGTATATCGATATATATGAACCCCTTCTCAGTTCTTCGAAAATATGGATGGGTGTATTGATATGCCATAAACCATATATCGATATGAATAGTGGAAAAGACAATAAAACCATCTAAAGCCTTTGATTAATGAAGGGCACTTTGATAAAATTTCATTTCCACTATCATTAATACCCCAAAACACATTTTTCTCCTCATTTCTTCCCCTATTCCCGTCAAACACTCTGTCCTCTCTCTCTACACCCATCTCTCCCCCTTCACCAATTTCTCTTCCACAAATCAACCACTCCCTATGTGAAACCTGTATTGTTACTTTACATTGAAATTTAAGTCTGAATTAATTTATAAACTCAGTTTGGTAGCATGGTACTGAAAAATGACTATAGTCTAAGTCTTTCCATAGACTGAACCAATGGGGTGGCGTGGTTAAGGCTATTTATTTGGCTTAGTGGTAGGTGGGTTGGAAAGCCTTCTCAAGCCACCGTGATAACATGGATGCACCCCACGGAACTACGGGCTAACGCCAAGGTGAAAGGGATTTTAAGAAAATTATGAAAAACCCATTAGTGGATTCTATCAACGACCATTGGTAGAATAATGATTTCGACATATCTCAAAATTGTGGAAAATGAATGTAAATTGTTTGATTTGTAAATATGAGTCATGGTGGTTTGAGATAAACTATTTTATACAAATGTTTTCAATTATGACAATGCATTTTATATATGATTGTTTAGCATAACCATTTTCAATCCTAATTTATGTGTTACATGCCATTGCACTCCATTTGCTTGGTATTTTAAATACTCACTCCTCTCTTTTAAATTTTTCATAGGAACTTTAAGCGGAAGACATTACCTTGGAGCCAAACTGAAGAATATAGTTGCTGAACATAGCTAGGTATTAGAAATGAAGACTTTATCTTGAATTGGTGTAGAATGATCCTTGGAAGGAAATCTTTGTATATTTTATTTTGATTGGATTTGTTAAATACTTACTTAGCCTTTGTTGGATGTGAGTTATAGCTCCACAGATACTGGCTCCTTGTTGCCTCGAACGGCTGCCGTCAAAAGGGTATGAGACCTGCAAAAACTACCGGTGGGTTTTCCGACGGGGGAGACTTTGATGCTCAAGTCAGAAAGAACGGTTTTCGAATGCAAAGAAACAGACTGAGAACTTGGGAAAGGAGAGGTTCCGTATGACGAGTGTGCTCAATGTGTGAGTCCCAAGGAACATACCTATCTTGGAGGGTTTTAGGATGTCTTATATTTGCGAGAGTCATGCGCCGTCAGGGTGCTTCAATCTTACTTTCCTTATCGAACCAATCCAAAAATCTCGGGAGTTCAATCTTCCGAATTGACTGTGATTCTCATCCTTTGGGGTACTTTCATCTTCTGATGGGATCCTTTCATTAACTGAAAGATCCTAAATATACTACTCTCAAATAGGAAATCGAAACTATTAGGATATTTTGATCTTCCCTTGGAATCATTAGAGCTGTTGGCTATCGATCGGTTATTCGACTGATGAAGGGTCATCAAAGTTCGTTCGTTTAATGGACCAATGATTGAATGTTTGATCGGGGTGGTTACTTTCGCTTAATGAATCACGTTCGGTTGGCGGGATTTCTAAGACCCTATCGTTCAGGAGATCTAGACCTTTCGGTAAGTAGTCATAAGGAATATTGAACATCAATCGGTAGCTATCCTTTGTGGGCTTTTCTTGTGGGCCTTTCAAGTGCAGACTCTTTTAGCTGGGCCTAGGACTATGTCCCATCGTTTGCCCCGACTCATGGTTTTCTTGGTAAAGAAGTGCCATGAGTAGACATCTATTGGGGCGAGGCGTGCTTAATACGTTACAGAAGTATAGGAATGCTAGGTTTGTCCTAATCCATTCCACAAACACGAGTATGTCTTATTGGAAGTGACCCCTTTGTTGGGAATTGAAGACAATTTATTTGTCTATTTATAACAGACTATTCTTGATGATCCATTTCACCTACCCTGAGTTAATTAGGGTCTGCTTCTCCACTGCTACAAATAGCTATGACTAGTATTTGTTTTCTTTTGTAAAGAATTGAGACTTTTTCTCTTCTTTGGGAGTTTTACTGAGAGTGGTTCTTTTTCGAGAGTTGTCTTGTGAGGCGTTTTGATATGTGAAACTCTATGGCTCGAGTAACTTCTGTAGGAATGAGATCTCATTAAGGAAGGGGACTACCAGAATGAGATCTTATTATATCGGTCATTATTTGGTTGGCATAGTGAGATCATCCATCACTAATGGGGGTGCGTCATGTACCGCCTGGGATGATCTATCCAGTTTCGTCTCCATCATCCAAATGTGGTGAGGATGTCTCTCATACCGTTTTTGGATTGGTAGGTCAGGTTCAGGTTGTTTGGGGGTGGCAGAGCCCGAGCTCGCCTTCTCCTGTCCCTAGCACTACATTTATTTTTGTACTTTCCAATATAGGGACTGTGGTTTTTGTATCTTTGAGTGACCCTGTTATATACTTCTATGTGTAGTCAGTCCAACCAAAGGACTTGTATTTATACTCATGTAACCGAATGTACTTCTTACATAAGGATAAATAAAAGGTTATGCTTTACTTACTTGAGTTTTGTCTTTGTTATCTTTTGTTCTTTTGTCTCGTTATGTGCTTCTCTTCAACTCTTGTCAGAGTAGATCTACTTCTGGCCTTAGGCTCCATACTGAGATATTGAGTATTGCTAGCCTTTCAAATCGCCAAATGTTCGGTAGTTAGGTTGGGGGGTCATACTCATTCGTTCAGGGAATTCCAATACGCTCAACCGATAGGAACTGGGCGACTTAGGCCTGGCATGCAATAGGAAAACATTTTGATAAATGGGTCGTGTCCACTCGTTCGAGGAGTTTTATCCCTTATTGACGAAACGTTCGAACGATAGGATCTGGACGACTTAGGCCCTCCATGCGATAGGAAAACCTTTTGATAAAGGGGCCGTGTCCACCCGTTCGGGGAGTTCCATCCCTTATTGACATCACGTTCGAACGATAGAATCTAGGCAACTTAGGCCCTCCATGCGATAGGAAACTTTTTGATAAAAGGGTTGTGTCCACCCGTTCGGTGAGTTTCATCCCTTATTGACGATACATTCGAACGATAGAATCTGGGAGACTTAGGCCCTTCGTGAGATAAGAAAACTTTTTGATAAAGGGACCGTGCCCACCCGTTCGGGGAGTTCCATCCCT
Source organism: Dillenia turbinata (assembly GCA_037126225.1). Taxonomy (NCBI): domain Eukaryota; kingdom Viridiplantae; phylum Streptophyta; class Magnoliopsida; order Dilleniales; family Dilleniaceae; genus Dillenia; species Dillenia turbinata. The sequence goes on from JBAMMX010000007.1 coordinate 21,839,137, forward strand.
TATTGACAACACTTTCGAACGATAGGATATGGGCGACTTAGGCCCTCCGTGCGATAGGAAACATTTTGATAAAAGGGCCTGTCCACTCGCTCGGGAGTTCCATCCTTTATTGACGACACGTTTGAACGATAGGATCTGGGCAACTTAGGCCCTCCGTGCGATAGGAAAATTTTTTGATAAAAGGGCTGTGTCCACCCGTTCAGGGAGTTTCATCCCTTATTGAGACACGTTCGAACGATAGGATCTGGCCAACTTAAGGGGCAAAAATCGTTTGGTTCTTACTGAGCTGGCTCCTCTGGCTGCGGATAGTTCTCCAGCTTACTGATAGTATATGTATAGATTTTCTGAGTTCCAGGTCCTAGGCATTGCCGATCTGTGTAGATTATTGAGGTGATAAGTTTCCGATCGAACCACGAAATGCATTCGATATGGGCCTTCCCAGTTAGGAGCGAGCTTGCCCCCTGGTTGGGGTTGACTAGTAGCTTCCACCTTCCTTAATACTAGTTCACCGTGTCTGAACATTCAGTTCTTGACTCTACGATTGTGATATCGTGTCATCTATTGCTGATAAGCCACCATTTGTGCCGATACGGATTCTCATAACTCTGGAAGTAAGTCCAGTCTTTCACGCAGGGTGCATTTGTTTTGCTCAACGTCGTATTGGGCCTCTTGAAGTGAGTGAATTCCTATCTCCATGAGCATGACTGCCTCGCTTTCATAAGTCAGACTGAACGGCATTTCTCTCATTGCTCTTCAAGGTGTAGTGCGATATGACCAGAGGATACCGTAAAGCTCTTTGGCCCATTGCCCCTTGGCATCATCTAACATTGTTTTTAACATTGTTTTTAATCCCTACAGGATTGCTCAATTGGTTATCTCAGCCAACCCGTTGGTTTACGGGTGAGCGACCGATGAAAATCGGTGTTGAATCTCAAGTTTTTCACAGAACTCCCGGATGTGCTTGTTGTCAAATTATTTTCCATTGTCCATGATAAAGACACGTGGTATGCCGAACCGAGTGATAATATGGGCCCACACGAAAAACTGGACTTTGGCTGCTATGATCTAAGCTAAGGGCTTGGCTTCTACCTATTTGGTAAAGTAGTCGATTGCGACTATAAGGAATTTTCGTTGTCCTATGGCTGGGGGAAACTATCCGAGGATATCCATCCCCCATTGAGCGAAAGGCCAGGGGCTAGATATAGGGTTGAGTTCGGTGGAAGGTAATCGAGGCACTGAGAAGAAGCCCTGGCACTTGTCATATTATTTTACGTAGTTATCGGACTCAACCTTCATGGTCGGCCAATGACACCCCTAATGAAGGGCTTTGTAAACTAGATTTCGAGTACACAGGTGATTACCATAGATTCCTTCGTAGATCTTTCAGAGGACGTAGTCCCCCTCCTCAGGAGTTAGGCACCTTAGATATGGGTGAGTAAATGACTTTTGCTAAAGGATCCAATCAATTATGCCGTACTGAGCGGCCTTTCGCTTCAGTTTCATCGCTTCCCTCGGGGACCCCAACAAACGGTCATGTCTTAGATATTCTTCTATGGGGTCCTTCCAACTAGGGGACCGATCAATCGGGAGAGCCTCTTTGGACTCGTCAATGCGGGGATGCGGTAGGCTTTCAATATATATTGTTCGGCTGGAGGCAACCGAATAAGAACTACCCAATTTTGATAGAGTATTAGCTCGTGCGTTCTCCGACCGAGGGATTTGCTAGATGTCAACCTTGCCTAATCGTCCTATCGTCTCATGCAGTTTACACAAATATTTAGCCATGATTAGGTCTTTGATTTCATAGACCCCTCGATTTATTTTACGACCAACTGGCTATCCGTGAATATCCTGACGTTCCGTGCCCTCATATCAGTGGCTATCCGAAGGCCTGTTAGTAAGACCTCATACTCTGCTTGGTTGTTGGTGGCCTGGAAATCGAACCGGATGGTGTTTTCTGCCTTAAAATCATTCGGTCCTACTAGTATGAGCCCGACACCACTTCCTGAGGAATTTGATGATCCGTCCACATGAATGGTCCACTCTGGGGTCAACCACTTTTCTTGATGGTTATGGGGTTGGTCTTCGGTTGTCGTAGGTAAAGTATATTCGAGGATGAAATTGGCCAGCGCTTGGCCCTTTATCGCTGGTCGCGGTCGATACTGGATATTGAATTCACCCAGTTCTACGCTCCACTAAATAAGCCAACCAGAAGTGTCTCTCTTTTGGAGGATTTGTTTCAGCGGTTGATCGGTGAGCACCATAATAATATGGGCCTAGAAGTACGGTGGAAGGCATCTTGCGAAGATGACTAAGGCATAAGCTACCTTCTCAATCGATCGGTAGTTGATCTCGGACTCCTTTAATATCCTACTAATGTAGTAAACTGGTTTTTGGGCAGTGGATTCCTATCTTACCATCACAGAGCAGAGTGCTCATTCGGAGACAGCAAGATATAGGTAAAGTTCTTCCCCTGGGGTGGGCCGCGAAAGTAGTGGTGAACTCATCAGGTATTCTTTTAGTCTTTCAAAGGTTGCCTGACGTTTGGATGTCCATTTAAACCATCGAGACCTCTTCAATACCTCAAATATAGGCTTATATTTTTTACCGAACCTGGACATGAATCGACTCAGAGCCGCTATTCAACCAATAAGACGTTGTACTTCTTTTAATGTCTATGGAGGTGACATATCCAATATCGCTTGTAGCTTCTCGGGTTGGCCTCTATCCCTCGATCGGTGATCATGAAGTCTATGAACTTCCTAGAGGCAATCCCAAAGGTGCACTTTGTCGGGTTCAACCACATGTTATATCGTTCCAATGTCTGGAAGGTTTCTTCAAGGTCTGCGACATGGGCTTCTGCGGTAATGCTCTTGACTAGCATGTCATCAACATAGGCTTCAACGTTCCTACCCAACTGGTCTTTGAAGACCGTATTGACCAGTCATTGAAAAGTGGGTCCAGTATTTTTTAAGCCAAAAAGCATGACCCGATAGCAATACGTGCCGAACTCGGTGATGAAGTTAGTCTTTTCTTCATCCTCGGGCGTCATTCTGATCTGATTGTACCCGAAATAAGCATCCATGAAACTCAAGAGCTGGTGTCTTGAAAAGTTATCTACGAGCTTGTCGATATTAAGGAGTGGATAACTATCCTTTGGGCATGCCTTGTTGAGATCGGTGAATTGCACACACATTCTCTATTTGTCGTTGGCCTTTTTTACCAAGACCACGTTAGCTAATCACTCGGGATACTTGACTTCCCGAATGAACCCAGCCATTAATAGCTTTTGAACTTCTTCCTGTATGGTGCGTTGGCGTTCGAGAGCGAATACTCTCTTCTTCTGTCTCACTGGTTTGAAATTAGGATTGACTGTTAGCCTATGAGTTATGATGGATGGATCTATGCCGGCATGTTTTTCAGGGCCCAGGCGAAAACTTTGGAATGTCATTGTAGACAGGTGACTAAGACCTCTCGCAAGGAAGGTGATAGGTTGGTCCCTATCCAAATGGTTTGACTTGGGTCGCTTGTTAAAAGGATCTCAACTGTTTCTTTGCCTGACTCGGGTTTTGATTTTAGCTCGGTACCGTCTCTAGGTTCTAGGGCATTGATTGGAAAATTTTCTTGTGCGTCTTGAGCCGCAAAGAGGATATAAGGATCAAGATCGCTACATATGGTGGTGACCCCTTACGGTGTTCTGAACCTCACCTTCATGTGCCTTGTGCTTGGCAATGCTTCTAGTTCATCTAGGCTGAGCCTTCCGAGAATGGCGTTGTAAGGAAAGTAGAGTTTCACCACATTGAACAAGACCTGGGCGATTGCATGATTGGGGGGTCTTCTGAGGGTCACGGAAAGGTAAATAATACCCTCGGGATAAATGGGCTTGTCTGAAAGTCTTCTAAGGGATCCAGTATGCAACAAGAGTCAAGACGGATCGAGACCCATTCGGCAGAAGGCGTCCTAAAAGAGGGGACCACAATTAGCCCCCTGATCGACGAAAACTCTCTTCATAATATGGGATTCTATCTTGAGGGTAATAACTATAGGTTCGTCACGATGGAGATCTACTTCTGACAAATCATCATCATTAAATCCTATGAGTGGCCTTCTTCTCTTGGTTGGCGCTACGCTAGGGGTGATTGCAGTTGACATCGTCGTGAGTTTTCAAAGAATTAGTCTGCTTCCCACAAACGGTGTCAATCTGTTAGAGGTGAGTTATGGCTCCATAGATACTGGCTCTTTGTTGACTCAAATAACTGCCGTCAAAAAGGTATGAGACCTGCAAAAACCCTGGAGGGTGCTCCGGCGAGGGAGACTCCGACGCTCAAGTCAAAAGGAGCGATTTAAGAATGTAAAGAAACAGACTAAGAGCTTGGGAAGGGAGAGGTTCCCTTTGACAAGTGTGCTCAATGTGTGAGGCCCAAGGAACGTATCTGTCTTGGAGGGTTTTATGATGTCTTATACCTGCGAGAGTCATACGCCGTCGGGGTGCTTCAACCCTAGTTTTCTTATCGAACCATCCGGAAATCTCGAGAGTTCAATATTCCAAATTGGTTATGATTCTCATCCTTCGGGAAACTTTCGTCTTATGATGAGATCTTTTCCTTAACTGAAAGATCCTAAATATACTGCTCTCAAATAGAAAATCGAAGCTATTAAGATATTTTGACCTTCCCTTGGAATCGTTAGAGCTGTTAGCTATCCATCAGTCATTCGACAGATGAAGGGTTATCAGAGTTCATTCGTTTGATGGACCAATGATTGAATGCCCGATTGGAGCGGTTACTTTCACTTGATGAATCACGTTCGGTTGGCAAGGCGACTGAGACCCTATTATTCAGGAGATCTCAGCGACTGAGACCCTTCAATAAGTAGTCATGAGGAATATTGAATATCAATCGGTAGCTATCCTTTGTGGGTTTTTCTTATAGGCCTTTCAAGTGCTGACTCTTTTAGCTGGGCCTAGGACTATGTCCCATCAGCCTTCTATAGGCAAGTATTTGAGAAATCCATACTCTTATGATAGTGAATTTGTATTTTCTTGATTTAAAAAGTCCTTTTACAATTGTTGTTGTTTAAATGGGGACATTTGGACACTTGGTAGTGAATTTTTAGCTATTTTGAGATTGTGAATTTATGAGAATGTTGGAAAAAAAATTCTCTGGAATGGTCGGGATAGCCCATTTACATGTGTGCATGAACAAGGATGGATCGGAGCGATCTTTGAATTGTGTACAAATGCATGTCTTTGATACTGGATGACCTAGGATGGTCATTAAGGTGATATTGGATTGTTTTTTTTTTTAAATAGGTTGACTAGTTTACGCTATCCCGGTATATGGAGAGATGTTGCCCGTATACCGAGATAACGCAACAGTTGTCACGTGCTCGACAAGAGGGTCGAGGCGTGACAATTTCTATTGTGAAAGAACAATATCCTCTTTGTTCATGTTCTCGAACTTTTCAGGTTTATAATTTCTTGCACACACATATATATAGTTGATACGTCGATGGCAACTCCATGACCACTCATTGAACTCGTTAACTTAAATGTCTAGAGCAAGAGGTAATCTTCAATCTATAGTTCTGGGTCAATTTTGGTCCAAGCTGAGGCTTTCATGCCTTGCACATTCTTGAATGCTATATAATTTTATGCACAAGATCATGCCAATGAAATATATAAGAAGGTTGAAGATCAAAAACCTCTCAAGGAAAAAATCACGATGCAATTTTGGCCGCTTCTTATATATTGCTTGTTGACAAGAGGAAAAGCCACGAACAGTAAAAGGTGCAACACAACACAAGTATTTTAATGATGTCATTTCAGGATCAATGTTGATCTGTATGCATCTTTAGACACTTGTATTCTACTAGAAATTTGCTCTGTTGCAAATGGAGCCATAAGGAAAAATATTGTTCACACAAGAGAGTACTGATGATTTTCTTACAAATCAACAAAAAATATTTCATGTAGAAATTACCCGGATCAAAATTTTGGGTTGGATCACTTACTTATTTGACGAATGGGTATTTTAAGTCGAGGAAGCGTCACAAAATCGGATCGCCCCCTATAGTTCACAATCCAAATGCCTCGATGAACATAATGATCAATGAATCTACAAACCCTCTCTTGATATATATAGATATACAAAGAAAAATCTCATTTTCCTTTTTGCTTCAAGTTGCACTCTCAAAATTGAAGAAGAACCAATCTACTTCTTTTTGTTTCTTCACGTACCCACATAGAAGAAACATGGACATTCTCTTTTTTCAAAATTGAGAGTCACCTTTTTCAAAATATGAGAGAGAGTTGGGGTTGTGGGTGGTTACCAAAAAACCAACCCAACCCCCTTTTTGAATTGAAATAAAATGTGGGTCTTGGGTCATGGGTCTCCCCTCATGGGCGGACCCTGACCTTATTCTTAACATCTCTCATTCGCACATAAGGGTTAGAATCGCACACAGCATGATCATTACTATCGTACACCAATTTCATACAGGTAAGAGGACCGTGTGACCTGCGAGAATACCAAGAGCTCTAAGCTATACACCAGTTAAGGATATATAGCAGCTCATCGTCAAAGTGGTGAGGAGGACATCATATCTCGCTATTCCCCAGACCTCTTTTATTTGACACAATCAACGTATTTCTTATCCCTCAAAACAATATAAGAGCATACTTGACTTAAATCCAATCATGTATTCACAATTATGTCTCCAAACACTAAGTGACAGACATAATTGGTCGACTTGTAAATACAAAATAACGTGTTGGTCAAAGACAGTCTTCCTTTCATATTACTAACTTTTAACTTTATCTTAACTGTTTTCCTAGACATGCACCGCCAAACCGAATCATCTATGGCTTCTTAGTGACACGCTAAAGTAGCAATACTAAAATAAAATTTTCAGAAACAGACAAAAGTTCTAAGGGTATAAATTAAGGCTAAGCATAAACCTCTGAGTCTCACACAATGAGATGGATATAATAAGATGAAGAGAGATGTACCATCTCATTACTCATATGGTCACATAAGCACACGTAGTATGAAACACGTGCTACGGTGCTTTTCTTTCCATTTGGAAGCGTGTATCTTCTTTTTTAAAATAATGCATTGTATAGGTCTTAGTCCAAATATACACAACATTTGATCTGAGTTTTCCTTCTTACAAATCCTCCAACATCTCACAGCACCAAGGAAAACCCAGACCTAGCTATTCGACAAGTTTAATAGATTGTGGGGAATTTATTTCGATTACCATATATGTAGTATATTTAACCGATAATCTCATCTTAGTACTTAACTAAGTCGGCTTATCTGTGTATTAATCCACTACAAATTAACACGCCTCATCTCTACATGTCACACAGACATTAGAGGTGATTGTTCGTGTGAGTGAGCCAATCTTGCCTGACATATTTTTAATTTCAGACACAAGAATTTTGGACACAAAAACAAAATTCAAATGCCAACGAATATGAGCATTATAACATATATATTTTCTGTATATAATCATAATCACTACCACAGTAACAAATACTGCCACAATCTATACAATCCATGTCATCTATCATGTCTCACAAACATGTCTTAAGGCATTGGCCTCCAAAAAATGACAAGCCACTACCAAATGCATATGTACATATTTCAATGTCATTCCTCTCTTTTCAATCATGTCTCTGACAAGATTGATTTTTGTGTCTATATTTGGTTATGCCATTATATTTAGAATCTTATGTGTAAACAACAGTTGACCGATTATCACAATGAAACGTCAAGCTCCCACTAAGTTGCTTACTATTCTCAAATATTGCAACATCCGTTTAACCAAACTCATTTTCTGAATTGCTGAAATATTGACTACAAATCTGCTTCCACCATAGAAAGTGATACACGAGTTTGTTTCTTGCTTCTTTATGAGATATCGCTATCAATGAGTAAGCAAACATAACTAGAGGCAGATTTTCTCTGATACAAATCTCCTCCCTAATCAACATTTGTGTATCCTTTCAATACTATATCATTTCCTTAATAATGAAAGAAATAGTCTGCAGTTCCGCTCAAGTATCCTAATATTCTTTTCACTACAATCCAATCATTCTATTTAGATTGGACAGATACCTGCTGACCAAAACCCATAGCATAACAAATATCGGAATGAGTACACATTATAGCGTACTTCAAATTCTCAACTGTACTTGAATATGGTGTTCTAGACATTTTATCTATTTATTAGGAGTTCTAGGGCATATGTCATCTCTTGAACTATCACTTATAATCACAGGAGTATCAGCGGGTTTGCAGTCTTTTAAGCTGAACCATTCCAGAGTCTTTATAATATAAGACTTTTGAGATAATTCCAATAATCTCCAAGAAAGATTTCTCTGGAATTTAATTCTCAATCTGCCTTACCCATATCCTTCAACTCAAAGGTCATACTCCTTATCTTTCACCGCTAACAATATGTTCTTGACATATAATGATAGAATTACAAACTTGTCAATAGACCTTTTAAATAGAAATAATGGTTTTCATTTATCATGGTGAAGTCATAAGAAAGCATATCTCTACGAAATCTCAAACACCATTGTCTCGAAGACTGTTTAATGTCATCAATTGATCTACTTGGCTTTAATGACAAAACATTCTGGTTATGCCATACACTATTCTTCCTTAAGTTCACCACTGAGGAAGGCAGTCTTCACATCCAACTGCCGTAATTCTAAATCAAAATTTGCCACTATTATCACATGAATAGAGATAAATCTTACTACTAGGAAAAGATTTTCTCATAATCAACACTCTTTTATTGAATGTAATCTTCTTCTACTAGTTGAGTCTTTTATCTTTCAATAGTTCTATTTGCCCTACGCTTGGTTTTGAGAATCCAGTAATTCTTAATCACCTTGTACCCTGATAAAAGTTTAACCAATTGCCAAATATGGTTGAACTTTATTAACTCCTATTTTTCTTTATTGCATTTTTCCATTCACCCTTAGTGGGATAAGATAGAGTCTCATATACATTCTGAAAAATATCACATACGTGCCCTTCAATCCCCAAGTGACGCTTAGACACGTTTTTCCTAACACTTTTTTGAATCTGTAACTCAGTTGGATCATTAAAATTTAAATCCCTCACACTGGGATCATCACCATTCTAATAATCCGTAATAGACAAAGTTATCATTTAAATCAACTAATTCAAATAACAGCTCTATGTCCTTCACATCACCTCTGCTAGGAAAATCATTCTTCAGAACTGTGACATTTCATGATTTAATTTCTACAGTAGTAACATCATCTTGTTCACTAATAAACACTTAACTTTTAGACTATTGAGAGTATTTTATAAAAATACTCTTAATTCAATAGGGACCTAATTTTTCAAACTTATCGAAAAAATTTCAAAATACAGATTGTTGATCTCCAAGGTCTCAAGTCGCTGAGACATGACATTCTATCAGTCTAAAGTCTATATCCTGTCATTAGTACCGCCTTTGAAGGCACTTTATTCAAAACAAAAATCGTAGTCAACAAGATATCTCCTCAAAAAGAAATCGACAAGTGAACCTGCGTCATCATATATCTCATTATATCCAATAATATTCTATTCCTTCTCACTATAACACCACTCTATTAAGGTGTATAAGAAATGCTCAAATGTCGGATTGTGTTTTTTTCATTGCCCAGATCTTTAAATTGATCTGATAGATATTCACGTCATCAATCCGTCTGATTCTCTATCTCTCTCATATAATGTCTAAAGTACTTACATGCTTCAGACTTGTGAGAAATCAAACGGATATGGTCAAACACGTGAAATCATCAATAAATATAATGAAACACAAAATTCCATACGTACCCTTCATATCTATTAGATCATGAATGTCTGAATGGATCAAATACAATAGAAATTCAGCCCGTATGGTTTTTTCAAATAGTTTTCTCTTCATTTTGCCGTCAAGACAACATTCATATGTTGGTAAATCAACTTTTGTGAGTGAACCCAATAATTTTACTCTCACTAGTTGATTTATCATGTTTTGTCCCAATGTAACCAAGTCTATCATATCTCATCACATTATCAACATTCGCAAAATGATGAAACCATTTGTAAGCTATCCAGAATCAATACACATGTCATTCAAATACAAATCAACCTAATATCTTTGAAAGTTCAAAAAATAACCAAAATTCCAAAAGAACAAGAACAAATAAGATTTTGTCAAATTTCTGGTACGTAGGGAACCTCATGCAGAATGAGAGTTCGGTCACTTTATAACTGCAATTTGTAAGTGCCAACTCCTCTAATGTTCACTCTTACATCGTTCTCTACATAATATCTACTACCAGAATGTAATCAACAAAAAAATCATAAATGTCTCCTTGTCTGTTCTAATATTCTGGGTTATTCTTTTGTGATCCGTTCACAATTGCCTTACCTTTCTTACTTTTGTTCAAGTCCTTCTCATGTTTAGAGTTCAAAACTCTTTTAGGACTAGACTCTATAACAAAAGTATCAACTATAGATCTTGCAACACAAAGCTGTTCATTCCAAAGCTGAACGTGGCAAGCAATGTTCGAGAAAGTCTTCACATTATCATTGTGAATCAAACTGACTTTCAGGTGCTCCCACTCAATAGGAAGGAATCGGATCAAAATCTGACATTTCTGTTTATTGGAGAGAACATGACCAGTTGACTCCCACTCTTTAATCATGCTAGACATGACCCTCAAAAATCGTTTGATACTGTAATCATTTTGCCTTTTATAGGTATCAAACTTCATGGTCAACTGTCTAAAATGAGTCACTGGTATCTCTGTATCTCTTTGAGATACACCTTAATGTCATGAGCAGTCAAAATATTATTTATACTCAGGTATCATGTTTTCAATTTAAAAGATAACTAGGATCTCTCAGGTAGTAGAATCTATCATTTTCCATACCTGGTTAGCATCCAGTTCTCTCCCTTACATGACAGTATTGCCCACTTCAGAGTCCTACATGACATGTTTGATGCCATCCAAAGCATCTTATCCTTTTATCACATTTCATGGCATCATATCTCATGATCATCGTCATCCAAATTGTCACTTCTATTCAAATCCCCAATAAAGGAATTTAATACTATGGTTTGGGTTTTCTAAGAGGGTAGATATACGCACTAATTCTCATATCATACATATAATTTTGTACTTCAAAATTAACATCCGTGATAGATCAACATTAGGTATAGAATCGAAAGTTTACTATATTCTCAATCATCATCTATGGTCTTAATGTATCACTATCACAAAATTTAATTTAAAGTTATAAAATCCTACAAGTTTTAGGTGAGAATTACTTAAATTCTGTCAACCTAAAACCTCATACTTAAATACACAAAATATTTAAATACTTTCAATTTTGGATAAAAATTACTTAAATTCTTCTAATCCAAAATTTTTTTCAAAGGTACCCTAATGGATTATTTATCCCTAGGGAAAAAATCTCCTTATAGCACGCGAGCTATACTATTTATATTATGGGATGATTTTACTTCATTTGGGTCTTCAAATTCTTGACCCCCCATATTTCTATTAATATGGGACTCACATTGTCAAGAATAACATTCTCACTCTCAATAATCATCTCATCATCCACACTATCCCAATTAAAGGTCAAAGTATTTCTTATATTATATATATACGTCATCCTCCCAAAAAGAATGACTTAATTCAAGAAGTTCTAAATATTGAGGTTTTATGATCTCCAAAAGATCCGTTAAAATATGAGTTAGGTCTACAAAATTTAACTCAAACTCATCATACACTCCAAACTTCTTAATAGTTTAACTCTCCTTCCGAGAACTCTAATATTTCGTCTAAATATCACCATTACTCTAAAAAATGGGTTCAATATTAGATTGGATACTAAACCAACTATAATATTATAATAAATTTCAAAATTATTTATTTTAAATAATATACTCAATTTTCAAATAATTTTTATATTGAAAAAACATATTTTTTACACATAAAAGGAGAGAATAAATCAAAACAGGTGTAAAACATTTACACTCAAATAGCCAAAATTAATAAAATAATTTTCTAGTCCCACCAAAAAATTTTCAGAATTTTCTCAGACATAAAATTGATTTTTTTTTGTAATTTTTAAACAATTTATTGATTATTAAATCAATAAATAATATTTTTCAACCTTGGAAAATATATTGAAATTTACTAAAAATACAAAAATATATTTTTAGACTTATAAAAAAATTTTCAGAATTTTTCGGACTGAAAAACTATTTTTTAGAATTTTCTAACTATTTATTGATTTATAATCAATAAAAAATACTTTTCATATCCGAAAAATAAATTTTAAATTACAGAAAAATCCAAAATGAAAATATGTTATTCTGGTGAAAATTGGGATCGAAAATAGCTCTGCACGCTCTTTCACGTGCCAAATGACCTATTTGTTACATAACAAAGTTTTGGATTCCTCTCACATGCCCGCAGTGGCGAGTGAAGGTCACGTGCCGCCTTCCCCGCGGCTGTGGATCACCAAATTTTAGCTATCCCCCCATTTTTCTATATCTCTGAGTTCAATGATAGTTTTGGATTTTCAATCGGACTTCTATAACTTAGGGGATGGATTACACTTGCCGTTGTCGAGAGTGGGATTGAACATTTTACTATTCATCTTCTTTTCCAAATTTTCAGATTTCAAACAAATTTTAAATAGGTCATATCTCTCTCAATTCTTAACCATTTTTTGTGATCTTTATATGGTTGAAAAACATTTTTCGTGAAAAATCTAACCATTTAAATTTCATATCATGAAACTTAATATTTTGAAAATTATAAGTACATTAAGTTTCGATTACGATTTGTAATATTTTTTAATATACTCATCCATTGCATGCAAAATTTTATAGATCGGATCTATATCTCATAAACATGTTATGGTATAAAATTGAGAGTATTTCGATAAGCCAATTTAAAGATGTTATTAATGAACCTCTAAAATCATGCATGATATTTTTAAAATTTTTAAATACCAAAATTAAATAAGAAACAACACATGCATGTTCTGATACTAATGATGATTTTCTTACAAATCAATAAAAAATATTTCATGCGAAAATTGAAATTTTGGATTGAATCACTTACCTCTTTGACAGATGGATATTTTAGGTCGAGAAAATGTCACAAAATCGAATCACCCCCATAGTTCACAATCCAAATGTCTCAATGACCATAATAATCAATGAATCTACAAACCCTCTCTTGATATATATAGATATACAAAGAAAAATCTCATTTTCCTTTTGGCTTCAAATTGCACTCTCAAAATTGAAGAAGAAGCAATCTACTTCTTTTTATTTTTTCACGTACCCACATAGAAGAAAAATGGGTCTTCTCTTTTTTCAAAATTGAGAGTCACCTTTTTCAAAATGTGAGAGAGAGTTGGGATTGTGGGTGGTTACGAAAAAGCCACCCCAACTCCCTTTTTGAATTCATCAAATAAAATATGGGTCTTGGGTCATGGGTCTCCCCTCATGGGCAGACCCTAACCTTATTTCTAACAAGTACATTGTGAAACAACTGGAGGTAGAAATGGGGAGAATGGGAACCATTCATGCGGGAGATTTTCTTGTAAGTTAGATGACGTTCTTGTTAGTTTTTAAGTCCTATTTTCTGGCCTTGTTTCATGCATACTTTCAAGACTTGATTGAACTGGTCATTGACACCATTCCCTCCTGCAAATTTGTAGAGATGATTTTGTTCTCATCTTGGCATGTCCAACCAAGCTGTTGAAGCTGCCCAGGAAGCAGTACAGAAATCTGAAGAGATTGATATAAGGTAGGTAGTTTTCATAGTGTTTACAATAGCAAAAATCAATGTCCTAACTGAGAGATATGTGTGCTTTACATATACAACTGTTGGTATTAAAAGTTCCATACAACAGACCAATTTAGTTTGGAAAAAGATATATTATTCATCATGAGGATTTTTCTCATGATGGTTTTCTTGATGTAGGTGGCAAATTGCTATGGCTCTTTCTCTATATTAGTTCTTATTATTTGATATCACAAAATATTGTTTAAATTTTCCAAAAGTAGAGGATTTTCCTAGTGGTAATTTGGGGTGATATCATTTTCTTATGGATTGAATTGAAAGTCTGTGATAGACTTCTAATTTTGCATGTGGGTTCAATTAAGTTGAAACAGAAACTGGGAGACAATTTTCTAAAATGGTTTCTCATATATGATATCGCAGGAGGAGCCCGATTTCTGTGGCAGCAGTTGTGATTTACATGATAACCCAGTTCTCAGAAGAAAAGAAACTCCTAAAAGGTTTTTTCGACCATGCATGGAGATCATTAAAGCCTTCAAGTTTTATGACCTATGCTATATGTATTATATATAAAAAAATATATGCTGATAATTCATTTTGTAAAACCAGATATTTCACAGGCTACTGGGGTGGCAGAAGGGACAATCAGAAATTCATACAAGGATTTATATCCATATGCTTCTAGGATAATACCGAGCTGGTTTGCTAAGGAAGATGAGCTCAGAAATCTTTATGTTCCTTATTAGAACTCCCACTACTCAAAAATTGGACATGGCAGGTTAGCTGTCGAGCCTAAAGATTTTCAGCTTCATCAGCAAAATAAAATATTGATTCCCATGCAAGTTTTGGTTGCTAGACTTGGTAATTTTTTGATCGAACCATCTCAGGAACATTATCATTGAACTAGTTTTATGCCCTTCTTATTAGCTAAAGTGATCTCACTTCCAGCTTCATCCACACATCTGAATATAAGATCTCTTAAATCTGCTTAGATGGACTAATTGGGACTCGTGGGACATAATTTTTTCTTTCATGGCTCATACAGAGGAAGTTCCCTAGGAAGTGATAGGGGTTCTAAGTCATCAAAGTCGACCTAAGCATATACTTGGACTACTAGAAAAATGGGTATCAACAACGAAAATATCCGTCACTAATTGTCAAAATTCCATGACCAAAACTTTTTAGCGACAGAAAATTAGTGATGAAAATTCCGTCGTTTAAAATTTCCTCGCTAAATTTAGCGACGAAAATTTTCTGTCAAAAAATTTAGTGATAGATTAGCGATGGAAATTTTTCGTCGTTAAAAAAATCTGCCGCTAATTCGTCGGTAATTTGAAATAATTTGAAAAGTATGAAATTATTTTGGCGACGGAAATTTTTCGTCGGTAATACTCCGTCGGTAATTTAATTTTACATTTTTTAAATTATCGATTGAAAATTTCCATCGCTAATCCATCACTAAAAGTCAGTCGCACACCCCTACACACGCGCTCGCACGCCCACCAGCCCGTGCTCGCTCACTCACTGCTACCCGCGCCCATGCGCTCTCGCTAACACGCCCGCGCCCCTGCTTTTTTTTGTTGAAAAAATGCTCTCACCCAAATTCGAATATGGGTTCTCAAACATAATTTGAGTTATCTCAACCACTATGCCACAACGACTTATGTGTTATTTCTTTTTTTTTTTTACTTCTTTACTTTCTATCTCATTTTCAAAATTTAAAACAAAATACCCTAATTTAATAGAAAAATAAAATTATATTTAATAAAAATATAAAATTATATTTAATAAAAAAATAATACCTAATTTAATAAAAATACAAAATACAAAATTATATTTAATAAAAACATAAAATTATATTTAATAAAAATATAAAATTATATTTAATAAAAAAACAATTCCCTAATTAAATAAAAATACAAAATTATATTTAATAAAAACACAAAATTATATTTAATAAAAATATAAAATTTTATTTAATAAAAACACAAAATTATATTTAATTAAAAAACAAAACCCTAATTTAATAAAAATACAAAATACAAAATTATATTTAATAAAAATACAAAATTATATTTAATAAAAATACAAAATTATATTTAATAAAAGCACAAAATTATATTTAATAAAAATATAAAATTATATTTAATAAAAACAAAAAATTATATTTAATAAAAATATAAAGTTATATTTAATAAAAAAAACCTTAATTTAATAAAAATACAAAATTATATTTAACAAAAACACAAAATTTTATTTAATAAAAATACTAAATTATATTTAATAAAAATGCAATACCCTAATTTAATAAAAATACAAAATTATATTTAACAAAAACACAAAATTATATTTTATAAAAACACAAAATTATATTTAATAAAAAAATACCCTAATTTAATAAGAAATACAAAATTATATTTAACAAAAAAACAATACCCTAATTTAATAAAAATACAAAATACAAAATTATATTTAATAAAAATATAAAATTATATTTAATAAAAATACAATACCCTAATTTTTTTAAAAAATACAAAATCCTTTTTCGCGAGTTTTAGCGACGGAAATATCCGTCGGAAATAATTTCATCGCTAATCCATCGCTAATATTAGCGACGGAATTATTTCCGACGGATATTTCCGTCACTAGTTTGTGCGAAAAATTCACGCCAATTTCGCGTCAATTTTACCGACGGATTAGCAACGAAATTTTTTTCGATGGATTTGTCTATTGCTAATCTATCGCAGTTCTGTCGCTAATTAGCGACAGATTCTTATCCGTCGCTAATTCCCATCGCTGATACTCAGTTTTCTAATAGTGTTGCTATTTTAAAATTATGGTTCAATCGTTCAATTGTTTGAATATTTTAAAATTATAGTTCAGCCGTTCAATTGTCTGAACCACCAGTTCAACTATTAGTCTTTTATTATAATTTTAAAAAATATATAATTATATGTATAAAAATATTTATAATTATATTTTTAAGAATATGATATCAATCTAAATATTTATAAAAGATAATATAACTATGTAAAAGAAAAAAAAAATTAAACTCCATAAATTCGCATATTTCATTTTTCCAAAATCAAAATAACAAACAAGAAAAAGTACACACCACTTTTATGCTTTTTTTATTATTTTTTTAATACATAATTTTGTTATTACCATCAAGTTGCAAAATAAAGATTAAAATTGGATTTTAATTGAATCCTGTTTGATTCCCTTAAAAATTGCGGGCTAATATGGATCATCACAAATTGTTATTCAACCGTAGGCTCTTAGGGATCAATTGTATTCGTGGTCCTATGCATGAACCGATGCTTATTTCTTATGGGTCGTAGATTGACCTAGTTCGATTGGCAGGTCGGTCCGGGCGATAACTATGATTCTAATTCTAACGTTATCTCATTAGCTTTATTTTTTGTTATATAATCGAGTCAAGTTCGCGCCCCTGTTATATACTACTTGTCGAGTTTGAGTTGAGCAAAAAAAATTGAGTTCGAGTTCGAACATAAAGATATTCGGGATCGATTCGACTCGAATACATCCCTATCCGCAATCCATGGATACTTGCATTTTCTGGCAGCACACAAAATCCGTCTGGATATATTATTATTATTATTATTATGCTCTACTAAAAGGTGGAAAATATCAATGTAACTCTCTCTTAAGTTCTATACTTGTGCTCACAATCTTGATGTAACTAATACACACACACACTTGTGCTCAAACTTGCATGATGCAGTGAAATAACAAACATAGATCAAGATTTTTAATTTTGAAATGCACCCACACAACAAATTGAAGTTCCTAAGTTCAATTTTAGTCTTATAAAAAAATTAAATGATAAATGACAAACACAGGGGAGTTGAGGTTTTACAAGGGTGGCCAAGCCCATGGGCCGAGATGATGCTTGGGCTATACGATTCATACCATAGTTGCCAAAATTACTACTAATAATTCTTAAAAATAAATTAGTGCAACCAAGAATTTGCTTTCCTGTTTGGATGCGGCAAGTGCAACCCTAAACCTCAGAAAGAGGAATAGGAAAGTGAATCCCAAATAAAAGCAACTTTCATTCCCAGCTTGATGTTCGTATGGAGCTCAGAGTACAAAGATGGAAAAATCTTCTGTCATTTAGTTTGGGAAAAACAAAATACACGAAACCCATGACCATGAACAAAGGAATTGCCTTCGAAGTAATATACTACATGCACATGCATCCTTTCCAAATACAGTTGAGATGAGTAATGCTTGTTTTGTGTCCAAGGAGGGAGTGGCATCCACAACTGACAATCTAATAACCAATCCCCGTTAGTTAACACTCCCTTTACCATTTCTAAAATTATTACACTTGAAGTTTCAATATCAAACTCCCCAAGAGAGTAAACACACACACACACACACACACACGCGCACTCTCTCTCTCTCTCTCTCTCAAAATATATGTATATCAAATATCTTCCCTAACATGTTTACAGCTTAACATCAACATACAAGCACAAGATATAGCAAGAAGGCCAAACTTATTCCGGACAATCTAGTGATCATAACCCTCTCTTCCAATCTAAAAATCTCAAATTCAA
Source organism: Dillenia turbinata (assembly GCA_037126225.1). Classification (NCBI taxonomy): domain Eukaryota; kingdom Viridiplantae; phylum Streptophyta; class Magnoliopsida; order Dilleniales; family Dilleniaceae; genus Dillenia; species Dillenia turbinata. The sequence goes on from JBAMMX010000007.1 coordinate 21,857,572, forward strand.
ATATCTGTGTAACCACAAAAAAAAAAAAATGCCAAACCTTGTCCTCATCTTTCTACTGCTGAAATCGAATGGTCCATTACCAAACGTCCAATCAACACTGATAGTCTTCGTGAGAAGCTCACGTTCATTCATCGCAGAAATGGCATCAAGTGCTCCCTCAAAGTTCTCATATTCAATCCAGGCAGAGCCCTACAGGAAAAACATTTAACAAGAATTAATTACCAAAGAATTACCACATTAATAACTACTAAACAGGATAGTTAACAAAACATACACTCTCAAAAGGTTTCCATGATAACAAGGCAAGGGTTGCCATTAAAATGACCTTCATCTTAGTGGATTAATATGGCAAAATATAAAAAGATATAGCTAATCAGTGAAAACCAGGATCTAAGAGCTTAATCCAGTCATTTTTAAAGTTTCAGCTTATGCAAATAGTTGAAAAATGATATAATAATTTCACAATCCCGTGAAAATGCTACTTCCTGCTGGTTAGGATGCTCCAGTTAGATCAACACTGTTTTTCCTTTCTATGTAGACCCATGCAAATTTAAAAACCATAACATTGACATAGATGCTCTGTCCAACATTATAATTGTCTCACACTGTCCAGAATAAGTCAAGAGAGAATCAGATCAACCAGTAATTTTGTGAAAGCAATTGCCCCCACTCAATTGTTTGAACTCTTTGGGTTCAGGAAGTGAAATATCAGCATACAGCAAAAGGATTAGGCGCATAAAGTGTGTGTTTGAGAGTGTGGGTGTTTGAGAGAGAGAGGCAGCGGGAAGAAGCAAGGGAATAAACAGTAAAAAAAAAAAAAGATTATATTAGGACCCAAAGTAGAGAAAGAAAAAGAATTTAAGGGGAAGACATAGGAGGAAAAGCCATGCATTTTAGAGCCTTGGCGCATTATCCTAGGTTCAGAAGGTAAGAACCTCTTTTAAGTCACCTTGCCTAAAGCATCATGAGGCACTGGACTAGTTCCTATGACTGTGTGGACCACCTTTGGCCACACAGAGCCTGCCCGTGATGCAGGTATGCAAGTATGGATGCCATCAAAGCTTACATTGAGTTCTACTACCTAACACTGGATCATTATACATATCTGTATTTATTTGTTGCAGGCGAGGAATATGCACAAGAATTTATCTGCTAATATTTGCATCAGAACAAAGAAATTGGTGAATCTTGTAGTCATTTAATTCTCCTTTTTCAGTTATTTAGTCAATATGATGTAGGTTGTGCATCATTGTTCAAGAATATTGAGTCTATCCTAACTTGAGGATTTTTTGCTAACAAAAATTTAAAAGCTCTGGCACTAGGAAGGATGTCAAGACCCTCTCAGGTTGTGCTAAAATGGCAATGATTTGGAGTACTTGGACAGGAGAGGAACTTCAAAAACCTTTAAGCATGCTGTAAATTTCAGTTGTTAGAATGTCATATTTTTAGCATTTGTCATCATATCTGGTAGCGAACTAAAGGATAACCATACAGGATTGCTGGTCAAAAATTAGGACTGTCGACGTCTGCTGTACTTAATTCATTCAAGGGACAGCCGTTTTCTAGAAAATCATCTTCATCTCAGTTGGGCTTGTACGATCCTTTTTTTTTTTTTTTTGGTCTTCTTAGAGTGTTTCCACCAGGGAGAATGCCTATCCTCCATGATGTCTTTATCTACTCTCTCTATCTAATAAAATTTGTGTTCATGTCCCATGAAAAGAAAGAGACACTTCTCAAGCAAGCACAGGAAGATTATAATCCATTAGCAAAGTAAAAGCCGTCAATATTCTCAGAGAACAAGTATTGATAATGCTTCTAAAAGGAATCAAGTGGCAAATCACAAGAATGTGGAATGGCCAGCATAATTTTGCAAGTGGTAATGGCCCTAATTAGCCTAATGGAAGCAATTTAAAACCGTGGACTGAGGTGGAATAGACCCAGCCCTCGTAATAAACCAATAATTAAATACACAAAATGAGATGGCTCAAAGTACGTAAGAGTAATTACAAAGATCATTTACAAGAGCATTATCTTTTTAGATAGAAAAAGAATTGTATTTAAATATATATATATATATATAAATATATATATCTAAGGATTAGAAACCCTCATAATTGAGTGAATAAAAAGTAGGACAGACTAATAAATGACCATCCCCCAATCCCTCTTCAACTCCACTATAACATTTAAAAACGTCTAAGGCATGAACCTGTCGAGAGAAAAAAAAATAAAAATCTTATCCAAAAGGAAAGAAGGACCAATACTCGAAAAATTCTAGCACACCACTCCCTCCAAATTCACCAAGGAATAACCACAAATGCACATCTCTGAAGCAAATAAGCATCTTTTGCCTCCGAAACCTTTAAATTTTGTAACAATTGAGTTGTCTAAGACAACCCACTCATTATCATCCAAAACAAAGAGACAGCTCCATGATAAAGCAACACAAAAACGCATGGTCTCTAGTGTTAGAATTATTATAATAGATGACACAAACGGCTAGAGAAATAGCTTTGAAAGGTCTATATGCTTCAAACATGCCAATCAAACTGTTGCAACAAAAACTTGAGCACACAAATCATTATTGGTTATCCTTGACTTCATCCTCAAAAATGTGATTATTGGTTATCCTTGACTTCATCCACAAAAATGTCAAACATTTGATTGTCTTAATTTGCAGGGATTCCTCAAGAAGTATCACATATCACTCAAATCATGGTCATCAACACCGTAATTATTGGCCATTAATATGTGCAAAAGAAGCTATGACAATAGAAGCACATTAAAAACGAAGGAAACAGGAGCACGGCCGAAGTTCAGGAATGAGCAACACAGAGAGATATTGGCAACCAACAAAGAAATATATGGCATACTGTTACAGAAGAGTTACATGGCACAGACAACAACAATAAGATAAAGTACTGAAGAAAAAAAAAATGCAACATCTGACTTCTGACTCACACTGAAATATCCCGTACAACAATTAAAGTTTACCTGCAAGCTCTTAATCTCTCCAAAATCACCAAATTCATTGCATAGGTCACCCTCTTGAGTCTCTTTATGGAAACCAGTCACAAGTCCTCCCTTCAATGGCTGTTAATATTTCATATCATTAAGATAAAATAGTTTGATTTTATCAGACATTTATGCATCAGATATAAAGCAAAGAAGAACTTGAGACCACTAAATGATAGAAGATTTACATTATAAAGAAAACATCCGCCCTCGTGTGAACTCTGACCATACTATACGACAATAATATTACATGCAATATTTTGAACTGTTAAAAATAGGGAAAAGTAGTAATAATGTAAAACTGAAATAAAATCACTTGTAACCCCCATAATGACACAATAAAATATGCACCATAACTCTTAAAGCAAGATCATAGACCATCAATTGGATTACTGTTGGCCCAATAAACAACTGTTCAACAAATGAAAGCCATTAAAGGTGTCGATACAAACTACATGCATCAATGCTATTCTTTCCTTTTTTTTCTATTGATGGAAAATAAGTAGAGAGAAGAAATGCAAGGAAACACAAGAGATCATAAGGTGTCCCTCCAGGCAAATCAATAGCAAGGTCCAAGAAAGTACCAACAAGGCATTAAAAAAAGAGCATAAAGGCCCCACCAACCAATGACCAAAGAGAAGCTAAGAGGGCAATCTTATTTTTATTAAAACGTTTTTCACAGAAAAGGAGACCAAATGATGGGGAGCAATAAAGCAGCGCCCAATCACAAAAACTACAAAAGATGGAAGGCAAGAGATTGTTTCTTAAAAAATCCAAGCATTTTGTTAGAATACTGCTCTGGATTTGAAGAGATAGAAGCAGATTGGAGACCTTTAAGGAGAATTGAATTGAATTAGATTCCATTCATTCATGGAAATGAAGGGTCTATTACAGAAAAGCAATATTGCAGAGCCTCTTGGCCCTTCCCCATAACAAGAAACATCTCAATTACCAAAAATAAACCTCCTCATTCCCTCTGCTTCCTCCTATTTTATCCCTTCCTTCCATAACTACTCTAGATTCCTCTAGGGAAGTTTGTTACTGCCTAACAGCCTTCTGATTCTTCTTGCCCCTGCGTTGATAGGCTAGCAGCCCTTTAGGTTTCACCTCATCAGCCAATTGTTCAGCCTCTACCACCTCATCGTCCACCTAAGCTACTGCTGTCACTTCCCTAACATTGCCCCCTGTTGAATTTTCAGCCTTGTCCTCAAGGCTGTAATTCGGAAACTGCTCTCGAAAATTAGTAAGGCCGAGCCATGTTGCATCTTCTTTATTGCCACCTTGTCATCAAACCAGCAGTTGACGAGTAGTATGTCCCCCTTTTGAGATGACTCTTTCCTCTAATATTTCATCAGGTATACAGAGACTATCATCCTCCTCAACTTCTTAAGGTAATGCTGGTTCTGGAGTACAGTTTCCGATCATTTTCTTCAGTTAAGACACATGAAAAATGGGGTGAATCTGAGAGCCTAAGGGCACCTGAACCTTGTATGCCACTTCCCCTATCTTCTGCATAATAGGGAGGGGGCCATAGTATTTCGCCGCTAGTTTGGAATTTCTCTTTTGTCGGAATGAAACTTGCCTGTAAGGTCGCAACTTGATAAAAACCAAATCTCCAACATTGTAATGTATGTCCCTCCTATGAGCATTGGCAAACTTTGCCATTTGTTGCTGTGCTTTTCTAAGATTATATTGGAGTTGCTTCAAAATCTTATCTCTATCCAAGAGTTCTTTAGACACAGCCTCTACTCTTGCTTCTCTTGGAAGAAACCTGAGTATTGCTGGCGGAGGACAACCATATACCACGTGAAATGGAGTCATCCCTGCGAATGTGTGATAGCTAGTGTTGTAACTAAATTCTGCTCAAGGTAACCAAGTGTACCACCTTGTTTGTTGTTCAGATGTAAAACATCGTAGGTATGTTTTGAGCCCTTTGTTCAAGATTTTCGTTTGACCATCCGTCTCGGGGTGATAGGCACTACTCATTTTCAGATTCGTGCCTTGTATATGGAACAGCTCGGTCCAAAAACTACTTAAGAAGATTGGATCATGATCGCTTACAATGGTTCTTGGGATTCCATGTAGTCTGACCACCTCCCTAATGAAGGCTTCAGCGATTGTCCTTGCTGAATATGGATGTTTTAGACCAATAAAGTGTCCATACTTTGACAATCTATCAACCACCACCAAAATACAATCCATCCCTTGTGATCGAGAAAGTCTATTGATGAAATCCATTGAAATATACTCCCACACCACAGTCAGAATGAGCAAAGGCTGCAGAAGTCCCGTCGGTGATCTAGTCTCATACTTTTGTCGCTGACACACAAGGTAGGCTGCCACAAAGGTGAGGACGGATTTCATCATTCCTTTCCAATACAAGTTTGCAGCCAATCTTTTGTAGGTTTTCAAGAAGCCCGCGCGTCCTACCCCAGGAGTTTCATAGAACAGCCAATAGAGTAAGAATCCACTTCGAATTTTTTGGAATCACTGTTTCATTCACCAAGGTATATGGGGTCTACAGCTGGGATCGCATTTCAACTCCTATTTCAGAGTGGACAGCCATGAGTCATTGTCGATTTCCTCTTTTATTTGCCTCCAGTCCTCCCATAGCTACCATGTTACTGTAGCATAATCAGACTCCTCCTGCAGCCGCGATAGACAATCAGCCACCCTATTTGAGTATTCCGGCTTGTATTGCACTTGGAAATCATACCCTAACAATTTGGACAGCCAATTTTGCTGTGCAGGAGTTGTAATTTTCTACTCTAACAAAAACTTCAAGCTCTTTTGGTCTATTCTTACCATGACGTGTCTCCCTATTAAATATTGACGCCAATGTTGGATAGCTAGAACAAGCGCCATCAGCTCTTTCTCATAGGCCGATTTGGATAGGGACCTTTCCGAAATGGCTTTACTAAAGAAGGCAATAGGTCTCCCATTTTGTAGAAGGACCACTCCTACGCCTCTTCCCGAAGCATCACATTCAATGACAAACGGTTGAGTGAAATCTGGCATGGCTAACACTGGGGCTTGAACTATTATCGATTGCAACGCTTCGAAGGCTGTATGGGCCTCCATCGACCATTCAAATTTGTTCTATCCTTCTTTCTTTAACAAATTTGTGAGTGGACGTGCCATCTTCCCAAAGTCATCTATAGTAGCCGGTTAATCCCAAGAAAGCACGTACTTCTTTTAAAGTACGAGGAGTCGGCCAGTATAATATGCAGGATATCTTTGCTGGATCCATCTTCACCCCATCCCCCGAAAGCACATGGCCCAAATATTCAATGTTTCTTCTTCCAAATTGGCATTTCTTCCTATTAGCCAGCAAATGGTTGGTTGCTAGAGTCTGTAAGGTTGTGTCTAGGTGTTTTAAATGATCATCCCAAGTGCGGTTGTATATGAGAATATCATCGAAGAAGACCAAGATAAATTTTCAAAGGTAAGGATGAAACACATCTTTCATGGTGGCTTGAAAAGTGACGAGCATTCGTAAGCCCAAATGGCATCACCATGAATTCATAATGACCGGAATGTGCTCGGAAGGCTGTTTTGGGGATGTCGGAGTCCTTGACCCTGATTCGGTGATAACTTGATCGCAAATCAATTTTGGAAGCACACACTATTCAATTCATCAAGCAGCTCGTAAACTACGGGAATTGGGTATTTATCCGAAATGGTAGCTTTGTTTAACTCCCTATAATCAATACAAAAATGCCAACTTCCGTCTTTCTTACGAACAAGTAGTATTGGGCTAGAAAAGGGGCTGGAGTTTGGACGAATTATGCCTGCAGTAAGCATTTCAGCCACTAATTTTTCGATCTCATTCTTCTTCTCATAGCTATACCGATAAGGTCGACCACTCACTGGGCCACACTCAGGACGAAGAGGAATTTGATGATCAGTGGGTCTACTGGGAGGTAACTGGCTGTCTTCTGCGAACACTTTGTTATACTGAGATAGCAATTCCTCTAATTGTTTCTGCTGAACCTCAGTCAACGTTTCCTCTACTAAGGCTTGTAGGTTCATTTCTTTGGTGAGTTTCCATAACCAAGCACCATATGCGACCTTAGATAGCTTCTTCATGGTGGATATGGAAGAAGGGGTCTTAATCAATGACGGGTCCCCTTTCAAACAGATGGGCTGGCCCTGCTATTGAAACCTCATTGTCATCAATTGCCAATTAACCCGGACCTCTCCTAAGATTTCTAGCCAAGACACTCCCAAAATCATATATACTCCCCCAAAGGGAATATGAAGCAATCAATTGTAATCACAATACAATCCAAATCTAATTGCACACCAGGACACATACTCGAAGAGACTAGTCGTCTCCCATCACCCAATCTTACCCAAAAGGGGTCTGTGGCCTGTATCTGAAGTCCCAGGCGATGTGTTGTAACACCGGACAAGTCCAGATTTGTAAAAATGTACTCTAAATATCATTATTTGAAAATTCCTACATTTTGTGAAATTTTGGAGTAATTAATCTTAAATATAAGTGTGAAATTTTGTTCCTTGGATTGTTCGGGAGATCTTCTAAGTATTGGGTGGACAGATTTTAAATTTTTAAAATCTACCGATCATTAGAGTCCGGATCACCAGAGCCATCGGTTACTTAAGTATTGGCTGATCGGTGTATTGTTTAAGTGAAATGTCTATCGGTGTACTGTTTAATTGATAGCCTATTGATATTAAGTTTCCAAATTCCTGTGGGTCATCTAGTCACCGGTTGGTGTAGAAACTCCTGTCAGTACTATGAGAACCCATCGGTATATTGTTGGGCTCACTTTCATATATCATTTGGTGTAGTGTATTCTACTCATATTATCTGACGGTACTATCACATTCGGTCGATACATTTTTCTATTATCTCACTTTTCTATACGATCAGTGACATCCAATTTTGAATCCTCATTTTTATTATGAGATACCTATAAAAATTCTTATTGCTTATTTTTCCTATCGATCAGTAATATGAATCCATGATCGGCAATATATACTATCGGTAATATGAGACTTTGGGATACAATGTTTTTTTTTCTTATTTACCGTTCGGTAGTTATTCCCAGATTTCATTTTCTTGTTCGGTCATCGGTCAAAATGTGCTTTTGCTAATTTCCTCCCTTCGGCATTTGCAAATCCATACTGAATAGTGCACTTCATAAAAATTAGACAATTTTCTCGATTGACCGAACGACCTTCAATTTTCGTAACATGATCGAACGGCACAGAACAACACTTGTCCCTATTCAACATTTTTCTTTGCCTTGATCGGCTCTGATTAGTTGGCTTCCAAATTCCCATTGGTAGAATCTCTCTGGTCACTTTGCCACCATCGGTCATTTGCTGTTCCATGCATACCCATTCGGTCAATTCTCCTTGTGCAAGTCTCGGTTGTTACATCAAAACTTGAGCTCTTTCATTTAATTACCTTGTCGGCAATGCTTGTCCACATTTGCACTATTCACCGAACACTCTTCCCTTCCACCGATCGGCTGATATACATACACATTGATTTGGCAATTTCTTCACATATTCATAAATTGCTTCCATGGTGATTTGATCCCATATCCTTGGAGTCATCCAAAAAGTAATTATCCACTAAGCCATGCAAGCCCTCTAGTCATATATTACATAATTTATATTATATTCATAATTGTTATTTCTCCTAATTCATTTCTATTAAATGTGAGACTTCCTTCGGTGCAGCAAATGTAACCCATCGGTGAATAGTACCTTCTTTTAAATTGCGATGGAACATTTTCTTTTCCATGTTCGGTAACCAATAGGAATTGAACCCAAGCACCACTCTCTCTCTCTTTGGCATTTTGTCTCCCTCTTTCGGTAATTATTACTAGAGAAATTTAACTAAGCTCCCACCGGTTCCAAATTACCAAAAAGGGCATCTTGGGTATTTGTGTAAGTTGGAAGAGATCGAGGATAATTAAGTAATTGGGAAGATGAGTTGTAAATAAAAAGAAGAGTTGAGACTCTAGAATCTACGAATGTCACATTTTAACTTTTTCTTCCACTTCTCTCTCTCTGCTCGTACACTACCTGTTCCTCTTTTCTTGCTTCTATCTAAGATCAATCAAAATACCACGAAACTCACACACTCTAACGACTCCAAAACTCATAATCTAATCTCTAGAGAGTTAGATCTTGTGAGAGATTTGAGATTTTCTAGTGGGAGAAAATCTAGGGTTTAATCGTAACTCGGCTTGAAGCGAAATCAGAGACTAAAATTTTGGTAATATTTTTATTCTCTACTTGGGTTTATTTTTCTCTTTCATGACTTTGGAGTTTACGTTGAAAATTTGATAAAATAAATTTGGTGGGTTTGAGTCACCGTAAATGAAAGAAAGATTGGGTATTGAATGTTAAAGTCTTTGGGTTTACTTGAAAGGGATTTATATTGATGATGGTGGGTATTTGGTTATATCTCTTAGGAATTGGTGAAAACGGAACGAAGCAAGACGTTCATCGCAGAGACGTCCGGGAGTGACTATCGTCCTAGTACAGGAAGTGGTTACATGCTTGCACTTAAATAAGATAAATGTTTTCAATAGATTTTCTAAATGATTTTCAAACTTGATTTTATATATTTTAGTGTGTGTGGAATATCCCAAAGAATGATTTTGAAATTCCTATGCATCCTGATGTTTTGATTGAATAAATGTGTCATGTTGATTTATTGATGTTGAGCATATTATGATACTGATTATTGATTTAATTGATGGTACATGGAATGGATTGTTAAATATTTATGAAATGGTGCACGGTGTGGTTACTAGGGGAAGAGCCTGAACCCCGAAAAATGACTAGTCATTTCCCGCCACGGTGCGACTCGACGGGGTGACATGGTGGGGTTGATCTTGATAGACATTGTATGTAGCTGGTCGCGACGGCACATTCATGGTCAAATAACGCGTCGCTTGAAGGGCGAGGAACAGTTGGTTGCATCGCCAACGAAATGTTATGGCCAACGCCAAGGAGTGGGGTATTTGAAAATTTGAAAATTTGTAAAACACTTGACGGTTCCACCCTAGGTCATGGCAGACCTTTGTTGAAAATGATGATTTTGGCTGCCCTATGTTTGGAAATATGAAATGATTGGATGCATATGAGATTGATTTATGATGATTGGAAAATTGATTTATTGTTAAACGATCTTGTGACTAATTTGATGGTTTGAAATAAATATGTTTGATATGTCTACCATACAAATCTTATTTCTATTCAACGTGTATATTATTCACTTGGTATTCCCATACTCACCCCCTCTCTCCATTTTTACAGACGAAGGTTAGTTACTTCGCGAAGTTGTTTAGAGACAGAATTTTTGGGAAGACCTCTATCAAAGACTTCTTTTGGTATAGATCTTACTATTGTCTTTGAGGTATCGATAGATTAACCCATGGAGGGCATTTTGTATAAAAATTTATTTGAATATTTTTGAAACATTGTATTTCGATTTTGATTGTATTTGGCTATGTATAAACTTTTATTGGAAATCCTTAATTTTCTTTTTATGAAATTTTCTTGGAAACTATTGCTGATTTTGTTTTCTATCCACAGGGAGGGAGTTGTGTTCTGATTAGTTGATAGTATTTGTTGACCGGGATGGCCTATGGCTTTATTTGGTATTCTGAATGCCTTGCGATGCCTTAGAACACGGAGTGAGATTCACACGTGTTCAAGGTAGCCAGCGGTTGTCGCGTGCTCAGATCTGCGGGTCGGGGCATGACACGTGCAGTGTCTTCCGCTAAGAAATTATGACTAGTACCACTGTCAACCATAACTATTAAGTTTTTTTTGACCATTGTTCCCATGAGTTTCATAGTTTTAGGATGAGAAATACCTCCGACAAAGAACATGGGAAGATTACAAGATGCAAGGGAGATGTCAGTGTGGTGTTTGGGGTCCTCTGCAAGTACTTCTTCTATTGCAGCTTCATCAGGTGAAGGCATTTCATCATCTCCCAGTATTAATGCATGAAAACTTTTGTTAGGACAATTGTGGAGGGGGTGATAAGGCTGTTTACATTTGAAACAGAGCCCTTTCGCTCGTAAGTTTGTAAGTTCTTGGTGGGACATTTGTTTGAAGGCACAATGAGGCGAGCTCGAGCTGGTATGTGGGTAATTTGCAGAAGATGTCGGTCGATGAGTGGCAGGAATGGTTTTAGCAAGAGTCAGGTTAAAAGAAAAATGGGTTCAGGTCGGTGGTTTTGGGTTAAACTGGGTGTCAGATCCCCCATAGGTTGGGTTGGCCCTGCCCCATTTCCTGGACCCAGGTGTGTTGTGGGCGTCGTCTTCTTTACCCGATAGCATGCCTGCCCTTAAAAACCTATTCTCACGCTTAATCTCTCTTGTTAACTTCATAGTTTGGAAGAGAGAGAGAGCTTCATGTGAACGGATTCTTACCCAAACTTCATCTTTGAGACCGTTAAGAAAAAGCCCTAAATGGATCGGGGGAGATAAGCCTTTGACAAGTGCTACTCTGGTCACAAATTTGTCGATGTAAGATCAACCATCCCAGTTTGTTTCGTGGAAGCGAGACCCTTAAAGGGGTTTGCAGAAAGTCCTCCGCCAAAGCGATCAATGAGTTCGGAGGTTAAATCGGACCAAGAAGGTTTTTGAGCAAACAACCACTGGACCCAATGAAGAGTTGGTCCATCCATGGAGATCCTGGCCATTCAAACCTTCATCTCGTCACTACCATGTTGGCGAGTGAAGAATTGTTCAGCCCTTGCAACCCATGCGACAGGATCATGACCATCAAAACAAGGGAGATTGATGCGACGCATTGCCATCTGAAATTCATCTTGCGAAGGGGTTTGCAATGACAGCTGGATTTGGGTTGGAGCTCCAAAGATGGGAATGGAGCCAATTTTAAGTGAAGGACTCCCATTCAGAACGAAAGTGGAGGACCCTATTTCCTCTCGCCCATCAGTCTTCTGACGGAGGAATGCAGCCACCAGATCTTCCAGCGATTCCAATTTCTCCAACTTAGTGCGATAGTGAGTCATCTCTTCTATAAGTGTTGCAACATTCTTCCCAATATTAGTGATGCTTTTCTCCAATGATTCAATTTTAGCTTTCATTCTTGTTTGTGTTATGAATGTTGGTATTAGCTCCAAAGTGAAAAAGGGGATGAACGAGCAGGGAGAAAGAAAGAGAGAGAAACATAAGAAGAGGGGAAGAGAAGGGCAGGTCGGGCCAGTGTTAGAATGCTACTATGGATTTGAAGAGATAGAAGTAGATTGGAGACCTTTAAGGAGAATTGAACTAAATTAGATTGTATTCATTCATGGAAATAAAGGGTCTATTATAGAAAAGCAATATTGCAAAGCCTCTTGGACCTTCCCCATAACAAGAAACATCCCAATTACCAAAAATAATCCTCCTCATTCCCGCTGCTTCCTCCTATTTTATCCCTTCCTTCCATAACTACTCTAGATTCCTCTAGAGAAGTTTGTTACTGCCTAATAGCCTTCTGATTCTTCTTGCCCCTACGTTGATAGACTAGCAGTCGTTTAGGTTCCACCTCATCAGCCAACTGTTCAGCCTCTGCCACCTCATCGTCCACCTGAGCTATTGTTGTCTCTTCCCTAACACATTTTTATTTCTTTTCTAATCACAGACGCATAATGCACTGTAAAATTTTGCATCTTTAGCCATTTCAAAGTCTTTGAAGCACAAAAGGAGAGAGTCTTCAAGAGATTTTAGAGTTACCCATGTCTCACATACAATATGGAACATCTTGTCTCAAAGCAACCATTCGACCTTAAAGTGTAAAAATTAGCGATCTCTTGAATCATCACATTACCAATGCATCACATATTCGGAGATAGCACATCAAAGTTATTCATAATCTAGTATCATACTAATAGTGAACCAGATTCTAGATCAAATTTTGAACCTATTATAATGGCTATATAGATTTACTGAGAATCATAAGGTGATGGAAAAAATTAACCGACTAACTAAACAGTCCATATTTCTCAAAAATTTAAGAGTGACTACCCTTCGTCATACATGTTGCAGGCAACTAGCATTATCTTACCATATATAAGCTAACATAGACATGCAAGTACTTGGAAAATTAGAACCTCACTCACAAGTCACAAAGGCATAAGAATTTCAATTCTACAGTAAGAACAATCTCACCATAAAGGGCTATTCCAATTTATTTACATGGTAGATATATTGGAAGTTAATTAATGAGTTTTTCAAAAGCTATGGTTTTTGCCCATCTAGTATTTTATATGATCACAAAGGTGAGGAGGAAACCCTCTACATTGTACAAACTCAATAGGCCTAATTATTTCTTCCAGGGGGGAGACTATCACTCTTTTTTCCACCCCCTAGGGTGGGTTTGAATTCCTTGAGCTCCATAAAAGATGGCACTTCGCCTAGGAAGCATCATGGGGAAAATATTGAACTCGAGATCGATTAATAAAGGGAGGGGTTATCGAAGCTGTATATTTAAAAGAAAATAGAATAATTAATAACATAGCTTAAGCAATGTACAGATTTATACCCATTTTTAAAAAAAATTTCTAAAACAACTCTCGGGCAAAAATAATTTCTCAAATAACCTACTTTTGTCACAAATTGAACCTGCAATATACATATGTTGCATATGTCGCAGGTTGAACCTGCGACATTTGCATTTGTAGCAAGTTCAACCTACAACAAATGTCCAAGTTATTTGAATAGAGAAGAGAGAGAAAGAGTTGGGCATTTGTCACAGGTTCAACCTGCGATAAATGTCGTAATTACACCCCAGCTCTCTTTTCTCTCTCTTCTTTGTTGAAATGATGTGGGTATTTATCACAGGTTGAACCTGCGACAAATGCAAATATCGCATGTTCAACCTATGAGATATGCGAATATGCATGTCGCAGATTCAACCTACGATAAAAATGAGTTATTTGATGAATTATTTTTGTCCGAGAGTTGTTTTAGAAATTTTTTTTAAAAATTGGGATAAATCGGTACATTGCCCAACATAGCTTCCAACAGACCATGTTTTCATGAAAAGTTCTAATCCTCGCATCAAAGATCATCCCTATAGACACCATCACCACACAGCATCCTTTAGACTCTTTTGCTCTATTTTGGGCATTTCAATTGATGTTGCTGTATTGGTCACAAACTAAGTGTACAAGTAAACATCTCAAAGCCTTATACTACAATGCAAAAGAAGAATCCTTCTCTTGCTTCAAAGAAATTTATAAAAAAATTCTTTTAAATAAGTGTCATTTTACTTACTAGGTGTGTCAAAAATAAGCTTTCAATTGCACGCACCTTCAAAGTTAAATAGAAATATCAAACATCTTCACAAGCACTCGCTACTTTGTACAATTTCTGAGCAGCCCAACCAGGCATTTCTCGTTTTAGAAAAGGGAAGGGAACTTATCATCCAAGGAGGCGCGAGAAATGAAGGACATGCCAAAATCAAGCGCACCCTTCATTGAAAAGAAGATAGAAAAATTAAAACCTCATTTCATTCTTTTTACGGCCTTCCCAGACACAAGGATGGGTAAAAGAGAGAAGAATCTGTTAGGTGGCTCATCCCCTTTTTTGGTCCCACGCCGGATTTCCTTGGAAAAAGCTCTCTCATTGCTCTCAATAAGTAACCCCAATCCCACATGGTTTGTAAAGTAAAGTCATCCCCCAAAGAATTCTAAGTACATATGGGTGACTTTCGGTTAAATTTAAAATATTATTAATTTAAATGGGTTAAAAAAAGATGGTTGATCTTTGTTATTTTTTTTGGTATAATGGTTTTTTGGGTTTAGAAATATTTTCTTAAGATATTTATAGATTTGTTTTTTGATAGTGAGATTTTGTTCCTTTTTTGTTTGTGAACATAGCTTTATTTGATTGAATTATATAAATTTTGTTTCTCCCTTTATTTTATATTTTGTTATTTTATTTTTTCTATTTATTTAATTTTGTTTTGTTATTTGTTTATTAGGTTATTAAAATGCCTTTCAATTAACTTCTTATTCAATCCGGTCCTAATAAATTAGTATCAGACCTATTTTAATTATTTTGAAAAAGTTTTTGGTCAATTATTTTGCCAACATGATAATAACAAAAATTGTGATTGAGATATTTGACAAAAATATCAATTTCGGCATGTGGCAACTTAAATAAAAGCCATTTTGATTCAGTACGGAGTTGATTTAGCATTACAGGGGTAGAGACTAAACCAACTAGTATGACAGATACAGATTTTGTGTCGATAGATAAAAGAGTAAGATCTGGGATTATTTTAAACCTCTCTGATGAGATTTTGCGGGAGATTGCTATGAAAATCACGGTCAAAACCATATGGAATAAGTTTAAAGTTTTGTATATGAACAAAACAATTGAAAACAAACTTTAGCTGAAACAAAATTTATATATGCTGCATATGGCAAAAGATATATCTATACTCTCTCATCTTGATAAAGTTTGAATATATTATTATGGATTTGGAAAATATAAATTCAAAAATTGATAATAAGAATTGAGTCCTTTTATTATTGTATTCTCTTCCTCAATCCTTTAAATATTTTCGTAATATTATGATTTATGGTAAAAAAACTATTTTGTATCAAGAAATTAAATTTGCTTTAAAATTTAAGGAGCAGATTAATAGGGACATTATTGGAGAAAATAATGGTGGTCAAGTTGATTGATTGGTTGTAAAAAGCAAAATTGATAAAAGAAAATTTGAGAATAGTAGATCTAAATATAAAAATTTAAAGTGCAATTATTATCATAAATTGGGACACATTAAGTCCAACTGATTTAAGTTTAAAAATAAGCAAAAGAAAAAATCTGATGAGAAAATCACTATGACTATCGAGACTAGTGTTGTGATAGATGAGGAAAATGAAGATATTTTCTGTGTAACTGATGACAGGATAACGTCTAAAATTGAATGGATTTTGGATTCGATTTTTTCTTATCACATATGTTCCAACAAGAATTTGTTTTCTACCTATTAATCTATTAATGGTGGAATTATTTTTATGGAAAACTATATTGTTTCTAATGTTATTAGTAAGGATACAGTTCGAATTAAAATGTATGATGGTATTGTGAAGACGCTCACTAATATTAGACACATTCCTGATTTGAAGAAAAATCTCATCCTTTAGGCACCCTAGAGGCTTTTGGATGCAGATACACAGCTGAAAATGGAGTTATGAAAATATTTAGTGATACTATTATTATTATGAAAGTTTGTAGGTTTAGTAAATTGTATTATCTGCGGGGATCTACTATTATTGATTTAGTTGCATCCTCATCATCAGTATCTGATTCTGACATTTGTTCAGATTTATGGAGAACATCTCGTGTTCAGTTTAAGGAATGTATCATATATATATTAACTTTTATTGATGGTTATTTAAGAAGTATGTTTGACAGTTGTGTTTATTTCCAAGAGTTAAATGATGAGTTTTTTGTTTATTTGTTAGTTTATGACATACTAATTGTTATTAAGAATTTATCAGAAATATTCACTTTGAAGTTGCAATTAAACAGTGAATTTGTTGTGAAATATTTGAGAGCAGTTAAGAAGATTCTTGATAAGGAAATTAAGAGAGATCGTAGAATTGAAAAATTATTCGTGACCCAAAATAATTATTTCGAGAAAGTTTTGGAAAATTTTGGCATGAAAGACGCTAAGCCTATGATTACTTCGTTTGTTATCCTTTTTCGGCTATTTGCTATTCAAGTATCACAGTCGGTTGAAGAGAAGGATTTTATGGCACTGTTCTATATTTTAGTGCAGTTAGCAGTGTTATGTGTGTAATTGTTTGTACAAGTCTGGAAGTCAGTTCTGCTAATATGTTTTTCGAAGCCTCCTTCAGTCTACAAATTCAAGTAGTGCTTGGATTTGTTTTGTTTAGTATCCGTTACTATTGTTTAGGCCATTAGGCTTTTTATGGAGAAAGTGAAGCAGATCTGTTATTTGTTATTTGTTATTTGTTAATATTGGGATTCGCAAATATAACACCGAAAATTCAATATTTCAAAATATTTTTAATTTTTCTTTATAAAATACCAGGAAAAATCATATTGTAATCAACTTTGAATTTTGGATGTAACATCGAAAAATTCAATATTTGAATTTTTCAATTTTATTCTCCCATATAATTACTAAGCATTGAAATTTTCTATTAGTTTTTATATAAAATTCATAAGGCGTTAATTAGTTAGGTGGTGTTATGGTTTTTTTGGAAAGTTTTGAAGTCATGGGTTCAAAGCTCATTGGGGACAAAAGAATGAGAGATTTCTTTCTTCCATTTATAAGAGGCAGGGGGCTTTGTTGTAGCACAAGTAGCCCTGTAAGTATGGAACTTGTGAGAGGCAAGTAATTTTATGGAGGGATAAGTTGACTTGTGGGTATGGAGCTTGTGAGGAGCAAAAGGACTTGTGAAAACTTGAGTTGACTTGTGCATCTAAGGTTTGTGAAAGATAAGAGGCCTTGCACAACTAGAAAATCCACTTTTAGCGATGGAAATTAGCAACGGATTATTATTCATCGCTAATTAGCGACAGAATCGTGACGAATTAGCAACGGATAATTTAGCAACAGAAAAATCGGTAAGAAAAAATTCCGTCTCTAATCTCTCGCTAATTTTAGCGATAGAATTACTTCCGTCGGTAATCCGTCATTAAAAATTGAAAAAAAAATCAGACAAATTAGCGACGGAAAAATCCGGCGGAAATAATTCCGTCGCTATTCTGTCGCTAGACTATTATACCTTACATATATATATAAAATATCATTTTATATATTTTTTTTTCATTTCTCTTTTGTTGCATAAAAGAAAAAATTGCTATTATAAATTACGGTAAAAAAATGGTAACTAAAAAGTATAAATTATGAGTTTAGGATAATTAATGGTAGTAATAAAAACACAAAAAAAAGAATAAAACAAAAGAATAAAATAACAAAATAATAAAAACACAAAATAATTAAAAATACAAAAGAAACAAAAAAACAAAAAAAGAATAAACATATATTTATTTTTAATTTTTTTTAGTTTTTTATTCATTTTATTGTATTTTATTTGTTTTTTATTATTTTATCATTTTATTTTTTTATTAGTTTAGAATAATTAAAAAAATAAAAAAATAACAAATAAAAAAAATAAACATAGAGAGCGGTTCCACCGGCGGTGGAATCGCTCTCCTATTTTTAATTTTTATTTTATTTTTTTATTTTTTATTTTTTTTAGTTTGTTTTTTGTTTATTTTATTCTATTTTATTTGTTTTTTATTCTTTTAACCATTTTTTTATTAGTTTAAAATAATTAAAAATTAAAAAAAAACAAAAAAAATAAGCACGGAGGGCGGTTCAACTGCCCTCCTATTTTTGAATTTTTTTCTTTTATTTTTTCTTTTATTTATTATTTATTTTGTTTTTTATTCATTTTATTGTATTTTATTTGTTTTTTATTCTTTTACTCTTTTTATTCTTTTAACCTTTTTTTTATTAGTTTAAAATAATTAAAAAATAATAAAAATAAGCATGGAGGGCGGTTCCACCGCCCTCCTATTTTTGAATTTTTTTTATTTTGTGTTTTTATTAAATATTATTTTGTGTTTTCATTAAATATAATTTTTTTGTTTTTATTAAAAATAATTTAGTATTTTTATTAAATATAATTTTGTGTTTTTATTACATATAATTTTATATTTTTTAAATATAATTTAATATTTTTATTAAATAAAATTTTATATTTTTTTAAATTAGGGTATTATATTTTTAATATTGAGAGTTAGAAATAAAGTATAAAACTAGAAAAAAAAATAAACTAATAACATAAAAGCGATGGTGGTATGGTGGTTAAGGTTTTCAATATCTTTTTCTCACACCCAAGTTCAAATCTGGGTGTGAGCATTTTTACAACAAATTAAAAGTAGGCAAACGGGTGGGTCGGGCCTGGGACAACGGGCCGACCAGCTGGTCGGGCTCGGGATAGGTGCTTGTGAAGGAGGGTGGATCGGGTTGGACAGCCGAGTCAGTCTCTCGGGCACGTACACTTGGGCTCTTGTACAGTTCAACGACGAAAAAATCCGTCGGTAATTGAGGAATATTTAAAAAAAATAAAAAATTAAATTATCGACGGATTAGTGACAAAAATATTTTCGTCAGTAATTTAGGAATAATTAAAAAAAATAAATAATTAAATTACTGACGGATTAGCGACGGATTATTTCTGTCGGAAATATTTTCATTGCTAATCCATCGGTAATTTAGGAATAATTATAAAAAATTAAAAATTTGTTATAAATGATGTGCAATTATTGTGGATGTCTATTCATATGAATGACTTTTCAAATGGATGAACAAATTCAAGAATGACCATTGGCTTTTGAGTTTCTCATTAATGATATCACAACTTTTAGTTTTTGGGTATACTTGTGATCATTAATTTTTGAGTTATCATATTAATAGATGTGTCCTTTCATCATTCTTAAAATGCCTATAAATAGGTATCTTTGTAATCCCATGATGTACAATCAAATGAAGAAATAAAGTTGTTTTTCTCCTATTCTCTCTAAGTTTTTTTTTATTTTATAATACGTTATCAGCACGAATTTTGCTCAAATTTTATACAAACTCAACGTCAAGGTTTATCCTCGGTGATCACAACTTGTAAGTAGCAAGCTTTTATAACTTGATCTTCTTATGTTAATATGGTTAGTTTCATCAACGTTACATGAAACTATTTTTTTATGTTAATTTATTTTTCAAGGATTTTTTTTTTATGGTATGATGTGTTTATCAAATTACTATTAGTGGGCTATTACTTATTGTTTTTGGGTACGAGAGTGTTCATTTGTTTTTATAAAAGGAAAGGACTATTTTATATTAGCCATTTATTTTTGTATTTCAGAATTCTGCTTTGATAGCATTAGGTTGCCAAAAAAATATTGGGAAATAATTCTGTGGCCTATTGGATCTTGTCTCTGGCAATATTGTTTGTAGGTTTTTGTGGCTTGTTTCTATTGTCTAGAGCTGTTAACAATTTGTGATAAAATTGATATAATTATCAAAGTATGCATAACTAGTATTAAAACTGGTGACATAATATTTAAAGGTTATATGCTTTCCTCTTGTTTTCTTATTTGGGTAATCAAGAATTTTGTCCCGATGACCTCAATATTGACAAGTTAGGAATTTGAACAATCTATTGAATGATAATATTCTTTCAAGTTTATCAACATTTTTTTTATTGATTTTTGTAAATAATAAGGTAAAGTAGGGCATCAGTCTTCTTGTTGAATCATGATGGTAGAATAATATGATTTGCCATTGAATATTAAGATACACTCGTTTAAACCTCTTGTTACAATTCTTGTTCTATAATATTTTTTTTTAACACCTATATAAATTATACTCTAATATATTTATTTTTGTGCTTATGTGTTAGTACTTTATGGCAAATCTCACCAAACTTGAGTTTGTGGCTCTCGACATTTCGGGAAAAAATTACTTGTCATGGATCCTTGATGCTGAAATCCATTTGAATGCAAATGGACTTGGAGAAACAATTAAAGAAAATAATAAAGAGACTTTGCAAAATCGAGCCAAGGCAATGATTTTTCTCCGTCACCACCTCCACGAAGATTTGAAAATCGAGTATTTGACAGTGAAAGATCCCCTCGAATTATGGACAAATTTGGAGGAAAGGTTTAACCACCAAAAAACGGTAATACTTCCTAAAGCTCGTTATGATTGGATTCATTTGCGATTCCAAGATTTTAAATCTGTTAGTGAATATAATTCAGCCGTTTTTAAAATCAGTTCTCAATTAAAGTTATGTGGAGAGAATATTACCGATTACGATATGTTAGAGAAAACACTCTCCACTTTTCATGCCTCGAATATGCTCCTGCAGCAGCAATATCGAGAGAAAGGTTTCAAGAAATATTCTGAACTAATTTCTTGTTTACTTGTGGCTGAACAAAATAACGAGTTATTAATGAAAAATCATGAATCTCGTCCAACTGGCTCTAGTCCATTCCCTGAAGTGAATGCGACAACTCACAACAATTCTGGACGTGGACGAGGACGTGGAAATGGTCGTGGTCGAGGACGAGGTCGTGGTCGTGGCCGTGGCCGTGGTTGGAATGTTTACCGTAATGATCATACAAACTACCAGAAGTGGAAAAGTAATGAGAAAAAACAAGAAAAAGGTGGATCTAGTCAGAATGCTGAGAATAAATGCTACCGATGTGGGGTGATTGGACATTGGTCGCGTACTTGTCGTACGCCAAAGCATCTTGTCGAGCTTTATCAAGCCTCGTTGAAGGAAAAGGATAAGAATATGGAGGCAAATGCCTTATATCAAAATAATGACCCTAATAATATCTTTGAGGGTCTTGAAAATTTGCCCCAATTAGAAGTTGGTGATTTTCTTGAGAATGCTGAATATGGTGATTTTAATTAATGTAATTTTTTTTTATTTCTCAATATTTATAATAAATTCAAATTTATTGTTTGTTTATTTATTTATTGTTTTTTTTTTATTTTTTTTATTTTTGAAGACCTATGGATATTATTGGATCAAAGATCAAAGATGAGGATCTCTGTCTTGTAGACAGTGCAACTACACACACAATTCTCAAAAGTAAAAAATATTTCTTTCATCTTATCATGCAAAAACAAAATGTGAATACTATATCTGGTAGTGTAGCCATAATCGAAGGTTCCGGAAGAGCAAACATTTTACTACCAGAAGGAACAAATTTATTGATTAGTAATGCATTATTTTCACCTAAGTCCCACCGAAATTTATTAAGTTTCAAAGATATTCGCCTCAATGGCTATCATATAGAAACAACCAATGTGGGAAATAATGAGTTTCTGTGCATTACTAATATTAAAATAGGACATAAACAAATTTTAGAAAGACTATCTGTCTTCTCTTCAGGTCTTTATTATACATACATTAAACCAATTGAAATCAATGTCATAGTAAACCAGAAGTTTACTAGTCAAAATGAATTCCTTTTATGGCATGATAGATTGGGTCATCCTGGATCTGTAATGATGCGACGAATTATGGAACATTCTTCCGGACATCCATTGAAGAACCTGAAGATTCTTCAATCGAATGAATTCCCATGTATTGCATGTTATCAAGGCAAATTAATAGTAAAACCATCACCAAGTAAGATTGAGTTTGAATGTCCTACATTTTTAAATCGAATTCAAGGAGATATATGTGGACCGATTCACCCATCATGTGGACCATTTAGATATTTTATGGTTTTAATAGATGCGTCTACAAGATGGTCACATGTGTGTTTATTATCAACTCGAAACTTGGCATTTTCGAGATTACTTGCTCAGATAATTAGATTACGAGCACAATTCCCAGATTATCCCATCAAAACAATCCGCCTTGATAATGTTGGAGAATTAACGTCTCAAGCATTTAATGATTATTGCATGTCCATTGGTATAAAGGTTGAACATCCTGTAGCTTATGTTCATACCCAAAACGGCCTAGCAGAGTCATTTATTAAACGTCTTCAATTAATAGCGAGACCATTACTTTTGAAATCCAAGCTTCTCGTTCATGCTTGGGGACATGCAATTTTACATGCAGCAACACTAGTTCGCATCCGACCCACTAGTTCTCAAGCTTCCCCTTTTCAATTGGTCTCTGGAAGAGAACCTAATATCTCTCATTTACGAACTTTTGGATGCGCAGTTTATGTCCCTATTGCTCCCCCTCATAGAACAAAAATGGGGTCTCAAAGGAAATTAGGCATTTATATTGGTTATGATTCTCCTTCCATTATCAAATATCTTGAACCCATGACAGGAGATATTTTTACTGCTAGATTTCTTGATTGTCGGTTTGATGAGACATTTTTTCCAACCTTAGGGGGTGATATTAGGAAGGGAAAGGTGGAAAAAGAGATTACCTGGAGTAATAAATCCTTATGTCACTTTGATCATCGCACAAAACAGTGTGACCTAGAAGTTCAACGAATCATTCATTTGCAACAAATTGCAAATCAATTGCCAGATGCTTTCTCTGATCCAAAACGAGTAACGAAATCACATGTTCCAGCAGAAAATGCTCCTATCAGAATTGATATCTCTAAAGGACCCCTCACAACAAATGAACCTAAACCATGCCTGAAACGTGGAAGACCAATGGGTTCTAAGGATAAAAACCCTCGAAAGAAAAGAGGAATAAATGAACAAATTGATCATATAAAGAAAGGACATAATTCGATCCAAGAAGACAAACTTCCAGAAGAAGTTGAAATAGATAATCAAGAAATATCGATCAATTACATTTCTACAATGAAGACATGGGATCGAACAAATACAAATGTTGATGATATATTTGCATACAATGTGGCAATTGATATTTTGAGTGAAAATGAGGACTTTGAACCCACAAATTTAAAGGAATGTCAATCAAGAGAAGATTGGCCAAAATGGAAGGAAGCAATTCAGACAGAACTAACATCTCTCTCAAAACGTGAGGTTTTTGGACCTATTGTCAAAACACCTGAAGGTGTTAAACCAATAGGATATAAATGGGTATTCGTGCGAAAAAGAAATGAGAAAAATGAGATTGTGCGATACAAAGCTCGACTAGTTGCACAAGGCTTTTCACAAAGACCTGGAATTGACTATGAAGAAACATATTCCCCTGTAATGGATGCTATTACTTTTCGTTATCTTATTGGTTTAGTAGTACAGAAAAGACTTCATATGCAGATGATGGATGTCATTACAATATATCTATATGGTACACTAGATAATGACATATACATGAAAGTTCCAGAAGGACTAAAGATGCCAGAAGCATGCAATTCTCGAGAATTATTTTCTATTAAATTACAAAGATCTTTGTATGGTTTAAAGCAATCTGGGCGAATGTGGTACAATCGTCTTAGTGAATATTTGTTGAAAGAGGGTTATACAAATAACCATATTTGCCCATATGTTTTTATAAAGAAGTCCGAACATAATTTTGTAATAATCGCTGTTTATGTGGATGACTTAAATATTATTGGCGCTCCTGAAGAGATCTATAATGCAATAAATTATTTAAAGAAAGAGTTCGAAATGAAAGAGCTCGGTAAAACTAAATTTTGTCTCGGCCTGCAGTTCGAGTACTTAAAGAATGGAATTTTCGTCCATCAATCAACTTATACTGAGAAAGTTTTAAAACGATTTAATATGGACAATTCATACCCATTGACCAGCCCAATGGTTGTTCGATCACTTGATATACAAAAGGATCCTTTTCATCCTCGGGATGACAATGAGGAGATTCTTGGTCCTGAAGTGCCATACTTAAGTGCAATTGGTGCTTTAATGTACCTTGCTAATAATACACGACCTGATATTGCTTTTGCTGTAAATTTGTTAGCAAGATATAGTTCTACTCCAACCAGAAGACATTGGAATGGAATTAAACATATTCTTCGATACCTCCGTGGAACAATTGATATGGGTCTATTTTACCCTCATGAACCAAATGCACAATTAATTGGGTATGCAGATGCAGGATATTTATCAGATCCACACAAAGCTAGGTCACAAACGGGTTATGTGTTTACATATGGTGGCACAGCAATATCTTGGAGATCTATGAAGCAAACAATAACTGCTACCTCATCAAATCATGCTGAAATAATTGCAATTCATGAGGCTAGTCGTGAGTGTGTATGGCTCAGATCAATGACTAATCATATTCAAGAATCAAGTGGTTTGTTAATAAACAAGAAGATTCCAACGATAGTTCATGAAGATAATGCAGCTTGCATAGCTCAATTAAAAGGTGGATATATCAAAGGTGATAGGATGAAACATATATCTCCAAAATTATTTTTCACACATGATTTACTACAAAGTGGAGATATTGACATACAGAAAATTCAATCAAGTGAGAATCCTGCAGATTTATTCACAAAAGCATTACCTACTACAGCATTTGAGAAATTGATCCATAAGATTGGAATGCGGTTTTATAGAGACATTAAGTGATATCTTTAACAGGGGGAGTAGTGTATCGAAATGCATGTATAAAGAAGGATGTACTCTTTTTCCTTTACTAGGGATTTTGTCCCACTGGGTTTTTCCTTAGTAAGGTTTTAACGAGGCATATTCTTTATACGATAGACATCCAAGGGGGAGTGTTATAAATGATGTGCAATTATTGTGGATGTCTATTCATATGAATGACTTTTCAAATGGATGAACAAATTCAAGAATGACCATTGGCTTTTGAGTTTCTCATTAATGATATCACAACTTTTAGTTTTTGGGTATACTTGTGATCATTAATTTTTGAGTTATCATATTAATAGATGTGTCCTTTCATCATTCTTAAAATGCCTATAAATAGGTATCTTTGTAATCCCATGATGTACAATCAAATGAAGAAATAAAGTTGTTTTTCTCCTATTCTCTCTAAGTTTTTTTTCTATTTTATAATAAAATTAAAATACCGACGGATTATTAACGACGAAAATATTTCCGTCGCTAATTCGTCACTAATTAGCGACGGATTTTCTGAGCGACGGAAAATTTCCGTCTTTAAATTAGCGAGGTGATTTTCAGCGACAGAAAATTCCATTGCTAATTTTTCATTGTTAATACTTTTAGCGACGGAAATTTGAGTATTAGCGATGGATATTTCCGTCACTGATACCCTTTTTCTTGTAGTGTTGTGAGGTGAGTGAGTTGGCTTTTGTGAGGAAAATGAAGGGTCAAGTTACCTTATGAAGGAGTATGAGATGACTTGGGTATGTGCTAAGATGAGTAGGACGCCTTACGTGCTTAGGAGGGCATCTTGTGAGTGTGCAGAAAAGGGACCCTGAGCCTTGCACTTGACAAGTGACCTTGTGAAGATAGATGAGTCGCCTGGTGAGGTTGTTTCGAAGGCACAAGTCGCCTTATGTCATAGTTGAGTTACCTTGAGTAAATGTGCAGGGTAAACTTCTGAGTCTTGAGAACCATGAGGCACCTTGCAAGTGTGGACGAGGCGACTTGGGAAGTGTACAGAAATTGGTCCTAAGACCATGCGAAAGTAAGGCGCCTTTGTCCATTGCCTTGAGGCAACTCAAGGCTTTGGAAACCATGAGATTAGGTCGCCTTGCCCAACCATAAGTCGCCTTACCCAATTGGATTTTGTACTTACGAGTCACCTCACCAAAAATTGAAAGTCGACCTGTGCCCATGGAAAAGGCTATAAAATGACTTAAATGCCCTCCAAACTCAATGAAACTTAAAATTCATAAGGGACAAGATGGTAATTTCAGCTTTACAATTAAATAAGCCTTGAACAATACCTTCAATTCTCATTTTTCTACTTTCATTCCACGAACACCTCTCTCTTTCTCGCTCCCTACGTTCATTTTCCCTCTCCCTCACATCCCTGTTGATTTCCCTCTTAACAATCAACTACCCCTCCAATTAAACCCACTCAATCAACCTTTGAAAGCCTCAATCGACGCGTGAGAAATAGGATTAAAGGGAAAATTAGGGTTTTACTCTACGAAGGGAAAGTTAGGGTTTTTAAAATCAATCTTCAAAACTCCATCCAATCCCAAAATAAAGGTAATTTCGCCTCCCTAATCTTTGATTTAGTCTCCTCATCACTAGATTGAGACTTATTTATTGAAATTTGAAGAATTTTGCTGGATATCAAAACCCTAGAAATTATGAATGATAAAATTGAATAAAAATTGAATGAAAAATTGTATGTACATGTAAAAGACATGTAAATGGTGGAATTTAGAATACACATTCTTGGATTGGAGAAAATTAGGGTTTGTGCTAATTTAGGAAAAATTCATAAACCCTAGGAATTGATATAATTTAACAATAAAATTTTTATGATTGTATTAGGATAAGCAATTGGAACCCAAGGATGGATAACATTGGAATTGATTGTGACATTGGGAATGAATACGCTCCCAAGAGATAAGTGGATAGCTATGTTATATATAAATGAGAAATTGTTTTAAATTATGATTTATGAAATGAATTTTGAAAATCAAAATTTGAAATGAATTTACAATAATTTGTGATTATGGTGTGCTCAAAAATTTGAATTAAAATAAATTTATGACTCTTGAGTTGTTCATTGAATTATTTGCACCATATTATATTTGAACATTTATTGTAATTTGTGAATTTTGCTCTATCTTATGAATTAACATGATTTGAATAATGAATTGAATTTGATAACATGGTAC
The DNA here is from genome assembly GCA_037126225.1 of Dillenia turbinata. Taxonomy (NCBI): domain Eukaryota; kingdom Viridiplantae; phylum Streptophyta; class Magnoliopsida; order Dilleniales; family Dilleniaceae; genus Dillenia; species Dillenia turbinata. Next base: position 21,884,853 of record JBAMMX010000007.1, read on the forward strand.
TAGAAAAAAGACTATAGTTTAAGTTTTTCACGGACCGGGCCATCGGGGTGGCATGGTTAAGGCTGACTTAATTAAAATCAAAGGTTTGGAAGAGACAAGATGAAGAGCCACTCAAGTCGGCCGGATGATGTGGTAACACCCCACGAAAACAATTCCGGGCCAATGCGAAGGAAAAAAGGGGATTTTGTGAAAGATTGTGAAAAAACTTCTTGACAGATTCTACCAACGGTCATTGGTAGAAAAGTGATTTTGGCAAAACTCTAAAAATACAGAAATAAAAGTTTAAATTGTTTATTGATTGAAACATGAGTCATGGTGAATTTGAATTGAATTCCATTTTTATGTACATGGTTTTATTGATCACCTAGAGATGAATTTTGATATACATGTTTAGCATCACCATCCTCACCCCTTATTCATGTTCATCATGCAAATGCACTTCATTTATTGAGTATTTTTAGTATTCATTCATCTCTTCTAAATTTTTCAGAGAAATCTTAAATTGGAGACATAAACATCATTTAGAGCCGGTCGAAGAAGTTACTTTTATTAAACCTCGATAGGTAATAGTCGTGAGATTTATTTTGGAATCTATGTTATATGAACCATGGAATGAAAGTTTTTGTACATCTCCTTATATTTGGATTTAATTGATATTTGCTTGATTCTCCTTAAACAAATATCGGTGAAATCCTTACTATTCCAATGTGGAATTTTTATTTATTTTGTTTGAGATTATATTTTATAAGGTATTTTGTTGTCATTAAAACAATTGAACTATATTGTGAATTTTGATACACATTTTAAAATTGGAGAGTTATTTCAATTATTTGGGATTGTTTGGACGGTCAGGATGGCCAATGAATGATTTGATATTTATTTTTATTCATAAAATGAGTTGGATATCGAAATACCTTGTGGTACCATGGGATACGGAGTGGGGTTAACATGTCTTTCGGGGTAATGCGGTGTTTGTTACGTGCTCGACGGGAGAATCAGGATGTGACAACCAAGGTGGAGATTTGTTAGATGGATCATCCACTTTTTTGGACCCACATCGGATTTCCTTTGAAGAAGATCTCTCGTTACTCTCAATAAATAACCCTAATCCCACATTGTTTGTAAAGTAAGACCATCCCCAAAGAATTCAAGTACATATAGGTGGTTTTGGATTAAATTTAAAATATCATCAATTCAAATGGGTTAGTAAAAGACGGTTGATTTTTTAAAGTTCCTTTTGCTATCTTTCTTGTATGATAGTCTTTTGGACCTAAGAACATTTTTTTAAAACATTTGTAGTTTTTTCTTTGATAGTGAGATTTTGTTCCTCCCTCGCCTGTGGACGTAGGTATATTTGACCGATCCATACAAATTTTGTCTATCTGTCTTTTATATTTTATCATTTTATTTTCTCTATTTATTTAATTTAATTTTATTATTTGTTTATTGGGTTGTCAAAAATCCTTCCGATTAACTTCCTATTCAGTCTAGTCTTAACAGAATCAATGAGTTTCTCTTACTTAATCTCCATTGTGTCCAATAGGTAAGGCATCTCCACCTCACTCTTTTTTTTTATTTGTCCAAAGGTGTTTGAGCCATACAATAAAAATGTGGCCTTCCCCAACCCCTACCCACTGACACTCCCAGTTATATATTATAGGCTCACTTGATAGACTCAAATCTAATAGAGAATTTAATCCAAAAGACCAATTTATTGGGTGAGAGAATCTATTAGATTTAAATATCATTTTATGATTTTGTTGGAAACCAATATGGAATTCATAACATTGTCTGCCCATTGAGAAACCAAACGTTCACAGACGGCTCTCACTCTGGACGGCTCTCACTCTGAACTCTTGACGACATCAGTTAACCCTTTTTTTTTTTGGATAACTCTCACTCTGGCACCATGTAACCCTTTTCCTCTTTAGACGACTCTGACACTGACTCCATGTAACTCTTTTCCTTTGGATGGCTCTCACTCTAACACCATATAACCAGTTTCCTCTTTTGGACAGCTCTCACTCTTATATCAGGTAGTAATTTTCCTTTTTTTTTAATGGCTCTCACTCTGCACCAAGTAGCCATTTTCTCCTTTAGACGGCTCGCATTCTGGCAGCAGATAGCATTTTTATCTTTGGATGGCTCTACTCTATTTCTTATCAAGTATCAGGTAACCCTTTTTTAGGTAGTCATTTTTTACATTAGTCTAAATCTGATACCAATTTGTTATGAGTTTACTTGATGGACTCAAACCCAATAACGAACACAACCCAAAAGACCGATCTACTGGATGAGAGAGTCTATTGGACTTAAATTCCATTTATGATTTTATTGGGAATCAACGTAAGATTCATGACGTTCTGCTAAACTCAAGACCTTGAACTTTTATTGCCCCCAAATAGACTTTGCTAGCTAAAGCATGCACTAAGTGAACACAAATAGGAAACAATGACAAATTCAAAAACCCTAGAACTACATTAATCACCGGAACCAAAAGCATTAGAAGGAAAATCAGCAAACCCTAGAATCAAACATCAAATTCTTTTAAAAATAAAAAATGAAAAAGTTCACCCAAAGATAAAAATTAAAAAAAAAACCTAGAATGCAGAGAGAGAGAGAGAGAGGGAGGGAGATCGCTGAGGTGCAGAAGCACCATCCAAGGAATGGAAGTAGAGAGAAGACGAGAGTGTGGGGTGTGGCCTTTGGTCTTCTTGGTTATGGCAGACTTGAGCTTGGGGTGTAGTGCTCTTGGCGATAAATCAATTCACCCTCCTCCATAAGATCCCGTAATTGGGCTCGTAATTCACCAACTCTCTCTCTCTCTCTCTCTCTCTCTCTCTCGTTTTGGGGGGAGAGAATTTGTAAGCGCAGGGCGCTTTCTTTTGGCGGGCGAGGAATTTTTTTAAAAAATTTATTTTAGTATTAAATATCAATTATTATCTTATTCTTTTTGTAATGATTGCAAGTTTTACTTGGTTTTTGTCGGCACAACTTTTATTGAGAAATATTAGAAATAAAATAAAGTTAAAACTTCAGCAGATTTTATTCAAATGCCCTAAAATCAAATGATGAAGAGATACATAATATATTAATATATAAACTAAAAATAAAATAGTCTTTAAAATAAATTACTTAAAATGTACACAAATAATTAAGTATTAACTAAAAAAAATTAATTAAAATAGAAGAAGAGTGCAACCATGGTTAACTGAAATTGTCCTTTACGATCGTGCCTGCATCAGGAATGGGAAGACCAGGGGAGTTGATTATAGGCATAGATAGGGGAACATGAGGAGGGAAATTGGCTTAAAGAATTTTTGGGTATGGGTCTCCAAGGTGACAAGATGCTAAGAGTTAGAGTCTCTTGCATTGCATGGGTTAAATTTGACATGACAAATGAAGATTTTAAAGTTATGTGTAGAGATAGATTTCAAAGTAAATTTTATTTTTAATGACTAAATTGTCTCATATTTTCTAAGAGACAAACCAATCTACTAGCAAGCTAAATTGCACGGAAATAAAATTGAATAAAGAAACGATACAAAAAAATGACATTTTATAAGAATATAGGAAATGAAAACGTGGTTAAATATGTAGATATAAAAAAATATAAGTATTTTATATAGATATTAATTATTTTATGAAAATAATAGAATAGTCATATCTTGTAATAAAAATTTAAAATGATCAAATATGAATTATTAATTATAAAACAAATAATATAAAAATAAAATTATAATTAAATTAATAATTCATTAAATTTGAAAAAGTATGTAAATATATAAAATATAAAGATTTTTATATAAATATTAATTAATTTAGTATGTTGAAATGCTTAAGAAATATTATAGAAATAGAAAAGGTTTTTGAAACAAGATAACATTAGTGTTAAGAAGTTTTTGTAGGAGTTTGCATGTTATACCCATCAACTTAGCCTAAGTAACAGCATTTTTAGTTGCCTTCGTACACAACATTGGGAAGGAAATGAGAAGGACTTCCCTCTTTTAGAATGGCTGCCTATTTCAAATGGTCTAATATTTTTAACGTAAAATGACTTGTGGAAGAGTATATGAACTATTTATACAATCAAAAGAGGTTCTAGAAAAAAAAAAAAAAAAAAAAAAAAAAAAGTTCTTGTAAGGACACCCGGAATGATAAAAAATTTTTGCTCAAATATTTTTTCCGAATTTTCATACTTGAAACTTTTTGGACACGTGTATTTTTACGATTTTCAAATATTATATATATATATTACATACATACATACATGCATACATACATGCACACATACATACATATATAAAAGGAGAGTTGTGACACCCCAACAACTGGATGGTATCACTGAGGACTTCTAGGAGAAGAGAAGTAAAAAAATAAAAAATCCTGTCAAATGAGCACTTAACCACTTAATCGCTGTTATTTTTCATTGTAAGATATTCTATTATTCTTAAATATATACATTTCTCTCTTTCTAATATTGGATAAAATTTTTGAGTTTTGGGTTTAAATGATGTAACTCGAATCTCACATTCTTGTCTCAGAAAATAGTTTAGTGGTCACACATTTTCTCTTAATCCCATGATCTAGTATCCTACTGGGCCTTTGTCGAGTTCGGTAGCTAATGGGTCCTAATATTCATTTTGTAAGACATCCTCTTATCCATCAATACACACGCTTCTCTCTTTCCCTTGGGCTTTTGTCGAGCTCCCCTTTCTTCATTTTTGGGCCTTTGGCTCACTAGAATATCAACTGCCTCTTCAGGCCGAAAAGACTTAACAAATGGGTTTTTTTTTTTTTTTTTGTCGTAATATAATTCATGGGTTGTAAAAATAAAAATAAAAAAATATATAAAAAAACACCTTTTTTTTGTGGAAAACAAAAAGGAAAAACCATGTATATTCATGGGTTCAGGATTCTTCCATTGATCACCAAAGCTCCCTCTGTCACTGGCCTATGAACATTCTCCTTGGAAGTATTGGCATTACAGATTTGTTACCGCAAATACAGACGGCAGATTGTGGCCCTTCATCTGCTTGATGGAGCTGCTCCTTTCCTGCCGTGGTTACCCTTTTAGGGTCACTTTTAAGACCATTATCGATTATGCATTCATAATCTATAACTTGGACATGTTCCGGAAAAGATAAGGTCATGCGTTACCTAATACTATGAGAGGAAAGGTAATTAGAGGCATTTTAAACTTGGGCGGAGATGATGCACAGGGCAAGTTTATTTTTCACTTATTATAAACGGGAGACTATCATGATTGATGTGTCTGACAATCTCCACATCTTTGGTTGTGGTTGACCCCTTGTCCATTTGTAAGAGCAAATAGTAGTTAATAATGTCCATATGTGGCAAAGGGTCCTGTGGTGGCCTAAGAAAAAATCTCATACGGTGTTGCACAGACATTATTAAGAGCATGTCTTTTTGGTAGGTACGAATACATTCAAGTCCATAGATTTTTATTTGAAGTACATGATTCTGAAAGAAGACATGTGCACATGTCAACTATGGAGAGGGGGCATATTTATTGAAAGAAAACGATGTGTAAACAAACCCCAGATACCATTTGAGTACAGTGTTGAAGATGAGCATTCTTGAACTTGTAACATTTCTTGTATGCGCAGGTTGTCTCAAAAACATGCTACAGAGCTGCTGCTTTCGCATCCCGAATAACAATATACCAATACCAATACCGGGTTCACAAACACCATTCAACTCGTATTTTCCTTTGATTAGGGTATCCTTTCACTAATTTCTGACAACGAGTTATCCTTGGGGCTCTTTTGGATGAGTCGGTTGGGGCGGGATTGATACCGATACAACAACAACCATCAAGTTTTTATTCTACTAAGTGGAGTTGACTATACAAAAATTTTTGGCTTAGTTTTACGCTGGCCGGTTACCTAATGCAGCCCTCCTCTTTTATGCTTGCTATCAATGTGGGGCTACCTAATGCAGCCCTCCTCTTTTATGCTTGCTATCAATGTGGGGCTAATAGCCATCACTATATAAAAATGCCAATCCTTGTGGTCTAACTCCTTGCCTTTTTAAGACAATGTGGATGGCTTTTTGTTGAACCTAGAACCAAAAAAATGAAATTTCTTGGGCACTAATGGCTAAGCAGTATGGTAGATTTCAGGTTTTAGATGTTATTAGTTAAATTTTGTTCTTTCTCACTTCTACTCTCTCTTCTCTGAGAGCTTTTTCCTTCTTCTTCTTCTTTTTTTTTTTTTTTTTTTTTTTTCTCCTCTTCTAGGACTTCAAATCACTTGCCTTATTGTGGCACAAAGTGTGAATGTCTTGTTGCTATGAAATGGGATGTGAAAAAGTTGAACTGAACCTTCTGCAGAGACACTCTTGTATATAGCTCTACATTTTGTGTTGCCTTAAATAAAGAAGTGTTTGTTTCTCTGTTAGACAAGGGCTATCTTGTTCAAATGACACAAAACTAAAATTAGCATTCTTTTTTGTTTATCTTGCTCTTGGTAGATTGCGACTGACACCTGCAATGGATTACCTCATACAGAATCAGTCATTTTCGAAGTAGACCTAAGCAAAAATGGACTTCCCCTAGAGGGTGCAATTTTGATAAGATGACAAGAGAAATACAAATTTTTATTTATTTATTTATTGTTTTACTTTGTGGGTGCTATAGACAACAGAAACATTCATCTATACACCACCAAAAGAATTGACAATGGTAGAGTTGAATGTTGTGTTTATGGCAACATTTTTATGGTGCATCTTTTATGTGCCTAAAAACAAATTCTCTAGCTCTAGCCCTAGAAGAAGTGAAGAAAAGAAAGTGGGAAAGCCTAAATGGCTTTTAAAGTCCAGTCCCTGTGTTTGTTTGTTTTGGTTTTCTCCCCCCTGTTTTGAGGACCCTCCAGAATTCAGAACCAAATCAAAAAGTTAGATTCACTCCTGCCATTTGGTGAGACTTGTCTGATTTTCCTTGTCCTCATCGTAGGCCCTCCCTCCATTACCAGACAGTGACCTCTCTCTCTCTCTCTCTCTCTCTCTCTCTCTCTCTCTCTCTCTCTGTGGTAGAAGACAATTTCTTAAATGAAAAGATGGGAAGGGGGATACAATTAAACACTTAGTGGACACAGGCATGGAAAGGGACATGTTTATTTTAATGGGCATTTAAATGCCTAGACATATAAACTCAATTTGTATACAGTACTGTAATTTTTCTCCGACTCAAATAAAATAATTAAATAAATAAATAGAGAAAACAAACACAAAAATGACAACATTTTAAATTCTTAAGTACGGTTACATTGATTTGCATGAAGTTTGAGATGTTTTAGAGGCTCTCTGAGATCCAAACAATATTTTAATTCACAGTTTTTGAGGATTTTTGCTCATGTTATTAATCTTGCTCTGGCTTATTCTGTAGCTTGTGTTATTAATATTAATATAAAACCCCCAGTAGCACATTTTCAAGTCTCAAATTAGTTCACGTCTCCCTTACAAAAATCTAGAGATCAGAGATGGTGTGGTGTGACAACTTCTTATAATGAAAACGGTTAGACGTTAGTACTCTTAATTAAATTTTAGATATAAAATTTGAAAATGGAAAAGAGAATTATTTCTTAAATAGGGTCTCACAGATCTTCAAATCTAATTAATCATAGTATAATTTCAAATATCGTTAATCTGGTATCAAAAAAAAAAATGAAAACAGGGTCAAGGGATGTTTGGATACAAGTGTTTTCATCTTCTTAAATTTTCTGCAAAAGCGACATTATATATGTGGCAACTAGAGAGAGAAAAACGAAGGTAAAAATTATCAAATTGAATAAATTTGTTGATAAAAGAATTAAAATTACAAATAAAATATAAATATAGTTTTTACGTTAAAATCAAAGTCCTCCTCTTGTCTTTCTTTGTCTTTATTACCCGAACGTGCCCTAATTAGTAAACCTGCTTGCGAGTAAAGAATCAATAATGAGATTTCAAAATTCAATCATAACGTGACTTAAGTTATTTTGTCACGGAAGATAAGTAATTTGGTTGGGACCCTTATGGCATCCGCTATGAATGCCATCGTTTCCGCATCATCTCACGTCCCCACCATCCCCACCTTCTCTCTCTCTCTCTCTCTCTCTCCTTGAACCTAAATAGGGTATTATGCCAATTAAATTTTGTACTTAACTTTATATCAATTGGGTATAATTCAAATTAAATATATAGTGTAAGAGAAAATGAGTGAAAATAATATAAAAAGTTATTAACCCTAATAATTCATTGGATGCACTTACAAATGATTAATGGTGCCATGAATTTGTAACTGGTAGATATCCAAAGAGTTTGGTAGGTTGGTTTCGTGGGAGGGGGTGATGGTGGAGACTACCGGTGTAGGTGTTGATTTTTCAAACAAGGAAAGGAATTCAAAGCAACACCATTGATGTTTTAGATTCTCAAATGTCACACGCCATTTCAGTCGAACACGGGGAGGAGAGAGAAAAGACGCCGACGAAATTCAAGTGCGCAAACCAGGGCTCCTTATTGATGGTACAAAAGTCCAAATACTACCAAATCCTGGTCCATAATCACAAAGATCACAAATCACCGGGGAGTCTTTTAGAAAGCACCCGAGATGACCGAGCACTTACTCGATCAAACACTCTCAGCCCTAGGTCAAACACTCTTGGTTATTGATGGAACATGGCTCCAAACCCAAACCAAAAGAAAGAATTCTCAAAAAACTCACAAAAGACGCTTACAAACAATTATTTTACGATCGTCATGATAATTTACCGAAAAATCTTAGTCGTCCAAATCGATTTATCAAACGATAAGGTCTCAGTCCCCCCGCCAACCAAGCGTAACTCACCGAACAAAGGTAATCGCCCCGATCGGACAAGCAGACATCAAATCTTCAATCAAACAGGTGTCGAAGATCCCTTAATCGATCGAGCGACCAAACGATGTGCAACACTCCGAGTGATTCTAAAGGAAAGTCAGGATTTCCTTAACTTCAGTCTCCTATTTCATAACGACAAATTTAGGATCTTTCAAGGAAGGAAAGCACCCCTCCAAAAAATGGTAGTTCTACTGATAAATGAGGATCGTAATCAACTCATAATATTAACCTCCGAGATTCTCAGATCAGTTTGATAAGGAAGGTAGGGTTGAAATCCCCCAGTGGCGCATGTCTCTCAGAGGTGTAAGTTTTTCCAAAAACTCTCAGAACAGGATACTCTCTCTAGACCTAATACTCTGGACACACTGATCATAGGGAAGTGTCTTCTCTCAATTTTCAGTATGTTTCTTTCAATCGAAAACCGCTCTTTACTGACTTGAGTGTCGGAGTCTCTCCGTCGGAGTATCCTTCGGCAATTTTTACATGTGCATCCACCCATTGACGGCTATCGTTCGGGTCAAGAAAGAGCTGATATTTATGGAGCCATAACCCACCTCCAACAGATTGGCGTCGTCCGTGGGAACAGACTGATTCTCTGAAATCTTATGATGATACTCGCAACGGTCATCTCCGACACAGTACCCGCCAAAAGAAGAAGGCCAATCATAAGTTTTGATGATGATGACCTTCCAATAGAGATAGATCTTTGTCGTGATGACCGTATTGTTATCACCCTCAAAATATACTCCTATACTGTAAAAAGGGTCCTCGTTGATCAGGGAGTTGATTGTGATCTCCTCACCTGGGACGCCTTCTACAAGATGGGTTTCAATCTATCTCAGCTTTTGTCATCTACCGGATCCCTCCAAGGGCTTTCAAACGAGCCTACTTATCCTGAAGGCATCATTTATCTTCCTGTGACCCTAGGAAGATCCCCTAATCACGAAACCACTCCCGTCCTTTTCTATGTGGTAAAACTCTACTCTCCCTACAATGCCATACTCGGCAAACCCAGTCTGAACGATCTAGAGGCGCTACCGAGCACAAGACACATGAAAGTAAAGTTCGGAATACCGCTAGGGGTGGCTACCATAAGAAGCGACCCTGACCCCTATATCCTTTTCGCGACACAAGGCGTATAAGAAGCTTTTCCGGTCGACGCTCTGGAACCTAGAGAAGACACTGAGCCAAGAGTCAAGCCTAAACCAGACGAAAAAACGATCGAGGTCCTTTTGACAAATGTCCTCAGTCAAACAGTCAGGATATGAGCCAACTTATCACCTCCCTTACGAGAGGCCTTGGTCGCTTGTTTGCAATGACACTCGAAAGTCTTCGCATGGACTCCAGAAGACATACCTGGCATAGACCCGTCGGTCATAGCCCATAAGCTAACCGTTAATCCCGACTTCAAACCGGTTAAGCAGAAGAAGAGGGTATTCGCCCTCGAACGCCAATGCGCCATCTAGGAAGAGGTTCAGAAGTTGTTGACAACAGGATTCATTCGCGAAGTTAAGTATCCCGAGTGGTTGGCTAACATAGTCTCGGTGAAAAAAGACTAATGGCAAGTGAAGGATGTATATAGAGTTCACCGACCTCAACAAAACGTATCCGAAGGATAGTTATCTATTCCCCAATATTAACAAGCTTGTAGATAACTCCTCGGGACACCAACTTTTGAGTTTTATGGATGTCTATTCTGGCAATAACCGATCTGAATGGCGCCTGAAGACGAAGAAAAGACCAGTTTCATCACCAAATTCGATACATACTATTACGGGTCATGCCTTTTGGCCTGAAGAACGTCGGATCAACTTTCCAACGGCTGGTCAATATGGTTTTCAAAGACCAATGAGGTAGGAACGTCAAAGTTTATATCGACAACATGCTCGTAAAGAGCGTTACAAAAGAAGCTCATATCGCAGATCTTGAAGAGACCTTCCAGACTTTAAAACGATACAATATGTGGCGAAACCTAGAAAAATATACATTCGGGATCGATTTCGAAAATTTCCTGGGTTTCATGATCACCGACCGAGAGATAGAGGCCAACCTCGAAAAATTACAAGCAATATTAGACATGACACCTCCCAGACACTCAAAGAAGTGCAATGCCTGACTGGTCGAATAACATCCCTAAGCTGATTCATGTCCAGAGTAGGCGAAAAGTACAAGCCCATATTTGACGCGTTGAAGAGATCCTAACAGTTCGAAAGGACGTCCGAATGTCAAGCAGCTTTCGAACGACTGAAAGAATATTTGATGCAACTATCGCTGCTCTCGCAGCCCATTCTCAGGGAGGAACTTTACCTGTATTTGGTCATCTCCGAACGAGCACTCTATTCCGTAATGGTGAGATAGGAGTCCACCACACAGAAATCAGTCTATTACATCAGCAGGATACTGAAAGATTCTAAAATTAACTACCGGCTGATTGAGAAGATAACATATGCTTTGATTGTCTCAATGAGGCGCCTTTGACCGTATTTTCAGGCCCATACCATTGAGGTACTCACCGATCAACTGCTGAAGCAAATCCTCCTGAAGAGAGATACGTCAGGACGGCTCATCAAGTGGAGTGTGGAGCTAGACGAATTCGATATCTAGTACTGACCACAACCCGCAATAAAGGGCCAAGCACTGGCCGATTTTATTCTTGAATGCACTTTGCCCACGGTGTCTGAAGGGCAACTTTCTAGCCATCAAGAAGAATGGGTCACCCCCGAATGGACTATCCATGTGGACGGATCATCAAATTCTTTAGGAAGCGGCGCCGGACTCATATTGGTAGGACAGAACGATTTTAAGGCAGAGTACGCTATCCGCTTTGATTTCCAAGCCACCAAGAACCAATCCGATTACGAAACGTTGCTAATGGGCCTCCGGATCGCCACCGACATGGGAACGAAATGTCAGGGTGTTTACGAATTGCTAGTTGGTTGGAAGCAAATCGAAGGTGTTTATGAAACCAGAAACCCGATCATGGCGAAATATTTAAGTAAGTTGCATGAGACGATGGACCGATTAGGCAAAGTACACATTCAACAAATCCCTCGTTCGGAAAATGCGTAGCCTGTCGAAGCTGACTAGTTCCAATTCAGTTGTTTCTAGTTGAATGGTATATATTGAAAGTCTGCCGCATCCCAGCATCGACGAGTGTAAGGAGATCCTCTCAATCGATCAGCCACCTAGTTGGAAGGACCCTATAGAAGAGTACTTAAGACACGATCACCTGTCAGAATCCCCGGGAGAAGCAATAAAACTGAAGTGAAAGACCGCATACTACGCCATAGTCGATGGGGTTCTCTACCGCAAGTCATTCACTCACCCGTATCTTGTGATGTCTGACTCTTGAAGAGGGAAATTATGTCATTCGAGAAATTCACGAAGGAATCTACGGCAATCATCTGGGTACTCGAAATCTAATCTATAAGGCCCTTCGATAGGGATACTACCGACCGACCATGAAGGTTGATTCTAACAACTACGTCAAAAGGTGCAATAGATGCCAGCACTTCTCATTGGTTCCTTGGCTACCCTCCACCGAGCTAATCCAATATCCAGCCCTTGGCCATTTGCTCAGTGAGGCATGGACATCCTCGGATCGTTTCCTCCAACCACGGGATAACTAAAATTCTTGATTGTGGTGATCGACTACTTTACGAAATAGGTGGAAGCCGAGCCTTTAGCCCAAATCACGGCCGCCAAAGTCCAATCTTTCGTGTGGACTCATATTATCACCCAGTTTGATATACCGTGTGTCCTTATCATGGACAACGGGAAGCATTTCAACAACCAACGCTTCTGGGAGTTTTGTGAGAAACTAGAGATTCAACATAGATTTTCATTGGTCGCTTACCTACAAACCAACGGACTGGCTGAAATAACCAACCGAACGATCCTATAAGAACTAAAGACAACGTTGGACGACGTTAAGTGGCAATGGGTCAAAAAACTTTATGGCATCCTTTGGTCGTATCGTACTACCCCTCGAAGGGCAATGGGAGAAACACCCTTCAATCTGACTTACGGAAGTGAAGCAGTTATACCCATAAAAATAGGTATTCACTCACTCCGAATAGCTCATATGATATCGGGCAACATAAACGCACCCTACGAGAAAGGTTGGACTTACTTCCAGAATTGTGGGAATCTGCATCAACACGAATGGCAACCTATCAGCAACAAATGACCCTGTATCATAACCGAATGGTGGTTAGAAGCCGAACATTCAAACCCGGAGAATTGGTGCTATGAAAAGTGGAGGCTACCGGTCAACAGCAGCCCGGGGGTAAGCTCGCCCCTAATTGGGAAGGTCCGTATCGAGTACATTCCATAGTTTGACCAGGAACGTACTAACTTGACAACCTAGATGGGTCAGCGATACCTAGGACTTGGAACTTGAAAAACCTATGCATATACTATCAATGAGTCTTAGCGCTATCCAACAGCCGGGAGGTCTTTCTTAGGCATAACTTAAAAATTACCTATCGGAGGGCCTTAATCGCCCAACTTCTACCAATCGTATGCGTCATCAAGAGGGGATGTAACTCCCCGGACGGGTGGACGCGGCCCACAACTTAAAAATTTCCTATCAAATGGCCTCAGTCGCCCAGTTTCTACCAATCATACGCATCGACAAGAGGGGATATAACTCTCAAGACGGGTGGATGCGGCCCACAACTTAAAAATTTCCTATCGGAGGGCCCCAGTCGCCTAGTTTCTACCAATCGTACGCGTCGTCAAGAGGGGATGTAACTCCCTGGATGGGTGAACGTGGCCTACAACTTAAAAATTTCTTGTCGAAGGCCCCAGTCGCCCAGCCTCTACCAATCATACGCGTCGTCAAGAGGGGAAGTAACTCCCCGGAAGAGTGGACGCAGCACACAACTTAAAAATTTTCTATCGGAGGGCCCCAATTGCCCAATCTCTACCGATCGTACACGTCGTCAATAGGGAATGTAACTCTCCGGACGGATGGACGCAGCCCGGAACAAAAAATTTTTCCTATCGCTCGAAAGGCCTCATTCGCCCAGTTTCCACCATTCACACAGGTTGTACAAAAAATTTTTGATCAGCAAAAGACTTAAAGGAAAGATCTGCTTTGACAATGACTGAAGAAAGACATATAACCAGACAAGGAATAGAAAAGGGGAAGAAGCAAAATTCAAGAAAGTAAAATACCATCTTTTCGTTTGCACAAGACCGCGCTCGGTTACAAAAGAATATACACAAGCCCCTAGGTCGAATTAATTACACTAAGAGAAATACATAGTAATGTTCTTCCACAAGCAATTCTCAGCAATTGTCATGGAATAAGGAAATGACCTAACAACCAAGGAAGAACACAATCCCCATGCTGGACAGTACGACAATGTATCGCTAGGGATAAGAGGAGGCAAGTTCGGGTTTTGTCCCACCAAAGCGACCCGAACTCGACCTACCCATCCAAAAAATAGTATGAGAAACATTCTCACTGCGTCTGGATGTCGAGGGCCAACCGGAGAAGGCCATGCAAGGCGATACAAGATACACCCCCTCGTTGGCAAGGGATCAGATTATGCTAACCAAAGTGAACTGTCAGCATAATGAGATCCCATTCCAATAGTCCTCTTCTTTAATAAGATCTCATTCCAACAGAATTCACCTCAATCAAGGAGCATTGCAAGCTACAACACCTTGCAAATTGACTCTCGGAAAGGATCATTCTCAACCAAGCAACCATGAAGGAGAAGTATCAATCCTTTGCGAAAGAAAGTGGATGCGCATAATGGCTATTTATAACAGTGAAAAGGAGAAGTCTCAATTAATTCAAGGAAGATGAAACGAATCAACACAAACGCAAGTCATAAATACCGAAGTAAATTGTCTTCGATTACCCATGAAGAAAGTCGTATCTAATGAGACATACCCACGCTCCTAGCATGCAAAAAGGGCGAATCAGAATGGCCGAGCATCCCTATACATTCATAACGTACGAAACACGCTTCACAGATCTTTACTTATGAGTTTTCTTTTCTTAAAAAGTAATAAGTTTGGGGCAAATGATGGGACATAACCCAAGGCCCATACCAAAAGAAAGAATTTTCAAGAATCTCATGAAGGACACTAATAGACCAGTACTTGACGATCGTCATGATAATCTACCGAAGGGCCTTAACCGCCCAGATTGATCTGTCAAACGATAGGGCCTCAGTCATCCCGCCAACCAAACGTAACTCACCGAACAAAGGTAATCGCCCTAATTGGACAACCAGACATCAACTCTTCAATCGAACGAGTCTCGAAGATCCCTTAATCGATCGAGCGACCGAACGATGTGTAACACTCCGAGCAATTCTAAAAGAAAGTCAGGATTTTCTTAACTTCAGTCTCCCATTTTATAACAGCAAATCATAGATCTTTCAAATAAGGAAAGCACCCCCTCGAAAATGGTAGTTCTACCGATAAATGAGGATCGAAATCAACTCATAATATTAACCTCTGAGATTCCCGGATCAGTTCGATAAGAAAGGTAGGGTTGAAGCCCCCCAACGGCGCACGTCTCTCAGAGGTATAAGTTATCCCAAAAACTCTCAGAACAGGGTACGCTCTCTAGGCCTAACATTCTGGGCATATTGATCACAGGGAAGAGCCTTCCCTCAATTCTTAGTCTGTTTCTTTCAATCGAAAATCGTTCTTTACTGATTTGAGCGTCGGAGTCTCCCCGCCGGAACACCCTCCAGTGATTTTTACAGGTGCATCCACCCATTGACGGTTACTGTTTAGGTCAAGAATGAGCTGTAACTGTGGAGTCATAACCTACTTCCAACAATTACTATTCAGTCGAACATGCTAGACCCCGATTGATCAAACTCTTTTGATTAAACCTCTAGGTTGCTACCGAGTGTTTTTCCCACGAATAACGTCTCCATCAAATAAATTAAAATTATGATCACCCGAGATTTGAATCTTCTATAATCTCGCATATAATCTCACTAGATAATGAAGAAAATCTCCATGACCACTTAAATTTTTTTTAATCCCGTAAAATCCTAAATTTTTTAAGAATTTTTTATTACAGTCACTGGAATTTTGAAAAATTTCTAACAATCTCTTCATAAAATAATTAAGGTTTTTACACTCTCAAATAAGTGACTAGTCATGCATGCTATATATACTAGATACGTTCATGCACTCGATATATATTACAGAGAAACAGCACAGAACAAATCTAAAACTCTTCACAGTCTATTTTCTCTCTTTTATTACTTTTTTTAACTTGAGCGTTGGAGTTTTTTCTATTGAACCACCTTCGTCGAGTATTTTGCTGGTCATTCCATCCACAAAGATCAAGAGGACACATCGGCACCAACTTCCCATTCGGATTGAAAGAGTAGCTCTATTTGTGAAGCAAACCCGCTTCCAACACTCGTAATCGACGACATTATCTTTAGCAAATTTGATTCCACATGGTGTAGACAGAGACTAGTAGAGATCCATTAAGTGATTTTCGATTTACTAGAAAACTGATTGCAGGCACAAGTTTGGAATACCATGTCCCTCGATTGAAATGGTTGCTCAAAGTGAATACAATAAATATTTTATAAATATAACAACTTTACTCTTTTCTTTTTCATTAATTCTACTAGAAAGAGAAATTATGTATAGAAGTATATCAACTATTTAATGATTATTTAGTATTTTAATTAGTATTCTGGTAATAGAATTATTTAAAATTTAGGATTCAAATCAGATATTTTATGACAGCTGATATTTTTTTAACGACATTTTATGATAGTTGATAGTCTTATAACAACAAAAAGGGTAACAATATCTAACAACCCTCCACACCCTTTTGTACAACAAAATTCACAAGATTTAACTCATCCACATGATTAATTTATCACCTTGTACAAATTTCATTAGAAATCAATTTTACCCTCTGATCATTTGAAAAAGGCCAAAAGAATTCTAATCTTTTTACTGATTATGGGTAGCTAATTATAATAGACCGAATTAGTTCCCGAGGGGAGTTTAGTGGCAACAGCTCCCTCTCCCGATCTCGTAATCTGGGATTTGATTTTTATTATAACAAAATAATAATAATAATAATAGATCGAATGATCAATTAACAAGCCAGATAATGCACTAAACAAAAAAGGGTTGTTAAGATTCTATTGCGATGGAGCTCTCATTGTGGTATTCAAAGAAAAGGTATGCAATAACCTGTGATATGAACCCTCTATATCCTATCCTTACTTTTAAAAAGCAATTAGAGTTTGCCATTAACCACTGGGATTATGGTCATTCTTTTTATAGTTTTGTGGACAGCATGGAAAAGTAGGGTTTCCTAGTACAAAAACCAGGTTTTCATGAGTTATTTTCTCCTAACCTTATGATTTTGATTTCAAAAGTTCCAAGGCATCAAGTTGGGGTTTCTTTGTAATCTTGATTAAGAAGATTACAATCATGGTGTCAAAATCATCTTTAGCACCTTCTTCCATGTTTTCCCTTTCATGAAGCACATCATACTGATTTCTTTGCCCACTGAAACACTTAGGCAGCTCCTTCTAAACCCACCGCTTTGCTATTGCTTGAAAGGCAACAGATAGCATTATAATGGGACATTACTCCTTGGATTTGGTGATTGGAAAAGAAAAAAATATATATCTTGAGAGAGAGAGAGACCACTCACTACAAAATAAGAGCATTATGTTGATGGTCAAAAATCGTCAGCAAAAGACTCAAAAAGTGTCGCTAACACTTTCTCCAATGAATGAAATATCAGTGGAGTATATACCAGTCGAGATAGAGGTATTCTGATGGTTTGTGCAACCGTTGTAGCATGCCGGATATATTGTGACATTTTTAAAAAATGTCGGTAAAAGTAGTTTTTTTATCGTCAGGTAATAGGTTGTTAGGAAATAGTAAGATTTTTATTATCGATTACCATATATTACAAAATGTTACTATTTTTACCATCTGTTTTCATAATGTGAAGAAAAATCACTCATTTTATTATCGGTTACCATATGTTACGAGATGTTACTATTTTTATCATCGGATACATTGACTTAGGAGAGGTTATTCTTTTACCATCAGTTATCATATGTGACTATTTATATCATCGTTATCATCATGTTAGGAGAAATCACTACTTCCATCGTCAGTTACCCTTAAGTTAGGAAATATACTGATTTATCATCGGTTCTCATATATTATCATATATTACTATTATCATCGGTTACGATTGAGTTAAAAAATATCACTAATATTATCACCGCTTATCATATGTTACAAGATATTAATACTTTTATCCTCTGATATTTTTGAATTAGGAAAAATTAATGATTTTATCATCAATTACCATGTATTACAAAATGTTACTATTTTATCATCGGTTACGTGTGTTGATCAATGTGGGGGCGGGCGCCCGCATATGGGGGCGGGCGCCAGGACCGCACCTTGGCGGGCACCCGCGTATAGGGGTGGGCGCCAGGACCCCCCCTTGGCGGGGGCCCGCGTATGGGAGCGGGCGCCAGGCCCCCCTTGGCGGGTGCCCGCGATGGGAACGGGCACCAAGCTAGTGTCTCTGTATGTCACCACATATCAAATGGCTCAGTCTCTATATCACCACATATGAAATATTTTAATAAAATAGGTTTTTTTTTTTAAATAGTATAGAGACCATAAAATAACAAAATTACAAAAATAATATAAATTGATATACAAGAATAATTGATATATTAAATAGAACGAGGGATACATATAAGACAAAAAAAAAGATTGCATGTCCCACAATTTGAAGGCATAATCTCAGCAGCAATTTGAAGGCATAACCTCAGCAGCATCAAATCTATGCAGGTGACCAACTTTATTCACAATCTTTAATCCTTCATGTCAATCTGTTAATAAAAATTAATAAAAATTAATAATGAAATGAATATAATTACGTAGTACATTATAAGAAATGGTTGTAAATAAAAATATTACCTTTTGGATGGATTCAGATGGCGTTGATGATGGTTGTCTTTTATGTGCACTCCCAGGTATTGAAGAAACCTAAAAATGGATAATTGTGATTCTTCATGGTCAGCTTGCTTTCATTTATTTCATCCCATAATCATAACTAGAAAAATTCAAAATCTTTTAGAAGAAGAATATAGTAAAATGTAGTAAAACCCATAATAACTTTTTTTTTAAAAAAAAAAAAGTGATTACCTTTTTGTAAAATTTTGCAAAGTTGTTGGTATGGTAGATTTGTTGCGGTGAAAGGTTGAGTGAGAGGTTTAGATGGGTTATGGGAAGAAAAACTTTAGTCAAGTTACAATTTTTATAGATTTTGAGAGGAGAGTTTTTGGAGGGAAGAAAAAGCTGCCACTTTCACATACAAAATTTCAAAATTTCGTGTTTTTTTCCCGCTTTGTTTTTCATAATTTTACTCTTTACCCTTTTTTTTTCACATTTTTACTTTTACTGCTTTTTTTACTATGTTGTTCTTAATTTGTTTTTTTTTCTCATATTTTTACTCAATACTATATATTTAGATTATTCAAAAATATCACTTACTACATTACATTTCATTTTGTGCAATGGTGTAATATAATAATTATTTAAATATAATAATTATCTTTAAAGGTAAAACAATTAAAAATAATTAATTTATATAATTAAATATAATTATTTACTTAACTATTTTACCTTTAAAAAAATATTGAATTAATATATATTATAGAGTAACAATACTAATATAATTATTTATATTGTGATTAGATTATATATAAAAAAATAATAATAAAAAAAAACAAACAGGACAAGCGCCAAGCAAGGGTTGCCTGCCCTTTGTGTTTTGCAAATGAGAAGGGCGGGCGCCCGCGTATGGAGGCGAGCGCCAAAACCCCCTATGGCGGGCCCCCGCTTATGGGGGGCGGGCGCCAGGTGCTCTCGTTATATTATATATCATTGGTTATTATTGGTTACTATATGTTACTATATAGACTCGATCATCAGGGTCGTTATGTTGATTACTATTGGTTATTAATATATTACCATATATTATTAAATTTATAATATTTGTGTAAAATATTATCCCAAAAAATTAATAGTATATAAATAAAAATTAAAAAAGTAAAATATATTTTTAGCGCCGGTTTTTGTGTCAAAAAATTATTAATTAAAATTATTATTATTAATTATTTTTTAGAATTTATAAAAAATAAAATAATAATGATAATTAATTTTAGATTTAGATTTTTTTCATATAAACTACATAATATTGATAATCTTGCCTATTTTAAATATTATACTAATATAGAATACAAGAATATATAATATAATAATATATATATTTTAGAATTATTTATTATTTATACATATATATATAGTATAATAATATATATAAAAATATATATATATATATAGTGAAGGGCGGGTGCCCGACAGCCCAGGGAGGGCACCTGCCCTCTTTTTTTTTTCTTTTATTATTTCTTATTTTTAATTTTAAAAAATAATACATAAAATAATATATAATTAAAGATAAATAATTATTAATTAATTATGTAATAATAATTGTTTAAATATAATACTATGTCATACAATAATTGTTTAAATATAATAATTATTAACAAATGATTTAAAGCTAAAATAATTAAAAATAATTAATTTATGTAATTAAATATAATTATTTAATAGTTTAGATTAGATTAAAAAAAAAAAAAAAACAAAGAAACAAGGCCTAGCCCCTTTAGCAAGGGCAGCAAGGCTACCTAGCGCCTGCCCACTTTGTCTTTCTTTTTTTTTTAATTTTGAATTTTTTTAATTGTTTTGTCAGAAAAAATAAAATATTAAATCGTTGTAGAACATATAATATAATTAAAATTATACTATAATTTAATAAGTAATATTAATATATAGTAGTATATAATTTAATATTAATGTGTTAAAATATAATATAATAATATGTAATACAATAATATAAAATATAATACTATGTATATAATATTAATATAATAATAATATTTGTTATAATATAATATATTAATATATAATATAACAACAAGTTATACTAATATATTAGTAATATATAGAAATATATATTAATATAATAGTAATTATTTTACAAGTTAGTCTAAATATCTCAACTAAACAATATAATAGTAATTATTTTACAATTTCGTTTACAATTTAAAATGTAATAGTGTAATTAATTATGTGAGTATAATTAACTATATGATATTTAATATTATTTAATTATATTAGTTTAATTAATTATATTGATAGATTAGTTTTGGATTTTATATAAAATTATATAATATTTTCATTTTTTTATTTGTTATTTTTGTTGAAATTTATATAAAATTATATCATATAATTAATTTTTAGAATTTGATATAATTAATTCTTAGAATTTACTTTTTTTTTGTTTTTAATGATTATTAAAAAAACACGAGTAGTAGAGATGACATTTACCACTACTTACCACCATAGTTATTATTTACTGATACCACATGGTCACTGTATTACCACTACGTATTGTTAGTTACCACTACTTACTACTGGATGTCTGCATTACCACTACTTACCACAAATTGTCACTACTTATCACTACCACACCACTACTTATCATAAATTATTACTACTTACCATTAGCACGCGATGCTCACGAGGGTGCACAGGCACCCACATTACCACTAATAATTTCTTTTTTTATTTCTTAACATATATAATATTATTCATAATATTAATAATAATATAATTGATTAAATAAAATCAAAAAATTTGTAATATAACATAACAATAATTAATCATATAAAAAATTAATCCAAGTGAAGAAATATTATAATGTACCTCGAGGAAGAAGTAAACTATTTTATACCAGTTAACTATGTTAACTAGTTTGATAAATTCCAATCGGATAAATCACATTTTATTGTCTTAACCAAACTTAAATGGATGCATATTGGATATTGATTATTAGATTATATAATATTGATAATTACTAATTTATATAATTATATAGTATTATTTAAATTACTAATGCTACTAATATTAATTTTCATTACTAATTTTATCTAATTACTAATATTGAATATCATTTACTATTATTTAAATTAATAATATCCAATTTATTAATGAATTGTGTAAGAATTGTCAAAGTAAGGCTATATATTATGTATTAATTAGTTACATGATTTCATATTATAATAGTGCTCCACAATGGCACGGTACTATTGAGTTTATCTTAAATAGCATTACATATAATAATGTAGTAATGTAAATTCATATTACGTTAATGGTGCTTTTGTATACCACAAAAACAATCCAAATTAGTTCTTTTCTCCTATCCAAGTATTAATTCTAAATTGTATAAATCTCATTTCAACAGATGGTGGACAAACTCTCTGTTTTTGATCCAATGATTGGGAGGTAATTAAAACGAACTCTTAAATGGACATTTAGGGTAAACAATAGGATGAATTAGAATTGGAGGATATTAAAGGCGAGAAGCTATAAAGAGCTAAAAATTATGTAGGAAAGTTAGGTTTTGAAAGAGAATGAAGAATTGAAAGCGGAAGTTATGTTTAAAAAAGAAAAAAAAATTGTGTGACAATTTAAGAGAGAATCGAAGGCGGGAAGCGAGAATCGAAGGCAGGAAGCGGGAAACAGGAATCGAAGGTGGGAAACGGAAATCAAAGGCGGGTAAGAACAATTTAAATTATCACTATATATTACTACTAGTTACTACTAGTTACAACTATACACTAGTTATTATAAACTTACTATATTTTACTACTAATTACCACTATATTTTTAATATCAATTTTCGTAAAGTTATCCACAATTTAAGTTACCATAATTATCATTATTGATCACTATATTACTACTAATTATATTTAATTTACCATTATATTACTATTAACTATCACTATATTACTGCTGATTATATTATACCACAATGTAGCTTACCACTGATTACTATTTGTTATAACTATATTACTACTAATTATGAAAAACTTAACACAATTAAAATTACTACTATATTACTATTAGTTATCACTATATTACTACCATTTAACATAAACTTAATATAATTTAAATTACTACTATTTTACTATTAGTTATCCTAAACTTATCACAATTTTAGTTACTACTGTATTACTACTAATTATGAACATAATTTTTTACAAAATTACAATATTACCTCTACCTATAGTGTTGACAACAATTAATAATTGTTTTAATTAAAAATCTTTTTTACAAACGGTGCATTAATTAGGTTAGTATAAGTATAAACTTATATCGATGATATGATTTAACCGTTACTAAAAAAGCTCATATAATAACTTTTTCCAAACCATCACTAAAAATTGTAACATTTGTCGATGACAAATGATAACTGTCTGAATTATAGATGACATTTACAAATGGTAAAATATATTAGTCAGTATAGATGAAAAATTTATACAAACGGTATTGTTAAGTGATAGAAAAGAAGAGTTATATAGTGATTGTTTTTAAATTATCTCTATACACTGCTATATTTAAGGACCACAACTAATAGTCGTCAAAATTGAACATCAGTTTTTATAGACGGTTTTGCTACTTTACTAACGGTTGATAAATTTTTTCTGACTGACAACTTTATATCATCAGAAAATGTATACATTTCCTAACGATTTCGTCGAAAGTGTTTCTAAAGATCATAAAAAACCATCACTAAAATTCACCGACAATAAAAGTCATCGTCTATAGATTGCTTTAATTTTGTAGTGACTGATCAAAGGCTTTAACTTCATTAGTCACCCATTAGGCATCAATTAACAGAAATCATTAGTCACCCATGAAGATTAAAATAAAAATGATTTTTATTTCTCTTGTTTTGACGTATGAAGCAATCACCATGGATTGAAGTACAAGTGTTTGTATGCAACCATAAAATGTTTTGTAAACCAGTGATTCAAAATTTTCCACCTGAATAAGCATTTACCAATGTATTATAATGTCGGTACCATGTAGAGTCAAGTGACATGAGCAACCTCATAAAATAACAATTCCTCCCCCACAAATATAAGTTACAATAATTAAGAGCTTGAGAGATAATGTCTCTTCTACAAATGTTTTGATGATACTCGTACTAACTATCAAACAAATTTTCATGCGAAAATTTTCGAATCGAGATTGGGTTAGAATCACTTATCTCTTTCTGACCATTGGGTATCCTAGGCCAAGAACATGTCACAAAATTGGATCACCCCCTATTATTCACAATCCAAATGCCATTTTGGTGGTGTAATGATCATCAACATCAACTCTCTTTCAAGCCCCTTAGTTTATTTCCCTCACTTTATGTTTCTCAAAAAGAATGGTTTCCCATTTTTTCATGTTCATTCATATATTAAGAAAAAGGAAAATAAAATGCAAAGAAGCACCCTTCCTTTTAGGTTCACTTTCATACCCGTAGAAGGAGGCTTTTTTTCTTTTTGGCATCATTTTCTTTGAGAGAGAGAGAGAGAGGAGTTAAGGGGGGTTGTGGGGGTAGTTATCAAAAACCACCCCAACCCCATTTTTAAATTCAAAAACAAATGAGGGGGCGAGTCTACCGTCATGGGTGGACCCGCCCCATACTCCTACATCTCTCACTCGCACATGAAATCTAGATTCGCATATAATATGATCATTACTATCGAACACCAATTTCGTACAGGCAAGAGGACCGTGTGATTTGCTAGAATATCAAGAGTTTTAGAACTATATACCGATTAAGGATATATAACAGCTCATCGTCAAAGTGATGATAAGGATATCGTATCTTGCTATACCCTAGATCTCTTCTTACTCGACACAGTCAGTGTATTTCTCATCTCTCAAAATAATATAAGAGTATATTTAACTCAAATTCAATCATATATTCACAATTACGTCTCTAAACACTAAGTCACAAACATAATTGGTCAACCTGTGAATACAGAGTAATGTGTCGGTAAAAAACTGTCTTCCTTTCATACTACTAACTTTTCACTTTATCTTAACTGTTTTCCTAGATATGTACCGTCAAACCGAATCATCCATGGCTTCTTAGTGGCATGTTAAAGTATCAATACTAAAATAAAATTTCAAGAGACCGACAAAACTCCTAAAGGTATAAAATTGAGGTTGAGTATAAATCTTTGAGTCTCACACAATGAGATGGACATAATGAAATAAAGAGTGATGTACCATCCATTATTCATATAGTCACATTACCATAAGTGGTATGAAACACGTGCTACGATACTTTTTTTTCATTTAGAAACATATGTCTTTTTTTCTAAAATAACGCATCGTACAGGTCTTAGTACAAGTATACACAACACTTGATCTGAGGTTTCCTTTTTATAAATTCTCCAAAATCTCACATTATCAAGGAAAACTCACACCTAACTATTCGACAAGTTTAATGGATTATGGAGAATCAATTTTAATTACCATGTGTGTAGTACATTTAACTGATAATCTCATCTTAGTATACATAACTAAGGCGGCTTATATGTGTATTAATCCACCACAAATTAACACGCCTCATCTCTACATGTCACACAGACATTAGAGGCGATTGCTCGTGTCAAAAAGCCAAGTTCAAAACTTCCACAACATGCTTTTAATTCCAAACACAAGAATTTTTGACACAAAAACAAAATTCAAATGTCATCAAATATGAGCATTACAAATATATACTTTCTATATATAATCACAATCACTACCACAATAACAAATATTGTCATAATCTACATAATTCATGTCATCTAACATGTCTCACAAACATGTCTTTAGGTATTGACCTCCGAAAAAAGGATAAACCACCACAAAATGCATAGATACTTATCTCAATGTCATTTCTCTCTTTTCAATCACGTCTCTGACAAGATTGATTTTTGTATCTATGTTTGGTTTTGCTATCATATTTGGAGTCTCTTGTGCAAGCAATAGCTAACTTATTGTCACAATGAATCGTCAAACTCCCACTGAGTTGCTTATTACTCCTAAATATTACAACATCCACTTAACCAAACTCATTCTCTGAACTATGGAAGTATTGACCACAAATTCTGCTTCCATCATGGAAAATAATACAAATGTTTATTTCTTACTATTTCATGAAATATCGCTGTCATTGAGCAAGCAAACACAACTAGAGGTAGATTTTCTCTCATCTAAATCACCTCCCCAATCAACATTCGTGTATCCTTTCAATACTAGATCCTTTCCTTAGTAATGAAGGAAATAATCTGCAATTCCGCTCAGTTATCCCAACATCCTTTTCACAATAATCCAATCATTCTACCTAAATTGGACAGATACATGCCGACCAAATCTCATAGTATAACAAATATCAGAACGTGTACACATCATAGTGTATTTCAAGTTCCCAACTGTACTAGAATATAGTGTTTCGAAACTTCATCTATTCATTAGGAGTTTTAGGCATATGTCATTTCTTGAACTATCATCTATAGTCACAGGAGTATTAGTAGGTTTGTAATTTTTTAAGCTGAATTGTTCCAAAATCTATAATATAAGACTTTCAAAATAACTTCAGTAATCTTCTGAAACGATTTCTCTGGGATTCAATTCCCAATCTATCTCACCTATATCCTTCACAAAAAAAATGAAGAATAATAATTTCAAGTTCTGAAACACATATTCCTCATCATTCGCGGATAACAATATGTTCTTCATATATATAAGGATAGAGTTATAAATTTGTCATTGGACTTTTCAAATAGAAATAATGATTTTCACTTATCATGACGAAATCATAAGATATCACATTTCTGTGAAAACTTAAATACCATTATCTTGAAAACTGTTTAAATCCATCAATTGATATCTTCTTGGCCTTTAATGACAAAACCCTCTGGTTGTGCCATACAGTCTCCTTTCTCAAGTTCACCACTGAGGAAGGTAGTCTTCACATCCATTTGACATAATTCCATATCCAAATTGGTCACTATTGTTAACTACACGTGAATAGAGATAAATCTCACAACCGGAAAAAGGATTTCCTCATGATCAATACTCTTTTACTGAGTGTAACTTTCTGCTACCAGTTGAACCTTTTATCTCTCAACAGTTCAATCTGCCCTATGCTCGATTTTGAGAATCCGATTGTTCTCAATAACCATGCACCCTGATAGAAGTTCAACTAATTCACAAATATGGTTGGACTTCATTAACTCCCATTCTTTCTTCCATTGCCTTTCTCATTCACCCTTGGTGAGACAAGATAAAGTCTCATATGCGTTCTGAGACTCTTCTTTATCTTATGAAGAAACAGCACATACGTGTCATTCAATCTTCAAGTAACGCTTAGACACAGTTTTCCTAAAATTTTTCAGAGTCTTTAACTCAATTGGATCGTTAGAATTTAAAAACCTCTCACTGGGATCAGCATTATTCTAACAATCCGCAATAGACAAATCTATACTTTGAATTAACTAATTCAAATAAAAATTCTATATCCTTCATGTCTCTTATGATAGGAAAATCATTCTCCAGAAATGTGACATCCGTGATCTAATCTCTACTGTAGTACCATCTTCTTATTCACAAATAAATACTTAACTATTACATTGGTTGGAATATCTTATAAAGATACTCTTGCTTCAATAGGGATCCAATTTTCCAAACTTATTGAAAAAATCTCAAAATATATATTGTTGATCCCCAAGGTCAAAGGTCATTCAGATATGACCTTCTACCAGTCCAAAGTTTGTCATCTTATTCGTACTGACTTTGAAGGTACTCTGTTCAAATAAAAGTTATAGTTAAAAAGACGTCTCCCCAAAAGGAAATCAACAAGTTAACATGCATCATTATGAATGTTGTTATATCTAACAATATCATATTCCTTCTCACTATAACACCAGTCTGTTGAGGTGTATAAAGAATGGTCCAATGTCGGATTATGATTTATTCATTACTCATATCCTTAAATTGATCTGATAGATATTCACGTCATCTATTCGTTTGATTCTCTATCTAGTTCATATAATGTCTAAAGCACTTATATACTTCAGACTTGTGAGAAATCAAACAGATATCATTAAATACGTGAAATCATCAATAAATGCGATGAAACATAAAATTTCATGCGTACCCTTCATGTCTATTGGATCACGAATATCTGAATGGACTAAGTGCAATAGAAATTTAGCTCCTATAACTTTTTCAAATAGTTTTCTCATCGTTTTGCCAGCAAAACAGTATTCATATATTGGTAAGTCAACTTTTGTGAGTGAACCCAATGGTTCTTCTCCCACTAGTAGATTCACCCTATCTTGCCTTAATATGATTAAGTCTATCATCTCATGTCACATTATCAATAATTGCAAAATGATGAAACCACTTACAAATGTCCAGAATCAATACACATGTTATTCAAATACAAATCAACATATATCTCTGAAATTTCAAATCATAGTGAAATTCCAAAAGAATAAGAATAGTAGAATTCTATTGAATTTTTGAGATGTAGAGAATAATATGTAGAATGAGAGTTGAGCCACTTCATAACTCCAATTTACAAGTGTCATCTCCTCTAACATTTACTCTTATATCATTTTCCATATACTATCTACTACCAGAAAGCGATTGATAAAAAACTCATAAATATCTCTCTGTCTGTTCTTATATCCAGGGTTGTTCTTTTGTGATCCGTTTATAATTTCCTTTCCTTTTCTTGCTTTTGTTTCAATTCCTCTTAGACTTAGTGTCTGAAACTCTCTTTGTAACACCGACACTGCGGTATCCGTACTAGTGCACTGTTCATGAAATATATATAATATTCCTCCGTTTATATATATAGAAAAATTTTTAAATTTTACATTGATTTTCGATTTTGAGGTGTTAAATTTGAATCTTTAGTATATTCTAAATGCCGTATCCGCGATTTGTAGTGTAAAATGAGTATAAAAATATATATATATGAATATTTATTTATTTATTAATTTATTTATTTACTCGTGTAATTATTTATAAAATTTATTTTTTTAAAAAAAGAGGAATTAGGGTTAGAAAACCCTAACTCTTCTCTCTCTCCCTCATTTCGACTTTCTATCTTCCACCACCGCCCTCCCTCACCCGCATCCTCTCCCTCTGCAACACACAATCGCACAACACCGCTTTCCTCCGCCACTCTCTCTCTACCTCCCCCTCAGTTCTCCCTCTCTCTGTTTCTCTCTCTATCTCTCGCCGTTTCTCCCTCTTTCTCTCGATCTCTCCCTCTCTAGATCGATTGCTCCTCCGCCGCACATCGCCACCACCCACGACCGCCACTGCTCACCATCTCTGTTTCACTCTCCCTCTCTACCTTTCTCTCTCGACCGCTCTCTCTCAGTCTCCCTCTATCACACTCTCTGTTTTTCTCTCAACCTCTATCGCGCTCTCTCTCTCAGTTCTCTCTCTCATTACCGAAACAGTTTTTCATCCTCTTTCGACTGTCTCCACCGCGCAAAACCGCAGAGCTTTCTCTTTTCCTCGCGCGCGACTGCTGAGCTTTCCCTTCTCCCTCATGCATGATTGCAGAGCCTTTTACCTCTCCCTCCTTGGCTCGCTCGCACAGTGCTCGCGGTGAGCACTGATTCCACCTCTGCTGATGACCCAAACCAGGGCTCTTTGGATGCTCATGAACCCTAGGTCGCGACCTGTAATCATCCCCTACACAGGTGAGGCTCAGCTGAATTCTGATTAATTGAGTTCTAGGGTTTGAATGTTCTAAGTAGTTAGGTTTAATTGCTAACCTTCGCCTCAAATTGGAAACATTATAGGTTTAGACTGAATCGAATGGCGAACGGAAGCTAGATTTGCGATCCGAGAAACCCTAGGTGAGTGATTTCTGGTTCATTCAATTTTGTTGACTGAATTTAGAGTAAATTTTGAATAAGAAGTATTGTATATGTTTAGGATGTATGTTAGATTAGATTAAAACGCATTGTCTGACATTATATGTGATTATTTAGGTTAAGTATAGAATTTTATATGAATTAGGTTGTTCCGGATGATAGAATCATATTAAGTTCATTAGAATAGTTTCCCTCAGAGTTTCATTTGACATATGCATGGAAATAGTCAGAATTTGGGATTTGAGTTTAAAGATTGATGCAGTCTTTTTCATTATAAGTTGTCCTGCATATAGGCAATCAAAATACGATCTTCGTATTATGAAAATAGATTTCCATATCTTGAAAATGACATATGATTTAAAACAATTGGATGAGAATCAAAAAGTGTATGATTTTTCAAAAATTTTCTATCATGTATGAAATTTATTATTTTAGGCTTGTTTACGACTTTGAGTGGTTTAAGGTTGAATTAGACTTGGTTTTGATAGTATTATTTATTTATAAATGAAATGAAATTGATGACATTCGAATGTATACAAAAATTTGAAGAATTTAAATTCGTACAAACTTAGAGAAAATGGATAAAACCTAAAAAATATTTGAAAATTTGATGACAATTGTGATGATTTGATTCGGTTAACTTTCTTGGAGACCCAAGGAGTTAATTTGGATTAATTGTGGAAATATGGAGTGATCACCCTCCTTAAAATGTGAGTGGAACTTTGATATCTACTATTGATTGACAAAACATATTTTAACCAATTTTCAAACATCATGATTTTTATACGTGTGAAAACTGAATTTTTGGATTTTTATAGGTATATGTACATATTTTTGTGACCATTGGAGTGTCCCAACGGTTGATTTTATTGATATGCATCCATGAGTTTGATAACTGGACATTGTGCCACTTTTCTTTGACATATTGACATGTTTTAAATGTTTCCACTGGTATTGGCACATGGTTTTAAATGAATTTATATGTACTATTTGGGCTGTATGCCCGGCCGACGTGATGATATGATGCATGGGGCTACGTGTCCGGCCGATTTGATGATATTGTGATATGCTTCCTATAGCATTCCGTAGCTACGAAGGACATTTGGTAGAGGCACCCCTTGTGCCCGGATACGCTTCGGCCGGAGGTATCCGCCAGATCGTCATGTGTGTGGACGCATCCGGTTGACCCTCATGGAAGAGGACGCAAGTACGGCTCTATCTAGCACCGAGTGGGGCTCCATACACGGCCGACTATTTATATGTATATATTTGGTATTTACGGGCTAGTTGGAGTAGTCCGTGGCCAACATTGGGGCAGAGAGCCATTATTTAATAGTTGTATTGTGAAAAACCCCCAATGCGCTCGTCCTTGGTCGAGGTAGACCATTGTCGGGGTTGTTTGATTGGCCAGCTCTTTATGACTTGATATACATACTGGATGCATATGTTATTTTCTGATGTGTGCCTTGAGATATATATATATTTTTTTTCCGAACAGGACGTTATTTTCGCACACTTGATATTGTGTTATATGTTTTGACACTCCAAGTTCACCCTTAATATTAATAGTACGATGTCAATCTCCTCACTTGCTGAGTATCCTCCCATAGATTCTCACCCCTCTCCTTTCCTTTCTCAGACAGGGATTCTCGTGATAGAGTAACGCATCGGATTCTCGAGGCTTTTGGTTGTGTGTTGGTGAAGTTAGGAATTCACGACAGTGAGATCTAAATTTAAGTTGAAATATGATTTTCGTACTTTATGTCGACCCTGCGAGGTCTTGATTTCGAGATCCGTAGTTGGTTGTGTACATTTTATGGGATGACTGTATAAATTGTGGACATTTATTTGTGAAACTCTCATGTTGATTCATTACGTTTGCATTGACGCACTTGTAAATATTTCAAATATCAACTTAAGAATTTGTTGTACATTTGTATAAAACTTAAACCCGCTCGGTGTGGCAGCTGTCCATGTTTTAGTTGGGCATGACAGTAGAGGTCTGTGGCTAGGACTGTTAGTATTGATGATAGCCTTGCGTTATTCTGGTTGTCTACTGTGAATGTGGTTGATTGTTATGAGATTAGGATGACCCATTTATTTATTTGACGGGATGGATGTCCATTTTACAGGTTGATTTGTACATGGAAGACCTTCGAAATATGGGGTGGTTCTGCCAGATTTTCTGTAAAAATGTAGCTGACAACTAGGGTAACGGGTGGCTGCTCATGACTCCAGTTCGGGGCGTGACAGTTCTATTGGTATCAGAGCTCTAGGTTGAGAGCTATGTTTTATAAAAGAGTTTTGAAAACATTCCTAAATATATTTTAAAAGTCCTCAATACATATGAGAGTTTCTTTACAGTCATGAGATCCCAGTACATGGTCTTAGGCATATGAGTTCTTTCATTTTAGGGGGTTAGATACAGTTTGTATCTAACCTAGCATATCATTTCCATCAGTTCTTAAACCGATAATTTCATTCATTTTAGGGGGTTAGTTACTTTGTAACTAACGTTAATTCTTGAATTCCACCTAATGAGAATCATTCCTATGCAGAATTATGATGACTAGGCGGGGCACTAGGTTTGTACCCCGTGAGTCACTCTCTGAGACGCCTGGAGTACTCGAAGATGTTTCCTCATCACGTAGGCCTCTTCCAGCGCCTTCTTAGCTAGCTACTACAGCCGCGGTTCCACTACCATCACTCGAGGCATTTAGGCAGGTGTATGAGTGATACACCACACACGGGGTTCAGGTGCCACCCCCAACACTTCCACCGGCTGTTACAGTCGAGATTCCTCCACCACCACTCGACGCCTTGAGGCAGTGGCAAGAATGGTACAGCAGATATGGGGTGCAGATACCACCACCTTAACCACAGAGTTTTGGGGCACCAGCCCCTATTGTCACTACACAGTCTACGGCACAGAGACAGCCTTTTTGTCATAGATGCGGCAACTATCATGCATATGGGGCATGTACAACACCGATTACTTGCTTCCAGTATGGGAAGCAAGGTCACAT
This sequence comes from Dillenia turbinata, assembly GCA_037126225.1. Classification (NCBI taxonomy): domain Eukaryota; kingdom Viridiplantae; phylum Streptophyta; class Magnoliopsida; order Dilleniales; family Dilleniaceae; genus Dillenia; species Dillenia turbinata. Next base: position 21,917,615 of record JBAMMX010000007.1, read on the forward strand.
GAAGAGTGTCTGCCCAGATTTAGGTCGAGGAGGATCGACTTTGCGAAGTCATACTGGTACTTCTGGCACAGGCCAGCAGGGGGCACCTGCGGACTCAACTCTTACAGCTTCTCGGACTGCAGCCGGGAGTAATACTGTGCCACGACCGTCACGACAGCAGCCTAGGGCCTAGGCTCGTGTGTTTGCGATGACGCAGGAGGACGCACAGGCAAACCCTGATGTTATTATGGGTAATCCTCCCGCAGACCCCTCAGTGTAGTACTTTTGTTGTACTTGCTTTATGAGATCTAGCATATCATGACGTCGATGTACAGTTTTGACTAGTTAAAGATTTAGAAGCTTAACTAGTTTGATATATATATAAAATTATGTATACTTTTCTTTGCATTCTAAATATCTTTAATCTTTTTCCTATCTTTAGGTACCATGCGAATATTTGGTATCGACGCCCGTATTCTCATAGATACAGGGTCGAATTTTTCCTATGTGAGTGACACGTTCGCTTGCCATTCTGATAGACCTCTCTCGCCACTTGATAAGGAGATTATGGTAGTCACACCTCTTGACAAGCATATTATTCAAGATACAGTCTATAGAGGCTGCGAAGTCGGTATTGGGGAGGCGGTATTAGAGGTAGATCTGATTCCACTCCCTATCACGGATTTTGATGCCATCCTAGGGATGGATTGGTTAAGTTTACACCGGGCTTCCGTGGATTGTTTTATGAAGGAGGTTGAGTTTCAGAGGTCTGGGCAGCCACCGTTGGTGTTTCGGGGCGAGAGGCGGGTGTTGCCCCGCTGTATTACATCTGTTATGAAGGCCAGACGCATGGTATGCCGTGGATGCACGGCCTATCTGGCTTATGTCATTGACACCACCGCTAAGGGACCGAGACTTGAGGATGTCCCTGTGGTGCAGGAGTTTCCAGATGTGTTCCCCGAGGAGCTTCCTGGATTACCACCAGTTCGAGAGTTTGATTTCGAGATTGATCTAGTACCAAGGATCACTCCTATTTCTATTCCGCCATACAGAATGGCGCCTGTTGAATTGAGAGAGCTCAAGGTTCAGTTGTAGGAGTTTCTGGACAAGGGGTTTATTCGCCCGAGCACTTCACCCTAGGGTGCTCCGATGCTGTTTGTAAAGAAGAAAGATGGTACACTTTGGCTTTGTGTAGATTACAGGTAGTTGAACAAAGCCACCATCAAAAATAGATATCCCCTGCCACGTATCGATGATTTGTTTGATCAGCTATAGGGAGCCAGGGTTTTCTCTAAGATTGATCTCCGTTCGGGTTATCATCAGTTGAGGATTTGGGCCGAAGATGTGCCCAAGACAGCCTTTCGCACCCGATACGGCCATTATGAGTTTTTAGTCATGCCGTTTGGGCTGACTAATGTCCCAGCTGCTTTTATGGACCTGATGAACCGAATCTTCCACGACTTCTTGGATCGGTTTGTCATCGTATTTATCGATGATATCTTGGTGTATTCACGGAGTGATGAAGATCATGTTCAGCACCTTCGGGTGGTATTGCAGATACTCCGTGAGAAGCAGCTATATGCCTAATTTTTGAAATGTGAGTTTTGGCTGAGACAGATAGGATATTTGGAGCACATTGTCTCCATGGAGGGTATTTATGTTGATTCGCGAAAGGTTTAGGCTATATTGAAGTGGGAGCAGCCACAAACAGTTACTAAGATCCGTAGTTTTCTCAATTTAGCTGGGTATTATCGCAGATTTGTAGAGAGATTTTCCGGATAGCTGCTCCGTTGTCTAGATTGACCCGAAAGGGGGTCAAGTTTGTTTGGGATAACCACTGTGAGGCGAGCTTTCAGGAGTTCAAATAACGGTTGACCTCTGCTCCTATTTTAGCCATTCCCACTAGCAGTCGGGAATACACAGTGTACAATAATGCTAGCCGACAGGGATTGGGTGGTGTTCTGATGTAGGATAGTCGGGTTATTACATATGCCTCGTGACAAATGAAGAAACACGAGGTTAACTACCCGACACATGATTTGGAGTTGGCAGCCATAGTCTTCGCGTTGAAGATATGACGACATTATCTTTATGAGGTGACCTGTAGCGTATTTACAGATCACAAAAGTTTGAAGTATCTATTTACCCAAAAGGAGCTGAATTTGAGACAAAAGAGATGGTTAGAGCTTCTCAAGGATTATGACCTCATTATTGACTATCATCCAAGTAAGGCGAATGTTGTGACAAATGCCTTGAGTCGGAAGTCAGCATCATCCTCACAGTCGACAGAGGAAACATACCTTTCTTACTTAGTAGGACTCCGAGCCTTAGGAGTCAGTTTGGCTAGCAATGATCAGGGAAACTTACTAGCCAGATTTGAGGTCAGGCCGACTTTGTTCGACTGTATCAGAGAGCTCCAGAGTATAGATGAGAAGTTTCAGGGTATTACGGATAGAGTCCGCATAGCTGATGGCGGAGACTTCAGGGTCCGAGAGGATGGATTATTAGTGTTCAGGGAGCGGGTTTGTATTCCCGCTGATACAGATCTCCGCAAGGCCATACTTGAGGAGACACACTCCTCCGCGTATGCATTGCATCCGGGTGGTACAAAGATGTGTCGGACCATTCGGGAGAGATATTGGTGGCCCGGCATGAAACGGGAAATTGCGGACTTTGTGGCTAGCTGTTTAGTTTGTCAGCAGGTGAAAGCCGAGCATCAATGCCCGGCGGGTACATTGCAGTCCTTACCCATTCCTGAGTGGAAGTGGGATCACATTACTATGGATTTTGTGATAGGGCTACCACGGACTTCATCATGGCATGATGCCATTTGGGTGATTGTGGATCGACTCACCAAGTCTGTACATTTTCTTCCTATTCGTAGCAACTATCCTTTAGAGACCTTGGCACGTCCTTACATCGATACAATAGTCAGGCTGCATGGTGCTCCTGTGTCAATAGTATCAGACAGGGAGCCGAGATTCACTTCCAGGTTTTGGCCCAAGTTGTAGGATGCAATGGGCACGAGGCTGAATTTTAGCATAGCCTATCATCCACAGACAGATGGTCAGTTAGAGAGGACCATTCAGACCCTTGAGGACATGCTGAGAGCATGTGTGATGGATTTTCAGGGTAGTTGGGATCGGCACCTTCCACTGGTCGAATTTGCATATAATAACAGTTATCAAGCCAGTATTGGGATGCCACCATATGAGGCATTGTATGGTAGGAAGTGTTGCACCCCGGTATGTTGGGATGAGGTCGGAGAGCGACGTCTCAGCAGTATTGAGTTGATTAAGGAAACGAAAGATAAGGTTATGGTCATCCGTGAGCGGATGAGAGCTGCCTAGGACAGGCAGAAGGTATATGCCGATCGTAAACGGTGACCCCTTGAGTTTGCAAAGGGAGATATGGTTTTCTTGAGGATATCCCCTTTGAAGGGAGTTATACGGTTCAGACAGAGGGGCAAGCTGAGCCCCTGATATATTGGACCTTTCCGTATCCTTGAGAGGATCGGGAATGTGGCATATAGATTGGAGTTGCCAGATGAACTATCCCGTATTCATGACGTCTTTCATGTTTCAGTACTCAGGAAGTACCTAGCTGATCCTTCTCATATACTTGAACCTCCACTTGTTGAGTTGCGAGAGGACCTCAGTCTTCTAGTTCAGCCCGTGGCTATTCTAGATTAGCAAGTCAGAAAACTACAGAGCAAGGAAGTTTCATTGGTCAGGGTCTTGTGGAGAAGTGACGAAATCAAGGAGGAGACCTGGGAGCCCGAGGAGGCTATAAGGAGATAGTATCTCCATTTGTTTGTTGTATAGCTTTCTTTTAGTTTCAAGGACGAAACTTATTTTTAGGGGGTTAGAAAATGTAACACCGACACTGCATTGTCCGTACTAGTGTACTATTCATGAAATACATATAATATTCCTCCGTTTATATATACAGAAAAATTTTTAAATTTTACATTGATTTTCGATTTTGGGGTGTTAAATTTGAATATTTGGTATATTCTAAATGCCGTATCCGCGATTTGTAATGTAAAATGAGTATAAAAATATATATATGAATATTTGTTCATTTATTTACTCATGTTATTATTTATAAAATTTATTTAAAAAAAAAAAGAGGAATTAGGGTTAGAAAACCCTAACTCTTCTCTCTCTCCCTCATTTCGACTTTCCATCTTCCGTCCCCGCCGCCCTCCCTCACCCACATCCTCTCCCTCCGCCACACACAACCGCACACCACCACTTTCCACCGCCACTCTCTCTCTACCTCCCCCTCGGTTCTCCCTCTCTCTGTTTCTCTCTCTATCTCTCGTCGTTTCTCCCTCTTTCTCTTGATCTCTCCCTCTCTCGATCAATTGCTCCTCCGCCGCACATCGCCACCACCCACGGCCGCCACCGCTCACCATCTCTATTTCACTCTCCCTCTCTACCTTTCTCTCTCGACCGCTCTCTCTCAGTCTCCCTCTATCACACTCTCTGTTTCTCTCTCAACCTCTGTCGCGCTCTCTCTCTCAGTTCTCTCTCTCACTAGCGAAACAGTTTTTCGCCCTCTTTTGACTGTCTCCATCGCGCGCAATCGCAGAGGTTTCTCTTCTCCTCGCGTGCGACTGCTGAGCTTTCCCTTCTCCCTCATGCGGGATTGCAGAGCCTTTTCCCTCTCCCTCCTTGGCTCGCTCGCACAGTGCTCGCGGTGAGCACTGATTCCACCTCTGCTGACGACCCAAACCAGTGCTCTTTGGACGCTCGTGAACCCTAGGTCGCGACCTGTAATCATCCCCTGCACAGGTGAGGCTCAGCTGAATTCTGATTAATTGAGTTTTAGGGTTTGAATGTTCTAAGTAGCTAGGTTTAATTGCTAACCTTCGCCTCAAATTGGAAACGTTACAGGTTTAGACTGAATCGAATGGCGAACGGAAGCTAGGTTTGCGATCCGAGAAACTCTAGGTGAGTGATTTCTAGTTCATTCAATTGTGTTGACTAAATTTAGAGTAAATTTAGGATAAGAAGTATTGTATTTGTTTAGGATGTATGTTAGATTCGATTGGAACGCATTATCTGACATTATATGTGATTATTTAGGTTAAGTATAGAATTTTATATGAATTGGGTTGTTCCGGATGATAGAATCATATTAAATTGATTAGAATAGTTTCCCTCAGAGTTTCATTTGACATATACATGGAAATAGTCAGAATTTGGGATTTGAGTTTAAGGATTAATGCAGTCTTTTTTATTATAAGTTGTCCTGCATATAGGCAATCAAAATACGATCTTCGTATTATGAAAATAGATTTCCATACCTTGAAAATGACATATGATTTAAAACAATTGGATGAGAATCGAAAAATGTTTGATTTTTCAAAGATTTTCTATCATGTAGGAAATTTATTATTTTAGGCCTGTTTGCGACTTTGAGTGGTTTAGGGTTAAATTAGACTTGGTTTTGATTGTATTATTTATTTATAAATGGAATGAAATTGATGACATTCAAATGTATACAAAAATTTGAATAATTTGGATTCGTACAAACTTAGGGAAAATGGATAAACCCTAAAAAATATTTGAAAATTTGATGACAATTGTGATGATTTGATTAGGTTGACCTTCTTGAAGACCCGATGAGTCAGTTTGGATTAATTGTGGAAATAGGGAGTGATCACCTTTCCTAGAATGTGAGTGAAACTTTGACATCTACTATTGATTGGCAAAACATGTTTTAACTGATTTTCATGCGACATGATTTCTGTACGTGTGAAAATTGAATTTTTGGATTTTGATAGGTATATGTACATATTTTTGTGACCATTGGAGTGTCCCAACGGTTGATTTTATTGATATACATCCATGAGTTTGATAACTGGATATTGTGCCACTTTTCTTTGACATATTGACATGTTTTAAATGTTTCCACTGGTATTGGCACATGGTTTTAAATGAATTTATATGTACTATTTGGGCTGTATGCCTGGCCGACGTGATGATGTGATGCATGGGGCTACGTGCCCAGCCGACTTGATGATATTGTGATATGCTTCCTATAGCATTCCGTAACTATGAAAGACATTTGGAAGAGGCACCCCTTGTGCCCGGATACGCTTTGACCGGAGGTATCCGCGATATCGTCATGTGCGTGGATGCACCCGGTTGACCCTCATTGGAGAGGACGCGAGTACGGCTCTGTCTAGTACTGGGTGGGGCTCCATGCACGACCGACTATTTATATGTATATATATGGTATTTACGGGGTAGTTGGAGTAGCCTATGGCCAACATTGGGGCAGAGAGCTATTATTTAATACTTGTATTGTGAAAAACCCCCAATGCGTCCGTCTTTGGTCAAGGTAGACCATTGTCGGGGTTGTTTCATTGGCCAGCTCTTTATGACTTGATATACATACTGGATGCATATGTTATTTTCTTATATGTACCTTGAGATATGTTTTTTTTTTCCGAATAGCACGTTATTTTCGCACACTTGATATTGTGTTATATGCTTGGACACTCCAAGTTCACCTTTGATATTAATAGCACGATGTCAATCCTCTCACTTGCTGAGTATCCTCCCATAGATACTCACCCCTCTCCTTTCCTCTCTTAGACAGGGATTCTCGTGATAGAGTAACACGTCAGATTCTCGAGGCCTTTGGTTGTGTGTTAGTGAAATTAGGAATTCAAATGGTGAGATCTAAATTTAAGTTGAAATATAATTTTCATACTTTATGTCGACCCTGCGAGGTCTTGATTTCGAAGTCCGTAGTTGGCCGTGTAAATTTTATGGGATGACTATATAAATTGTGGACATTTATTTGTGGAACTCTCATGTTAGTTCATTACATTTGCATTGAGACACTTGTAAATATTTAAAATGTCAACTTGAGAATTTTTTGTATATTTGTATAAAACTTAAGCCCGCTCGGTGTAGCAGCTGTCCATGCTCTAGTTGAACATGACAGTAGAGGTCTGTGGCTAGGACTGTTAGTATTGATGATAGCCTTACGTTGTCCTGGTTGTCCACTGTGAATGTGGTTGATTATTGTGAGGCCGGGATGACCCATTTATTTATTTGACGGGATGGATGTCCATTTTACTGGTTGATTTGTACATGGGAGACCTTCGAAATATGGGGTGATTCTGTCCGATTTTCTGTAAAAATATAGCCGGCAACCAGGGCAATGGGCTGCTGCTCACGACCCCGGTTCGAGGCGTGACACTCTTGGAACTAGACTATACAATAAAAGCATTAGTTATGAATTTGACAGCACAAAGTTACTTATCCTCAAACTTGATGTGGAGAGCAACATCTGAGAAAATCCTCATACTGTTATTGTGAATTAAATTGACTTTCAAGTGCTCTTACATGACAGGAATGAATCGGATCAAAGTTTGAACTTTCTATTCATTAAAGAAGATATGACCAACTGACTCCCACTCTCCAATCATGCTAGACATGACCATCAATAGTCATTTAATACTGTGATCATTTCGTCTTTTATAAGTATCAAATATTATAGTTAACTATCTAAAATGAATCACTAGTATCTCTATATTTCTCCCTAAGGCACACCCTAATATCATGAACAGTCACATATTGCTCATAATCAGGTATCATGTCTTCAATCACAAAGCTAACTAAGATCTTTCAAGTAATGGAATCTATCATTTTTTATATCTGGTTAGTATTTTGTTCTCTCCCTTACAGGCCAGCATTGCCCACTGTAGGGTGTTACATGACATACTTGATACCTTCCAAAACATCTCATTCTTTCAGCACGTTTTATATTTTATGACGTCATATCTTATGATCGTCGTCATTCAATTTGTCATTCCTATTCAAGTCTCCAATAATGGATTTTTATGCTATATTTTGGATTTTCTAAGAGGGTAGACACATATGCTTATGCTCATGCAATATATTTAATATTGTACTTCAAAATTAATATTCATAACAGGTCAATATCAGGTATAGAATTGAAAGTTCACTAGGTTCCCAATCATCATCTATGGTACTAATATATCACTATCACGAATTTAATTTAAAGTTACAAAATTCTATAAATTTTATGTGAGAATTATTCAAATTCTTCCAACCTAAGACCTTCCATTTAAATACATAAAGTATTATAATTCTGGATGAAAATTACTCAAATTCTACCAATCCAAAATTTCATTTAAATACACTAAATATTTAAAATAATATTTCAATTTTGGATGAGAATTATTTAAATTCTACCAATTCAAACTTCTACTCAATAGACCTTATTTTCTTTTGCATACATGATCATACAATAACAAGAAATGTTCTCAATTATAAGATTAATAAAAACTTTATATTAAAAGTTTAAAAGCTTCACTTTGTACATAATCATGGTTCAAACAATCAATATAATGCGTAAAAGAAAACATACAAATATATTATTTCAATTCAAAATATGTTCATTCAAGTAACCAAATACTCAAGCATGCACTACAAACATGATTAGACATATATATACATGTTCATGATTTATTTGTAAGCATAGGAGGCGATAATATCATAAATCTCAAAAAAGAATTTATGAATAATATCTAATGACCATTTGACATAGCAATGCATTGTGGCATAGTGGTGAAGGCCTCTCAAGTTGCCTAAAGATCATAAGTTTGAACCCATGATGGAGTAACCTGTGGGATTTATTTTTTCCAATAAATTTTGTGAGCAATGCACACGGGTCCAACAAACACTCGCGGGTCAGGGTCAAGCAAGTGGGTCCGGTCGGTCAGTTTGACTTCACGCTCTAGCTTGCGCGTGTCACTCATGCGTCAATGGGTCTGGAGCCATCTTCTTCGCCCGACTGTGTCGATCCTACCCGGCTCAAACCCGGCTGCAGAAAACTCATTCCTGCATCTTTTTGCGCCACTTTTTCAACTAGATTTTGTTATTTGACCTCCATTAGATCATTTAAACTCAATTTTTAGAAAGATCAAGTCCCAAATCGAGGTAAAAATTAACCCAAAATCGAAAAACCTTTCCCAAAAAAAATAGACTTTTTCGGCAACAGAATACTCAATTAAATGCCTTAATAATATGTTTTAAAATATGATAAACTTATTTTTGACTTCAATTTGTCGAAAAAAATTTTCATTTTGGGCATAGATCTAAAATTACTTTTCACGGATCACTGGGAACAATTTTCTTCAAAATGTGGCCCAAAATACACCCAAAATTAAAATAAAAATATGGACATTCTCTACACATCATGGGCATTTACATGGCATGATCAAATTAATAAAAAAAATATTCTCCTGAAATTCGAAAAATTCCTCCATGACATTTTGTATATATTTTTTTTTAATACCCAACAAAGAGGTAGGAAACAACTCATCAATTACTCTGATACCAATGATGATATTCGTACTAACCATCAAACAAATTTTCATTTGAAAATTTTCCAGATTGAGATTGGGTTAAAATCACTTATCTCTTTCTGACGATTGGGTATCCTAGGCCGAGAGCATGTCATAAAATTGGATCATCTCCTATTATCCACAATCCAAATGCCATTTTGGTGGTGTAATGATCATCAACATCAAGTCTCTTTCAAGCCCCTTAGTTTATTTCCCTCTCACTTTATGTTTCTCAAAAAGAATGGTTTCCCATTTTTTCATGTTCATTCATATATCAAGAAAAGGAAAAATAAAATGCAAAGAAGAACCCTTCCTTTTTGGTTCACTTTCATACCCGTAGAAGGAGGCTCTTCTTCTCTTTGGCATCATCTTCTTTGAGAGAGAGAGAGGGGAGTTAAGGGGGGGTTGAGGGGGTAGTTATCAAAAACCACCCCAACCCCAATTTTCAAATTCAAAAACAAATGAGGGGGCGGGTCACCCTCATGGGCGGACCTACCCCATACTCCTACATGTTCTACACTTTGAAGGGGACTCGAGACCCAAAAAAGAGCTTTACATCATTCAAAACAAAACAATTTTTAAGTCATATGTGACTATAATTTATTGTTCTACTATTTTCGGCACGACACGATGCTATCTGGGTGATCGTGGACAGACTTACCAAGTCCACACATTTCCTTCCTATCCGCAATAGCTATCCATTAGAGGGTTTGGCTCAACTGTACATTAGTGAGATAGTTCGACTGTATGGAGTTCCTGTATACATTATATCGAACAGAGACCCACGTTTTACTTCCTGATTTTGGCCAAAGTTACAAGAGGCCATGGGTACTCGATTGAAGTTCAGTACTGCATTTCACCCCCAGACGGATGGTCAGACTGAGAGGACCATTCAGACACTAGAGGATATGTTGAGATCCTGTGTCATGGACTTCAAGGGAAGTTGGGACCAGCACCTCCCGTTGATCGAATTCACCTACAACAATAGCTACCAGGTTAGTATTGGGATGCCACCATACGAAGCCTTGTATGGAAGAAAGTGCGGGACACCCTTGTGTTGGGATGAGGTCAGGGAAAGACAGCTTGATTGTATAGATTTGATTGAGGAGACTCGAGAGAAGGTGAAGGTCATCCGTACTCGGACAAAGGCTATCCAGAATAGGCAGAAAAGTTATGCAGACAGACGACGATGACCTTTGGAGTTCGGGGAGGGAGACATGGTGTTTTTTAGGGTATCCCCTTGGAAGGGGATAATCTGATTCAGACAACGGGGAAAGCTTAACTCCAGATACATTGGACCTTTCCGAGTCCTTGAGAGGATTGGGAAAGTGGCATATAGATTGAACTTACCATTTGAGCTAGTACGGATTCATGATGTATTCCATGTCTCGATGTTGAGGAAGTACCTTCTTGATCCTTTCCATGTATTGGAACCTCCATCGGTAGATTTGAGCGATGATTTGAGCTTCCCCGTCCAGCCCGTAGCCATTTTAGACAAGCAGATCAAGAAGCTACAGAACAAGGAGGTTCCCCTGGTCAAAGTACGTTGGAGGAACAACCAAGTTGAGGAGCAGACTTGGGAGCCTGAGGATGCTATGAGGAGACAGTACCCCCAACTATTTGCTGTATAGTTTCAGTTTAGTTTCGAGGACGAAACTTTTTATTAAGGCGTTAGGAATTATAACACCGATTTTCGGTGACTATATATCATGTACTACTCCTCATGATTCTAAATATATAAGCATCTTTTTGAGACATCTATTTAATTATCTATTTATTTATTTTAAGATATCGTCTCAAAATCGCTGAAATTGAAAATTTTATCGGTAAGCTGAAAAACATCTCGAAAAGCGCCAACAAGACCTAAAGAAGTCAAAAATAACTAAAAGAAGACCTACACACTTAAATAAAGATATTTAAATAAAATTTCACATTTTTAAAAAATTTCAAATAAAATTTCATAGAGACCAAAAATGCAAATTGTTAAAAGTTAGAGGTTTAAATGCAATTAAGGAAAGTTAAGGGACTAAATTGCAAACCACTCAAGGATGGACAATTGGAGCCAAATGATTGGTCAAGAGGGAAGCAAGGTTGGTTAGTGGCCACATAGGATTTTCCACATTCAAGAAAGCTCATTAGATAGAAATTTATGCATGAAAACTTATTGGGTAGAAATTTTTGCATGAAAACTAACTAGAATAGCTTATTCTAACTTGTGACACCTCCTCCCCTTGACATGGACGTCCAAAGACACTTGGTGGAGTGCATGGAGATTGCTTAAATCAACAATTGCATGGTTTAAGTGCTAGGACAAGTGGAAGGTCAAGATAATGAATAGAATGATCCAATGGTTAAGGATATTTGACTAGGTTTATAAAAGAACTTGTTTAAGAAGAGTTTGTCCTATTTTCTTCATTCAAACTCATCTTGGACGAAATTGTGAGGGTTCTATATCCATTTTGAGTTCAACCATGGAGCCAAAGAGGTAAGAACATTTTTGGAAATTCTCGAATTTCAATTGGAAGTATAGATGTATTGTATAGGAATTTATGTTTATTGTGATTTGATTTTTTTCTAAGGTGATAAAAATTCAAAGATTCAAAGGGAGTGGTGATATATATTGTTAGCAAAAGATCTTACAAAGGAGGTAATATATTTTAACTTATGCTAAGATTCAATTATTTGATGAATAGTTATTTTGGTATCCATACTAGCATGCTAAATGTTGATTTTTAGATTGAGTCTTGTATAGTTTTCTTAGGATATCTCATTCTGTAGAATTCAAAAATCTAAGATATTTATTTTTCTATATACTAGACTTTCTAAACTTTAAAATGGTATATCATATGCGGTATTTCATGAAGAAATCGATTTTTGGTGATTTTTGGAAGTTTAGCATGTTTTACAAATTCTGTTTCAAGTCCTGTGTACGACCAGTAACTTGTATGAATTTTTGAGCTATTTTTTATTCCTGGAAACGTTAAACATGAAAGTTTTAGGTCTCTGTCTTATCTTTAATTTGAGATAAAGATCACTTGAATCGGAGTTATATGCAGAACGTTATGATGATTTTAATAAAACTGTGCAGAAGTAGTTCTAAAACTGAAACCGAGATGAAAACTGAATTTTATAAAATTATACATTTAGAATCTGAGGATGGTCAAAACTAGAAAGTTTTAGATCTATATCTTATATTCAATTTGAGATAAGAATCACTTAAATTGTAGAAGTATACTGGGAGATATGGATTTTCTCCCAAAACTATGTAGAATTGGTTTTAGGAACTTAGTATGAAAAGTGATAAATTTTTTATAAATTCGTGTATTCAAAATTTGAAGATAGTCTGAACATAAAAGTTGGAGATATATGTCTTATATTTAAGAGAAAATTTAAATCATTTGAATCCGATTAAGATTTTTGATGATATCATGATTTTACAAAACCTGTGCGTTATTTGTTTGTAAAAATTTCCCTAAGTATGTAAATTGAAATTTAACCTCATGAAAGAGACCATTTTTATATGCATGTTGTAATCCAACTATATAATACTAAATTAATAAATGATATTATTTTACTTAGGATTAGGATTCGAGGGATAACTCGTTCGAGAAACGAGGATAGTTAGGGGGAGTAGCGTACCCTCTCCGATCAAGGTGAGTGGGACGACTATTTCTGATTTTGAATGAAAAATATTTTGATCATGATTTTTATAAATGAATTTTTAAAATGTGATTTAGAAATATTTTAGTGTTTGTGATATGTCTTGAAATGATATTTGTGACAATTGCATCCTGATGTTATGATGATTTGATAGTGCCATGTTTTACGAGTAAATGTTTATAAATGATGATTTTATGGTACAAGTTTATGATTATGGAATGGTGCATAGTGGCTATAGCGCACTCCCTATCACGGTATTGAGCGTTTACCCGATGGGGTGACGTGGTGGGGTAACACGAGAGCAGGGGTTTGAGTCCCCTGTCTCTGGGGAACGGATCCAATAAACGAGCACCAGTGAGGACCGTGTCAACACCAAGGGAATGGGGGAAGATATATGTATTTTATTCTTATGATATTGTGGTGATCTCTTGGTGGATTTTACCCTAGTTAGGTCAAACTATGGATAAAATGCGTTTTTGATACCCCATTGATGTATGATTTAATGATGAAAATGCATATTATTTTGAATTAAGCGATATATTTGCAAATGGATGAAATGAAATTTGAAAATGATGTTTTGACTTGTTACTCTCATAAATTCATTTATTGTCGTTATATAGTCATTGCACCTCACTCACTGAGTATGTGGATTATACTCACCCCTCATATTAATATTTTTAGCTTATACTGTACTTGACATACATTGAGGTACTATCCCACGAGTTTTACTGAGAGACACTATCGGTAAAGTGATCATTCACATTCTTGTTTATAATTTGACCATGCATATAAATATTATATGTAAATTGGAGGCAAATATTTTAAAGAAAATTTTTATTAAAAACTCTCTTTTTTTTATCTTCCGCTGTATGATTTTGACTTAATGATATCGAACAGGGTCATAATATTTGCCTTGTGTCACCTCGATGTGCGAATAGGGCATACCCATGCCTTGAGGAGTCGCGGCGGTCTGTTCGCGTGCTCGACCTGTGGGTCGGGGCGTGACAAGCCACCATTAGTATAAAAGAACTCATTGTACCCAGACTCAATGCATTACATCTATCGAGTCACTATTCTCATCGAAAGTGATCCCAAATCTTTGTTTGACTGTATATTAACTATTATATTTGAATCTTAACATGGATAAACATAATAGGTTGACTGATGAATATAACACAATAATGTAATATCGATTGGTCTTCTTTTTCCTTACTAGAATCCATCCGTCTCAATTTAGTTATTTTCCTAGATCTATATTTTAAATCTCATTATCTCTCAGACTATTGGTAAACAGATTAAAATACTTACAGTGAACAAAAACTACAAGAAATAGCCAAAAGTAATAAGGATACTCGTGGACCCATCCAATGGGTCTCGGATCTCACATAAAAAGAATGGGGATCAAGATCATATAATCGTCTCCAATAATAAGTCCCACTATCCAATGGTCGCTTTATCACATGCTACATAAAACATGTGCCACAGTATTATTTCCTCATTTCTCAAAAGTTCATATATCAGATTTATTTAATGCTATGCAGATAAAAGACTTGGTCTACACATAAAACTTTATCCAGAGATATCAGAAAAGTACCTCAGAGATGATATCACTAGTCGCAAGTGATATTTAAAATCTTAAAACTGACTACTTATAGCCAACATAGATGTAGGTATGCCCATGTCGATCATATCACATATGATTTTATCCTGAACATATATCGGGATGACTTATGTTTTAGTAAGGCTACTCTCAAAGCCTCTTAAGTCTAAAAACCGCCTCATTCCTCGTCACTCAGAATTTGAGGTGGTCACTCATATAAGAAAGTCGATCTCATCTGTCTAACATATCTTTTTATCACATTATGTCTAAAAATATATGATAGCAAATAAGTGCAATAAATAAATAATTAAATAATACACATATGTCATATATAATAATAAGTATCGTAATTAGCACATAATAAGACATGTCAAAATACGTATAAATCCAATGATTCCCTATGTCCTACAAAGGAATCTCGTAATGGGTTTAGCAAAAGAATCAGCCATCATACTATGTGTGGAAATATACTTAATCGTCACTTCACCCTTCTCGATGATATCTCTCACAAAATGGTATCTAGTATCAATGTGTTTGATATTGTTATGATACTTAGAATCTCAGGTGTAGACAAAAATGGCCTGATTATTATAATAAACTATCATTGATCTCCCACTATCTGTCACAACACAGAAGTAATCCAAGAATCTCCGGAATCAAACACTCTCCTAAACCGCTACTGAGCATGCCACAAACTCGACCTTTATCTTGGATAGAAATATGTAGGTTAGTTTATTACTGCTCTATGATATGACACTGTTATTGAGCAAAATAACAAAATCTGATGTTGATTTGCATTCATCCAAATCACCACCCCAGTCGACGTCAAAATACACAACGAGACACAAATCACCTCTTTCGTAACACAAGAAAAGGTCCGCAGTTCCCTTAAGATATTTGAAAATCCTTTTAACCACTCCTATTGACGTCTTCTAGGATTCGATCGATACCTATTCACCAAACCAACTGCAAAACAAATGTTTGATTATGTACACAACATCACATACAATAAACTGCCCACTACACTAGCATGAGGGATTTTACTCATCTTCCTTATTTTTTCTTAAGTTTTAGGACATATGTCAAGACTTAGACTTTTACTTTTAGCAATGGGAGTATCTATGAAGTGGCAATCGCTTATCCCGAACCACTCAATAATCTTTCTGATGTAAGACTTATGAAAGAGGTAACATTCTTCTCGAACAATCCCTCTGAATCTTAATCCCGAGAATGAACTCAGTTTCACTCATATCCTTCATATCAAAACTCGACGATAGCCATACTTTGATGGTTATCAGATATTCTTATTATTTTCAGTCAACAGAATGTCATTCATAAATAAGAACATGATCACAAAGGAGTTAAAAGAATGTATCAGACACATGCAATGATCCTCCTTGATCATTACGAAACCATAAAATATTACATTCAATCTCAAGTACCACTACCTTAATGATGGCTTAAGACCATATATCGACTTTCAAAATCGATAGACCTTACCCTTCTGACCTACAAGAACAAAACCAGATGGCTGCTCTATATAGATCTCCTCATCCAAACTTCTATTTAGGAATGCAATTTTAACGTCCATCTGATATAATTCCACATCCATATCCATGAAAATTGCTAAAAGTAAATGGATACAGATAAATTTGACTAATGGGAAGAACGTCTCCTCATTGTTCACGCCCTTAGTTTGAGTGTAACTCTTGACTACCAAACAAATTTTATACCTCTCTACCGATCCGTCAGCATTTCTCTTGATCTTGAGAACCTACTCATTCCCAATGGTCTTTCTTCACTCAAGCAAATCAACTAAATCTTAGACCCCATTGATTTTCATAGAATCCATCTATTCTCCCATGGCCTTGAACCAATGGTCTTTTGCATGACCTTCAAGAGCCGTCTGGATCATTTTACACTCCTCATCATCCTTAGTAGTCACAATGAGAGTTTCATCCTCAATCTGAAATTGATATTTAGGTACGTGTTCTTAACTACTCTTATGAAGAGAGGGAATCTCTTTACATCTGGATGGATCACTCCTACTAGAACCAAGATCTATAATAGGTTCTTGGGTCCCTCTACTGAGCTTACCCGAGCTACTAGGTTCATCCATTTCATAAAAGGAAAAGTCACGATCGATTTTACCTCTCTTAGGGAAATCATTCTCTAGAAATATGATATCACCAGACTCAATCTCAGTGATAGTACTATCTGTATGCTCACCTAAAAACACGTGCCTCTTAGAGTGTTCTAAATATTTTATAAAGATATACTTACTTGGACTAAACTTGTCATATAGATATGAGAAGTCGTAAACATACGTAACACATCCCCGTGGCCTCAAGTAGATATGGTTAAGCTGCTTCCCTGTCCAAACTCATATGTGGTACTGATTACAAACTTTGAAGGGACACGGTTGAAGACTAGGCTATGGTAAATAAAAGCATCTCCCTATGGGAGATAAGCAACTTGGCATGCGCCATCATAGATCTCACCATCTCTAACAAAATTCTATTCCTCCTCTCGGCCACTCCATTCTATTGAGAAGTAGTATGAATAATCAATTATCTCGTAATACCTTTCTCGAAACAGTGCTCTTTAAATTGTTTAGACAAATACTCGTGCTCTCGATCAATTCTGAGAGTTTTCACTTTCAAATTTAAATGATTTTCAATCTCGCTAATAAATCTTCTGAAACATTCCAATGCTTTATATTTGTGTGAAATCGGATAGATTAATCAAAACGTTTGTAATCGTCTATGAATGTAATAAAGTACATAACTCCATTTCGGACTCTCACATTCATAAGGCCACAGATTAGACTAACAATAATGGAGTCTTAGCTCTCATTAACTTGTCAGATGGTTTTCTTGTAGTTTTGTTGGTTAAGCAAAACTCACATACAGGTAATTCAACCCAGTTAGCAGGCCCAACAGACCACTTGCTACTAATCGGTTCATCCTTTCTTACCCTATGTGCCCAAGTCTACTATGTCATACATTTATATTATCATCAATACAATCAGATGTAACGGCAATATAAGAAAAACATGAATTACCATTAAATGAAATATGTAATGCATATAGTCCATCATGAGCAAAACCAGAATAAATAAAAAACTATCATAATAAATAAAAACAAATGAGTTTCCAAGAGACAAAACGTATCCTAGCTGATCTAGACAAAGTACAGAAATAAAGTTTCATCTATTTGAAACATAAAAGGTGTTATGAAGATATATAGTTTGATAACTTCACAACTCCAGCTTGCAAGTGTCAATCTCTCCGACAATGATAAAAGCTCCTTTCTCCACATAAATCCTCTAGACTGAGGACTCATTTGGCTAAACACCACGTATGCACTCTTGTCTCGAATTACATGATCGGTGGATCATGAGTTTACAATCCACAAAGGAGAGTAATTAGTAGGTCTCATAATAGAAGAGATAAATCTCAAACCATGTAAAGATGAAGGACATATCTTTCGTTCGTCACACTCATGATCGAAATAACCTAGTCTGCCATATACATAACACTTTACTTTGACCTTATCAATCTCATTCTTCCTGCATTTTTGTACTTCGTTGTCGGATTTGTCTGATAACTTCTTTTTGCAAGAGCCTCGTGGCTTCTTCTCATGCTTATGCGATTTACGTTTGGTACCTTGAGAGCCCTTGCTCAACTTCGTCATATAAACATGACCCAAGTACGGCCTACTTGTCTCCAAGTGCTTCTCCTCAAGTTCACAATGTCTACTCACATTAGCAAAAGTATGAATATTCTCGTCGTATGTGAGATAGATTTTCATGGTCTCTTATAAATCAGCTAATGACTAGATCGCACGTAATACTTGAAGGTCATCCGAAATAGGCTCGCCCGCGTTTCTTAGCCCAATGATCATACTTGTCATTTGTATCAAATGTTACTTAATGGCATGATCGGCCCTTTTCTTATAAGTGATAAACTTATAAATCAATATTCTCACCTTAAGAGTTGAAAGAGCACCACAATGCTCTTTTAAAGCGAACCAAAACGACATAACCATGGATACTGGTCATAAATCGGGATCATATCATCATGCATACTACTAATTAGGATCAACCTAACTTGGCAATCCTTCTTTTTTCAAGCACAATAAACCTCCTAATCCTGCCTTGCCTGATGTGTGGTACCCTCCTTGAGATCCACCATATCGTGTCTCAAAATCTCAAAAAAAATCCTGGTCCTTGAGAACAAACAGAATTTTTCGGTGCCAAACGTCATAATTACCACAATTCAGTTTATCCCCCCTGCAAAGATGTCGTACGACAGTTTTTTATGCAGCCATAGTTTCTAGAACACAAAAGAAGAGATGTTAGTAACTTATTAATACTTATTCACATATTTTGTGTACCCTCTGATTCAACAAATACGAAATAGCTCGAATGTGAACTCCAAAACGAATGAATGGATCAACGGGCCCATCCACCACAACCCGGAGTCATATCTTACCATGCGTGCTTGGACTTGGTATATAAAAACTCACAAAAGTCATAATTCATGATGTAGGATCCTTAAAAAATGGAAAAATCCAATCCAGAATAGTCAAACACGACGTGGTGGCCCCACATGCCACCACGCATGGCGAAAGCGCTGCCATGCACCGACTGCACGCTTACAGACGTGTCAGACTGAGTCGTGTTGTGGGTCGGGATAGAACCGACCCTGACCAAACTATCACGCGCCTTTATCGCACATGACCTCCACATGCTAGTGTCCTATACCATCATATGCCTCTGCATGCATGACGTCCACAGGGCCCGCAAACCCAAGTCTAGTCTTCTTCGCCCGACGGGTCTACAACCGGTTCTGCACGACCCAACTGCTAGAAAATCTTTTTCCAAGCCATTTCAAGCACCAATTTCGCTCGGAATATGAAATTGGAGTTTCCAAATTCATCCTCAACTTGATTTTTGGGAGATTTAAGCCCTAAACTCAACAATTTAAATAACCTCCGTCACGACCCTTTGTGGCCATGTTGGAAATCTCAGTTTTCGGCAAGGGCAACTACAATTAATCACTCAAATTCATAGATCTGAGGTTAGAAATACATTTAAACCATTTTCATGCATCAATTTGTCCTCTAAATCGACAGATCTATGGTTTTGTTGTTGATATAGCCGAAAACTTCGACTGTACGTTCATGGCCTAAACATACTCTAAAAATTCAACAAAAATTATATTCACGATCATTGCGTCATGAGTAATCTTATGATATCATCGGATTCATGAAATACATTCGTGATTTGAACCCTAAATTTTGCCTTACGTATTTTTTTTTATCCTAAAAAATTTCAAAAAAATTTTTAAATAAATTTAAACATACTTTGATATTAATATTAGATTTATTCTATGATGTGGAAGCATGAAAAATAATTAGATAGGTCTGCTGAGATGGTGATCATGAAATCAAACCACTGCCACAATATCACAATATCTCAATTCACAATCCAGTAAACTACAAGATAGGAAAAAAAATCATATCTCAAAATTTTCTTAATCTCTCGTATGTGCTTTTCAAAAATCTCTCAATCTCTCTCTTAGCAAAAAAAAATCTCAATTATTACAAACCTTCTCTTTCATAGCAATGTGTAGAGAGAACAATTCATTCAAACTCACATACTTAGAAATTATGAGAAGTTAGAGATAATAGGTTAACTACCAATTATTCTTAATTTAAAGTTTAAATAGATTTTTAACTTATGATTAAAAAAAATAAAAAAAAAAATAAACCTCGCATGGGCATATTTTACGAACAGGTAGTATTGGAAATTTTTTGACATATTATATTAAATAAATCAAAGTGGGCAGACAAAAGAAATTTATATATATAAATATATATATTTATATATTTGTCGTTTTTTGGTCCAAAAACAAGAATAAAACATGATTTCATAAGAGCCAAATCATATTTTAGTTGGGACTCACACTCTCCTCTTGTACTCGTACATTCCAAATTTAGTGATTTCAATACTTCCCCTAAAAAAATGGAAAAGGACTAACGAGTTAAAATCAATTGTCGTATTGTCATCATAACTTTCGCTAAAGATCTTTCTATATTTCATCAATACTTTATATATTTTCATAAATATTTTTCTTTTATTAAATTTGAATCTTTGTTTACATAAAAAAAAATGATAAATGCCAATAGTGTAGAGTCGAATTTTTTTTTGAAAGAGGGATTTTAAGTTTAATCAGCTAAAAACAAAAAAGAAATCAAATGGACAAGTCTAAAAATTAAAATTGACAAGACTCTAGCATCTGCAATACCATAAAGATATGGACGAGAATGGAGATCAAACATGCTTGGCATGTTTTAGGTTGCTTGTGAATATCTCATGATCTGGTCTATTCTGATGTGTCTTAACTGGAACAAAAATTATACCAAAATGTTAGGCTTCTTTGTTAAACAAATTTATTTTTATTTAATTTAACTCAGAAAACTGATAGACCAACCATATAATTTTTTATATACAAAAATATATTTTAAACATGAGTTCTATCATATAATTATTGTATGAATTATTAAAATTTATATATCTAATGACGACAATGTATTTGATTTTCTATTTGGATTTTGTTTATAACTCTAACTTAAATAGAGTATTATGCCAATTAAATTTTGTATTTAACTTTATATCAATTGGGTATAACTCAAATTAAATGTACATTGCAAGAGAAAATGAGTATGAAAATTATATAAAAAGTTATTAACCCTAATAAATCATTGCATGCACTTACAAATGATTAATGGTGCCATGAATTTGTAACTGGTAGATATCCAAAGAGTTTGGTGGGTTGGTTTCGAGGGTGCGGGTGATTGTGGAGACCGCTGGTGTATGTGTTAATTTTTCAAACAAGGAAAGGAATTCAAAGCAACCCCATTGACGTTTTAGATTCTCAAATGTCAGATGCCATTTCAGTTGAACACGAGAAGACAGAGAAAAGACACCGAAAAAATTCAAGTACGCAAACCAGGCTCCTAGTTGATGGTACAACAGCCTATAAACATAAAGTTTAGACTACCAGATCCATTAGATCATAATTATAAAGTTCATAAATCATCAAGGCATCTCTTAGTAAGCATCCAAGATGACCAAGCAATTGCTTGGTCGAACACTCTCGGGCTCTACTCGGTTAAACACTCTCGATCACTATTTAATAAAAAACTTTCGGACCCTATTTGATCTAACTCTTTTGGTTAAGCCCCTCTGTTGCTACCAAGGGTTCTTTTACCGAATAACATCTCTGTTATGCAAATCAAAATTATGATCACCCGAAATTTAAATCTTTTATAATGTTGCCCAATAACGAAGAAAATTTTCATAAAAACTTGAATTTTCTTTAATCCTCCAAAATTTTTTAAAATTTTTTTATTATAATTCCTATAATCTCGAAAGATTTCTAATAATTTCTATATAAAATAATTAAGACTTTTACACTCTCAAATAAAAGACTTATCATATATGCACATGCTATACATACACTAAGCAAAAGTGATCCACCAAATATATTCTTCATACGCTCGTTATGCACATTACACAAAGGCAATACAAGGCAAATTTAAAATTTTTCATAATCTGTTCTTTTTCTTTCATTACTCTTTCTAACTTGAGTGTTAGAATTTTTTCAGCTGAATCACCTCTATTAAGTATTTTGTTGGCCATTCCATCCTTAAAGATCGAGCGGACACATAGGCGCCAACTTCCCATTCTGATGGGAAGAGTAGTTTTATTTGTAAAGCAAACCCGCTTCCAACACTTGTAATCGACTACATCATCTTTAGCGTATTTGATGCCACATGGCATAGACAAAGACAAGTAAGTTCCATTATGTGATTTTCGATTTACCTGAAGACTAATTGTAGGCACAAGTTTGGAATACCATGTCCCTCGGTTAATATGGTTGCTCAAAGTGAATACAATAAATACTTTATAATTATAACAATTTGACTTTTTTTTTTTAATTCTACTAGAAGGAGAAATTATGTATAAAAATATATCAACTATTTAATGATTATTTAGTATTTTAATTAGTATTCTAGTAATAGAATTATTTAAAATTTACGATTCAAATCGAATATTTTTATGACAAGTGATACTTTTCTAATGACATTTTGTGACAGTTGATAGTCTTATAACATCAAAAAGGATAACAATATCTAACAACCCTCCGCACCCTTTTGTACAACAAAAATCAGAAGATTTAACTCATCTACATGATTAATTAATCACCTTGTACAAAATTTTCAATTAGATATCAATTTTACCCCGTGATCATTTGAAAAGGGCCAAAAGAATTCTAATCTTTTTACAGGGGTAGCTAATTATAATAGACAATGATCAATTAACAAGGCAGATAATGCCCTAAACAAAAAAGGGTTGTTTAGATTCTATAGCGATGGAGCTCTCATTGTGGTATTCAAGAAAAGGTATGCAATAACCTGTGATGTGATCCCTCCAGATCCTATCCTTTTAAAAAGCAATTAGCTTGCCATTAACCACTGGGAATATGGTCATTCTTTATATAGTTTTGTGGACAGCATGGAAAAGTAGGATTTTTCTCCTAACCTTACGATTTTGAGTTCAAAAGATCCAAGGCATCAAATTGGGGTTTCTTTGCAATCTTGATTAAGATGATTATAATCATAGTGTCAAAATCACCTTTAGCACCTTCTTCTATGCTTTTCTTATGATGGATAGTTAGTTTAGTAGTAAAAATATTAAATTTCTTATCAAAATTCAAGTTTGAATTTTGAAATGGAAAAACTACGTTAGAAGAATTTCTCCCAAAAGAAGTTTGATAACAACTCAGATCAAATTAGTCGAAATATATTCTAGATAACAGTTGATATAAATAGCAAAAGAAATACAGATTTCTTTAGCCCCTGTAACACTTAGGCAGTTCCTTCTAAACCTCTGGTGCCATTGCTCGAGAGGCAACAGATAGCATTATAATGGGACATTGCTCCTTGGATTTGGTGATTGGAAAAGGAAAAGAAAAAAAAAATCTTGAGAGAGAAATAGAGACCACTGATCAAAGCCTTTGACTTCATTAGTTACCCATTCGGCATCAGTTAACACAAATGATAATAAGAGACAGGTCAAGCGGTAGAGTCTCTTCACTTCTATTCTCCCTTTTTAGATTTGATTTTGTTTGATTATATCTCCTTATGCAAAAAAAAAAAGTATCCGAATTGTTTTGCCAAGTGAGAAGCTTGGAAAAAAAAAATCTAGTAAAAAGAGAAAAATTATGCTTTATTTAGTTGGTGAGAATGAGAACAAAGATTAAAATAAACATGATTTTTATTTCTCTTGTTTTGACGCATGAAGTAGGAATCACCATTGGTTAAAATACAACCGTTTGTATGCAATGTTTTGTAAACCAGTGATTCAAAATTTTCCAATTGAAGAGGCATTTAGCAATGTATTATAATATGGATACCAGTTTAGTGAGATAAAATCTAAATATCGATCGGTGAAAATTAAAAAAATAATGTAGATACCATGTAGAGCCAAGTGACATGAGCAACCTCATAAAACAACAAATCCTCCCCCACAAATATAAGTTAAATTAAGAGCTTGAGAGATAATGTCTTCTTCTACAAATGTTCTGCGCTTTGAAGGGGACTCGAGACCTAAAAGAAAGAGGGGGGGAAAATTATATTATATTAAATAAATCAAGGTGGGCAGACAAAAGAAATATATAAGATTCTTTTCATTTTGTCGTTTTTGGTCCAAACTCAAACTATAAAACTTGATTTAATAAGAGCCAAATCATAGTTTAGTTGGGACTCACACTCTACTCTAGTACTACATCCCAAATTTAGTGATTTCAATACTTTAGGGTTAGAAATAAACAAGGCCCTTGTGAGCACCTCATGATCTGATCTATTCTGATGCGTCTTAAACTCGACTTATAAATCTAATACAACAAAACTTATACCAAAAAGTTAGGCTTCTTAGTTAAACAAATTTATTTTTATCTCATTAACCTAATAGATCGACCGTATAATTTCTTATATCCAAAAATATATTTTAAACAAAAGCTATATCATATAATTATTGTATAAATTATTAAAATTTTTATATTTAATAATGACAATGTATTTGATTTTCTATTTGGATTTTGTTTATTTCTCTAACTTAATAAAGTAATAAATCAGATCAAAGTGTATTAGATTTACAAACAAATGGGATCAAACCAAATTTTTTGACTTAAATAAACATCTCTAATCAAAAGAATTTATTTATAAATCCTGACTAAAACGTTTGGGGGGAAGGGCTTTTGCCAAAATTACTATTTTGTATTCTGACAGCCATGCGAGGCTAGGTTTTGAAGAAGCTGTGAGTGGGCTGGGAGGCAAAGAAACATGACATGATAATTGATATGTTGAGAAAGTCTAGGGAAGAAGCTGTTTAATGTTTGTCTCCACCCGCGAAATTATTGAGCAGACAGTCTTCCCAATCAACATACCAAAGAAGTTTGGCATTCGGTCTTATTATAATCGTGTCTGTCAACATGACGCATTAGCAATTATTTTTTAATTAAAAGGAAATTGATTTGTAAAGTAAAAAATATGAGTGATACGCATACAAATATTGATATTAATTATGAACTTAAAATATTTATATTTAATTTATAAATATTTTTAAATTATTTACTTTATAAATTATTTATGAAACTTTAATTTTAATTGTTCTTTATTGTAATTTTATTAAATTCATGACTTACAAAAAGTTTATTTAAATAAAATTGTCATACAATTTATTATTTAAATTTTCAAACTCTTATTTTTCACACTAACTTATAGTTAAAGTTAGGAATTTTTAATAGAAAAAAATTAAACAAAAAACATTCTAAATATTTAAAATAAAACTCTTAGTTACGAATATTTTGTATTTTTTTTTATAATAATTCCCCTTGAATTAAAAATGAAAGACAAAACATGGCGATTTCTAATTTTACCTTTGGAGTAAATAAAATAAATTAGACGCAAACGACCTTAGATTTTGTTGTTAACATTTTCCACAGAGGCATCTTGCATTACCTTGTTCTTGTTCTTGTTTTTGCTTTTGTTTTTGTTTTTAAGGTCTCCACAAGTCAATCTTCTATCTGATGTTAGTTTCCCTTTTTTAGGGTGATGTTTGGATGTGGGTTGGTTTTCAAAGGAAAATTGGACGTATGATTCAAAGAGGAGAAGGGTATCCAACGATTTCTCATGTGAAAACTACATTGCAACCTCTCTCTCTCTCTCTATTCTTTTAATCAATCGGTATTCGATGGTAATCACTCGATGTATCAAATTATGTCTACTATTCGGGAAGATTGATCTCTAATCATTAATACGTTTAGACATAAAATAACTTTTTGGATCATACTTTTTATAACGGGTCTTTAGATTATGTATTATCAAAAATCATATTATGATTAATCTAATTTAAATTATTATCAAATCTTTTATAAAAAATCTCTTTTAATATAATTCTTTTCATTTATCAAATTTAAATTCGATTTTAATTAAGAATGTTAGATCAACTGTTTGTTGTCACTCGCTTCTATCTCTGGATTGAATTATATCATCTAATGATATGCATTTACCATAACAATTATTAAAACAAAAAAATAGTGATGGGGATGATTCCACAGGGACACACCACACACATTGATTGTCGCTTTCGATAAAGAGGGGATGCCCTTTTGAGTGCTTTTTGATTTCAAAGGGCCCTTAAACAAACAAACAAAATAGTGCCTTCTCGGCGGTCGGCACAATCATGCCACATTTCCTTTTCCAAATCCACCCATGTGGGCCGCCCAGATGATTCCACCAATTAATAATCAGATGCCAAAGCCCATTAAAAATGAATGTTTATAGAAATATTTTTAATTTTTTTTAAATGTTAGGGAGATTTTCAACTTATTTCATATTTTAATGAAATTATAATTTAAAATAAATATTTTATAAAAAGAAAAAACTCATAAAATAACATTGACGAAGAGAGTAACAAAACACTGATAGTTATCAATAAAAAACGACTTTTGGATGGGGACTGCCATGTTAATTTTTTTAAAAAAAAAATTAAATATGTATGTTTTAGTAATATTTATTAATATATCTCATAAATACGATTAAAAATCAGTTGACATTCTACAAAATAAAGCTAAAATATCAAAAATATATATATATCAAGAAAATTTTCCTTCTAGCCCTACTTTTGGGTGACAGCTGCCCTAATGGTATATTTCTGATAAAAAAAATGTTGACTCACGCTTTATAAAGTTTATATTGTAGGTAGAGGTGATTTTTCTTTTCTTTTTTTTTTTAAATTAGAAATCTTGGGAGCTGCTTTGACGCTTTGTAAATTTTGCTTTTAGCCCTACTTTTATTTTGCTTTGACACTTTTTTAAAATTTGTTAAGATTTTAACAAGATGTCCAAAATAAGAAGAAATCTTAATAAATGAACTTGGCTGAAAGATAAAAACAGATGCTGATGGTAACCATCTGTACTCCAAATTGTTATTTGCAGTATTTATGTAAATTAGGGA
This sequence comes from Dillenia turbinata, assembly GCA_037126225.1. NCBI lineage: Eukaryota > Viridiplantae > Streptophyta > Magnoliopsida > Dilleniales > Dilleniaceae > Dillenia > Dillenia turbinata. The sequence goes on from JBAMMX010000007.1 coordinate 21,944,842, forward strand.
GATGAATAATATTAATTATGAAAAATTAAAAAGAAACAAAAATTGAGATTTAGAAAAACCTTCGATCATAAAATGCCATGCAGCACAATGCAAATAGAGCCGAGGACATGAGTTAAAAGGTATGATTTTTTTTTTTTTTCAAAATTTGAATTTAAGATCTTTAAATTAAAAAAGAAAATTGTGACTATTAGACTATCTCTCTAAAAATATAAAGGTAAACATTCGATATTGATGCATGGTTTAAACATACGATATTGATGCATGGTTTAATGATGCGCGGTTTAATCCTTGGAAACCATCTGAACGTCACTATCTCTTCTAAATCTCAGATTAGAATATAAATCTTAGGTTTTGTCATCATTTCATATGTTTGAAAATGTGACACCTCAAATTTAGATATTTCTTGATCATGCACCCTCTAAATAGTAAAGCAATGATAGAGACCAGGGACTAGACAATCTCTCTCTCTCTCTCTCTCTCTCCATGCGATGATTTTGAAATTGGGATCCGAGAGAACATGTGTCTGCTTAAAAAATTCCATGATGGGCAATGATATCAAATTGGAAAATTTTACCAAAACAACAAGAGCCTTGATTGATGTAATAATTAGCGGATAAAGAATGACCTAAGATTAATCATAAATGATCGAGGAAAACAAGGAATTTGACTTACCCATCCATTTCGTATATGTGATAAACGTATGCCCTCAGAACACACGATACATTCAACCTTCTTGGCTTTCCTCTCCTCTTTTCTCTTAACATAGTTTGTTGAATAACTATTATGAGAGATATGTGGTTTCAAGATTTTGTTCTATCTGTGGGGAGAGGCCGAGATTAAAAGGTCTATATTTATCAACTATCCATATTATTTCTCAAAACTTAAAGATTAAAACCCATTTTTAGAAATAAAGAAAATTGGATTTAATAACCAAAAATTCTTCTGATAATTTTTTAAAATTCATAAAATTTTAATAGTTTCTAAAATTTATAATTGACTTACAAAATTTTCATAACCATGAAATATTAATTTAAAATTAAGAAATTCACTTACTTTTAACATTCAAAAATCAAGTGGAATTAGTTATTTTGAAAAAAAATATATATATATATATATATCCAAAATTAATCGCTTAAAAAAGAAAATTCTAAAAAGTAAAAAAAAAAAAAGGTGAAAATATATTTTAAAAATCTCCCAAAAAGAGAAATTGAACTCACCCAAATGTTTAGGAGTCAAAAAAACAAATCTAGAAAGACAATAAAAAGGAAAAGAAGGAAAAAAAATAATAATAAATGAATAGGTGTTCCTTAGTATTATGATGAAGGGAACCATACCCTATGTCACACGGGCTAATATCCTCCTAAAATTTTTCACTGGTGATTGCAATCACTACCCTTGCAATGAGTGCGCACACTCTCCCGCACACTCCTTTGGCAAATACAGAAACTAAGCAAAATCACAAAATCAAACTACTAGAAATTTCCTTTCCAACTTTTATACATTCAAATATACAATGTAGAAGGACAAAGTCCTAAAGAGTTTACAAGTTTCCCTCAAAACAACTCTCACCCCCTCAAGAGCAAACCATTCAACATACAATAGCAAACTCTATTGCTATTTTATAAAGAATTCTCACAACTCTCTATTTTCTCTCCTCTCTCTAACACTTCCCATGTGTTTTTTGGAGATTTTGTGTATTTGGTGGATGTTTTCAGCATTCTCATGAGCTCTCTTTATATAGTTGAAGAATGACTTGACCTTCCTAAAGATTGCATGTAAGAATCAAAGCAATTTATCTCAAACCTTTCATCCTTGGTCATTGGACCTTCCTTTCCTTGGAAAGATGCAACTTTCCATATCAGATGAAGTCAAAACCTTGCCTTATTTAAATTTGCAGCTACCATATTTGAATTCAAACCCCCTTTAAATTCAAAAACATTCCTAAACTACAGTTTGGACTTGAGATCTTTCCCCTTTTATGCGCCTAGAGTTTCCTTCTCGACAAAACATCTCTTTCCATCAAGAATTTGTCAAAGAGGACCTTCCTTCATTACTTGTAGCTGCAATTTCTTTTCCTAGACTTACCTTACTAAAACTTGGACCAAAGATTTCTTTCCTAATGTGCCTGACCTCTTTCACAAAGTGCCAAGTCAGCTTTTCCTTACAAGGAAACTCTCCCAATCAATCATCTGTACTTTCCCCACTTAAAATCTGACTTTGCTCCAATCTAATCCAAGTTGGCACAGAGTGATATTGGTGCACTCCAATGTGTGCCTTGTGCACATGCTTCACAAGCCATCTCAAGATTCCAAGCCATTTTTGTTTTCAGTAAGCCATTTGGAAATCCACATAGATTGCTCAAACTACTTTTCCAAAATTACACTAACTACTCGATACTCCTTCACAAACGCCCATGCACGGCCATGCATGCTAGCCATTTTGCCACCCCGAGCAAACCTCTAACTAATTGATCATAGTCTTCCTAGCCACTATAGACTGTTGAATACTCAAAATAGTTTTTTCAAATTATACCTTAGGACCCAAGTTGCCCATACTCTTAAGTATGGTGTGCATTAGCCCCATTTGCCCAGCGTGTGCCATGGCCCTTACTAGGTGATGCGTTGCCTTGATTGTTGGCACGCACCACTTGGATTTTCTCTCGCATAAGGGTGGAGAGGTGTGCTGTAATTTTTGGCGAGGCACAAAAATGGTCGGATTGCCTTAGACTTTGGTGGGGTCGTGTGAGTTTGGTTGGGGAGGCTATTATGGTGGGTGGAGTACTCCTTATGAACGGTACCAAGATACCCAATACACAAGGGCTGGCTCGCTAGGAGTAGGCAATGGAAAAAAAATAGAGAAGATGGGAAAAGGATTGGAACTTGCCTTGATGGGATCTTTAAGCACACGAGCCTACCTATCATGCGATGGTGATGTTACTCAAGGGGTCGATTGCACCCTAAAGCCCTAAAATCTACTCACATGTTAAAGAAGAATAGTTTCTAAAGTATATTCATAAAATTCAATTGTTACAAGAGCAGGGAGGACCACCTTATTTATAGTAGTGGGCAGGGAAGGTAAGGGTCCTCATTACATATGTTCTTTTACTCTAAAAGACTTCTATAATGCTTTAACTACTTAATAACTACCTATGCAGTTAATTGCCTTTATTACAATACTTCAATGACTTAAAAACATAAATGGAATCAATTTAGAAAAGTGATTATGGCATGGAGGGACTGGTGGCCCTTTGGCTGCCCGTGCAATGCTTGGGCACGCTAGTACGCTCGGCTCATGCTTGCTCGAGCGGTGGCCCTATCGCACTACACTCTGGCTCATACGCTGCCATGCACTCATCAAGCCATGACCCTATTTCATTAAGCCATGTTGCAATCTCCTCGAGTATTGGTGATCCTACTTGCATTTCCTTCCCTGTGGCCTACTTGGAGCTATTGCTCATGGTGTGCTATGTCATGCGCGGTATTGTCTCTATCATGTTGAGGCTCGAGCTGGTGTATTAAGGATTGCATCTCATCATGAAGAAGTATCTCTTGACAAGGGCTGCTTGGAGTCTCTTCATGCAGGGGCATCACTTTGCTTATCTCTTGCATGTGCTCATGTGAAGGTTGCTTGCGATGGGGTGTTTGCGCATATGTTGGTTGCTTGGGTGATGGTGTCCCTTCGTATGGTGTCCTTTCAAACGGGGGCCTTCTTGCTCACTCCCTCTCGTTCACAACAGTTTCTTTGTCTTCCTTATTACCTTTTCTTTTCTCCTGCATGTTGCTATCCAAAAGGTTGTGACTCTTGGGTGAACAGTCGCATCCTTTGGCATGTGAGTGTCCTTTCACCAAGTGTTAATACTCTACACGTCTTTGCTCAAGCGAACTAGTGTCATGTCAAGCAATGCCTTAGGTAGCTCCTCCTTTGTGTACAAAGATGGTGTCTCTTCATTTGTGACCTTTGATGCATCATGAGGAATTACATCCGTGCGAACCTCCTTGTTGATTGTGTCAGTACAAACCTCCTTTGATTCTTCTTGTCTATGCATTGCAGCTGTTCTTCGAGTGTTGGCCCGAGCATTACTTGTAGCATTCTGAAGGTTGTAACACCAAGCACTGGGGGAGTTACAATCCTACCCCACCTAATCATCAAATGCTCTTGTTGGACCAACCCTCCAATAGTCTTAAATCTTCTTCTCAAACTACCAAAGAGTTTGTTCTCTCTCCCATGTAGCTTTCTCGATCGATTATCCTCTCCAAGCCACCAAATTCTCATACTTTTTATTACTCTTCCCCCATCGAATGATCCTATGTTGGAAGGTGGTGTCTATTTCCTTCTCAAAGAAGTCGCTCGTGGTCAGTGAAGACCTTTGCTCCCTTGACCTCTCCCCTTCCTTGGTATCTTTGAAGTAGGGTTTGAGAAAACTCACATGAAAGGTGTGGTGTAGTTTGAGTCGATCAGAGAGTTTAAGCTTGTAGCCACCTAACTTGCCCACCTCATCACCTCAAAGGGACCATCATACCAAGCGATCAGCCCTTTTATGAGTGGCCTTGGACCATGCCTTCCTCCATAGGGAATACATTAGCTTTAAGAGAACAATATCCCTCATTTGAAATTTGCTCGCTCTACACCTACTATTATCATATTTCTCACTGTCTTGGCAAGACTGTCCCTTGCCTACTCCAACATGTGCAGTCTATTTTCTGCATAGGTAAGGGCGGCTGGGTAATTTCCCTTCTCCCAACCAATGTCCCGCAGTGTCCAAGGTAAAAATCTAAGCACTAACTCGAAGGGACTCTTTTTTCATGCTTAAATTTGGATAAAGGTTGTAAGTGAACTGGGCTGTCTCCAACAACTCCAACCAATTTCTTTTGCTTGCCATGACATAGTGATACAAGTACTCCTCTAATGTTGTCTTGGCCCTCTCGGTTTGCCAATCTATCTGAGGGTATCTTGAGATAGAAAACATCAAATCTGGCCATAATAGTTTGAACAAGGTAGTCCAAAACTTGTCTGTGAATCGCGCATCCCGATCACTTACTATGTCTTCAGGTAGCCTCAATACTTCACCACATTCTTAAAGAACAATGTGGTTGCCTCCCCTACATGGCATATGATGGGTGTAGCCATGAAAGTGGCATACTTTGAAAGCCTATCTACCACCACCACGATAAATCCATGCCCCTGCACCTTTGGCAAACCTGTGATAAAGTCCATGCTCATGCTTTGCCAAGGTCTATCCAGGATGGGCAGCGGCTACAGCAGCCCTGCCTAAGCCTGTCTCTCCATCTTGTCTTATTGGCAACCAAGCAGGTCTTGACATATACCTCCACATCTTGCTCTATTTTCGGCTAGAAGTATGATCTTCAGATGAGAGCATAAATCCGCTCTATCCCAAGGTGTCCTGCCCATTTTCTGTTGTGCCCTTCCAAAGTAACATATGCCGCAACCCTCCCTAGTTCGACATATAAAGCCTGCCTCCCTTGACATACAACAGCCCGTCCTCAAGCCAATATCTACAGATTGAGCCCTTCTACACTCCCTTCTGTAGGATTATATATATAGGATCATTCTGCGCCTCCTTCCTAAGAACGCTACGCGAGTTCTTCATTCACTCATGACATGCCTGCAAGAATGCTAGTCGATTGCTTACAATTTAACCCCTACTCCAACTACATGGTTGAAATCATTGTTAGAACCCCACCTTTTACCTACCTAGGTGGGCTCATTACTGGGACAAAGCATGGTTGATTCTCCGCCATGATTGAAATGCCTTAGCTTGCACGAGGAACTCCAAGCCTAGCACCATGTCAAAGTCGAGGTGCACCATCAACAAGGCACACCTTCTATGTCATCCTCTAATGCTCATTGTGACTCCCTTGGCTAGCCCCTATACCAACCTAGCATTTGAATTCATCGTCTTTAACCTGCTATGAGTCATCGTGGTCGAGATCCCCAATCACACCATCATGTGGTTGGCCACAAAACTGTGAATTACATCGGTGTCGACTAGGCAAACACCTCTTACCCATTCACCCTCATTGGCATGTACATGAGAGGCCTATAACTCTTGGCTCTCATGGTCCCAATGAGTTACAATGGGTTCACTTGTATAGGCTCCTCTTATGTCTTTTGTTGCTTATTTCCCACAACCACTAGCACGGAGAGTTTCTCACATTTTGGACACACATGAGATGTGACCTGCTGCATATGAAACAACTGCCTATTACCTGTGGCTTGCTTCCTTTGGTGCCTCGTTGGTACTTGGACTCTTTGGTGCCTTTGGCCTTTCCCTTGCTCTTAGCCTTCGGACCAAGATTGGCTAATGGTGTAGCCACCTTGAAATCCACCAATGCATCCACTGCAACTATGGCCGATGGCAAGTCCTTAACTCCCTACCTCCTCAATTTTGCCTGTGCCCATGGTTGAAGGCTAGACATGAAATTGAAGAGTTTGTCCTCTTCGGTTATGTTGTGAACTTCTAACAAAACCAATGAAAATTCTCTCACGTAGTCTCAGACAATTCTCATGTGTCTCAACTTCTTCAAGTTTTCCCTTGCAAACCACCTTGTATTGCAAGGAAGAAATTGCTCCACAATTCCCCTTTTACTTCCAGCCTTATTAAAATTTGCGGTCACCCCATATGTACATCCTGCTATGTTTGAGTGCACCACCACAGCTTGGCATCCTCGCCCAAGTACATGGTCGCCATCATGATTTGTTGATTCTCCAATATCCATGCTGCTTTGAAGTAATGCTCCATATCTAATGGGAAGTTATCCAACTACCTGGCCAATCTTGCCACATTGAAGGTTTTTGGCTATGGGACCTTCATACCCGATGAAGAGGGTTCAGCCTGCTCCCTAGCATTGGCTGCAACTGCTTACTTTAGGATGAAGATTTCCTTCTCCAACCTCTTGAGCCCTTCCTATAAGACCTCATACCCAGGGGTTCGTGGTTATTGATTCCACAGCCTCTAACCTAGTTCCCAAGGTTTCCATTGAAGCTTGCATACCCAAGACCTCCTCAGCCAATCGTTCCACCTATTGGAACAAAGTAACATCCGAAGTCGACTCTAGGATGCCTAACATATTTTCAATCTGCACCACTCTTTCTCAAGTGTTGCTGCTCCTATCCACCATGGATTAAAGTGTTCTAATACCAACCTGTCACACGGGCTAAAATCCTCATAAAATTTTTCATCCAAGGATCGTACTCATTGCCGCTGCAATGAGCTCAGCGTTTCGCTCGCTTAATGCACTCTCCCACACACTCCTTTAGCAAATATGGAAAGTAAGCAAAATCACACAAGCAAAATATGGGAAATCTCCTTCCCAACCTTTATACATTTAAATATACAATGTACAAGGACAGAGACCCGAATGGTTTACAAGTTTCCCCTAAAACAACCCTCACCCACCCGAGAGCTTACCCATTCGGCACACAATAGCAAACCCTATTGCTATTTTATAGAGAATTCTAACTCTCCATTTTCTCTCCTCTCTTTAGCACTTCTCTTGTACTTTTGGAGATTTTGTGTATTTGATGGATGACTTCAGCATTCCCATGAGCTCGCTTTATATAGTTAAAAAATGGCTTGACCTTCTTAAAGATCGCATTTAAGAATAAAGGCAATTTATCCCAAACCTTCCGTCCTTGAGTGTTGGACCTTCCTTCCCTTGGAAAGATGTAACTTTCCTTATCGGATAAAGTCAAAATCTTGTCTTCTTTAAGTCTGCAGCTATCATATTTGAATTCAAACCCCTTTGAATTTAAAAACCCTCCTGAACTACAATTTGGACTTGAGATCTTTCCCATTTTATGGGCCTACGATTTTCTTCTCCACAAAACATCTCCTTCCATCAAGGATTTATCAAAGAGAACTTTCCTTCATTGCTCGCAACTGTAATTTTATTTCCTGGACTTGTCTTGCTAAAGTTTGGACTAAAGATTCCATTCCTAATGTGTTCGGTCTCTTTCTTAAAGTGTCAAGTCAATTTTTCCTTATAAGAAAACTCCTTCAATCAATCATTTATACTTTCTCCACTAGGAATCTGATTTTACTCCAATCAAATCCAAATTGGCACGGATTAATGCTAGTGTGCTTAAGCATGTGCCCTACGCACATGCTTCACGAGCTATCTCAAGATTCTCACGTGCGTTTAAAGCCATTTTTGGTTTCAATGAGCCATTTGGAAGTCCAAATGGACTGCTCAAGCTATTTTTCCAACATGACACCAACTGCTCGATGCTCCTTCACAAACACCCATGCATGGCCATGCATGCCAGACACTTTGCCACCCCTGGCAAACCTCCAACTAATTGCTTGCAGTCTTCTTAAGAATCATAGGCTACTGAATGCTCAAAGTGGTTTCTCCAAATTACACCTTGAAACCAAAGTTGCTCATGCTCCTTGGTGTGGTGTACGCTGCCCCCATGTGCCCAACCTGTGCCATGGCCCCTGCCAGACACTGGGGGTGTAACACCCTAGTGATTTCATCTCCTCCCTCCTCTTATCAACACAATAAGATTGATATAAAAGTCTTCAAACCCCAAGAAACACGAATCCTCATGATCCAAGCAGGGCCAGGAGAAAATTAGTCATTTATGTTCAAAGACTTAACATGACTCAATTTAGAAACCGACTCTCTTAATATCTATTTTTTCATTTATAAAACTCAAATTCGATATTTTAATTAAGAAAATTTAATATTTGGTCACTAAACACACAAATTGTTAACAAAAATTATATTTGCTAACCAAAAAAAAAAAAAACTGAAGTGATTTAAGGTGGTAAGAATGAGAAATATTTGTTGTGTTAAATCCCACTGGTCAAATTACATTAACACTTTATTCAGTTTATAAGAAAATTGTTTCACTTTAACACTTATGTTGTCATAAAAGTGAAATTCAAACAATAACAACAAAAAAGAAAATTGCATAGAGAGAGGTGGTAAAAATGAGAGTTTACTTGGGATACGTGAGACTGTAAATTCGATCAAGTTTAGTGACAGGAGCATGGAAAGTTTGGGGGAAATGGTAGACGAAAGGTTAGAGGAAAGAATAGAGGTAAAGAATAAGGGTACGCTTAGTTGTATAAAATGTTTTTAAATTTTTAATTTTTAATTTTTTTCATATTTTTTATATTTAAAGAAAAAGGTAGAAAAATTTAAAAATTTTAAAAAATATGAATTTTATTTATAATAAAAACAGTAGAAAATAACTTTAAGAGTATTTTTTATTTTTTTATAAATTGAAAAATCTTATTTTTTAATTGTTATTTTTTAAAAATTAAAAAATGAAATATTTGAATACAGTTTCATTTTCTTAAAAAATATTTTTTTAAAAATACCCTTATTTTTCATAAATAAATACACCCTAATAGTTTTGTTCAAAAAAAAAAAGGAGAAACAAATGAAAAACCATGGCAGCTCCAAGGTTTGGAAAGGAACAAGGGATGCCGAATGGAAAGGGTTTAGTTTGTCAACCAAAAAAATATTATATTCTTAATCTTGTATAGGTCTATAAAAATATCTTTAAAAATATATATATAATAATTAACAACTATTTACTATGTTCTCAAAATCATTATTGCTATTAAAAATGATAATTTATTTTTAATTACTATTATTGCACTATTTTTCTAAAAACTTACTATGTAATAAGGGTAAGATATAACCTCACTACTAAGATGAGTGATCAATTATGTATAGTTTGGAAGCGAGGGGAAGACATTCCTTGAAAAGAATACCCGGGGAAAAACTCGATAACCAGCTAAATTTCAGGGGGCAATTTTGTATTTTTATTTAAAATCAATCGAAATTCGAGAAATTCTTTTTTTAAAAATGCACATTAAATTTTTTAAAATAAAATATATGGCATTTGTTTCATAAAATCATATATTTTTGAAATAGAGAAATGGAAGAACCAACTTTTCATAGACTTTATATCTAGAATACTTGATCTGATTAATTGATCCAAATCCAATATGACAAATAATCCACTCGGAGGAAAAAAAAAAACATATATTTGGACATGGGTTGCAACGGTGCATGGAGTTAAAGACAAACAAGGGACTTGGGGAGTAGCAAAATTGAGGGTTTTCAAATTTCAGTTCCCCTCTCTCTGGGGATATGTGCTTCATGAATTCTGAACCGTTGGATTGAATTCTAAAAATCATGTACGGAAAAACAAAGGTAGAGATTTGAAGTTAAGAGTAGATGACGCCAAATAAATGCTAACATCACGCCGTACGGGGAGGGGAAGCCTAGTTAGACAGAGACAGTGCCGAAGGGCATTGATTTGAACACGTGCCATTTGTTTTGGGTGTGTGTAACGCTCCAATCAAATTTGGATTTCATTCGTTGGGCAATCAACTAACCATGATCCTAATTTAGGAGCATAATATTAAATTTTTTAATTAAATATTATATTTTCAAAAAAAAAAAAAAAAGGGAATGCCACCGGTGACGTGAACTGAGTGGTGATACTGATAGCCTGAATTTTCTTTTTTTTTTTTTTTTGGTTGTTCGTGGGAAGAAAAAACTATTTAAGTCAAACATTTGGTTTACCTTTGATATGTGTGCCTTTTTTAAGGAAAAGAAAACATAATGACCAAACATAATGACCATGATTTTGAACTTCAGTTATTAGGAATTTGGCCTCCAGATAGTTTTGTTATTTTTATTTAAGCAACTTGAGGAACATTTTTTTTTAATAAATTTTTCTTATCATCTATCGATATTTAAATTTTATCTGATTAATCTGATTTGAGTATTATAAAATTCATAAGAAGTTGATTTATTTCCTTTTTTGTTATATTACGATTTGAAAGCACGATCACCGTATTGAAAGAGGGGATTAGGACCACTAAATTATTCTCTTGAGAAGAGCTCTGCCAAATACTATTTTTTTATTTTCATAACTCGAATCGGTGACCTACGATATATATAACATTATGAGGGCGCGTTTGGCTCATACTCAGGAATCGAAATAAAAAAAAAATCTTAAAAATCGAAATCGAAATCGAAATCGAAATCCAATACTTGCTCTTTAGTTCAAATTCTGCAATGAATATGATTACAATTGTTGAGTTTAATTTATGTTTTTGGATTAGAAATCGTAAAATTGTCAATTTTGTCCCTTATAAAAAATATTTTTATGATTTAAAATATTTTTATATTAAAAAATAGAAACATTGCTCTTGAAAAAAACATTACTATTTTTTATTAAAAATATAAAAAAATGGAAGGAAAAAATATTACTATTTATCAAAGAAATATTAAAAAATCACAAAATTACCTCTTTACTTTTTTTTTTTAATAAATACCTATGCTAACTATAAGTCCCTTGAGTCCTTTAAAAAAAAAAAAGTAATAAAGATTTTTTTTTTCAATTTCACAAAAAAAATAATTTAAAAAAAGGTAGCACTGTTCATCGTCTCTCCCCATCTAGGGCCTTCCCTCTCATCTCTCTCTTAATCTCTCACATCCCTCAACCCATCCTTCACATGTCATACCCTGTCACAAAAGAGATTTCTATCAAAATTGAGAAAATAGTCATTCTAGATAGAGAGAGAGAGAGAGAGGGAGAGAGGAACTTACTCTAACATCAAGTATAATCATATCAGGAGACAAAAGTAAAAAGATCATGAACCTCAGCTCTGGTAGCATTGTCCTTTTCATCACTAGAACCGCCGCCGTCTCCTCCTTCGACGCCACTAATCTGCCACTGCTAGAGCCAAAAGAAGCCAAAATGCATCCCAAGCAAGGCCCAATCAAAGAAGTTCGAGAACAAGAAGGCATGAAACTACCAAAGTTGTTTCCAATGGAAATACGTCGGAGTTGGGAAGTCAAGCATCGGGCCCTAGCACCTTTAGCCTAAGCAAGACGAGTCAATCTAGTGCCAAAGAAATGGTGACGAAGATCGTTGAGGAGAGTGTTGCATGATGAGGTTATGGTTGGAGATGGATAGGGGCAAAAAGTGAGAAGAAATTTTTGTTGAGTTTTAGTCATGGATTTCGTTCAAAACTCATAATTTTATTTGAGTTTCATAAAACTCATACATTAAGGGTTTCATTCTCAAATTCTCATTCACATTCTCTTAATCCAAAAATTTATAAGAGATTGAATCTCATTCCTAATTCTCATAGCCTCAAACCTAACAGCACGTAAGTGTGTGTACCTTAGTCTTATTTAATTAGTACCATTATGAGTGTGTGTACCTCTGCTTCACTTGTTCTCCGCAAATTCTTTTCCATCTTGATTTTTGACACACCGTCACCTTTTATTTTTAATAAAATCAAACCCTAAAATCATTTTTGCCCATGCTTTTTACTCACTCCTATAATTTAATCATTTTTCATCATTTTAATTTTTCCAATGAATTCGAGAAAATACCCATTTTTAATGGCATTTTTAGAAAATATTCCGAAATGCTACTAAAAGATATATAAATGGTGGTATATGGGGTATGATATTTTTGAATTTTTGATTAAAAAAAAAAGAAAGAAAGAAAAGAAAAATTGTTGTAACTTATATGTAAATTATATACAATTTTAATAGAATGTAAATGTGAGAGCAGTGGAGTAGACACTTTTATTTGAGTAATGGAGTAAGTTACAAAATAGATACTTTTGATATTGAGTAATGGAGTATAATTCTTGTAATAGTGGGTGTAGCGAGGTATAAATTTTCTAATGGTGGGGTGAGTGATGGTTACAATTCTCTTCACCACTAATACCCTACTTAATGAGATAAGAATCTTGTTCATCTATAAATAAAAGTCTCATTTTCATGTTTCCAACACATCCTATCATAAAGTATACTAGAGAGAGAGTATTAGTGAAAGAGGGGTGTTCTTTTGGTAGAGTTTTGGGTTTAAACATTTATGCAGAATTGTTTTGAACCAAATAACAAATTGTTTGGCTATTGTATCCCGGTGGGGATGAGTCAAGTGAACTCTAATTCATTGGTTCTTAAGCTTTGCCTACCGTAAAAGGCTCGAATCTCCTTAAAGAAAGTGAGATATCCTCGTCTCAGCCCGTGATTTATGCAATTTCTTGATACTTTGTAATAAATCATTATTTTTTTTTACATTGTTCACTAACAATTTTAAGGAGATTGCATATGGAAATTGTACAAGAAAAGCCTGTCAACTAAGTTAGAAATCTCAACAAACCATTCAAATTTCACGGTGCTCACTTTAGAAGATGGAAAGGAAAAGTCTTGCTCTACCTCAACCTTCTCAAAGTGACTTATGTTCCGACCGAAAAGAACCCCAACAAGGGGAACATTGAAGGTATGTCTGAAGATGACCAAATTGAACACTCGGAGAGATGTACACCATATGAAATAAATGAGTATAACTGTTGCTACTATCTTTTGAATTGTCGTTCCGATCAATTTTATGATTACTATGAACATACTTAACCTACTGCCAAGAAAATATGGAAGGCTTTACAACTTGAGTACGACACTGAACGAGCAGGTGCAAAGAAGTTTGCAACTAGTCGTTTCTTTCACTACCAAATGACAGACGGAAAATCTATGGTAGACTAAGTGCAAGACTTTCAAATGATTGCTCATGAGGTATGATATGAAAGAGTAAATTTTGACGACAACTTAATAGTTCTTGGATTCATTGACAAAGTGCCACCAACTTAGGGAGAATTTCAAAAGGCCTTATGTCACAAACAAAAGGACATCACTATGGAGAATTTAATCACTCATATTCGTGTGGAGGAGGAGGCAAGAGACCAAGATGCAATGGTTCAAGATACAAATATAGACTCCACTAAGGTAAATCTCATATCTTTAAATAGTTTACCCAATAATTCCCAAAATACATAGTTGAAGTCAAAATAAAAATTTTAGAAACAAATATAGTAAACCACACAATAAAAAGAAAAATTTCAATCACAAGAGTAAGAACCAGGACCACCCTCCTTACAAAAAAACCTAGTGTATGTTATGTCTATATCAAGAGTGGGTATGTTGCTCGAATTTACAAATTAAGAAACATGAGGCTCTAACTCAAGATAACGTTACCAAAGAACCTTTTATGGCTGTGGTGATAGACATATTTTTACTGGAAAAGTCTAAAGGGTGGTGGACAAATTTTGGTGCCAATAGGCATATCTACTATAACAAAGAATGGTTCAAAAAATATGCTCCCTATAAAAAGTCTAAAACTATCATGTTTGGTGATTCTCATACTATTCAAGCTTTGGGGAGTGGAGAGATTGAATTGAAATTTATATCTGGAAGGGTATTATTTTTAAAGGATGTGAAGTATACACCTTCCATGAGAAAGAATCTTGTGTCAAGTTTTCTTGTAAATAAGGCTAGCTTCAAACAGATATAGAGTCTGATCAATATGTGATCTCAAAAAAAGCAATTTTTGTTGGGAAGATCTATGCTCATGATGGAATGATTAAATTGAATATTGAAAATAAAGTGTGCAATACTTCTGCTTATATGTTGTCTTACATTAATTTTTGGCATACTCGTTGTGTCACATCAATTTTAAATATGAGGGTGTGATGAGTAAGTTAGGATTAATTTCAAAATTGAATAAAAATTTTAAAAAATATGAAACTTGTAGTAATGTGAAAATCACAAAAGGACCTCACAAGTATTGAAAGAAAAATGAATTACTCGAATTAGAACATTTTGATTTGTGTGAATTTGAAGGAATTTTGACTAAGGAGGAAATAAATACATCATTATTTTTATTGATAACTTTTCTAAATATACTTATGTGTATTTGATTAAAAATAAAAATGAAGTGCTTGATACTTTTAAAGCTTACCTTCTTAAAGTTGAAAATCAATTTGGTAAAAAAATAATAAAAGAATTCGAAATGATAAGAGTCGTGAATGTGAATTTTTCGAATTCAACTCATATGTTCAGTCTTTAGGAATAATTCATGAAACTATACCTCCATATTCACCTGCTTCAAATAATGCGGCTAAAAGAAAAAATAGAACTCATATAGAGTTATGTAATGCCATGTTGATTGATTCATGTGTGTATAAAAATTTATGGGGTGAATCTATTTTGACAATATGTCATGTGTTGATCGTGTGCCTCATAAAAATATAAAAATAACTCTATATGAGTGGTGGAAAGGGTATAAACCAATGCTAAATTACCTAAAATATCTAAACTATGTGTAAAAACTGTCATTTGTATTTTTCTTGATTATGCAAAAACTAGTAGAATATATAGGTTTCTTGATATTGAAAATAATGTAATTTTTGAATCAAGTGATGCTATTTTTCACGAAGAAAAAGTTCCTTACAAATTCAAAAATAGTGGGGATAATTTTAGTATACAAATAATTTTAAAAATTCTATCTCTACTTCTGATTTACAAAATCAAGAAAATACTTCTTCAATTCAAATTTTAGAAAATTCTGAAAAAATAATTTTGAACAAAGGAGAAGTAAAAAAGATAGAATTGAAAAAGATTTTGGTCTTTATTATTTTGTGTACTATATTGAGAAACCTATAACTTTATAAGAAACTTTCTCTTCTGAAGACGTTATGTTTTGAAAAGAGACTGTAAATGATAAGATGAAATCTCTAATTTCAAATCAAATGTGGAAATTAGTTTATTTACTTTCAGGGCGTAAAACAATTGGTTGTAAATGGGTCCTTAGAAAGAAATTAAAGCCAGATGGAACCATAGATAAATATAAAGCAACACTTGTGATTAAAGAGTTTACACAAAATGAATATCTTGATTTCTTTGATATATTTTCTCTAGTTATGAGAGTGACATCGATTAGACTTTTGATTACTAGTACTGCAATCCACAATTTACATATTCATCTAATGGATGTTAAAAATGAATTATTAAATGGAGATTTGGAAAAAGAAATTTATATGGACCAACCTCAGGGATTTATTGAGCCTGGAGGAGAAAATAAAGTGTGTAAATTAGAAAAATCCCTTTATGACTTAAAGTAAGCACCTAAAATGTAGTATGAAAATTTTGATTCTTGCATAATTGCTGATGGCTTTAAAACAAACAAGTGTGACAAATGCATATACTATAAATCTTTTGAGAATTCAAATATGATTATTCGCCTCTACGTCGATGATATGTTAATTTTTGGATCAAACTTATATGTTATCTAATATACCAATGATATACTTAAAAAAACATTTTGATATGAGAGATTTGAGTGAGCAAATTTTATTTTGGGTATGAAGATCACTAAAACTAATGATGGTATTTTTCTTGATTAATCACATTATGTTGAGAAAGTTTTGAAAAGATATAATTTCGATAATTATAAACATGTGACTACTCCTTTTGATTCAAATATTCATTTATTTCTTACTGAAAATGAAAATGATTTTTATAATCAGAAGGAGTATATTAGTATGATTGGAAGTTTGTAGTATGTAATTAATTGTATAAGACCTGACATTGCATATGCAGTAGGAATGCTTAGTAGGTTTGCTAGCAAGCAAGTATAGAACATTAACATTCCCTAGAAAGAGTAATGAAATATCTATCTGGTACCAAAAATTTTGACTTGTTCTATAAAAGGTATCCTACTATAATTGAAGGTTATAGTGATGCGGATTGGAACACATTATCAAGTAATTCTCTCTTTACCACTGGTTATATTTTTATGATGTGTGGTAGTGCTATATGTTAGAAATCTAAAAAACAATCCATAATTACTAATTCTACTATGGAGACTGAGCTAATTGCATTATCATCAGCAAGTGACGAAGCATGTTGGTTAAGGGTCCTATTATCTGATATTCCCATTTGGGAAAAACCAGTTTCTCCTATATTCATTCGTTATGATAGCACTGCTACAATTGGTAGAGTAAGAAACTATTATTACAACGGTAAATCCAGATCCATGAGAAGGAAATATAGTATTGTGAGATCATATTTGAGTAATGGCATCATTAATGTAGATTATGTTAAATCTCTTGATAATCTTGCAGATCCATTAACCAAGGTCTTGGCAAGAGAAAGGATCTAGAGCATATAAAGTGGGATGGGATTGAAGCCCATAAATTCATGAGCTACGTATGAGGACATCCAACCTGAGGACCAGAGATCATGTAATCGGGCTCAATAAGAAGAATGAATCATATGGTGGTCATAAAAAAATGCACATTTTTTTAAGTATCCTTCCCTATAATGTGGTGCATTTTTCCTATAACAATTGGAGAGTTGAGTTATT
This sequence comes from Dillenia turbinata, assembly GCA_037126225.1. Taxonomy (NCBI): domain Eukaryota; kingdom Viridiplantae; phylum Streptophyta; class Magnoliopsida; order Dilleniales; family Dilleniaceae; genus Dillenia; species Dillenia turbinata. The sequence continues at coordinate 21,962,056 of JBAMMX010000007.1, forward strand.
AAACTCTTAATGAAAATCTGTATCTCTTATGAGTAGGGCATTAAAAGTTATAGCACTGCCCTCGACGGATTTTACCTATGTGAGTGTGAAAGTAGGGCCGCTTTCAATGAGAATAGGGCTTATTCTCATAAACACTCATGAAAATCGGGATAGCACAAGGCCATAACGTGCTGGCTATTAAAATTCATGTTAACACCTAGATTATTATGTGTGAGCAATAATCTTCATTTCCCAAAAGAAATCTTAGTTCAATGCGAAGCATACTCTGACTCTAGAGTGAGGATTTTTGTTATACTAAGTGGAGGTTCAATGCTGAACACACCTTCATGAAACATAAAAATTTATCTTTAACTAGTATTTTCTCTCAACATCACTTACACTAATATTAAAAGTGAGTAGGGGAATGTTGTAACTTACGTGACTTATATGTAAATTATGTACAATTTTAATGGAATGTAAATAGTAAGAGTAGTGGGGGTAGACACCTTTATTTTGAGTGATGAGTAAGTTATAAAATAGGCACTTTAATATTGACTAATGAGGTATAATTCATATAATAATGGGTGTAGTGGGGTATAAATTACCTAGTGGCGGGGTGAGTGGTGGTTACAATTTTTTCCACTATTAATACTCTACTTAATGAGATAAGAATCTTGTTCACCTATGAATAGGAGTCTCATTTTCATCTTTCTAATACGTCCAATCATACAAGTATTCTAAAGAGAGAGTATTAATGAAAGAGATGTGTTCTTTTGGTGGAACTTTAGGTTCAAACATTTGTGGAGAATTGTTTTGAATTAAATAATAAATTGTTGGGCTGTTGTATCCTAGAGGGGACGAGTCAAGGGAATTCTATTGCACCGGTTCTTGAGTTTTTTCTATTGTAAAAGGCTCGAATCTCCTTAAAAAGAGCAAAATATCCGCATCTCAATTCGTGATTTGTGCAATTTCTTTACACTTTGTAATAAATCATTATTTTTTATTACATTGTTAGCTAACAAAAACAGATGCAAAATTTGCATGTGTAGTTGCCCACATGCTATGATCTACTATAGCATGTACATAGGTTTAATAGTATGCCATCTAAATGATAATGATCGAATTTCCTGCCATTATTTAAGAGCAAAAGGGAGACAAAAGTCATTACAAATACAATTAAAAACATACCATTACTACATGATTTATAATATAAAGTGACAAATAAATTAGTCTACGTAAATAATTTTGTTAGATATAATTTGTAATATGGTATGGGTATTTGTCTCATATTGAAAAGTTGAAGAAAAATTGATGGATTTATAACCTATCAAATTTGAAACCATTTGAATTTGGTTAAAATGGTGTATTGGAGGGAAAATATAATTTTCATGAAATGACCCTAAAATAATAATAATATTAAATAATTAATTATTTAAGGGTCAAAGATAGGGCACTTGAGCACTTGGGGCATCTTGGGCATTGAGATGAAGTAACTTGGGCACTTCGGTTATTTATTTTTTATTCAAAAGACACATTTTTGAAAATTAAATAAATAAGTGTCTTTTGATTAAAATGTAACTTCCCTACAATGAAATGATGTCTTTTGAATAAATTAATGATTTTTAAAATCAAAAGGACATATTCGTTGTACCATTTAAATGAAAAGATATCTCATAATTGAAATCCTTCATTTTCTATAAATACTCCCTCCTACCATTGAGAAACGACACTTAGAATTTTCCTTCATTGGCAATACAATAAGACTTCGTTTTCTTGAAACTCTCTATTTTGTTCTTAGGAGAAATTTAAGATTTTGTCGTCTCAAATTTCTATTTCGACTTGCATATCCTGAAGGAATCTGCCACCAACCCAGACAGTAACATAGTGGGGGCATAATTTCCTTAAGAATAGTGATCACTTCACGTGCAAACCCTTTCAAATTTTCATTTCGAAGATCCTCCATTCTTAACAATCTTAAGGAAATTAGACTGCAATGGAGATTACTGTTCTTGAAACTGCTTTTAACAAAATACCAAATGGTGTTTCTGACTCTGTCTTCAATAAGATGTTCTATCCAGAAATGTTCAAACTCGATCGTTTTAATAGAACAAATTTCACTCGTTGGAAGGATAAAATAATCTTCCTTCTTACCGAATTGAATGTTGTTTATCACTTGTATCCTAACTTACCGGTTGTTCCAGAACCGAATGATAATGACACTGATAAAGTCAAATCCCTTCGCTGAAAGCGTCAGGATGATGAAGTACGTTGCAGAGGATTCATTCTGAACTCTCTTTCTGATCGACTGTATGATCTGTTTCGACCACTCAAGACTCCACAAGAAATCTGGAAAGCATTGGAAAACAAATACACATTTATGAAGCAAGGTACGGACAGATTTCTCAGTATGAAATTTTTTGAATTTCAAATGGTTGGTAATAAATCTGTCATGGATCAAGTGGATGAATTACTTGTCCTAGTATCTAGACTCATGGATTTAAAAGTTGAAGTGTCTGAACAACTTCAAGTGACTGCAGTGATTGCAAAATTACCAACCACTTGGAATAACTATCGAAAGAAGCTATTGCACACTTCTGAGGATTTTACTCTAGACCAACTTCTAAAGCATATTCGAATTGAAGAGAAAACTCGTAATCGTGAAAACAAGTATGCTTTAGAGTCGGGAAATAAAATAAATCAAGTTGAGTCTAGTACTAAGAAATGAGGAAACACAGGAAAGAAGAGAAAACATGAAAACATCTTCAAAGATGGTTCTGACAATAATAAGAAAAACAAGACATGTTTTTTCTATAGAAATAAAAGTCATTTTAAGAAAGATTGCAGTTTTTATAAGAAGTTAAAGATGGAGGAAAATGCTAGGAAAAACAAAGCAAATGTTGTTGAAACTCAGTCCAATCCTGCAAATGTGTCAAAAATTATTGTCATAATTACAAGGCTTAATATCAGCATGGTTACATAATGCAATATGGCAACAACAGGAAAATCTTCTGATTGGTGGTATGACTCTGGTGCTACTGTACATGTTTGTAATAACAAAGAACTTTTCAAGGATTATACAATAGCAACCAAAGATGAAAAGATTCTTATGGGCAATCATGACACAACCAAAGTTCTTGGAAAAGGAACCATCGAACTGCAATTTACATCTGGAAAGAAATTGATTTTGACAAACGTTTTCCATGTTCCGGATGTGAGGAAAAATCTGATCTTTGCAAGTCTGTTGTGCAAAAAGGGCCTAAAGGCTGTCCTAGAGGCAGAAAAATTTATTGTATCTAAGAATAGTGTATTTATTGGACAAGAGTATTCATGTGATGACATGTTCAAATTAAGTATTAATAAAGTTGAAGTTTCTGTTTATATTGTTGATTCTTCTTTTAATTTATGGCATGAACGTTTATCACATGTTAATTACAATATAATTAAATTCATGTCTAAATATGGTTTGATTTATTGTGCAAATAAAGAATCTGAAAAATGCGAAGTATGTATACAAGCCAAAATAACTAGGAAACCATTCCCCAAAAATGAAAGGACTTCAGAGTTATTTGAACTTGTGTATTCTGATATATGTGAATTAAATGGTCATTTAACTAGAGGTGGGAATAGATATTTTATAACTTTCATAGATGACCATTCCAGATTTACTCATGTTTATTTGATGAAAACAAAGGATCAAGCATTTGAAATATTTAAATGTTATAAAGTATTGGTGGAAAATCAATTAGAAAAGAAAATTAAAATACTACGAAATGACCGTGGTGAGGAATATTTTTCAATTGAATTTTCTAATTTTTGTGAAGAAAATGGTTTGATTCATCAAACAAGTGCACCCTATACCCCACAACAAAATGGTTTGGCAGAAAGGAAAAATAGAATATTAGTTGATATGGTTAATTCCATGTTAATGCATGCAAAATTACCAACAAATTTATGGGGAGAAGCTTTATTAACGGCTTGTCATGTACACAACCGAATACCTTCAAAGAAAACGAAAAGTTCTCCATACGAGACTTTGAAAAGAAGGAAACCAAACTTGGGTTATTTGAGGATATGAGGCTGCATTGCCTATTATAGAGTTCTATATCCAAAAAGAACAAAACTGGTTCCTAGAGCTCTTAAAAGTGTCTTTGTAGGATATACTGAAAACTCAAAAGCATAAAAATTATTGGATTTGAACTCAAATGTAATTATAAAGTCGAGAGACGTTGAGCTTTTAGAAACTACGTTTCTTGATAATCGAACTGCGAATCCACAATCATATAAAGGAATTCCTTCTTCTACTTTGGCACAGGATACTAATGTACACCCCAATTCTTCCCATAAACGAAAGTTAATTGATTTGTCTGCTGATCCTAGAAGAAGTAATAGGGTGCGAAAAGAAAAGAACTTTGGTTCTGACTTTATTTCTTCACAAGCACTAACATTCTTGGTTGAAGGTAATAGAACTGAGATAATAAATAAAATACCTATCGTATTTCATTTGGAGAATGACCCCAAAACATATAATGAAGCATTAGCTTCAAGAGATTCTGCCTTTGGAAAGAAGCAATAAATGATGAAATGGACAATAGAATTTGGAGAATGACCCCAAAAACGAAGTCTTTTGGAAAGGAGATTCGAGCCTTTTACAATAGAAATTGGTTCAAATTTCTATTTCGACTTGCATATCTTGAAGGAATCTGTCATTAATCCAGACAGCAATATAGTGGGGGCATAATTTCCTTAAGGACAGTGATCACTTCACGTACAAGCCCTTTTAAATTTTCATTTCGAAGATCCTCCATTCCTAGCAAATTTCTCACATAAATATAAGAAAATAACAATGATATCTCAAGAAAAATAAAGAAAACAGAGAAAATCTTTCGATTTATGAAGGACTTGGTCAATTATTGTTTATTGCCAGAACTAATGTTCTAAATTAGGATCTCTAAAGGATCTTGATTTTGAGTTAGCATCTCTAATCTTGATTTAATAGTTCATCATAAAGTCATTTCCAATTGCACCAATCAACTAGGAATTTGAATTTGTTTGATCTATGGATCTGCCCAGTTAATCAGAAATCATATTTTTATCAATTTTTACATGGATAATATCAATCTTATTACTAACCTACTCCAGTATAACTTTTTAGTAATTAAATAAGATTAAGGTATATGAAATTTTATATTTTTGATATTTGATATTTTACAATAGAGGTAGTTTAAGTCTTTTTTTTTTTATAAACTATCAGTATCTTATAATTATATTTGGAGTTGATTAAATTTAATTTGAGTAGAATTAGATTTTTAAATGATAAAATTCTCGTCACGTCTCTTTTTTTTTTATATATATAATTTAAATTCAAAATTTTAAAACCAAATCACTCAGCTAGACGTTGGTACCTGGTTTAAGTCTTTGACTATATGCTTTGAAGTTCTAACATTAAATCATTACTTATGGTGCCTTTGTATTATAGGATGTTTGAGGAAAAGGATTTTGTTCGGACAATGATAGACTGGAATGGGAAACCCACTCTACTCACGCTTTGTTTCGAATGTTTTTGGATCTCTCAATTTCAAATAATTGTTCAATGAAACCCATGAAGAACGATGTTATTTGTTTTGTTTTGACTGATGTGAATGGTTTATTTAATTTTTATTAAATTAAAACAAAGCTGTCTACAAGTTGTTTAACCAAATATATATTGTATAACCTGATTTTTGTTTTAAAACTTGAATTCTGTTCGAAAAATTGAGATTAATTTAGTTAAAAATAAATTAAATTTTTAATATAAAATTATTAAAATAATAACAATTTCATTTCTTTAGTAAGAAATCTGATTAGATTTTTATTTACAAAATTATTCATCTTAATTAAAAATATTACAAATTAAATGAGATAAAATAGAAATAAATTGAGACAAAGTGAAGTCAATGTTTGGTAGGTGCTAGGTTGTCCATTGTCAATTAAATCAAGGATTCCTCACTCAAAAAAATGGGCAAGAAATGGAGTGCTTTCAAAAGTAGTTTATCTTTTTATATTTTTGATTAAGTTGGAATTAAGATTTAATCAATTTGAGTTGAGTTCATAGAATGTTTAAGAGTTGGATTCATGGGATGATTTCTGCCTCTTGGAATTATTTAATTGAGACTAGCTCAAGAATTATCTTTTTTCCCAAATTTGTGGGGTCGTCATCTCGTCCAAATTAGAAGACAAGGGTTTGGATTGGATTGACGAGTTACAGTTTAACATTCTCATTAACCTATATCCTTAAAATGGTATTTTTTTTTTACCCCTTTCTTCTATTGCCCCCTTCTACTTTACTTTTTTTCCTAATTTGCCATTTGAAGAGAGAGAGAGAGACATGATAGAACAGTCTAGTGAGATAGTAAACTGGTGTCAGTATTTTTAAAATTGAATCATATTAATTGAATCGTTTTACAAATTAAATAATACCATGATATCATAAATATATATATGTTATTTATATATTAAATTTTTTAAAATAAAATAAACTTCATATATCTTTAATAAAAATAAATTTACTCCATAGCAATATATAAAAAACATTACCAATAATAAAAATCGATTGGAGTGATTTGGTTTTATTGATTTTGATCATTTTAAATAATATTGATTAAGTTTGATTTTATTTAATTTAATAATAAAAATCAAACTGAATTATAATATAATTTATGATCAAATCAATCGAATCATCCAAAATCTAATCTCATCTAAAAATATTGATCTCAAATTTAAAATTTAAAATAAAAATTATTATATTAAAAAATTATACCTAAACACTTCACGTGCGCTTGAATTGAATTACTCCGGTAAGAGAGAGAGAAAGAGAGAGTAGCCGACAGGCGTTGGATTGACTTTTGATTAGGACAAGTTCTTTCAAGTTAGGACAATATTTTGCTACGTACACCTTCGTCGTCCATGTCCATCTGCCAACGTGAAGCTTCCGGGAAAGCTTGCAACAATACACAACTTACATTGATACAGTCCGAATTGTTCATCAGATGTAAAATCTTCACATATGGATAGTTAACGATCACCAAAAGACAAATTGCTTACGTGAAAGCTTTATGATACAGAACAGAAACATGATTATGATATTATGATAATATTTTTAATAAGAGAAAATAAAACTTTTAATAATATTATGATAAAGATCTTTTGCAAAACTCAAGTAAAGGGTGTTTAGACTCCAATAATCCTAAATAATATAAAAAAAGAAAGTAATTAATTAAAAAATAAAAATTAGCAAAACAAATAAAAGATTTCATATGGTCTTTCATGAAACTGTCTTGATATTCAAGAAAATGATTCCTAAATGACTAGTCTCCCCGATGTATAAAAATAAATAAATAAATAAAAGATATTTAAGAAAATGATGCAGTGCAACTTTCAGGTGTTGCAAAGGAGCAAAACATCACGACGATTTTCAAGAACAACGCGAGACTACATGCCTCTTGCTTTCTTTTTTTCTTTTTTTTTTTTTTTCGTTTTGATCCTGCAGCTTCTTTCCCCTTTTCACGCATTCGTACGCCTCTTTTGCATGTCCAAATGTCCCGTAAACTTGTTGGTGACTTGTTCTATTTTAGTCTCCCCTGCTTGAAGAAAAACTGCAAACTCTAGTTGTGCCAACACCAAGTCCCATTACTTAGGCTACAAACTACGTTTAGTGCCTCCATCTGTCCATCAATATGGGGGAGAGCTTTTCTAGTGAACTTCAATAAAGAGTTAAACAAATTCAAAAGGGTCAACTAGAAGTACTCAAGAACATAACATTGTGTCCCTATCAGATGTAATGAACTTTGGGGCACCCCATGTAGACGAATCGCCTCCCTAATGAATAACCGAGCTACACTAACTGTATTTATGATCTTTTTTACACGGAATAAAATGAGTAATCTTCGAATAACGGTCAACGAGCACAAACATAGAAACCATTCCTCTTTGAGTTTGTAGAAGCCTCAACACAGAATCCATAAAAACGTCCTCTCATATATTCTCCGAGACCAACTGAACTTGACCTTTAGCAGACTCAGAAACATGGCAACTTTGGACAATTCCATTGTAATCCTTCTTGCGTTGAGGCCATAACTGCCAATGTTATATCCGTATCTTCATGACCCTTCAAGCCACCACCATGCAAGTCCAACACTACAAAAAAAACATACTTTTAACGACGAATTTTGCTACAAACAAAATTTTGTCGCTGATTAGCAACAAATTTTTCAACCAAAAATTGTTTGTCGCATATTTTGCAACAAAAATAGAGTTCATCGCAAAATTTACATCAAACCAGAGCGTTCATCGCAAAATTTACAACGAACAAAAAGTTCATCGCAAATTTTGCGACGAACATATGAGTTCGTCGTAAAATTTGTAACAAACCGGATGTTTGTCGCAAAATTTACAACGAACCGCAATGTTCATCGCAAAATTTGCAACGAACGAATAGTTCGTCGCAATTTGCAACGAACCATAGAGTTCGTTGTAAAATTTGTTGTAAATTTTCCACACTTAGAAAATTTTGCATTCCATCGATTTGTTTTGCAACGAACCACTGAGTTCGTCACAAAATTTACCACAAATGAATAATTCGTCACAAAATTTGCAACGTACAGGAAGTTCGTCGCAAAATTTGTAACAAACTATAGAGTTCGTCGTAAAATTTGCAATGAATCAAAAGTTCGTTGCAAATTTTACACACTTCGAAAATTTTGCGTTCTCTCCATTTGTTTTGCAACGAAACTTGAGTTCGTCACAAAATTTGCAACGAACCTCTAAGTTCGTCGCAAAATTTACAACGAACCAAGAGTTCGTCGCAAAATTTGCGACGAACCTATGAGTTCATCGCAAAGTTTGCGACGAATCTATAGTTCGTTGCAAATTTTGCAACGAACCACTCAATTCTTCACAAAATTTGCAATGAACTTAGAGAGTTCGTTGCAAAGTTTCTGAGTTCATTGCAAAGTTTGCTACGAACCTTTAGTTTGTCGCAAAATTTACAACGAACTAGGAGCTTGTTGCAAAATTTGCAACGAATCTTAGAGTTTGTTGTAAAATTTGGAACGAATCAATAATTCGTTGTAAAATTTGTTGCAAATTTTCTATTCTTATAAAATTTTACATCCTCTCCCCATTTGTTTTGCTTCAATTTCGTTTGCTATACTTAGAAAATTTTTCTTATCTCTTTAAATGGGAATCCATTGCTTGCTCCACTCCATTGCTGGTAGAGGTAAGCTCTCACTCTCTGTTCTCTCTCTCTCATCTCTTTCTCTCTCCCCCCTTTCTCTCTCTTTCTGTCTCCTACAGATCCGGCGGCAGAGCCACCGGATCTGGCGCAACTCTTGAAGAGCAGCGGGCCACGGCCACAGGAGGGAGGGGGAGCACCCACTCCCTCCCTGGTTGTTTTTAATTATTTTTTTTATTTGTTTTAACTAATATTTAATTGTCCTATATTTAATTCTCTTATGTTCTCCTATATTTCATTTGATATAAACTAGGTTCATGCTTTAGTTGTTCAGAGTCACACTAGTGATCTTCGACAATTCTTGGTCGTGAACACGCTTTTGTTGTCAATTTGGAGGTACAATTTGGGTTTTTCCTTATCTCAATTTTGACCTAATTATGTACAAATTTGTGGGATTTTTGTCAATTTTAAGTTTTGGAATTGTTTGCTGATTGAGAAACTTTTTGAAACTTTTAACATAGTTTATTTAAAAATTATGTGAAGATGGGTTTAGAGCAATACCCTTTATCCTTAAGGACGTCATGAGTTCAAAAATCCATATTGGACAGCAAATGTACCCCATAAAGGAAAAGGGAAATCTGAAGATGACTTCTTAGGGCGTGATGTCTCTGAGATTAATGGTTTTGTTGCAGTTATGTGGGAGTTCAGGGAGGATTAGGTTTGGTTTGACACGGAAAGGCAAATTATGATTTTCTCCTTAAACTTTTGACTTTTGTATTCTCTAAGTTGTCGTCTGGCAATGGAGGGTAGGCTTCAGTTTAAATAGTTTTCCAATTTTTCCCTGTAGATTTTGGATCTTTAAAGTACATTTTTTTATTGAGTTGCCAAAAAGTCGATTTTTTTTTTGGGGGTTTCCTTTTGAAGTCCAAATTAATTAATTCCATATATTTCCCTTTATATTTTTGGAGCTAAAAATTTGCATTAATTATGTTCACTTGACCTTTGACGAACATTTAGTTGCTTTTGTCAAGATGCCATTTCATAGACAATTTTCTGTAAGATTTCTTCGGATCTTCTTCTGTTGCTTTTTTCTCCTCCTTTAACAACTTATTATACAACATTTTATATTTTTATATCTGTTTTTATTATAAAATATGGTTTTTTTCTTTAATCGTTTGATAGTGAAAATACATTAAGATCTAAATGATATGACATGAAATTGTTTTTTTTTTTTTAAATCATGGTGGTAGAGGACAAACTGACAGAGGTGGCTGTGCTCGTGCTTCTTGACTGATTCCTAACTCTCATACGACTTCTTCGACTTTTCTTGGTAAACATCATAATTTCTATTTTCTTTAAATTTTTCCATTCATTTATTATTGACTTTACTTATTTCAAATAAAATTCTAATATCGTCTGGTTTTTTTTTAATTGTTGAATTTTAATTCTCAATTTGTTTCATATTTAGTGGCTCATGTTTCATTTTTTGTATTTTACTCGTTAATATACTGTTTTCTTTTCTATAGATAATGTGAAATGAATTTTTTTTGTTTTGATGGCTTGCGATAAGTTAATATTTCGTTAATTTAAATATGATAAGTATTTTAATGTATTCTATTATATTTTTTTAAAGTTGGTAATTTTTATTTTCTTTATTATATTAACATTTATAATTGACAGTATCGACGTGGGGGACATTGACAAAATAGTGATAGAAGACCGGACTCTTCAAGGTCGCAGTTCGCTTCAGCTGAACCTTCCCATTCCCCTTTACCTACTATTGCTGCACTTTCGTCGTCCCCTTCGGTTGCACCTTTGGTGCAACATTCGCATGTCGATGGAGAAGATACGCGAGAGGTGATTGCCCATTGTGAAGATTCATAAGTATTAAATTTGGTTCTTTCATCATTATTGATTCTTTTATTTATGTAGCATTTAAATTTTTTAATTATCTTATTTACTTAACATTCTTTGTTCGTAATATTATTACAAATTCTCAAATCCTATACGTATTATATAAAAGCTTAATCAAATTGTGAACAACCATTGGGGAAGGAAGTGGCTATCTTTCGCAAGCACTCCAGATGAAACAAAAGAGTTATGGTGAAGAGAGTTTAAGGTTAATTATGTCTTTCAGTTAAAATATTAAACTAAACTTATAATTTTAATATAACTAATTGTTTTTTTATTTATTACAGCAACGGTTCACTTGGGATGAGGCGGAGGAGTTTGAAATAAGAAGAATTTTTAATAAGAAATATAGTAATCACATACGATGGGTATTAGGTCATGCAAAGACTAGTAGAAGGAAGCCAAACTGCATAACCGATGAAAATTGGTACATGATTTGTGATTTCTAGGAATCCGATGAGAGCCGACGGAGGAGTGAGCAGAATAAGAAGAATTAATCTTTTAATTCTGGGAAAATATCTACTATTTATATGGGAGGCTCAATCAATATTGATGAATATAGAAATAGATTGGTAATATTATTAAAACTCAAATTTTTTAAATTTTATTTTATTTATTTTATAATTATTTCATTATATTTAACAATGTGTTATTTTTTAGGCTAAAGAAATGGGATTCCAGCCATCATTTATAGAGACTTTCACGCAAACCTTCTAAAAAAAAGACAAGAGCTGGAGTGGGAAGAGTTAGAGCTGTTGTAGTATTTAATTTGAAAACTTTCCTTTATTTTAATATTAATCTCTTTTAATTTTGAATTTATAAACACTTTTAGTATTGATTTGAATTTATTTTGTTGAATCTGTCATTATAACGTTGGATGATAAATTATTTAGGTTAATCTATACTATTTTCTTACTCGTTAGAGGTGTCATAATTTCAAATTCGTAATAGTTATTCAATTTTAATTCTAATGAAAGGATACCTCATTGTTAAATTTGTAATGTGTGATGCATATATTATTTTTTGTATCATATTATTAACTGTCAATGGTTTAATAATTAACGAAATTTTATATTTTGATTTTTTTATATATATGATTACATTATTAAACTATAAATGAATACTTTGCTTTCTTTTTTTTTTATATTATATATGTTGTTACTCTAATTTCATTTGAAATTATGTAATGACAATGCAGGAAAGATATGATAAATTAGAGCGGAATTTGATCGGTAATGAAGATGCTGGCTTATCTGAGTCATCTGTTGATAGTATAACTTTATGGGTCGAGGCAAGTGGTGGTGCAAAAAATGGAGGAAAAATACTTGGAATTGGCTCTTTGAACCGAACTTGTAGAATCACCGGTCAATCTTTTTCCACTCCAGCTGTTGTAAGGGAAGAAATGATGCAAATGAACAACCGGATGAGTCAGATGCAGGAGCTACTAGTACAAAAAGATAATCAAATTGAAGAATTACGCGCACAACAAAGGCAATGTGAGGGCGTAATTAGCGAGCTGCGCGTAAACCAGGATTTCATAATGCAACATCTTCACTTAACTCCCGGTTTAAGTCAGACGACCACATTTCTGTTTTCTTCTGATAATCCTCCTGATGGTGATAATGGTGATGATGGTGATGACGGTGATGATTTATTTGATGATGATGGTGGTGGTGGTATTTCTTGAATGTGATTTTTGCATTTGAATATAGTTTTCGCATACTATTATCTTTGAATATGTGACTTTGTATTGTGTTTGTTGTTGACATTATCTTAGAATGTGATTTGTGTTTATATCATATTGTGTTTGTGACTTTGTATTGTGGTTTGTTAATGATCATGATATTGGATGGTTGGTTGATGGTGATATTGTTTGATAATTGGTTGATGTTGTTAAATGGTTGGTTTATTGATTGTTAATTAATTATGATATTGAATGAGAGACAGAAATAGGGTATACAGGAAAAATCATCAAATTATAGAATTCAATTTGATTTTTATTTGTAAAATTTTCAAATTTGTTGCAAAATTTGTTGTTAAATTTTCTACCAAAATACCCAAATTCGTCGCAGAATTCGTCGCTAATTTGTAACGAATTTTAATTTTTGGTCACTAAAATTTGCGACGAGCTGATAGTAACAAAAAATTATTTGTCACTAAATTTGTCACAAATAATTTTTCTAACAAATTTTTCTTAAAAATTTGTCACAAAATTCATTACAAAAGGGCAACTTTTTGCATTGCAAAATCAACTTCTTTTATAGTGATGAACAAGGAATGCACAACTTGTTTCTCCTCATGAGAAACCCATCCATCACATCGAAGTTGCCACATGCCTTAACCATGTGTACCAATTTCCTCCACAAATTAACATACAATGCCTTCAAATCTTCAAAACTCAATATCTCATATCAATGTGTATATCAATAAGGTGGCGCTCCTGCTCAAGTCATCTTCAACTCAATTTTGCACCCCAAACTTTTTTTTCACACTAAAATTGAATTTTTGCAAGTATGTTATCCATCCAGCTTGCACACCCGTTCTAATTTTGCTTGGACTATTTTAGTGCTTCAAGGCTTCATGATTAGAGTACAACACAAAGTGTCGATTGATCAAATAGTGCTCCCATACCTTCAATACTCTAATAACCACATAAAACTCGTTAGCCTACGTCGACCATTTCAGCCTATCCAGATTCAATTTCTCACCAGAAAAGGTAATGGACATTTTCTCTTGCGTTAACAGTTCTACAAGCATCATACTCAACTTCAAACACCTTACCTAAATCTGGCAAAGTTAGTATGGTTGCTGTTGGAGGTGGGTCACAACTCCATAGATACTGGCTCCTTACTGGCTCGAACGGTCGCTGTCGACGGGATGTAAGACCTACAAAAACCACCGGAGGGTGTTCCAACGGGGGAGGTTTCGATACTCAAGTTAGAAAGAGCGATTTTCGAATGTAAAAAAAAAAAAAAAAAAAAAAAAAAAAAAAAAAAAACTGAGAGTTCAGAGGGAAAAGTTTCTCGTGATTAGAGTGCCTAATGTGTAAAACCAAGGGAGCATACCTGACTTGGAGGGTTTTGGAATATTTTATATCTGCAAGAGTCGTACGCCGCTGGAGTGCTTCAACCCTACTTTCCTTATCGAATCGATTCGAAAATCTCGGGAGTTTAATATGCTAAATTGATCGTGATCTCTATCATATAGAAACTTTCATTTCTGGGAAAGATCCTTTCCTTAATTGAAGGAACCTAAAGATGCTGCTCCTAAGTAGGAAATCGGAGTTATTAGGATGTTTTGACATTCCCTTGGGATTATCAGGACCGCTGGCTATCAATCGGTCGCTCGATAGGCCAATGGTCGAGTACCCGATCGGGAAGGTTACTCCTACTTGGTGAATCTCATTCGGTAGGCGGGGTGACTGAGATCCTATCGTTCGAGAGGTCTGGGCAACTAGGCCCTCAATAAATAGTCATAGAGAACATTGAATATCGGTCGATAGCTACCCTTTGTGGGCTTCCTACGTGGGCCCTGTTGAAGCTGACCCTTCCGAATTGGGTCTAGGGCTATGCCCCATCATTTGCCCCCTATTTAGGGTGGCGTTTCGTAAAAAGGCACCATGAGTACTCGTTCCTAGTTTACGTATCATCACCACGTATCGTTGTTGGGGTATGCAGATTGTCTCTTGGTGTTTTTATGAGGCCATTCATTCGTGCGCACTTGACACTTTCATTCTTTTTCCTTCTTCGAGAGCCACCAAAGAAGTCATTTCAGTAAACAATGGTAAAGACGTCCGCTACTCAAACTTACCCTAGCAGCAGCGATATTATGAGCACTATGTCCATAAAGGAGCTTCAAGAAGTCCAAAATGACATGTTGATGAGAGATGATTACACTTTGGTGTCCGCCATGGATACTAATAGGGCTAACATGGCACCGGAGGGTTGTGTACCGATATACCACTAATCGGTCAAGTATGGATTAAAAGTTCCCTATACAGGTCCTTTCGCGAAAGTATTGCATCGTTGGAATATATTCACAACTCTCCTGATTCTAAGTGCTTGGCGTCTGGTAGTCGTCGTGGCTTCTCTGTTAAGGTTTTGTCATCTTTGTTTTGATTTCGATATCTTGTCATCCATCTTCATCTTGATGAGATATGGAAACAATGGTTCAACCAGGAGTTGGTACAAACTATAAACTCTGCCCGAGTCTAACCTGAGGTTATATTACAAGGAGTCCATGACAAGAACTGGATGCACAACTTCTTTTTCGTAGAGTTTTCAGATAAGATCCCATCCCTGCACTACTCGATGCCAATAAGAGGCTTTCTTTAGGATTGAAGCCCCCAGCTGCATCCAAACAAGGTCGTTTCGTTAGGTCGGTCGGTGGTTATTGCAAATCCACCCGTCGAGGTATATGGGTCGAGTCCCTACTAGATGATCAGATGTTGTCCTTGATTGGCCTACTAATTGGGGAGAAGAGGAAGATCGATAGGCCCCTCTTATTGGAAAAAAGAAAGGTTGCGTGGGTTGATTCTGTGGACACCCTTGATGATGTCGTGTTGGAGAAAATTACCATCAATAGACAGGCTCGGTTGGGTGCGAGAGAATCTCCTTAGCAATCCGTCGGGGCATCTGTGGCCCTCCAGGAGTCTTCTTCTTCTCCCTTGTTGAAGAGAAGAAAGATTTCATCACCCTTGCCTTCATTAGGGCGCAAGTTAGTTGTTCCATCGGAGTGCTTGGATCCGTTGGGGACCATTCCGATGGAGACCCTTGTCTTGGAAGGAAGTGAGTCAATGGGGAATGAGAGCCTTGGTAGGGATGAACCAGGAAGATCAGGATATGTTCCCTTACCTGGCGCTGAGGTAGGGTCTCATGCTTCCACAACTGTGGTGGAGAAGATGGCAGGGCCTTCGTCTGTTATTCCGATTTTAGCCTTCATGCAAAAGAAATTGCAAGACTCTCGATGGGACTGCTTTACCGTCTACCATTCCCGTTCGATCCTTCGACGGACGGAAGAGCTCAAAGGAGTGGGGGACTATTGCGATTTGCGCTGGGGATAGGCAATTCAGTTATAAAGATTTGGCCAAGGCAAACCGAATCGTGGATCATTTAGATTTTCCTCGGTGTGAACTGGACCTTCACAAGTTTCCCAAAAGTAGGTTGGCGAGGCCGTTAAATCTCTTGGATTAATGGTATCAACCCCTCTATTTTTATGCTTACTCAGCTTCTTTTCCTTCTCACTCCTTTCCCTATCCATTTTTCCTTTCAAACCATAGCTCTTGCGGAGTTCCAAAAGCAACAGAAGAGGCAGGTGAGAGACCATTTGGAGGGACGCGTTGCTGAATTGAGCGCACAATGCGAAATGCTGAAAACAAAGAGCAGGGTATGTGAGACGCGTCTTCAATCAGTCAAGAGGTTGGCTCAGCTTTGGGAAGAGTCCCTTTTAATGGCAGAGCGTAAGATTGTTGACCTCATGGAGTCTCCCGCAAGGGATACTACTATGATAATAATATTTTTATATATTTGAATTTTATCTTTTTTAGCATTTATTTATGTCTTTTAGAATTGATTTGAACCATATTTCATGATTTTATATTGATTTATTTTCATGGTCAATGATTTAGGAAAAATGGAGCAAACTTGCTATTTTCGGACTGGACAGATAGCATTCAGTATTTTGACCATAACTTTTTGTTCTGATATCCGATTTATGTGATTTTTATGCCGTTGGAAAGAAATTTCGAGCCCTACAACTCTTATGAAGACCCAAAAGGCTGGGTCAGACCAGAAGATATCCAAAAATTTAGTCAAATTTACTACAATGCTGGAAAACGAAAACTAGGAATCAAAATGGAAACTTGGTGCTAAAATTTTAGATTTGCATTGCTAATAATTTCAGAAATTATCCAAATTGAAGAAAAGAGAATTTTCAAGTATTTGGAAAGTTAAAGATCATCATCAACCAGCAAAGAGAGTTTCCAAATCAAATTCAAAATCCAAACTTCCAAAATAGTTCAAGTTACTAAATCTTTCCTAAGATTTTCACTCCTATATATATGTGGTAATAGGGCAGCTCTTGATGCATGAATTTCTCTTTTATTTTTCTCATTCTTCCACCACTTTACAAACCCTTGTAGCCTCCTCATCCCAAGAGACTTCGACCTCCATATTCGTGCAAACAAGGGTTGTAATGTTTTCTTTTACTTTATTATTTTTCTTTTCAATGTCTAGTTAATTTTATTTTTCTTAGGACTCAATAAATTTTATTTTTTGATTAATACATGACTTGATTTGATTCTTTCCTTCAAGTTTTATTGACATGATTATTATTTTGATAAGATTTTATTATTGTTCTTAATGCTTCAAATGTTTTTGGGTCCGACGTTTTGATGATTTGAGATTGAGTGCATACATGACCAATATAATTGCACAAAATTAGTCCAAATAATAAAATCCATATAAAATTATGAGCATTACCATTAGATTAATTTCATGTGTGGGGATTAAGGGAAACCTTAATTTACAGATTTTTACAAAACTTAATGCAGTTTGATTTAATCGAAATTACATGACCATTGGTTTTCGCTTAGATAAATTAGGGATTCATTGCATGACCATTGAGTGAATCTAATTTAGGAAAATCTGTCATCATCAATAATAAATCTTTAGCCAATGAACTTAGGGATTGAAGAGATTTGACCGTGTAGAAAGATAAAAATAAATAAAATCGTTGTCCTAGGATTTTAATTACATTATGGTTCCATATTTTAGATCTTGTTTTTAGTAGTTTCTAAAATTTTCACCACTTGATTTGATTTGTTCAACTTAGATTAAGGTTATTTATATTTGATAGTATAAAATATTCTTATACGATCGACACTTGTTTTACACTATACACAACACCCGACTAAGGGATATTTACCCAAAATCATGATATACCTAAATCACGTAACAAGTTTTTGACGCCGTTGTCAGGGATATCTTTATATATCAACCAGAATAATCTTGTTTGAGATTGAACTTTGTTATTTTTTGCTTATATTAGGATTTAGGTTGTATAGTTGCTATTTTAGATTTTGGTTTTGGAATTTTGGCGAAATTTTTGGAAAATTTTCGGATTCTGGGTAAACAGTTTGATTTGGGGTGAATTGACTACTTGTTTCAAAGGATTTCAGGTCACTAAGCAAAACTCATAGTATTAGCACCACCCTATCTCGGTCAAATTCCATCGTTTTCATAGATTTTTCTATTTTTCTTTGATTTTTTTAGTGACTTTTTAAATTTTTAGTTTACTGCTTAGATATCTTTTATGCATTATTTTGTTATATTTTGGTGATTTTTATTCATACATAGGTAATCTAAATTTATTAGAGTAGTTTTTGTAATTTATTTTGGAAATTTAATTTTGTATTATTTTTGTATCCGTACAGAGTTTATGCTAAAATCGACAAATTCTGACCTAGTTAAATTCGATCCTGAAATAGAGAAGACTCTCAGAACCATTCATAGACAAGTTAAGGAAGAGAAGAAGTGTGAGGTTGCAATGGATCAAGAAAATAGAGCTATGAGGGAGTTTTCTATGCCTAAACTTCATGATATTCAAACTAGTATTGCATGTCCTACTATTGAGGCTAATAATTTTGAACTAAAACCTAGTCTCATTGGTTTAGTGCAGGCTGATCAATTCGGTGGAAAGACCTTTGAAGATCCAAACAGCCACCTGAAGAATTTTCTAGAAATTAACGATACTATCAAACTAAATGGGGTGAGTCCAGACGCCATAAGGTTGCGCTTATTTACTTTCTCTCTCAAGGGAAAGGCAAAGGTATGGTTTAATTCATTCCCTTCTAATTATTTTATGAATTGGGAAAATCTTTCTCAAGCATTTTTAAGCAAATACTTTCCACCGGGTAAAACTGCTAAGTTACGTAATTATATCACTAGTTTTAGGCAATTTGATGGTGAATCTATATATTGTGCTTGGGAACGTTTTAAGAATTTGATTAGAAAGTGTCCACATCATAGTATACCTGATTGGTTAGTCTTACAAACATTTTATGGAAATCTTTTACAATCTGTTAAGATTACCATTGATGCTACGGCAGGGGGTGCATTTATGAGTAAGTCATATAATGAGGCATGTGCATTATTAGATGATATGGTTTCGAATCAATACGATTGGTCCAATAAACGTGAAAACCCTAGACAAAGAGTTGGTGTGCATGAGGTTGATAGTTTTACCATGCAGAATGCGAAAATCTACTCTTTAATTAATTGCATGAAAACTAATCAACAGAATGTTGTGAGTAACCAAGCATGATATTGTGATTCTTGCGGTGAATCTACTCATGTGCCTTCTGAGTGTCTACAGGTGCAACAAGCGAATTATATTTCTAATTATGGCAGACTTCAGAATAACCCCTACTCAAATACATACAATCCTGGGTGAAAAAACCATCCTAATTTTTCATGGAGTCAGGAAGCACCGCAAAGACCAACCAACCCACTAGGTTTTAACGCAATTCAACAGCCAAGAGAGAACAAGCAATCTTGGGAAATGACAATCGAACGCTTAGCAACTGTGACAAGTGAAAGAATTAAGAGTTTGACAGCAACGACTAACGAAAGATTTGAACGCTTATAAGCAGCTACTAATGAAAAGTTTGAGAGACTTGAAAATAAAATTGATCAATTAGCTAATGCTTTTCATTCTCGTGTGTCAGGTCGACTACCGAGTGATACTGAGAAAAATCCAAGAGTGCAGGTAAATAAAATCTCGTGGAACAATGAAAAGGAATTACAGCAGCTCTCGGATCCATCCCAAAAAAAAGAGAAAAAACAAGAAGTCAAGGAAGAAATCCATTAGCCTACCGATGAGAAGGTTAAGGCATCAAAGTTTAAACAGGGAAGTACTTTATATTTGAGTCAATATAAACTCCCTCTTCCTTTTCCTGGACTTCTTTTACAAGCAAAAGCAAAATTTGAAAAAATTTTAGAAATTTTTAAGAAACTGCATGTTAACATTCCCCTTTTGGATATCATCAGACAAGTACCAGATTATTGGGGATTCCTCGAGGATGTGATTAAAAAGAAGAAGAGGCTGGATG
Source organism: Dillenia turbinata (assembly GCA_037126225.1). Classification (NCBI taxonomy): domain Eukaryota; kingdom Viridiplantae; phylum Streptophyta; class Magnoliopsida; order Dilleniales; family Dilleniaceae; genus Dillenia; species Dillenia turbinata. The sequence goes on from JBAMMX010000007.1 coordinate 21,982,263, forward strand.
AAGTTCTGAAAGTCAAGTTAAAGGAGGAATGCTCAGCAATCTTGCGAAGGAAGCCACCACCAAAACTTTCTGATCTAGGGAGATTTTATATCCCTTGTACAATTGGTTCTTCTGATTTTTCTGATATTTTGTGTGATTTGGGTGCCGGTGTAAATGTCAGGACATATTCTGCATTCTTGAAATTAGGGTTAAAGGATTGTCGACCTACTAATATTTCTTTGCAATTAGCTGATAAGAGCATAATACATCCGAGAGGCATCATAGAGGATATTTTGGTAAAAGTTGATAAATTCATTTTTCCTATAGATTTTGTCATTTTGGATATAAATGATACAGAGAGTACTTCATTGATTTTAGGTCGACCCTTCTTAAACACTGCACGTGCTCTAATAGATGTTTCTGCTGGAAAGTTGATTCTGAGAATGGATGACGAAAAAATTGAGTTTAATGTTTTTCGTCACATGAAAAATTTTTTTAAACAAGAGATTTCTAAAATTGAATGCACTAAAAAAATTTCTGAACATGATATTAATATCTCTCATTCAAGTGATCTTATTGAAAATTACATTGTCAGTTCGTCACAGGTCAAACATAATTTTCTAAACAATGAATATGTTGATGCATGTATTGTTTTTGGTGTAAAGTTAAGTGAATTTAATTCAAAAAGTGGGTCTCATGCGGGTAAGAAAAAAAAGTTTCAATTCAATAAGTTTGAGAAAGAACAAAAGATATCTGAAAATGTTCAAATTGACAAGGGAAGGACAAAAGTATGGCAAGATGCAATAAATGGTCACAATGTGAAGATCTATGAGTCGGGTTGAAATAAGAAAATAATGTCTAGTCAAAGACAATAAAAAAATGTGCTTATTGGGAGGCAACCCAATATTTTTTTATGATTTTCGTTAGTATTTTTTTTGTTAATTTACTTTAAATTTGAGTTTTTTATGGTATTTTATAGGTAAATAAGCAACTCTTGGCACGAGAAGGAAGAAGTCAAAAAGAATTCTACATTTCAGGGGAGTCCTCTATTCTCTTTGCTTTTATTTTATTTATTTTTCACATTGAGGACAATGCTTAACTTAAGTGTGGGGGAATATGCATATATAGGCTGCTAATTTTTTTTATAAGAATTTGAGTGCTGAATTTTTGTTTCGTTCTCAAAAATTTTAGCTGAATTCTTTCATACCAATGAAAATTTTTCTTGAGTTTTCTAGTCCTTGCGTATTACTTATATTGAATTGGGTAGCATGAAGGATGATTGGTTTTAGTAATTATTTGGTATATGATTAGCTATTCATCTTCTTATGGTTGATTTAAAAGACAGACAATGCAAAATTTAACACAAACTTACCTTCGTAAGGATTTGAGCCTTAAAGAACAATTTCTTGCTCTCATTCTTTTTCTTGTTGAGCATATATCACACATGAATTGATCATTCTAGAGCTTGCTCTGTTATGCATTTTGAGACCACATTCTTGATTTTCATACACCAAAATGATTAAGGCACCTAGGTTTACGTAAATTTAGCTTTCGAAAAATACCATCCCTATCATATTATCCCTTATTTAACCCATATGAGTCTAAATCTTTTTCTTTTTTAAAGACCTACATAATCTATCTCATGGCCTTCATTCTTTCTAACCCCAGAGTTTGAACCCCAATTCATTAAGGTACTTATAGTTGATAGCATGGCATTCTAGCTTTTTTTTGGCATTATGATTTTTTTTACGTTATCAAGTTGATGTACTAAAAAAATAAAAAAACCAGCCCAAAAAAAGGAAGAAAAAAAAATTTTTGCTGGTTAAAAAAAAATGAAAAAATGAAAAAATGAAAAAAGAAAAAAATCGAGAAAAAATGGGATATTTTTCTTTCTTGATGTTGTTCGCTCTTATAGTGAAAGTTCATTGCATTATTCTTTGCTTTGAATAAGTGATATTTCACATTATATATTCATAACTAGAGTCAGTATTCTCTTGTCTAAATGTAAAGGATGTCATGTTCTGATACTTAAGTTTTTTTAGTGAATCATTTTAACCCTACATTTTATCCATTATCTTACCCTTTACCCTAACCCCATTACAACCAAATAAAAGACATTTTGATTGGTATTTGGATTTCATATTTAAGTGGTGGAGATTTGATATATGAGCAAACTTATGATAATGTCATCTCATCATCTTGATTTGAGTGATACACATGTCCTTAAATACATTGAGTGTTTTGAATAGTTGAATAGTATCTCTCTTCATTCTATTGAGCGAACCGACAGTGAGGATATTTGAATTTTGCATTATTTTTTATTTCGAGGAGACTATAGGAGGTGTAATGACTTTTTTAGTATTAAATGCTATGAAATATTGATTGTCTTGGTTGTAATTTCAGTTTGAACTTGTTGTACGCATGGTTAGGGACTTGACAAAAATTGAATTGGTTTTGGAAGATAATTATTTTTGCTTGAAGACAAGCAAACATTCAAGTGTGGAGGTATTTGATAACAATATTTTTATACACTTGAATTTTATCTTTTTTAGCATTTATTTATGTTTTTTAGAATTGATTTGAACCATATTTCTTGATTTCATATTAATTTATTTTCGTGGTCATTGATTTAGGAAAAATGGAGCAAACTTGCTATTTTCAGACTGGACAGACAATATTCAGTATTTTGACCATAACTTTTTATTCTAATGTCTGATTGAGGCAATTTTTATGCCGTTGGAAAGATGACTTCGAGCCTTACAACTCTTATGAGGACCCCAGAGACTGGGTCAGAGCAGAAGATGCCCAAAAATTTAGTTAAAGTTACTGCAGTGCTGAAAAATGGAAACTGGGAATCAAAATGGAAACTTGGTGCTAAAATTTTAGATTTGTATTGTTGATAATTTCAGAAATTATCCAAATTGAAGAAAAGAGAATTTTCAAATATTTAGAAAGTTAAAGATCATCATTAACCAGCAAAGAAAATTTCTAAATCAAATTCAAAGTCCAAACTTCCAAAATAGTTCAAATTACTAAATATTTCCTAGGGTTTTCACTCCTATATATATGTGGTAATACGGTAGCTCTTGATACACGAATTTCTCTTTTATTTTTCTCATTTTTTCACCACTTTACAAACCCCTGTAGTCTTCTCCATCCCAAGAGACTTAGACCTCCATGTTCGAGCAAACAAGGGTTGTAATATTTTCTTTTACTTTCGTATTTTTCTATTCAAAGTCTAGTTATTTTTACTTTTTCCTAGGATTTGATAGATTTTATTTTTTGATTAATACATGGCTTGATTTGATTCTTTCCCTTAAGTTTTATTGGCATAGTTATTATTTTGATGAGATTTTATTATTGTTCTTAATGTTTCAAAAGTTTTTGGGTCCGACGTTTTGATGATTTGAGATTGAGTACATGCATGATCAATATAATTGCCCAAAATTAGTCCAAATAATAAAATCCATATGAAATTATGAGTATGACTATTGGATTAATTTCATGTATGGGGATTAAGGGAAACCTTAATTTACAGATTTTTACAAAACTTAATGCGGTTTGATTTAATCGAAATTGCATGACCATTGGGTTTCAGTTAGACAAATTAGGGATTCATTGCATAACCATTGAGTGAATCTAATTTAGGAAAATCTGTCATCATCAATAATAAATCATTAGCCAATGAATTTAGAGACTGAAGAGATTTGACCGTGTAGAAAAATAAAAATAAATAAAATCAATGTCCTAAAGTTTTAATTACATTAGGGTTTCATATTTTAGATCTTATTTTTAGTAGTTTCTAAAATTTTCACTACTTGATTTGATTTGTTCAACTTAAATTAGGGTTATTCATATTTGGTAGTATAAAATATTCTCGTAGGATCAACACTTGTTCTACACTATACACAACACTCAACTAGGGTATATTTGCCCGAAATCATGATATACCTAAATTGCGTAACATACTACCTTCAAAGATTCCCAATGTAAGTCGGTCAAGAGATTGGAGTGTGCTGAAGAGATAATTCGCCGAATAGGTCTGGGCGATGTTTTGCCGCCAGCTGAGGAGGCTACAGCCATCCAAGGCTCGACGATTGCTCCTGTAGCCCCTACTACAGCTCCAACTGCCAAGGGATCTGCCTCTCGATGAATCTCATTATTCTTATCCGATTCTTTGTATTCTTCTTTTAGAACTTTATATCCCAGTACTTTTGTTTTGAGCAATCTTTGCTTCGCATCCTTGATTGAGCCTGTCTTATGGTCTGATGTTGTAATCCTTACCCTATTAGGCTTGACGTGCTAGCTCGCACGGTCATTAAAAACTTTAGATAGAGAGGAGATTCCATCCGATTGGTAAAAATGCTAGATAGGTTGGGTCGTGTCCGCCCGTTCGGAGAGTTCCATCCCTTATTGATGATACGTACGAATAATAGGATTTGGGTGATTTAGACCCGCCATTCGGTAGTAAACTTTTAGATATAGGGGTCGTGTCCACCCATTCGGAAAGTTTTATCCCTTATTGACGACACGTATGAACGATAGGATCTGGGTGATTTAGACCCACCATTCGGTAGGAAACTTTTAAATAGATAAGACATGTCTACCCGTTCAAAGAGTTCCATCTCTTGTTGATGACATGTACGAACGATAGGATATGGACGATTTAGGCCTGTCATTCGGTAGGAAACTTCTAGATAGAGGGGCTGTGCCCACCCATTTGGGGAGTTCCATCTCTTATTGATGACATGTACGAACGATAGGATCTGGATGATTTAGACCCATTATTCGATAGGAAACTTTTAGATAGATGGGTCGTGTCCACCCGTTCGGCGAGTTCCATCCCTTATTGATAACATGTGCGAATGATAGGATCTGAACGATTTAGTCCCACCATTCGGTAGGAAACTTTTAGATAGAGGGATCGTGTCTACCCGTTCAGAGAGTTCCATCCCTTGTTGATGACACGTACGAACGATAAGATTTAGGCGATTTAAGACTGTCATTCGGTAGGAAACTTTTAGATAGAGGGGTCGTGTTCACCCATTCAGGGAGCTTCATCCCTTGTTAACGACACGTACGAATGATAGGATTTGGTCGATTTAGACCGGCCATTCGGTAGGAAACTTTTAGATAGAGAGGTCGTGTCCACCTATTCGGGAAGTTCCATCACTTATTGATGACACATACGAATAATAAGATCTTGGTGATTTAGGACCGCCATTCGGTAGGAAATTTTTAGATAGATGGACCGTTCGGTAGGATCAGGGAATATACTTGCAAGAAGTCCATTAAGTCAATGCCTTATTTAAAAGATACCACCGCATTTCGAAGAGAGCACCACTAATAGTAAACCCTAGTGATCACTTAGGAGCAGAAGTCGAGGGCTCCGGATCGCATGACAATATCCCGATTCCTAGCGGTGTTCTAAACTTGATCTTCATGTGTTTAATACTTGGTAGAGTTTCTAGGGCGTTCAAGCCCAGTTTGCCCAAGATGACATTGTAGAGCGAAGAAAGATCCACCACATTGAACACAACAAGAGTTGTCACATGATTAGGGGGTGTTCAGAGGGTGACCGGAAGTGAGATAATACCTTCGGGTTATATCTATTCGTCTGAAAGCCCTTTGACTGGGCTTGCATGGGGTTTGAGATGAGCAGAATTAAACCTCATTCTTCTAAAAGCGTCCTGGTATAGAAGATTACAGCCTACCCCCTGATTGACAAAGATCGTTCTGACTTCATGTTGTCCAATCCTGGTGGTCATCATGAGGGGGTCGTGTTGACTTGGATCTATTCCAACTAGATCTTTGTCCGTGAAGTTAATGACGGGCCTCTTCCCCCATTGTCATTTATTGGTGTCTGTCACTAGAATTTCTTATGGTGCAGAAGGAAGTGTTTTCGGGAGATAGAAAATCGACATATTAGGCGTCTCGTTTCATTTTCTGACGAACTATCGAAAAAATGGAAAGGCTTCTGAAAGACACGCCCATCCTGGATTTGGAGTATTACTCTATCTCTTCCGTCGGTTGGGAGCTGAGCAGCTTGTCGGTCCTCTATCCGGTCACGTCACGGCGGTTGATACAGATTACCGACGAGGGGATCTTTTTTTCGCTTGTCGATAAACTCTTGTAGTCTCCCATTACGTACCAGAAATTCTAGTTCATTCTTTAACTTCTTGTAATCATCTGTTGAGTGGCCGTAATCACGGTGGAAATGACAGTATTTGGTTCTGTCCCTGCTGGGGTCATCCTCGGTCGACCGTGGGGGCCATCGGATATACAGCTTGTCCCTAATTAAGGCTAAGAACCTGCCAGGGGTCTCATTCGGAAGGGTGTTGTTGTTATATCTTTGTAAAGGAGGGAGATTCGCTCGGTTCTTCCTTAGTGGAGATCTTTCGGGTGATTGATTACGTTCCTTTCGAATGGATCGATCCCTTCTATGATCAAATGCCTCAGCATCCTCAGTGGCAATGTATTTTTCGGCTCGGGCGTAAAATTCTTGAATAGTATCAGGAAAGTTTTTCGTGATCGATACTTTCATGTCGGAAGGCCGTAATTCTATTAGTAGTGCAGCCAGCGTGATGGAATGATTCAAAAATAGAATCCTCATCATTTATACCTTGAATCTTTATAAGAAGTCTCTTAGGGACTCGTTCTCTTTCTCTTAATGACTCTGCTTATCGCAAAATATAACTCGAACTGTTCTCGTAGTTGAGAGAAAATCCTTATACTCAACAACGGAAGAGAGTTGAATCAAGTTAACGCGTTTCCTATGAGAGTGGTGGCAAAATGTTTACACATGGCCGTATCGGATATGTCTCTTGATTATCAGAGCTGTTGGCTATCAATTGGTCGTCGATGAGTCAATGGTTGAGTACCCGATCTGGGAGATTAGTCCCGCTTAGTGAATCTCATTCGGTAGGCAGAGCAACTGAGACCCTATCGTTCGGGAGGTCTGAATTACTAAATCCCTTCGGTAAATAATCATAGAAAATATTGAATATCAGTCGATGACTACCCTTTGTGAGCCTCCTATACGGGCCCTATTGTCCCTAACCCTTCTGAATTGGGCATAGGGCTATGCCCCATCAGTTGCATTACAACACTTCTCCTTAATGAAAGCAAATCTTCTCTATGTTCCTCCTCTTATCTTCACTTTCCATTCTTCAAACAACTAGTGATTGGAGCCATGATACCACTTAAATTCCAGAAAAACCGCCTACAAAACGTGATCAACCTATGAAAATATCTAACATCCGCCAATCAATAATGGTATGCACCTAACGTTCATCAACTCTAACCCTTATCTGCTCCAACAATAAACCCCATAAATAAAAATTTATCAGACATGGAACTAGATTCTTTAGGTCAATATACAACTTATTCTCTAACAATATCCTAAAAATACTTCTCAAATGTTCAATATATATTCATCCTCAATATGGTTGAAAATAAATATTCCATCAAAATGAATGGCACAAGAGATTTAATTTCTTAGGTATCCAAGAGATGATATTATTTGTCAAAACACGACAACTACATGGAGCAAAATATATATATGTCATGACATTTATAACCTCAATTTTTTTCCTCTGTGTCTGTAATTGTGATGTAAAACAAGATATATTCAAACTCACAAATTTCATTATCAAGTTACAAGCCTTTTCAGGGGAAGAATTTACACAAAAGGGGCTTAGAACATAAAGATTCAATTAGAAAAACAGGTGATGCTAACAATACACCACTACAAAATAAAAGCTCTATCCAGACGGATGAAAACTGTTTGTAAAACTCATAAAAACCGTCAGCAGAACCTTCTCCAACGGATGGGTCTTCAATTGTCTATACACATGTCGGGATAGATCTATACCGACAGTTGTGGTAGCCGTTGGAGCATGTTACAGACTTTTATTGTTGGTTGCTATGTGTTACTATAAATTACCGTCATGTATCATCGGTTACAAAATATATTGTTATAAGTTATTGTCTTATATCGTCGGTTGCCATATATTACTATAAGTTACTGTTTTGTATTGTCAGTTATAAATATGTTACTATAAATTATTATTTTGTATTGTCGATTATCATATGTTACTATAAGTTACTATTTTATATCGTCGATTATCAAATATGTTAGTATAAATTATTGTCTTGTATCATCGGTTGTCAAATGTTACTATAAGTTACTGTTTTTGGTTACCAAATATGTTACTATAAATTATTATCTTGTATCGTCAATTATCATATGTTACTATAAATTACTTTCTTATATCATTAGTTATATTGTGATGAAACATATCGTCAATTGTATCATCAGTTACTATAAGTTACCATTTTATATTATGGATTATCACAAATCTGTTTTGTATGTTTTGTGTCATTGGTTATATATATCAGTATAAATTATCTTGTCTTGTATCGTCAACTATCACAAACATGTAATCCACAGTCATTTATTTATTATAATACCAAGTTTACCGTTAACATATCTTTCATCACCCTTACAAGTGTTAAATTACAACACAAGATAATAACCAAAAATAAAAATGTTACATTACAACCCAAAATAACAACAAAAAATAAACGTAATACATGATATTAATAATATTAATGACAAAGAAAAAAATACATACAAATATATTAGTAACATCTCGGATGGTTAGACTTCTTTAGACCCATCTGGATTTTCATATGAACAAAGTGATGAAACAGTGAGTTTAAACATTAAAAGAGAGTTTCAGTGACCTTGAGTAAGAGTTTTGGATAGGTATAGATGACGAAAGTATAATATATATTTTGGTTGATTGAGAGTTTTTATTGATTATGGATTATGGATTATGGGAAATGGGAAATAAGGTTTATATGTGTCGATGGATTTTGAAAGTTTTGAGAGGACGAGAAGATAATAGATTTTGAGACCTTTGATTGGAGAAAATGAGAGCTTTCGAGGGAATGAGAAGCAATGAGAGAGAGAAGCAATGTGAGAGTTTTTATAGTTTTAAAGGATGTTGATTGCCAAATTTTCACAACTAGTTTCAAAACCGCCCCTTTTTAAAATTTTATCTCCCACCCTACACACACTTTCACTTTTACATGTTCCCACCTATATTTTTAGTTTTAAATTATTAAAAGCTCACTACATGCTATATGCTATGAAAGTAATTCAAAATTGTCTCTCGCACTTTTTAAAATAAATTTTTGATAATGTTTTTTTTTATAAAAAAAAGAAAATAAAATGAAAAAAATGAACTACATGATGAATTTTCAATAAAATTAATATTATAAAAAATTTTATATCGATGAATTTCTAATAAAATTAATATTATTAAAAATTTTGAATAAATTGAATTAGAACCAAAATAATAAATCATACAAATAATATTACCAAAAAATAATAAATTTTTAATTTTAAGATAATTTTATATATATATTTAATTTTTATTTGTTTATATGAAAGTGAGATAAAAAAATTAAAAAAAGAGTGTAGGAGGAAAAAAAAAACAAAAGAACGTATGAGCGGGCGCCCGCTTATGGGGGCGGGCGCCAGGCCGCCTACTAGGCTGGCGCCCGCGTATGGGGGCGGGCGCCAGGACCCCCCTATGGCAGGCGCCTGCTTATGGGGGCGGGCGCCAGGTCCCCTACTGGATTGGCGCCCGCTTACGAGGACGGGCACCAAACAGACTCTACAGACTCTATATGTTATATATATTACATGTTATTATATGTTACCATATATTACTACATATATTACCTAACTTATCAAAACTCGTCATTTTTTTCTAATTTTTTTTATATTTTTTGCCCGCTACTGTTTTTCGTATTTTGCCCGTCTTTTTTATATTACAATCATTACCATTGTCGTAATCATTTCATATATTTTCATTTTTAGTCGTTCTATATTAAAATTTATAATTTATAATTAAATTATTTTCAAATCAAATATTTTTGATAAGCAAAATAATTGGTTTTGCATAAGCAAAATAAATAAGAGTTAATTAAACTTACTAATTAATTAATTAATTAATATTTCTTTAAATTAAATATGAAGTTTGATATTCAAATTAATATTAATATTACCATTTGTTTTTTTTAATTTATATAAAATTATATAATATTGATAAATTATATAATATTAGTATTATAATAATTATTTAAATATAATATTAGTATTATAATAATCCACCTCTTTTTTTAATTATGTATAATAATTATTTAAATATAATTCTATGTTGTAATATAATAAATATTAAACAATTAAAAATAATTAATTTATGTAATTAAATATAATTATTTACTAAATCATTTTACCTTTAAAAATATATTGAATTAATATATTAAATTTAAAAAAATGCCTGGCGCCTGCCTCTCAATGTTTTGGTTTTTTTTTTTTCTTTTTATTGGTTTTGGATTAGATTTTAAAAAAAAAACAAACAACAAACAAAACAAAAACTAAAAAAACAGAGAGAGGGCGGGCGCAAGGCAGGAGATGCCTTGTATATAACTATTACTATATTACATAGCTCACGGTTCCACCATCCCCACCGTCCCTCCCATGGTTCCACTACTAGTGATAACATAAATCATAACATAAATTTACTATTTACTACTAGTGATCACTAGTTACCCCCATTATATAACTATTACTATATTACATAGCCCACGGTTCCACCATCCCCACCGTCCCTCCCATGGTTCCATCGTCTCCCATTCTACACTACTATTGGTTACTACTAGTTATTATAAGTTACCACTAATTACTATTATAAGGTCATAACACTGATTTATTACTATTTACCACTACTACAGTTACTACCACTAAATTACTACCACCATATTACATATCTCGTAGTTCCATAGTCTCACATTATCACTCGTAAACTTATAATACAAACTTACTACTAGTTACCACTATATTATTATTAATTATCACTATATTACTACCACTATATTATATATTACTAGTTACTTTTATATTATTACTACACCTCATAAAGTATTATTACTATATCTCATAAAAAGTTGAGAAATGTATTATATAATGAGTTTATATATTTTTCTTTTTCTTTTTTTTTTTAAAGAAAGTATTAAATGGCTTAGAACTCTAAGAATATGCGTTGTATTTTTTATTTTTTATTTTAATATTTTTTTATTTTTAGGAAGTGAAGTTGCTCTTTTTATTTTTATTTTTAGAAAATGTATTAAACGATGAATTTAGACATCACCTCTCACATTTTTTTCTTATCACCTTTTATTACTACATATTATCACAATCTTACCACATTTTGTTATAGTGATTCATATCATCTGTCCAAATTATCTCCTCAACTTACCATAGTCAATGGTGTTATTATAGAGACAATTTTAAAAGAGTCCCTAAAAGTGCTACATTGAAAACTATTCTAACAATATATTTGAATTTAGTCATTTAGCCCGTCTAAATTTTACCAAAAAATTTTCAAAACTGTCTCCCTATAAATTTTCCCGCCATTTTTTCATTCTTTCATTCTTTACCTGCCTATTTTTTTATTATACACTTTTTTTAATACTTTTAGTCATTATCATGTGTGAATAGTCATTAACATAATGTCAATTGTACCAAGTGTGAATAGTCATAATATCATAATATCATAATATCATATTATATTGTAACAGTATATTATTATGTAACAATTGGTCATAATAACTAATTAGTTAATGAATTATCATAATTTTATATTATAACACTACATTATATAACATATTATCATTACATTTATATTATATTATATAACAATTAGTCCAATTATCATAATGTCATATTTTAACGCTAAATTATGTAACAATTGTCATATTGATAATTACTAATTTTATATAATTACTAATATTTAAAATTACTAATATTGAAAATTAATTACATCATGAATATTATTTAAATTACTAATATTAATAAGTAATATAATGATAACTTATGAGAAATTTGTAATAACTACCGATAAATATAGTCTGATTATATTATTATTTATTGGAGTGAAATATAGTGATAATTAGTGATAATACAATGATAATATGAGGTAGACCGTATAGGGGTATGGTAAACCGCAACTTACTACCAGTTATCATAATCTTATCACCACTTACTATATGTTATCATAATTTTACTATTAGTTATCACAAACTTTCCGTAATTTAAATTATCATTATATTATTATTAATTATCACTATATTAATAATAGTTATAGTAAACTTATCACTATCATTATATTACTATTAGTTATCATTATATTAATACTAGTTACTATAAATTTTATCACAATTTATTATAAAATTACAACACGTTACTACTTCCTATTATATACTAATAGTATCACATTTACTGACGACAATTAATAATCGTTTTAATTAGACATCCCTTTTACAAACGGTACAATATATATGTTAGCATAGGTATAGAGTTATGCATATGATATGGTTTATCCGTCAGTAAAGAAGACTCAAATAGAGACTCTTTCCAAACCATGACTAAAGTTACCACATTTATTGATAACAAGTGATAACTGTTTAAATGGTAGATGTTGTTTATAGACAAAAAAATATATCCGTTAGTATAAATGAAGAACTTATGTAAATGGTATTGTTAAATAGACAGTACAAAAGAGTTATATAGAGACTTTTTCAAAACCGTCTCTAAACACTGCTACATTTGCTGACCATAAGTGATAACCGTTAAATTTGAATATCGATTTTTATAGGCGGTTTTGCTATCTTTACTGACAGTTGATAAATTTATCCTAACGAATAATTTTATACCGTAAGAAAATATATACATTTTCTAACGGTTTTATCAAAAGTGTCTCTATAGGTCATAAAATACCATCATTAAAGCTCATCGTCAATAAAAATTATCGTCAGCATATTGTTTTAATTTTGTAGTGCACACTATTATACTTTAGAAAATTTACAAAATAAAGGCTCACCATGTGCTCTTACTAACCAGATCTCTGATGCTAATAAATTGTAGTTTAACTGACATCATCCTCCTTCCCTTCTAATCTCTGATCCAACTAATTACATTTGGTTTCATCCAAATAAAGCATGGGCTTAGGAGGTGTATTTTTTTCTATCAACATTTAAGAATTGGCTTTGGAGAATTACACAAAACATTTTGAATCTATACGTAGGGTCTGCCGAATGTAATTATTTAGGATGAGTGATTTATGAATTATTATGTAAATAAATAAATTTTGTATTCCAACCTTTGTCATGGAAAAATAATATGGGGTTTCATATATATACATATAATTGGTAATATAATATGAGAAAATATTTAAATTGTGAATTTTTATGGAGCAAGAAATATTTTAAATTATTCGAACAACTATTTGAAACAACATTCTCAATTATCATTCCATAAATTCTAACTTAATGTACTTCTTTAATTTTAGATTTATAAGCAAGGTTGCTACCCATTTAGACAATAATTAATTTAATTCCATTTTATTGTTAATTATGGTATATCACATGTATTAAAACATGATTAGTCATTGTTTGATGCCTACGTGCTTTTGTGGTTTTGTTGATTTTGGATGTGTGGGTAGAAACCAATCCCAGGTTTTTTTTTTGTGACATAAAAGAGTATATTATATTTTTATTGGGGTTTTTGATAATAATCTGGTTATAGACATTTACTTTTCAGAAGATGAAAAGGGAAAAGATTTGAAATTTGGACCTACCATAACAAAACTTAATAAAATTTAATAATTATTTGAGCTTATAACATGACTTAAATTCTTTTAAAATATAAAAAATTTAAAACTGCAACTCTAATAAGCCTTTGCTCTTTTATGGGCAGGATTTTAAATTCAATATTACTAGCATTTAAAATACTTCCCTTTTGGGAATTTATGACTGTGAGACTGAAAAAGTAAAAAATTTCTCAGATCACAACTTTTTGAAAATATTTTACGATTTCTTTGGTCTGACCCCTAACTTTTTAAGATTATTTCTGAAATCTATCTATATACAGATATAAATATAATATATATATATAGTATTATATACTACAGTCCATAATTCAAAATAACATCATTTATTAAAAAAAAAAGACTATAAATTTCACAAAAGTTCTGTTTTTTTTTTTTAAATATTGGATCATATTAATTACAAATTTTAATGTTTAAAAACGAATCATAAATATACTTTTAGAAAACACATTAAATATTAGGAGTAATTTTTTTTTTTTGAATGAGCAAACGAAATCCAAAAATAACAAACATGTGAAAGATAAAAATTTCTTAAAATTGAAAAATCAAAAATCAAAATTAAAAAATGGCAGGAGCCAAAACTTGGAAGCATATCATGAGTTTTGGTATACAAATAAGCCATTTATGGAGAGTAAATAATTGTCTATAAACTTTTTTTTTTTTAATGAAAAAATAAAGACATAAATTTGCCAGAATAGGAGCGTGATTAGAGGTTGTAACTTGCGCCCATGCTGTCAATTTTTTTGCCCTTTTGAACCACAGATCTGAATCTACCCTCCCACTTGGTCTTATTTTGTCCAAATCTGTAAAGACAAGGGGAGAGAGAGAGAGTGAAATTTTTACTCTCCCAAGGCTGCAGGTTTCGCAGTGCCACCAAAAGTTGTGGTTCCAGTCTTGAGAGAGGAGAGAGAGCAGTGCTACTGCACTGCAGCAGCACCAAAGCACTAGATACCCTCCACTTTCTCTCTTTGCAAAGCCCACTTCTGGTTTTCTATTATTCTCTATGTTTGCTGAAAAAATTTGAAATTGCTTTGTAGTTTGTTCCTTTTTTCAATTTTCTTTCTTTTTTTCTCAAAAAAGTTGTTTTTTTATGAATTGAGGAGATATAATGGGTTTTAAGAAGAGAGAGGAGAGAGAGAGAGTTGAGAGTTGCTCCGTTCTTGGCTGCTTTCCATAATGTTGTGATAATTGTTTGAAAAATAAAAAATCGCACCCCATTATTACTTTTTTAAAACAAAGTTTACCCAAAACCCTCATCGACCACCTCACCTCTTTTCCTTCTCCTTTTTAAGTCTCAAATACCATTCATTTCTTTACTCTTCTCTCTCTCTCTCTCTCTCTCTCACCCCCTCTCTCGTTCTCTTGTGTCTCTATGGATTCTTATGAAGCAACTAGAATAGTGTTTCAGAGGATTCAAAGCATAGATCCAGAAAATGCCTCCAAAATCATGGGTGTTCTCCTCATCCAAGACTGTGGTGAGAAAGAGATGATTCGCTTGGCTTTTGGCCCTGAAACCCTCCTTCAATCTCTCATTCTCAAAGCCAAAACCCAGTTAGGCCTTTCGTCAAACACTTCGTCCGCAACAAGAACTCTCAACAATGGCTTCTCTTTGCCTCCTTCTCTCACCATACCCAACAATCCTTCTTCCCCAAATTCTTGGTCTTTGAGTCCCAGCTCTACTACATCCGCTTCCCTCTCCTATGCCGCCGTAGTCAATGGAAGTAATAATACTAACACCACCACCACCAACAACAACTCTAATGTGTCTTCTTCTTTTTCTCCTTCGTCTTCTACTTCCTCTACATTCCCTCTGTATGCTAGTGCAAGTGGCGGTAGTGATTTGGTAGATGATTATCATCAATTTCAAAATCAGATTCCTTTTCTGAATGATCCATCTTCTAAACATGCTGAATTGTTTTATAATAACTGGGCTGATTCTATGAGTGAGAGTAGTTCTCCCCTTCCCATTCACAGGAGAAGTTGTTCTGTGAATGATATTTGTTTTGGGTCCGATGATTCCAGTTCCGGGTTTGGTTGGAAACCCTGTCTTTACTTTGCTAGGGGGTTCTGTAAAAATGGAAGTGCTTGTAGGTTTGTTCATGGTGGTTGTCATGATTCCAACGATGTTGCTGCCATTGTTGGGTCTCCGAGCAAGTTTGATGGCTTTGAGCATTGCCAGGAGATGTTTAGAGCAAAGGCTGCTCAGCAACAGAGATTGGCTGCTGCTTCTCAGTTTTTGTCATCTGGGGTTTCACCATACCAAAAATGTTTCAACTATCTCAATGAAAATCAGAGGTAAGAAGGCTAAAAATCACGGCTTTGATGCCGAGCCATTTGTTCATTTTAACTAATTATGCTTGTAGCATTTATGTTGATTTTGAGGGCTCTATGTTGTTTGTATGGTTGTCGTGTGGCATTGTTCTGCATTCTAGATCGGCGGCCGCAGCCTTGATGATGGCCGAGGAATTTCACAAATTCGGTCGATGCCGGCCGGAAAGGAATGATTTTGCTTCTGTGGGTATCGGTGGAAGCGTGAGTCCTAGTTCCAGACAGATTTACTTAACATTTCCTGCTGATAGTACTTTTAGAGAAGATGATGTTTCTAATTACTTCAGGTAGTGAATTCATTCTTTTCACAAATTTGTGTGGCTTATTGGAGCTTGTGCTAGAAGAATTACGGAGAAATTTATCTTTGTATTTGGTTGTTTTTTTGAAGTATATATGGACCAGTGCAAGATGTGAGAATTCCATACCAGCAAAAACGAATGTTTGGGTTTGTTACATTTGTCTACCCTGAAACTGTGAAGCTTATTTTGGCCAAAGGGAACCCCCATTTTGTATGTGATTCAAGAGTGCTAGTCAAGCCTTACAAGGAGAAGGGAAAAGTCCCTGAAAAGTAGAACCCTTTATCTCTCCCTCTAGTTCTTTACTGGTTTTCCCCCAAAAAAAAAAATTGTCTTTTGGATTGATGAGTCTGTTTTTTAATTAATCAATTTGCAGAAAGCAGCAGCAGCAACAACAACAACAGCTGGAGAGGGGTGAGTTCTCAGCATGTTCTAGCCCATCTGGCCATGATTCTAGGGACCCATATGATCTCCACCTCGGTGAGCAAACAAACAAACAAGCTAGTATGGTTTTCCTTTCATCCCATACTTATAAGATTATGGCGTCCAATGGAAGTTTTTTTTATTGGATTTTAGGGGCAAGAATGCTCTGTAATACTCAAGAGATGTTGCTGAGGAGAAAATTGGAAGAACAGGCTGATTTACAGCAAGCAATTGAGCTCCAAGAGAGAAGACTAATGAACCTTCAACTTCTAGACCTGAAAAATCATCATCAGCCTCATCACCATCACAGTCTATCCCCTGGATCTGCCCTTCCCTCACCTGTTCAATATCAGATTAACCCTAACCCATCTCTCACACTTCAGAATGATGGGACCAGGCATGAAGTTGCTGAAGGTTGACTAATTTAATAAGTTTAATTTTAGCATTTTGAGAAGCTTTTCTTTTGTTCGCTGAGTTGGTTAAATTGAATACTGGATTTTTGTGGTGTGTTCTTTAGCAGAGAATGGTGTCAGCCAGGCTGCACCCATTTCTACAATTGCATCCACTGAGCAGCAGCTGCAGAAAGACGGAGAGCTGGCTTCCAATTACAACAATAGCAATGGGAAAAGTGATATGAAGGAAGAAAGCACCAAGCTTGATGACTGTGATCTCCCTGAAGGGTAAGATACCTCACTTTCATCATAAAAGAAGCATTACCCACATTAGCAATTACTGCTACATCTTACTTTTATTCGTTTCCCAATTTGAGTTTCGTTGTCAATTACATTGCAACATTTGGGCCTTTTCCAATTTTTCAATCTTCTGGTATTACCAAGTTTTCTTCACATTGTTTATTTGTGTGTCATGTTATAATTATATAGATTAGAGCACATCCTCCCTGATAACCTTTTTGCTTCACCAAAGAAAGCGGCAGCTGCAGATCACCACTCTGTGTTCTCCACTGCCTTGATGGACGCTGAAGTTAGCTCCACAATCTCAATTACAACATCCTCTTCTGACAATAGTTTATTGTTGCCCACCACTTCTTCTGTCAACATGGCTCCCAAGTCATGCTACTTCCAATTGCCCAGGTATGGTCCTAAATATCCATTTCTCTGAATACATTCACATTTGCAGATATAGGTGAACTGTGGGCATAATTTAATTGAAGTCTGAAATCTTCTATGTTCTCTTTCAGGTTTCCTTCTGGGCCTGGAACTATTGGAATGTAGGTCATAGAATTTGGCGTGTCCAACAATGATGGGATTGACTTTTGTAAGTAATTTTGAGTTGACTGAATTGAATCATTACTTGAATCCAATCATGAGTTTGGAGATAGAATCTTATGGTGTTTATTTTCATCTCGTAGATAAAAAAGGAAAAAATTATAGAGATGCATATACAAGAAGAAAGGTCATGAAGCTGTATAGGCACAAAACCACAACGCTCATCAAAGATCCGTAGTTGAAGTGAAGATCTCCACAAGATCATCTTCATCAATACCCAATACTTACAAGAATACATAATGCATACGTACAAGGACAGATACTGAATTATGAACGTGGGGTCTGTCTCCTCTTCTTTTTCTAATGTATATGTTCCCTCCCTGTAGGTTTTGTTTTTGAGATGTACCACACACAGTACAAAACAAAAGGCTAGTAACTGCTTTTTTTTCCCACCCTTATCTTTGTTATTACCACTGTCTTGCTAGTGAAGCGAAAATTCATATAAAGAAATCCAAGCATGCGAAGTAGGATAGATCTTTTGTACAGTAGCTGCAGGCACACTCCAGTAGTTTAAAAGGAGCGACGCAGAAGTATGACTACAATACTGATATGGGGACCCAAAAAACGGAAAAAGAAGTGGACTAAGTGGAGAAGAAAAGGCTGGGTTTCCGTCATTTGCTTTTCTTTTTAAATATCTTCTTTTGAAATTTGTTTATTGGTTTTACACAGCAACTGTCATTAATTAGTTTATTATAGTAGAAAATTAGGGTTGTGGGGTGTTTGAATCGAAAGTGGGGTAAAGAAAAGATTTTTAGTACCATAATTTTCTTTTTCGTTTTTCATAAAAAATGTTACTAAAGGTTACTTTAGGGGTCCTGTTTGTCTCATTTTGTGGTTTCTTTTAGGTGGACATGACAGGGAAAGGGCCACAATGTCACATGGGTACTGACACGTTGTGAATGGTTTTCAGGTGTCACACACTCACACGGAGACACCCTTCTTTCCCTTTCAGTCCACAGTCTCATTCAAGGCTCTTTTTTTTTCCCTTTTAATAAAATACTTGGTTTTTAGTTTTTTCATGTCTCTTGGGCACTGGTGTCCTTGTGTTTTGGCAAAGGTAAATTATTGTTCTGCGTTATGTCCTCTTCTTTTTTTTTTTTCGCTGCTTGCCCCTCCATCATCCCCAAAATTGCTTTCCTTAACCGCTCCACCCTCCCTTTTCCCCAGACAATGTGGAATGATGCATCATACGTGCAGTGCAGGCAAAAGGTGGTTTGATTTTTTTTTTTTTTCCAATTGAGCTTTGCACATGTAAGCAGAGTTCGTGTCCCAAACAACTATTTTATTAACTTGCGTTGAGCAGTCACTGTGGTGGATGTGTGTCTTTGTATATGAACGCTTGGAAGAGTTTCCAATTGAAATTTGCACATTTTTAAGGCATTGCTGATTAAAATATTGTTGTTGGTAAAAGGTTCTGATGAATGCGGGTGGACCCTTCTTTTGCTTGTGGGTTTTCTTTTTCCAAATCAAGTCTTGAGTTGTTTCCAGTGGAGCATTTAGCAATTGGAGAACTACCCTTTTGATATTGCAAAGCTTTTGCTGCAGAAAAAAGGGAATTTATTTTTCATACCATTTTCATTTCAAGTGCTGCCTTCTCATGGACTTCCCAAATTTTCTGGTCCTTTTGTGCGGATTTGGGTTTTGTACAGTGTGAGAGAATAGTATCGTGTAGAGAGAGAAAGAGAGAGAGGTCTTTTGTGGGTGTTGAAGGGTGCTGAATTCCAAGTTTGATTGGGATTCGACTTAGTGTTTAAAACAAGCATAAATATAAAATGGGTACGAAATGAAATTTTGGCTTTAATGTGTGACTGGGTCCAGAAGGGCTTTCTTTAAATATTTTCTCATACAGCTTGTTTGATGTATTAATAGATCCCTTGAAATCTTAGGCCAGGCCCAACATCTTAGGATACCAAGACCTTTTAATGATCAATGGCTTGCTGGATTTTGGGTCCAAAAACCTATTTTTAGGTGGGAAACTTTTTTTTTTTTTGGTTGGAAAAAAAATGGGTTTAATGAGTCTGACACAAATATTATAAATTTTAGTTTTGTTTATTAAATTGGAGTTTGGATATAATGTACATTCTCGTTTATGCGTAGGATAAGCTAACAATGATGTTGAAAATTTATTATTAATTATCTCGTAACGCCAAGCTCATTGGTCATCAATATTTTCAACTAAGATGAGCTAAGAATTATGTGAATATGGTTGGTGACATCCTAATTCGTTTAATTCTAGACAAGCACAGGGCTTGGGATTGGGAACGTTTCTCTTAGTCAATTTTGGGCACACTTTCCCTTTGTACAAACTGTGTCATTCAATGAATAATTGTCATGTAAACTCACAGTCAGAGGTGCTGTATGGATGGCCATAGTGGCGATCAAGAGCAGGAAGTTTCTCACTCATGAAATCAAACTAGACATAGAGAAATGGGGTGGTTGTGCCGTGATCGAAAGCTTGCCTCCAATGACCCATACTATCATTTGCACACTTCCTTTCTCCCTTGTTTTGCTAAGCGAACCCAAAGACTAATGGTGACTAACATAGCAAGTGGAGATGATAATGGATTGGATTAATTTACAAACATGGTTGGATTAAATAATTCATTCAATGAGTCAAACTTATTAACCAAAATAAATTATAAATGAATTAGACTTTTTAAATCAAAAAAAATATTAATCGAGGTTGCACTGAAGGTTATTTGATTGATTTAATTCATGAGCTGACTCGATGTATTTATTTATATGATATTTAATATTTATTAAAATTAATTAGGTTTATTTTGTAGGCTATCATTTGTTACATAGTATTGACTATTATTATCAAAGCATTTAGAAAAAAATGTTAATTATATTGATGTATGTAAGTTCGGGTAATTAAAGCACCAACCCAAGGATATACGGACTCTTATTTTACATATGAGAGAAAGAAGTCTATTTTTTTTTTTTATTCTTGATATCTGAAAATATATTTTGAATAATTCGATTTAAGTGTCTATGAGTTCTATTTAGAGCCGACTCTCTAACATAATTTTTTTTTATTTTTAAATTTTAAATTTAACAATTAATTAAAATATCTAACACTTATGTTACTGGACATGAGAAAAAGAAGTCTACGTAACAGAGGAAAGGAAGCAAACTATTTTTTATTTCCATTAAATCATTTTTGTATGGAAATGGGATACAGTCCCATCACTCGTATTGGGGTTAGTGATGGAATCCAAGAAATGCTCTTTCAAGCTGCTGCGCCTTTTTATGGAAATTTTGAGTCGTGTATCTGTGTCTGTTGCATTAAAGTTTGTTGGATTTGTCATAGTTCATAGGTACTAAAAAGACATGAAGATGGGCAGAAATGAATTTTACTCCTGAATGGCAGAGCAGATCTCTGCACCATACTCTGTGGTGGTGATTTTGTTTCCTTCAATGGAAGATGGTCTCATTGACATTTTTATTTTGGAGTTGTGAAGGGGTCACATGCAATCACAAATATATATATACATGGTCAGTTACATTCTCTTACTTTCATGGTGATGCATGGTCAGAGGGTTGGGTTGAATAAGTGGAGGACAAAGTGCAAAAAGAAAGGTACGTTGTTCGATCTGGTTTAATCGAGTGTACCATAGGAAATATACAATAACTCGATATGTACTGTAGAAAGTGAGAGATAGAGAGAGGGAAAGAGAGAGAGAGACGAGTGGAATAGATAAACAAGTGCCATATTTTGGTTTTCTGTCCATGGGCGCAATTGCATGGATTTCTCCTACGTGAAACAACTAAATGGAAGCAGGGCTTTGTTACAGGAATACTATGCAGAGTTATGGAAGATTCATCCCACTCCCAAGGTAACGTTACAAACTAGTTATTTATCAATTTTACCCCTTTTCCTCAGAACTAATTAAGGTTCATACAATAAGATAAAATGAAAATTCTCAATTTCTATGTATCCAGTTGAAGCTAAGCCTAAAATTATATAGCTATAACTCTAGCACTAATTTGTAAAATCCAAGAATGAGAAATAAAATGCTTAAAAATTGTTTTCTAGAGCTATATTAATTTAGAAATCAGTGACTTTCTAACGATATTATAGTTAAAATTTAAGTATTTGAACATATCAGACATTTGTAGAGTCATATGATATCAAATCTTATTTTTCCTAATTTCATGTGTTTGTTAGTATTTTTCAAGATTGGATTCAAATTCGTTTGCAAAGGTTGTTAAGGATTTTGTTGTTAAATTTTAATATTTTAATGATAACAAAACTTTACATATATTACTAATTTTTTTACCAAGTGTACAAAGTTTATAAATTAAGTTTTTAGAATTTTAAATTATGAAAACAAAGATTATAGAAAGAGTGATTCTATGAGTAGAAGATGTCGAAAAAATAGAAGTTTCAGAAATTGTTATCTACTATATTTAAAATCTATTTTCAAGACCCAATTCAATATTTTTAATTTATATCGGAGCTACACTTAATAAATATACGTTCAAATGAATGGCTCAAGAATCGAAAGAGAGGGATTTAAAATTCAAAAAGTTACATGAGGTAAAATTAATTTCAAAATTGAAACTTTTTTTTTTTCTCGGAAGTGAAGGCTAGTGTTCAAGGGAAGTTTCAACAATCATATCTTTATTGAATTTCAAGATTTTTGAGTTACAACAATTAAACATTAAGGAGTATAAGTTGGACTATGAATTTAAATTTTTACACAAGTAAAAATGGGATTTTAGAAGAAGATATGAAGGCTGAAAAATTGGATCTGAATATGCTTTAACTCTGCAACAGGCTAGTTCTAAAAGAGTATTGGAGTCTTTAAATGACCACGAAACAAAAAGTTTTTACGAGAGCTTGAAGTGGGTTTCAAATTACAATATTCAAACTATATTTAGAAACTTTTATAGAGATTATTCAAGTCTTGAATTGAGAGAAAATTGAACCTAAAAATACCCATACTATCACTTCATTCTGATGAGCTATTGTGTTATTTTGCTGTCTATTGTATTTTTTTTTAATCATCGAACTTGTTGTTTAACTATTGTATAGTCTTATAAATTTGGCAAGAGTGTGAGAAACACTTGATTGAGAGGATAGGCTAATTGGGAGAGAGTTAGAATTGAATCTTATTGGAGTAAATTATCCTCAAACTTAGAGATGCAGATCATCAACAAATGGTTGTACTCAAACTTGTAACTCTCATGAAATAGTGGAAACTAGCTATTACTAGACCCCCGGCTTGTTGAGATGAAAGAGTGGACATAAACACAAGGTCAAATCACTATAATTTGGGTTTGATCGTTCTGTCCCTACTATTTAATTTCTGTACGTATATTTGTATAATTCATATATTTGACCATAAGTTTAATTGAGATTTTAAGTGTAGTAAAATCTAGAATTTGAAGAGCTCAAAAAGGGCAAAGAGAGTAAGAAGAAGGATGGAGAAAAGGCATGCAAGGGACCCAAGAAACTCAGAGGAGGAGGAAGACCATTTGTATAGGAGTATTAAAAAGGCAAAAGCAGAAGGCGGAGGAGAGGATTCAAGTACCAAGCTATCATTTAAGGAGATGCTGTTGGGTCAAAGCAGCAGGGGACCAGGTGGAAACGATTCCGTAGATTCCGAATTGGACTCTGAGGATGAGTTTCTAGTTGAAGAGGAATAAAAAAATCCCTCTGCTAAAGGGCCCAATTTTGGAGGTTTTAGTTTGGAACGAGGCTCTGAGAGATTTATGGAAACTGTCGAAGAGAACTATAATTATTAAACTCTTAGGAAAGGACATAGGGTATCAGCTTATGCTGACCAAGGTAGCGCATATGTGGAGATTAGAAAGCTACTTTGAACTCCCGGACTTAGATGAGGTTTCTTCCTTGTTAAATTTTCCAACAAGCAGACTACCTTCATGTCCTGATAGATGGGCCTTGGTTTATACATGACCATTACCTAACGATGAGAAAATAGAGGCTGTGGTTTACTCCAGAGGAGGAAACGATTAAATCTACTACAGTCTGGGTTTGCCTACCATACTTGCCCATCGAGTTTTTCAACGAGGATATCTTGTTCAAGATAGGTAGACCAATCAATGTAGATGTTAATACCGCCAATGCCCTAAGAGGAAGATACATTAGGATCTATGTCAAAATAGACCTCGAGAAAGTTCTTGTGCCCAGAGTCAAGATCAGGAAAAGAATCCAGTGTGTGGAGTATGAGGGACTGCACGCATTGCTTCGACTGTGGCAAAGTAAGGCATAAGCCAGAGGAGTGCAAGGAAAGGATCTAGGTAGAGGAGGATTAGAGATGGAAAAGGATAGGAGTGGGGAGGCGGATACCCTAGGTAGCGATAGTACGGGGGTGGCGGTACACACCGTAGGGACAGACGACGGATTGGGGCCTTGGATGGTGGTTCAAAGAAGGCAAAAAATTAACAAAAATGGTAAATAGAGAACAAAGGAAAGAAAAGAATTATCTTACCAGAATCATTTCTATCAATTAGAGGAAGTCAATGGCACAACAGTTCAGGAAAGCTCTGATACTGAGGTAGAAGACTGCTACACCAACCCTTGGTTGAACCAATCCAAGCTCCAGCAAAAGGGAAGTATCAAAATGTTAAGGAAAGGAAAGGAGATAATAAAAGCAAGAGCAGCAAGTCAGAGGGATGGAAAGGGAAAGGCGAAGAATTATCTCGAGATCAGTAACACAAAGTGAAGAGGGATATGTTTTAACAGAAGGTAGGGCAGGAGTTAATCAAATGGGCAAGGAACAAGTGGGCTTTAAGTGGAAAGGAATTGGGCTCTAAGTGGAACGGGGCCTGCTTGGACGAAGAACGAGCCCTAATGGTGAGAGCAAATGGGCCTTTTGTGGGTACAGAAGAACAAGGGAGTGGTGGGTCTCTTTTAGAGGGTCAGTTCATATTGGGTTCCATTAAGAGGGCCTTTGACCCAAGTGATATAGAGCTGGCATAGGTTAATTTAAATTATACAGTTATATGTGGGAAGGAATAAGGTCCCCTGTAAGGTGAGGTAATGGGGATGGATTGGGAAGAAAAGGAAAATGAAAGGGGTGGATAGCGAGAAAGGTGAGATGGAGGATGTGGATATGGAGGGCCATCAGACAAGTTCCTTTATCATATTTGTTATCAATGAGTGTTAAGGTTATTGTGTGAAATTGTAGAGGAGTGGGGAGTAATGGTTTCAAAAGAGTTTGTAGGAAGATGATTAAGAAAGAAAAGCCTGTAGTATTCCGCTGCTTGGAAACTAAGGCGAAGAACAACACCTTCCTGAAGGTTATGAAGAGATGTGGCTTGAATAAGGAATTCATTGTTTTTGCTGACGGTTTCAAGGGGGTTTTGGTTGGCTCGAAGCGCTAGTAAAATTAAGCTCACTGTTATTCATCACACAAACCAATATATCCACTGTAAGGTGTTTCTTGACAAGAAATTTTGGTTTTTAACGTGTGTTTATTGCCAGCCTTACCTTACAATGAAGGAGGGATGTTGGAGAGGTTTAGCCGCCATCACTAACAACATGAAAGATCCTTGGGTGGTTATGGGAGATTTGAATGATATTGCTGGTGTGGATAAGACTAGTAAGATCTCTAGTACCACATGGAGGAAGGAGATATTAAAGGTTCCGAACCTAGTTAGATAGGTGTAACCTTCTAGACACTAAGGCAGGTAGCCCTAAGTGTAACTGGTTTAAGAAGATAAAGGGAGATGTAGGGCTTGATCAAAAGTTGGATAGAGTCCTTTGTAATTTAGAGACTAAATTAGAGTTTCCGGAAATGAAAGTGATAAACTTGGCTAGACTGCATAGTGACCATAGCCTTATTAGTTGCAATGCTAGTCCGTCCTATCCTCTGAACAAAGATAAAAAACCTTTCAGGTTTGAAGCCACATGGTTCACCCATTCCAACTTCAAACAAGACTTCACTGAGGCTTGGAATAGGGAAGAAGGTCTTTTAGAATAAGCTATTAAAGTTACTGCAGAGGAGCTTAAGGCCTGGAATCACCTAGTCTTTGGTAACATATTTCATCACAAGGGGGAGCTAGAGTTCAGATTGGGCGGAATCCAAAGATCTAGAAGTTACTCCCATTCAAAGTTCCTCCAGGAGCTAGAGCAACAGCTACTTTAGGAGTATCATAAGGTCCTTGAGCAAGAGGGGATATTCTGGTTCAAAAAATCCAGAATTAAGTGGTTCATCGAGGGTAACAGAAACACAAAATTCTTTCATGCCATGACTAGGTTGAGAAAAAGTGTCAATAGAATTGCTGCTATGAGGATTGATGGCATTTGGACCGTAAATCAGGAGGAGTTGAAGAGACATGCGATGACCTACTTCTCGAACCTGTTTGCTTGCCAAGAGGTGGTGGAAATGAGTAGTAGATTCATGGCCAAGAGGAAGAGAATTGGTGCTAGGGATCATAAGGGCTGTGCAGGAGTTTCGACGAAGAGGAAGTTAAAAGAGCAATACACTTCATGGAAGCAATGAAGGCGTAGGGTCTAGATGGTATATAACCTCTCTTCTATCAAAAATTTTGGTTGGTTGTCAAAGATAAGGTTTGTAACTTCATAAACAAAGCTTTAGAGGATGGTTACTTCTGTCTCGAAATTGCTAAGGATCATATGATTCTGATTCCTAAATCAAATAATCCGGAGGATATTGCTAATTTCAGACCTATCAAGTCATTGAACATCTCCCATAAGATTCTCAGCATGTGCTTGGTGAATAAGTTAAGACCTCTTCTACAAGACATTATTGGCCATCATTAGAGTAGTTTTTTACCTAGCAGAGATACTTTGGACAATGTGGTGGTGTTACAAGAGGTTATCCACACTATCAAGCATTCAAAAAGTAAGAGACACTCCATGATCATCAAAATAGACCTAAGGAAGGCGTATGATAATATGAACTGGGAGTATTTGGCAAAAGTTCTTCTAGAGATGAGCAACCCTCTCAAGATAGTTAGACTCATTATGTTTGCAGTGTCTAATGGTGATACCTCTATCATCTGGAATTGTGAAGTTCTTTCTACTTTTAAATCAGGGCAAGGTCTTAGGTAGGGAGATCCCTTATCACCATATCTCTTCTTGCTAGTGATGGAAAGGTTAGCTTATATAGTTCAAGAGAAAGTAGATAAAGGAGTCTGGAATGCTGTCAAAGTTGTCAAAGAAGGGCCAGCTATTTCGCACCTATTTTTTTATAAATGATCTCATCCTCTTGCAAAAGCAGAATATCTGATCTTAGTAGCATTCTTGGATGCCTAAAATATTTCTCAGAGGAAAGCGAGCTCCAAGTTAACCCTTCCAAATCTAAAATTTGGATTTCCCTTTGTGCACCAAGACACCTGAAGTTCTCCCTTGCTGCGTCCTATAAGTTCCCAATTACTGAGGATTTGGGAAAATATTTGGGTATTTCGGCTATCCATGGTCAGATAAATAAGAATTTTTACAAGGAAGTAGTGGATAAAGTTCAAAGTAAGCTTAGTAACAGAAAATCCAAGCTTCTAAGCACTACGGGTAGGAAAACGTTGATCCAATCTGTTACTTCCTCAATTCCTATTTACACAATACAGTCGACGTGGCTTCTAGAGAGTATTTGCAAGAGGTTGGACAAGATGAATAGAGATTTTTCGTGAGGTACCGAGTGTAACAAAAGGAAGGTCTATCCTGTGAAGTGGGGGAAGGTTTGCAATACCAAAAAGGAGGGGTTTGTGGGAATCAGGACCATGAGGGAATGCAATGTGGCTTGAATGGCTAAGCTTGGCTAGAAAGTCATGAAGAATGAGGATGCTTTGTGCGTTAAGGTGCTTCAAGGTAAGTACCTCAAGGGGGAAATCTGCTTGATCATCATAAGTGTCACGCCCCAAACCGGGGTCGTGAGCAGCCGCCCGTTGTCCTGGATGCCGGCTACATTTTATAGAAAATCGGGCAGAACCTTCCCAAATTTGTGAAGGTCTCCATGTACAAATCAACATGTATATTGAACAACCATCCTGCCACCTAAATAAATGGGTCATCCCGAGCTCACAACAATCAACCACATTCAAATAATACCAATCAATCCACAGTGGACAACCAAGACAACGAAAGGCTATCATAAATACTAGCAGTCCTAACCACAGACCTCTACTGTCATGCCCAACTAGAGCATGAGCAGCCGCCACACTGGACGGACCTAAATTTTATACACGTGTACAATAAATTCCCAAGTTAAAAATTTTAAATGCTTATAAGTGCCTCAATACAAGTGTAATGAGCCAATATGAGAGTTTCACAAATAAATGTCCATAATTTATATAGTCATCCCATAAAATGTATATGGACAACTACGGACCTCAATATCAAGACCTCGCAGAGTCGACATAAAATACAGATTTCATATTTCAATTTAAACTTAGATCTCACCGTAGTAGATAAATAAATCCATGAACAAGAAACCCAATACTTCTAGAACCCGAAGCGTCGCTTTATCACAAAAATCTCTGTCTGAGAGAGAGGAAAGAGCGGGATGAGTATCAAGGGAGATACCCAGTGAGTGAGCGAATTAATATCAAGTATAAATAGTGTGGGTGAACCATTGGAGTGTCAAACAAGATTATTCGTAAACAATAATTCACGTTTTACAATGAAACATGGTATGTTCAGTAAATTGAAATTATTTAGCCAATCACACGATATCATACATATATGCATTCATTCAAAATTAATTATTATATTTTCAGAGCAAGCGGAAAATGATCCTGGCAAAGGTCGACCATGACCAAGGTCAGGTGAATCGGGAGTTTTACTATACAAAAATGTTCAAAAGTCGCTTTTTACCCCGACGTTAACCATGAGCTTCACTGGGGCTAGGTCATACACAGATCGGAATCATGTATAGGACCCCGTCCGGTGCTAGACAGTGGCGTCACACACGTCCTCCTCCTATGTAGGTTCAACCGGCCCGCCTATAGCCATATGACGTTTGCAAATACCTTTTGCATAAATGTATCCGGGCAATCCTGTGCCTATACAAACGCCATTCGTAGCTACGGAATCCATCAAGAAATATCATCTCATCACAAGTAGACATCCAGCCCACATAGTTCATCAAAATATTTCAAATCCATGTGCCAATACATTTCATCAAATCATTTCAAATTAATATACCAATGCAATGATAGAATAAAAAACATATCGAGTTCTCAAGTAATGACACAATATTATTTTATTTCAAAACATGGATGCATAGTCATAGAAAACGTAAATTCACGACACTCCAATAGTCACAAAACGAATTTGAAATTTAGTGTCACACGTTGAGTCAATGCATACCAAAAGCATGTTTTGTTGAAAACACGGTAAAAATCAAGTTTCACTTTTCATGCATGAGATTAGAGTCCCACTCACCTATAGGGAGGGTATTCACTCCCTATTTTCATAATTCAGTCCAATGAAATCTTACTCCGATCCTCAATTGATCTTTCCTAATACACAATCACAATCTTGTCATCAATTTCTAAATATTTTTAGGGTTTATCCATTTTTCCTAATTTTGTACAAATCTCAATTCTCCAATTCATGAATACACTCTAATGTCATCAATTGCATTTCATTTATAAATAAATAACACGATCAAAATGAAGTCTAATTCAACCCTAAAACCTCTCAAAGTCAGAAATAAGTATGAAATAATTAATTTTCTTATAAGATGGAAATTCTTTGAAAAATCATAAACTTTTCAATTCTCATTCAAACATTTCAAATCATATGTCATTTTCGAGGTGTAAAGGTCTAGTTTCATAATATGGAGATAGTATTTAGATTGCCTATAAGCAGGACAACTTATAATTAAAAGATTACAACAGTCCTTTAAACTATAACCACAACTTTTAAACTATCCTTCATATACATACCATTATGCAAATTAACAATTCAAAACAACCTAATAAAGACATGAAATACGACAATATCCTTCATTTTACGGCACATTTTATTCTAACCCTAAACCCCAGTACCTTCATGCATATTTCAAATTAAACTTTAAGGGAGACTATTCAAATCAACTCAACTCGATTCTATTATCCTTTAACATGCTTCTTACATATCAGACAGCCCAATCATGTAAAATTCTAAACTTAGCATTAACGATCACATATAGATTTCAGAAAATGCATTCTATTCAGATCCTATATACATTCTAGACATGTACAGAACTTCTCTCCCTAAATTAACCCTAATTTCATTCATTTGTCAAAGGAATTTGAAATTTCCTCACCTAGGGTTTTCTCAGTTCGCAGTCCTATGGTCCGTGCACCATTCGATTCAATCCGAAATCCTGCAATGCTTCCCAATCGAAGCAAGGTTTATCAATTAGGCCTAATTACTTAGAAAAATTGAACCCTAGATCTATGATAAGAAATTAGTCCTTACCTGTGCAGAGAGGGAATGCAGTCTCGGCCTAGGGTTTCCTAAATCTGCTGCTCCTGTCGGCTTAGGGCTCTGCGAAGGTCGCAGAAAGGTGTTGCAACGATGAAATCGGCAGAGGGAGCAGCAAAGGTTGCAGAGAGGCTCTCGGCAGAGAGAGTAACGCCGTGCGTGAGCGAGGAAGAGGGAGACAGGGGGCTATCGTGCGTGGAAAAGAGAGAGAGTAGGAGAGTGAGAGAGAAATAGAGAGAGAACGATGTGCAACCGTGCGCGGTGGTCGGAGGCGGAGAGAGTGAGACGATAGAGAGGGAAAGAGAGATAGTGAGCGGTTGAGATAAAGTAGAGAGAGAGTGAAATAGAGAGAGACAGAGAGCGAAATAGAGAGAGAGACAGGGGAAACAGAGAAGACGAACAGCCGGCTAGATCGCCGGTGAGGGAGAGAGATGGAGGAGGGTGCGGCTGTTCGCGGCGGAGGGAGAGAGGATTCGGGTGAGAGAGCGAGAGAGGCGGGACGAAGAGAGAGAGAGTGAGATTGAGATTAGGGTTCTAACCCTAATTTTATTAGGGGAGCGTAGCGTTTTGAGGCTAAACGCTGTGCCTACGCTTTTTTTTTCTTTTTTTTTCTTTTTTTAAACAAATAAATTATATATATAATTCCACACCCATATTTCACTAGAATGCGAATTTCATAAAAATGAGGTTTATTATGATTCGTGAACACGACAACTTAAAATATACCAAAATTTTAAATTTAATACCCAAAAATCGAAAATCAATATAAATAAATATTATATATATATAAACTAAGGAATATTATATATATATATTTCAAGAATAGAATTACACTAATACGGACACCGCAGTATCGGTTTACAATAAGAAGTCCAACATTTCGGCCGTTTGGAGAGGTATATGCATTAGTAGGGAGTGACTGAGAAAAGGCATTAAATGGAGAGTTGGAGATGGGCAGACCATTAGGTTTTGGCATGAGAAGTGGCTTGGAGAGGAAGAGCTAGCAGGTCAGGCTCTAATCCCTTTTGAGTAGTGCAGAGAGGATGTTAAGGTCAATCATTTTTCAAATGATGATGGCAAGTGGAAGATTGCGGATCTTGCAATGGTTCTCCCAAGGAACAAGGTAGAGGAGATAAGAGCCGTGATTATTCTTAGTAGTAGGAGTAGATGCAATGATTTTTTTTGGAAGGAGAGATCCGATGGGGAATTTCAATGGTTTCAGCTTATAGGCTGCAAAAGAAGGTGATGAAAGAGCTGTAGGAGGGGGCAAGGACTAGATTTGGATTTGGTGCTTACAATGTCCCGAGAGAGTTAAAATCTTCCTTTGGTTGGTAGCTAGAGGAAGAATTATGACCTATGCTACTCTAGAGAGAAGGGGTATGGTAGAGAAAGGATTATGCCCTATCTACAAAGAGGTGGATAAAACTATGTAGCACGCGCTAAGAGATTGTAGGCATGCTAAAGTCATGTGAAGGAAGCTTGTTAAGAACGTGGATAGGAATAGCAACTTTTGGAGGGAGGACATCTATTATTGGCTTAGTTTGGGTGTTGCCAAGATGTTTAGACTGGGAGTTGAAGAGGAATCCTTGAGTTTTACTTTAACTACTTGGGTTATTTGGAAGTCTAGGTGATGTATGGTCCATCAGAGGAAGTTGGAACCCCCCTCTCAAGTGATAAAAAGGGTGATCAGTATGGTGAGAGGGTTTTCTGAGAGGGTTAGAATAACTAGGGCTGAGGTTGTGGATGCTATGGTTGCGTGGACTAAACTACCCATAGGGGTGATCAAGTTAAATGTTGATGGAGAAGCTTCGATGGGGAGGATAGGGCCAGTGTTGCGGGCATTTTCAGAAACCATGGGGGTAAGTGGATCCATGGTTTTTGGGCAAATGTGGGAGCCATATATGGTGATATGGCTAAGATCTGGAGCCTCAGGGAGGGTCTGATGATAGCCAAAAGGAGGGATCTCTCCAACCTTGTGGTGGAAAGTGACTCCCTTTTAGTAGTCAAGGCAGTGAACAATGGGGTAGGTGCTAATCATCCATGGAGAAATTTGGTGCTGAAGTGCAGAGAGATTATGGCTGAGCTTAATATAATGAGGTCTCTCACATTTTTAGGGAAGCCAACAAGTGCACACACAAGTTGGTGGTGATAGGGCAGAGCTCCCAACGTGGTTTGCTTAAAACATCGACCCCCCTGCTGCTGTTGATTCCCTCTTGTTTGTGCATGCAGTGGGGGTTGCGTGGGCTAGAAGAAAAAAAGAAAGTTTCCACTGCTGTTGTTTAGTCTGGAGTTGGGTTTTTTCTTAGTTCTTTTTTTCTTTTAGGCTTGGCTTTGGCCTGTTTCCTTTCTTTTCTTACCAAAATAAATAAATAAAAAATCTAGAACTTAAAGTTAACCAATTCAACCTCTTCTTGGTTACATAAGGACCAATAAAGTTGAGTAAGTATTCAGCACATAAATTATCATAAATATGAATATCCATCAAGAGATCCACATTTGCTATTGATTTCCTTTTTTTTTTTGTAATTTTGGTTTTCACTTGATGCCTTCAAGGTTTAATATTTAACCAAATTTTTTGAAATACGAAAACTCAAATATAAAAAAGTTTGTGATGAATATGTATTGTCATATTATAAGAACATAATATTGTTAGTTTGTGGATTTTGATAATAAAATGCCTATGAATGACTATTATTTAGGGAAAGGCACATCAAAGGTGAAAGTGCTATAGAAGCAACATGGGGAGCGGATACAAAAGATTTAAGGGCTAAAGAAAAAGATTGAAGTGCTAGAATTTAAATATATATTTTATTGAAAAAATTGTTAAATATACAATTAACACTAATAGATTATATTTGCTCCTGTATGTTGATAAAATATATCATTTTTATTAAATAAAAATAGATAAAAAATATGTAAATCTATCACACTAAATAATTCCATGTTTATATAGTAATACATTTGCCGATATTTTATCCACTTGAGCTTTCTCATTAAAATTAGTTTAATGTTTCGAGAGAAGGATTTCATTTTCTATTTTATATTGTGTTATTTTTATGTTTACGTTTCAATATTGTCCTTTGATATGTTTAACGATCGACTTCGTGTTAGTTTTTCTATATTCTACAAAAATGATCAAAGTATTCGTTTAAATAACTCAAAAATTCTTATTTGTAATAAAGATTTTTTTAGTTTAAGTTTGTCTTAATGTTAAAAAAAAAGTACAAAGTTCTAAGTTTAGGTGAGTTTAAGTAAGAAAGTAGGCTTGTTTATAGGACAATGAAATTGAGCTTGATAAAGGTATTTTTAAATACTCTTATAGTTATTTTGTATAACTAGAAATTATCTATATATAAAAGAAAAAAGTTAATGGGTGTAGTCATTTTCTCACATGACCAACATGAGCAAGCAGACTGCATATTGCATTGATGGAGATTTAAGCAATTATCGGTGAACTCTCACAGTGACCAACATCAGTAAGCAAATTGCATAGTTCCCTAGATGATCGTCCCATATTTTTGGAACCCAAGTTTTTTTTCTTATTTAGATTCTTTTTTTTCATTCAACTTCTTCCTCTTTTTAATTTTTTATTTGGTTTTTTTTTTTTTACTTAGGTCCTTCATTCTTTTTTGAACATAGATTTTCCCCTTTCATTTTTTTTGCCCTACTTGTTGATCACTGTTTTTTATTTTTTTTTGTTCATGTCCTTCCTATTTTTTTGACCTTTTTTTTTGTTCAAATCCTTCCTTTTTTATTTTTTTACCCTTTTTTCAATTAAGTTTTTTATTTTTTCTGACATTGTTTTTCCCCTTCTTTTGCTCTATTTGTTCATAACGTGCTCGAATGGTCGTCCCTTTATTTTTAAACCACAAGTTTTTTATTTTTTCATTCAAATCCTTCCTTTTTTACCTTTTTTTTCTCATTCAGACCTTTTCTCTTTTTATTTTTTATCCGACTTTTTTTCCTTAAATCCTTCTGTTGGTCCCTGTGACAATCAAGAAGGGAGTTGAATTTGTTATCTTTGATTGATTTTTAAAAAATTTAAGATAACTCCATTTAGATCTAAAATTATCTTATGATCATTTTAAACATATGCAATGGAAAATAAAAGTAAGGACAGTGAGACAAATCTGATTTTATAGTGATTTGATCGCGTATCTACATCCACTCTTCTAGTCAGTAAGTCGGGATTTAATAACATGCTAATTTTTTACTATAATACGAAATTACAAAATATAACCTAAGAATTGTTACTTCTGATCTTCCTTGCTTGAAAATATCTTCATCTAACAGTGGTGATCTGACAAATCATACCAAATTTATCTCACAGAACTTAACTCACAACAACACATGTACAAAAATATAATTTTAAATAAAACAGAAGATTATGGTCAAGTAGCACTCTTTATTCACAAGGATTTCTTCACTGAAATTTCTGCAAAAAAGCTCCTTTCAGTATATATATATATATATATATACATTTTTATGTATGTATGCCTGCCTTTAAACTTGAATTTTCAATTTTCAGAACTTACAGTAATAGCCCCTAAGTTACCTGTTAAGAAGCAATAATTTTTCTGAGGAAAGCTCCTAAGATTTAGTACAGAAATTTCTCTTAATATCTTAAGATAAAACCAACTATAAAAATTCAACTTTAAATTTTAAATATCCCTTTTGACATCTGTACCATCTGATTTAAATTTATCGAAATGATAAGGTTTACTAAAAATTCGAAAGTCTTCCAAAAATTTAACACCTGGATAATGCTTCTTGCTTTGAAAAATCAAATGAATAGTTAACTTCACCCAAATTTTTATTCCATTTATCCTCAAGATTTTAATACTGTAAATATTTGAATTTGTAGTCTTTCATCTCTTCTTTTATGTGTAATTTTTGAATTTGAAAAAACTTGATCACCCAAAGAGATACAATAAACAACAATCAGAACCTTAATTCCAATAATTGGGGTTGGCTTTGAAGTAGACATATATGTACGCAGTCTTTCTCTTGCATTTTGTAAAGAGACTATTTTCACGCCTCAAATCCGTAGCAATTCAACCGTTGCACCAAGATTTGTCCAAAAGATTTTTTTTTTTGTTAAAGTAATGAATGTTGTAACCCACAACATTTTCCAATTTCAGCAAGTCTTGAAAATTTTGATCAATTTTCTTGAAAATCTTGAAGCATTATCTTTAATTTTCAACTTCTTCCTCAATTGGTATTTTTTTGAGTAATCCTTTTGGGATATAAATGGAGGAGTTCTTGCAGCACAATTAGAGCCATTATAGGGCAAGAGAGAGAGAGTGCGGCGAAAAAGGGGGTAGAAGAGGGTGTTGGCTCCACAATCAACGGATGAATCTCCCAATACAAACAACCCTGAAACTGACGGTGATGGCGATGATATTGAAACATCCATTTCATTGAACAATGGAACTTCTTGTGTCCCAAAATCAAATGCTGCAGCACTACGGATCACCAACAACATCCAACCAACAGACACACTGATTATCGTTCCTCTTAAAGTGGTTGAATTTCCCATCTTGTCACCCAAAGAGATACAATAGCCTAAATGTATGTAAATGATCACGTCCCCCTTCCTAGAAAATTACTAACTGTTTGAAATTTGAAATTTGAAATTTGAATTTCAGCAAACTTAATCTTCAGTTTTTGAGTGATTAGTGTGTGCATCCAAACATATTTTTAGATTAAGTACTCAACTACACTTACATTACTGGATTGGGTCTTTAATAAAAAATCTACCTCTATAGCAATTTCTATGGATCCTCTACGCTGCTTTCTGCACTTATAACAATCTGAACTTCTGTCTTTGTAACAGCCTCTATGATCCGGAATAACTTTCCTCTATGGCATCCTCTACGATAACTTCTATGAACCACTTTTATAATAATTTTCAAACAAATTTAATCAGCACACTTAGTAAAAATATTAGAATAATATACAAGATTTTGTTATCATCAAAACCCAAATAGGACAATAATTTTCCTAACATTCTCCTCATTTTTTATGACAACAAAATCATAAAAATAAATATTCAAAAAATATCATGAATATACATTTTCTTCAAATGATTGCTCATTTTCAATCTCTGTGCACATTTTCAAGCTTCCCTTCAATTTATGAACTTATTAACATTTTAATTTTCTCGCCCTTAATATATGTATTTTTATTTTTACCATCATTTTTTGTTCTATTCTCTCCCTTTTTGTTTCATCAAAAAATATAGAGCAAACATTAAAGAAATAAAGGAAACACTACAAAAATTTTATTTATTTATGCAAACCTCTTTTTGTAAAAAAAAAAAAAAATAAAATCGAAAACATACTCCAATTTTATTTCTAAGATTTTCAAATCTCTCTTTATCTAAAGGTTTTATAAAAATAAAAAAAAAAATGAATGAGAAAAAATAAATTGGGGTCAAAAAAATATGAGATGATCACACCCTTCCCCCTTTTTGTTTTATATTTAGACAAGTGAATTAAAAAAAAAAGGGCAAAAACCTATGTCTAAAAAAATGAAGAAACCAAACAAAAATCAAAACTAAGTAAAAAAATAAAAAAAAAAGAAAGAAATAACCCGAATGAAAAAAGGGGTCAAAAAATACGAACAACTTGAATTAAAAAAGAACCTAAATGAAAAAAATTTAGGGTCCAAAAAAAGCATATGATGACCACAACCTTGAGCGTTTTTATTTTATATATAGATATATAGAATATATTATTGGACTTAACGAATTGTCCTCTCTCTCTCTCTCTCTCTCAATCTCATCTCACTCACAGCAACTGTCGCAACACTATTACGATCGCTCAAGCAACTATCCTGCGTTGCTCAATCAGGTAAGTAATCTCTCCCCCTCTTCTCTCTTTATCTCCCTCCCTCCCTCTCCCCCTCCCTCTCTCTCTCTCTCTCTCTCTCTCTCTCTCTCGCTTCATGTCTCTCTTGCTCGATCTCATCATTACTGCTTCAGATTTACACTCTCTCACCTACGACCTCAGATTTGGCTTCAAACCGCAAATCTACCCAAATCAAAACCAGATCTGAGGATCTCTCTCTCTCTCTCGCTTCATATCTCTCTTGCTCGATCTTATCATCTCTTGCTTCAGAACTACACTCCCTCTCTCCTACAACCTTAGATTTTTCTTCAAACCTCAGATCTACCAAATCTAACCCAAACTTGAGGATTTGTCTCTCTTTTGCATCCTCTCTTTCACTTCATCGCTTGCTTCAGATCTTGATCCATCTCCTTCTCTTAAGAAAACCCACTCTCCTCCGAGCCCCAGATGACTGAGATCTGCCCATCGTCTGCCAAATCTACCAAAATCTACCCTTGTTAACTGGTTCCCTCAGACCCTCTGAGCACCCTCACGCGGATTCTTCCTCCATACCTTCTCACTCAAAGCCAAAGCCTCCAAAGCCCTCAAAACCTCCAAAGCCGAAGCCTTCAAAGTTTTCTCCAAAGCTCTCTCTAAGCCTCCAGCCAAACCCTTCTATCTGTCCCCATTATTAAAATAACTCCTATTATTATTATTATTATTATTATTATTATTATTATTATTATTATTATCATTATTATTATTGTTATTACTATTTTTATTATTATCATTATCATTATTATTACTATTACTATTATTATTATGATTAACACTATTATCATTATCATTATTGTTATTGTTAACACTATTACTATTTTACCATTACCACTATCGCCATCATCATCATCGCTAATATTATTAGTATTATTGTTATTGTTATTATTATTATTTTATTACTAGGATTGTTACTAACTATTGCTATTAATGGTATTATTATAAGTATTATTACTACTAGTAGTATTATTACTAATATTAGTATAAAATATATTACTATAAATTTAAATTTACTAAAATTTAAAATTTTTCAAACTTATAATGAAATAATTGTAACATAAAATTTGTTATTTTCATTGTTATTTTATGTATATAGATATAATTATTTTTTAATCGTTTTATATACTATTATCTAAAAAATTCTGCCACGGTCAGTCCCAAATCCGGATAAAGGAGCAGAGTTGCGATAGGTTGATAGTTAACGTAAAACTTTTTGTCAAATTAAAAATAAGAGACAAGTAAAGGAAAACGTTTAGAGCGTTTCTCCCTCAACGACACGCTACATCGGATTCCAGATGTAGTGGCAAGTTATTAAAAGATATTAGAGTGCGAGTAAATAAGATAGTCCATACAAATAAGATTCGTTTAACCACTTGAAATATAGAATCCCTGACCAAAAAATTAGGAGAGATATGAGAAGTAATAAATAAAAAAAATTAATATCATGTGTCTCCAAGAAACTAAATGGGTGGAAGAGAAAACTAAAATAATAGAGTCTTATGGTTATAAACTTTAATATGTAGTTAAAAGTAAAACTAATAATGGAGTAAGAGTAATTGTATATAAAGACTTACTAGGGAATGTAGTAGAGATAAAAAGAAATGAAGATAAAATTACGATTGTCAATTTAGTAAATAGAGAAAATGTAGTTAATATAGTCAGTATGTATGCGTCCCAAATAGGTATGGTACAATTAGTAAAAAATAATTTTAGAAAAATTTAGATAAATTTATACAATCTATTCCTAGTGGAGAAAAGTTATTTATTAGAAGAGAGCTAAATGGACATGTAGGAGAGAAAAATAAGGAATTCAAAACTATACATAGAAACTTTGGTTTCGCTTGTAGGAATAAGGTGGGAGGTACCATCTTAGAGTTTGTCGTAGCATTCGATTTGACACTCATAAAAACTTTCTTCAAAAAAAAGTTGCACATAATTACATATAGAAGTTGGTCGAATGTTAGTCAGATAGATTTCTTTCTCACTAAAAGAGACGATAGAATGACTTATAAGGATTGCAAAGTTATACCAAAGAAGAGTATAACAACTCAGTACGGATTTTCAGTTTTAGATGTACGTGTGCCTAAAAGACAAAAACAATGTCGACCATCTGTGGGGTCAAGAATTAAGTGGTGGAACCTAAAAGAGAAGAATATGATGACATTTAGGGATAAAATAATTGGAATAACAAATTAATCTACAAATGATGATTCAAAAACAATGTGAAAAGAGATATATAATAATATTAAGAGTATACGTAGGGAGGTTCTTGGTAGGGGTGTGTCCGGGTTAGGTGCCCGAACTCGAACATACTATTTTAGGCCAAACCCAAGATATCCGAGTTATATATTTTTTTCTTGAACCCGAACTCAAGAAAATTACTTAAAATCGGACAGATACTGGAACCCGAAAATTATTTTTTTAATGAAAATTCTATATTTTATCAAATACAAATTATAAACACATTAAATAACAATTATAATGTTAATTAAATTTACATTATTTAGTTTTACACCACAAATTTGTAATAAATAATAAAATTCATTTAAAATTACTACAAGCAAATATAATAAAAAAATAATAATTCCGTTATTTTTTTTTTGTTTGATTTACTGAATATAATAACAATAAATTTAAAGATAATAATAATAAACTTGAATATGATATAATAACAAAACATTTTTTGCCCTAATTCTATTTTACCCTTATAATTATAATATATTTACAAATATATTCGGGTTGATTCAGGTGGTCTAGATTAATTTGAGTTTTTTAACTATCAATCCAAACCTGACCCGATATAACAAAAAATTCGAATTAACTGACCCGAACACTTCGGGTTTGGGCAGGTCACAGGTTTTGCTCGGATTTAACCCAGCCCTAGTTCTTGGAGTATTTAAGGGTAGGGCTCCAATAGGTAAGGAGTCGTGATTGTGGAACGAGGAAATACAAGTTGTTATTCGAATCAAAAGAGAGTACTATAGGGACCTTAAAAGTGATCATAGCAACGAGGTTTATGAAAAATATAAAAGTGTAAAAAAGATGTGAAAGAGATTATCCACAAATCAAAGAATAAGATGTATAATGAATTATACAAAAAACTGGAGACTCGAGACGGAGAAAGAAAAATCTACAGAATTGTCAAACTAAGGGAGAGGAAAGGAAAAAATTTAAATGAGATTATATGTATTAAGATTGAAATCAATAGTCTACTTATAAGAAACAAAGACATAAAAAAAGTGTTGGATGGACTATTTTGATAATTTGTCTAATGTTGAGAGTATAATAGGTATAGAAAATATCGCAATACCTGTATAAGAGATTAATAGAGATTTTAAATTTAATATTCATCCCCATAAAGTATAGGAGCCTCTAAAGATAATAAAGAATAACAAAACCATAAGAGCTAATGACATTCCTATTAAAGTGTAAAAATATTTTGAGTGAATTCGGCGTAATAATGTTAACGACTTTTTTCAACAAAATTTGATAAATAAAGAAAATGCCCCAAATATAGAGAGAGCATACTTGTCTCACTATATAAGAATAAATGAGACATATAAAATTGTTCCAATTACAGAAGAATCAAATTCATAAGTCATACTATATAGTTATAGGAGAGAGTAATAAAATATAGATTGAAACTGGAGAAAAGTATATATCTCAGAAGCGATTTGGATCTATGTTAGGACGATCTACCACCGAAATAATTCACTTGTTAAGATAGTTGATGGAGACATTTAGAGCGCAGAAAATAGACCTATATATGGTATGCATTGATATAGAAAAAGCATATAATAGGTTTCCTAGAGACGTATTGTGATGGCCACTGATGAAGAAATGAATCTCTTTGTAATACATTAATCTTATTAGATATATGTATGAATGAGTTGTGATCAATATAAGAATTTATAAGGGTCTGAGCAATAACTTCGCTATTAACATTGGGTTCCACCAAGGTTTAGCATTAAACCCCATACTATTTACAATAATGATAAATGAAATCACAAAAAAATATCCAAAATGAAATAATATAGTGTATACTTTTCATAAATGATATAGTATTGGTTAATGAAACTAGAAAGCGTATTAGTACTAAATTAGAGTTATAAAGGGTCACATTGAAATCTAAAGGATTTAGATTGAGCAGATCCAAAATTGAGTATATGAGATGTGGTTTAGTGGCAACCATCCAGATGATGAAGAAATAATTAAATTAGAAGGAAGAGAAGTACCAAAAAGTGAACGATTTAGATATTTTGATTGTATTATTTAAAACGATAGCAATATAAATGGAGATGTGAATAATAGAATTCAAACGAATTGGATAAAATTGAGAAATACATCCAAAATTCTCTGCAATTGCATGATGCCATTACATTTAAAGGAAAAATTTTATAAAACCGCAGTAAGATCTACGTTATTATATGATACTGATTGTTGAACCATTAAACAACACGAAAGTATAAAATGGCTGTAACTGAAATAAAAATGTTTAGGTGGATGTTTAGAAAAACTAGAGATATGTAATAAATTAGAAATTAGTTCAATTGTAGATAAAATGCGAGAATACCATCTGAGATGGTTTGGCCATGTGCAATGGAAACCCAAAAACGCACATGTTAAGAAAACTGAGAACTTAAATATAGAAAATTTAGTAAAACTTAGAAGTAGACCGTTGAAAATTTGGATGTAAATTATCTGTAAAAACATGATAGTTATGGTTTTAATGGAGAAGATAGTTTTAAATAAGAATGAATGTCATAGAAGAATTAGCACAAATTAAATCAATAATTTTTTTTTTTATATTTGTCTCTCAAATAGCTGACTCCAAATTTTGGAATCGAAGATCTACGTTGTTGTTGTTATATGATATATAGATAAAAAAATAAAAATAAAAAGAAAAAGAACCCGAACAAAAAAAATTGGGTCAAAAAAAGAGGATGGACTTGAACAAAAAAAGGATTTGGATGCAAAAAAAATTGGGATCTAGAAAATATTGGAAGAACCTGGATGCAAAGAAAATTGGGGTTTAAAAAATATGGGAATGATCTGGATAGAAAAAAATGAGGTCCAGAAAATATGAGAGAGGACAACCACTCCCAAATGGCTTTTTCTAAGACAAGTGAGGCAAAAAAAAGGAAAAATCGATATGAAAAAACGAAGGACCTAAACGAAAAGCGATATAGGGCAAAAAAATAAAAAGATGAAGGACCAGAATGAAAAAATATGTCATAAAAGGGAAAAACTTGGATGGAAAAAGGACCTAAATTTAAAAAAAAAAACTGGGTTCCCAAAAACAAAATCGGGTAAAAAATAAAAAAGAAAAAGAAAAAACATGAATTAAATGTGATAATATCAGTGTAATTTAACAAAAATCTGGTGCATCACTTGAGAACAAAATATATAGAAGTTTGACATCATTTTATCCAAGTTCACGTTCTTAAAATCACATAATTTTAGAATGTATTGATACTCAAAAACAAGTTGCAGATATATTAATCAAACTTTTAAATAAAAATAGATTTTTTAAGCTAAGTAAAGAATTAGGGTTTATTAATATAAGTTAAACACAAATTAAAAAAAATTGTTGATTCCAGTTGATTGACCGGACGAATCAGTCGATAGAGTATGCTAGACAGTTGACCGATTGCAAGCAGTAATCAACCGTGCACTAAGCGCAGTTGACCACACTAAGCTATACAGGAGTCAAGTTCGGATCTATACCAAAAAAAAAAAAAATTCTTAAAACAACCCTCCCAAAAAAATTTTTTCAAAAATGACCTAGGTTGGTCAAATTTTCAAAACTCGACCAACACTGTTCATCACTTAGTACTGTTGAAGAATAAGAATGGTTGAGTTTTCAAAATTCGACAAACACTATTTATGGATTGGTCGAGTTTTTAAAATTCGACCAACTTATATCAAATTTGGAATATGTTTGAAGAATACGTTATTTTAAGATTTTTTTTTTCTTAGTTTGGGGTCAATTTCAAATATGTCTCAGCTCCACCGAGTTGATAGGTAGTTAATCACGCTGAAAAGTTAGTTGACCGTGTGGACCGCACTCAAAGTGCAGTCGGCCGAATGGTCACTTTTCTTGGCTTTGCAATTTATTCCCACAACAATCAACGGTTGACCAACTAAAAATGTAGTCTTCGAGTGTCTTTTCT
This sequence comes from Dillenia turbinata, assembly GCA_037126225.1. NCBI lineage: Eukaryota > Viridiplantae > Streptophyta > Magnoliopsida > Dilleniales > Dilleniaceae > Dillenia > Dillenia turbinata. The sequence continues at coordinate 22,025,780 of JBAMMX010000007.1, forward strand.
TTACCGCATTTGTTCACCACCACATGTACTTAGTTAAGTACACATGCTCACTACTCACATTTTAGAAGTGACCCAATAATCTCTACAGCCACGTATCACACATACTCTCTCTAAAACATTTTACACCATTCTCTTCACATGCGGCCGACCATACCTAAAAGCACAGTCGACCGTGTAACACATTGTGTGCTTCCTCTCTAAATTTTACACCATGTGTCAACCGCCACATGTCACCACATTCTTAAAACACTTTCTCTCTCGTTTTAAACAAAAATCTCACGATCACACACATGTTTGAAAACACACTCAAAGCTATTTACCCATTTGCCATGGAACGCTGCCACATGTCCATATCCAAATCTTTATCCATCCATATAAGACACGTCTCTTCTGCGCTCTCTCAGGAAACCATTTCTAAACCCATCCCTATCTCTCTCTCTATCACTAAACCATCATCTCTCTCACTCTGACACACTCTCACTTCCCACTTTGTTGAATGGGTTTTGTTGAATGAAAAAAAAAATTAGGATCCAAAAAATATAGAATGATCGCACTCTTCCCCATTTTCTTTTATATGGGACAAAAAAATGAAAAACCTATATAGAAAAAATTGAAAAATTTAAGTGAAAACAAAATTGGGTAAATAAATAAAAAGAGGAAGTACATGATAAAAGGGGATAAAAAAGGGAAGGATTAGGATGAAGAAAAATGACCTGAATTAAAAAAGGGGCTTGAAAAACAAAATTGGGTAAAGAAAATAAAAATAAAAAGGATCTAAATGAAAAAAAAAAGTCAAAAAAAGAAGGATTTGAATTAAAAAAGATCCGAATGAAAAAAATTTGATGGCCCAAAAAAAGGGATCAGAATTAAAAAATAAAAGGAGAAAGGATCCCAAAAAATAGGTCAAAAAAGGAAGGAATTAAATAAAATAAATACCTGAATTAAAAAATGAGGTCCCAAAAACAAAATTAGGAAAAAAATAAATAAAAGAAGGACTCGATTAAAAAAAGATCGGAAAAAAGTAGGACTTAAATGAAAAGGAAGGACCCCACAAAAAAAAATCTTGGTTCCCAAAGAAAAGAACCGAAACGGAAAAAAAAGTGATCACATGCTTGAGATATGTACTCTTTTGACCAAAAAAAAAAAATTTAAATCAATTTTTTACTTAAAAATATTCTAAAATTAGCACCTACATATCTTATTTTCAAGACGCGACATACATTGTTAATATGAACAGTGTCATATCGCGTTTTGAAGATACGAAATATAAAATAAATAAATAATATCATATCGCGTTTTCAAGACGTGACGTGACATGACACTGTTCATATGAACAGTACTAATAAATATCGCATCTTCAAGACGCGATATGTAGGTGCTAGTTTTGAAATATTTTTGGGTGAAAAGTTGTTTTAAAACAGTGTCATGTAGTGTCTTGAAGACGCAAGATGTGAAATAAGTAAATAATGTCATGTCGCGTTTTCAAGACGTGATATGACATTGTTTATATAAACAGTACCAATAAATATCACATTTTTAATACACGACATGGCACTGTTTATATAAACAGTGCACATCATGTCATGAGGACGTGACATGTGAGTGTTAGTTTTGAAATATTTTTACGTGAGAAGTTATTTTAAAATTTTTTTTACGCAAAAAAAGTATGTCTCCACATGCTTATATCAGTCACGTATTTAAAATGACCGCACCTAAACTTGCTTTATTTTTATATATAGATATATGGATACATAAAAAAATGGATTTGAATAAAAAAAAATTGAGATCCTAAATAATCATGATTATTTTTATTTTATATTATATATAGATATATATATATATATATAAATAAAAAAATGAAAAAGAAAGGATTCAAATTAAAAAATGGGATAAAAAAAGAGGGTGGATTTGAAAAAAGAAGATCTGAATATAAAAAAAATAAATAAATTGAGATCTAGAAAACATGAGAAGGAGTTGGATGCAGAAAAAAATTCCCTTTTTAAGTTTATAATATTATACTTACGTAAATATACAAGACGAAAAAAAAAATGCAAATTGAAAATATCTAGCGATGACAGCATCAAATCAAGAATATGAGAGTATAAAAAAAATTGCAGAATGTTCTCTCCCCCTGTGGAAACTGTGCAGAAGCGAGAGAGAGAGCCCCGAGGGGGGGGGGGGAGAGAGAGGGTGGATCATCTTCTTCCTTCAAACCTAAGGAAACTCAAAAAATGCAGAAACAGGACACAATCTCAAATCCCGTTTCTTCTTCCTTACCATTGTTCGATTGATTCATTAATTAAATCCCCATTTTTTGTCTGTCATCCAAATTTCATGAAGCGTTGTGGGTTAATGATATGTTAGCGACGTTGTTAGACTCGTCAGTTCCATCAACAATGTCACGTCAACAAGGTCAGGTTCCTCCTCCTCGTCTTTTCTCATTCAATTTTGGTGATCAAACTAATGCTGTTTATTCATCAAATCCTAACCCTAATTTTAATGAGAACTCTTCTGGGTATCGAAATTCCCATCCAATTAGCTCTGATTTTAGCTTTTCCGCTGTGCCCATTTCGCGGATGGGTGCCGAGAAGGCTGCATTGAACTCTTCTTCATCATCTTCTTCTTCAAAATTGTCTAAGCCACGCCTTGTGAAGGTGAGAAAACAATCAAATCCTCATAATCGCAGGCCTGTTAAGGTTTCTGACCTTAGTTTCTATCCTAAATTTAGCTCTGTCCCTTATGCTTCTGGTTTGGGTAGTTCCAATGCTGGGGAGTATGGTTTTAGGACGAGTGGAGATGAGGGTTTTGTGTTTGGAAAGGGTGGTTCTAGTGGAAATGCCGAAAAAGAAATTCTTGATGAGTTGAGAAAGTTGAGAATTGAGGCTGAAAAGGAAGCTGGAAGCGTGAATTTGAATTCCGTTGATGGTTCTGTCAAAGCCGGTTCTCTTCCTGTATTTGATGAAAGTGCAGTAGGTCAACTTCCGGGGAAGATTAGAAATTTGAAGATTGAAAGTTCTCGGGATGGCCAAAATCTGAAAACAAGTGGTGATGCTGAGTTTAGGTTTAGTGCTGATGGGAAGACCAACTTCAGGACTGAACTTAGTGCCAATGTCAACGCGAGTGCTTCTGCTAAGAACATCTTCGCATCACAACTCCCAAATGAGATGCAGAAATTAAGCATAAAAAATGTGGACCCTCATGGGGTTATCTTTGGGAGCAAAGAAGTTGACAGTGCTAGAATTTCTGAGAAGATGGAAAATTTGAACATAGGGGCCAATAGTAACATAGAGGTGAACCATATGCAAAGCAACAGCAGTGGTTTCACGGTTGGTGAAAGTGGAAAAAACTTGCTTTCCACGGAGATGGAGAGGTTGAACATCAAAACCATGAGGGAAGAAGTTTCTTCTGGTACGACAGAAAAGGTTGATTACTCCAGAATCTTTCTGAAGGAGCAACTGGGAGATCTGGGACCTAAAAGTTTTAATGCTGAGGGTCAATCAAGTCCCTCTCCATTCACTTTTGTGCAAAATGTGCAAGATAAGAACTTGAGTGGTGGTCAACTTACTTCAGATCAAACCATGGAAGAGGGGTTCAGTTTTACTAGCAAATGTGATGGCCCACTGACATCCCATATTGACTTCAAAACTCCCATACCAAAAGTCAACCTGTTCAATTCCATGAAGCAGAGGTTGGACTTCAGCTCAAAGAGGGAAACCATCAAAGACACTAAATTAAAGAAAAGAAGAGATAAATGGAGTCAAGCGATCCGGGTTCAGCCTTGGCTTGGGCAAGATTCTACGGCTAGAGAATCCGGTTCTCAGGAAAACACAGAGCCTTCTGATTGTTATTCTCCTATGGATGTCTCACCATATCAGGAAATGATGGCTGAAAATCAATGTTCAAGGGAAACTTCCGTAGCTTCAGATGAGTCTTTTCACTTTTTAAAAGAGGAAGCATCAAATGAAGCATGCCCTCCAGTTTTTGCTGGTGCAACTGATGAAGATTTGGCTGCTGCAACTGCAAGGTTAGATATCAGTGATGGTGATGTGATTTTCAGAGAAACAGAAGAGGACATTACTGACAAAGGTTTTGATGGAGATACTGGTGCTCAGGTTTCTGCCAGAGATTCTGATTCTAGCGGTAAACGTGAAGGCTTTAGGTCCTTGAGTGAGCAGGAGAATAAAGCCGCCTATACTACAACTAGTACAGGAGATGCTGAACCTAGTTCTCACTCTAGTATGGAAAGGCAAGAAAATGAAGACAGGATGGAATTTCATCCTGCTTCAATGTCTGAAGATGGTGGTGGGACTAATTTCACCTTCACTACAGCTTCATTTACTCAAGGGCCATCGTCACCAGCAACACGCCATACTAAAAAGAAAAATCGGTTGAAAATTGGACAGGACTCACACACTTCTACTTTAAATGCCAAACTCCCACATGAATCATCCTCTGTGCAGTTTTTTCCGGCTGTTGGTACTACTGCAGGACTTGGACGAAGTCACAGGGCATATAAATCTACTTTGAACAAGGGAATGCATGTGGCTGAGGCTCAGAAAGAAAAGGAGATCAAGCAAGAGTCTGCATCTACTTGCCCTCTATCTATTGCCGCACAAGAAGCTTGTGAAAAGTGGCGGCTAAGGTGCTCATCACGTTGCATCAGCTTATGTTTGGTCTTACATATGATATAAAACCAGTTTTGGTCTTTGTGCTTTGCTCATTAAATTATTTTAATTTTATAACCCAAAAAAGAAGACATTTTTGTTAGCAAAAAGTTGCTTATAAACTCGTAAGTATTTGATAGCCTTTTAAATAAATATGCTGACTAGGTCTTTATTCACTTAGTTTTCAAAGTCTGAACTATGTCTGATCTATTCAATTTAGTTTTTGACTAAATAATCAAATTCCGTTTGGATGTATTTATGAAGCTGTCAATTAGGTGCCTGTCATTTTTGGTGCTATTAGATTAGAACTCTATTTGTACTACCTTTACTACCTTCTGTGAACTTATCTAAGTGACAGTGAACTTCTGAGTGAGATTGATCTAATAAGATAGTGAATTTGGAAGGTTGAAATAATCTTAAACCATGCAAGGTAATTTATAAATTCAAAACTGAAAAGAAGAGCTAAAATTCAGTCACTTTTATATTTAGTACTGATTTACCCATTCTCTGTTAATGATCTTTGGCACATGGTAGTGCATTTTGATCTTATAATCATTATTTTCATCAATATTTTAGACCATTGTTCATTAGTGTTGATGTTGATTGATATCAGAGGAAACCAAGCCTATGCCAATGGGGATTTGTCAATAGCTGAGGATTTTTACACGCAAGGAGTAAACAGCGTGTCACAAGCTGAGACTTCTAGGAGTTGTCTTAGGGCTGTGATGCTGTGCTATAGCAATCGTGCAGCAACGCGGATGTCTCTTGGGAGAGTGAGGGAAGCTTTAGAGGACTGTATGATGGCTGCTTCAATAGACCCCAACTTCCTTAGGGTTCAAGTTAGAGCAGCAAAGTAAGCTCTCTCTCTCTCTCTCTCTCTCTCTGTGGCACTTTTTATGCTCTAACATCATCAATGTTTGATACATGGCATTGTTGATTAGTGTATTAAGGTCGCACTCTTAAAACTCTTCCCTTTTTCTCTTGGCTTAAAGGAGTTAATGTTGTAACTACCTATACTTACACAATGAGAGCAGTACAGAGGTCATGTAGATAGTTTTTCTTGATTCTGTGAATGCTTCTTACTAGTTCTGCAAATTGCTAATTTACAACTCCATGTTTTGGAAAGGTGATGAGGAAGGGAAAAAACTTGGTTAATAATACCATTGTCCAATGAATGTTAGGAGAAAACAATCTTAACTAAATTTGAATATCATAGATGGTGATATCATTCATTCTACCATTTACTTCCTTGGCCTCTCCTCGGAGCCCTGTATCATGGTTGAGGGATTATGATCTTATTCCTTTAACTGTTCAGCTTGTGCTATTGTGTTCCTGATGGTTATTACTCTTCCATCTATGACCACTTTTTCAAAGCCTTCATATTTGAAACTAAAATTTGAACCCTTTTTCTTTGGCACATAGGCTAAACAAGGGTTTTTCCTTAATTTTATATGACATGTACCTCAGGGCTTGAGAGATGCACAGTTGATATGACAGGATTTGTTTGCAGTCTCTCAGATAGAAGCACATCTTACATAATTGCTAATTACCAGGATTTGACAGCACCATTTTTTGGGAGCTTCTAGATACCCTGAATTTTCATCTTCTAAGGCACCCAAAGCTTTTTTGGATAGAATAGGAAGACTATATCACCAAGGAAAGGAGAATATTACAAGAAGGGGATGAGAAATACTTGAAAAAGAGGGCCAAAACAAGGAAAAAAAACACTTAAAGAGAATTGTCATCTAATCCCTAAATTGAGTCTTCCAAATGAACCTTTTAGTAGAAGAAATAAAAATAAGTGGAAGAACATATGAAAAAGAATTGCTTTCTGATCCGTCTTGAAGTTCTCCAAATTGAAGGCAGCTATTTGACACTGGATACAATAAAGAAGGAAGAAAACAAACTTTTTATTGGAGTGATGTACCAATAGAACCTGATCTTTGATTATCCCAGGATTTCTTTTTATCCAAATAAAATCCTCTCCATGTGAAGGCTTCTGACGTGGTCTCATTTCATCCATGATGTGCTCACATAGCAACACCTCCTTACTTATGGTAAGTCCCCTAGGTCACACACTAAATCTAAAACAACAATATCAATTTATAAAATAGAATTGCTTATCTACCAGATGATATAATATTTCCCCTAGGTCACACACTAAATCCAAAACAACAATATCAATTTATAAAATAGAATTGCTTATCTACCAGATGATATAACATTTCCTAATCCTAATTATTATAGAATTTCTAAAATTCTAAATATTCACCAATTTGATTCCCACAAAAGCTAGTCAATAGAGTTGAAGCCCCCCAAATTATTCAAATCCTTAAATCATTCTGCACAGCAGTGGGAATCTGTTGTTTCTCCATTGCAATACTCACTTATGCTCCCAAGCAGATATCAATTTTCTTGTTTTTTCTTCTTTTCGTTATAATTTTTGTCTTCACCAAAATATTTACTTTCTGGTTATATGTATTTGGTTGGAAAAACCCACAAAATTGCAATAGGCCATAGCATCTTCAGCAGCTATCTTCTTTTTCCTAAAACTATGGGCTCAATTTTGGCTTAAGGAGTAAGCTCTGATTTGGCTTAGACTTATTGCTTCTGCTCATCTCTTTAGTGAAATTAGTTTCTGTGCTTTTTGTCTTAATTGTTAACTGCTTGACCCAAGACAGTTGCCTACTTTGCTTTGCATCTACCCATTAGTTTGAACTTAATTTGCTTTATCTTGTCCAGTCGCCAGATGGATTAAAGAGAGTCTTGTTTGTTGAAGGTTGCATTGTGGACATCATTTTCTTGAGTCATTCATATATTGATTGAACATCCCTTAAGCCATGTAGTTTTACCAAATTTTATTTTCATGCCCTTCATTTGACTATTTGCTGGAATTGTTTGTCAGTGTTCGTATGTATTTAGTTATTTAAGTTGTTATGCTGGCATTTATTTGCATGAATTGGGTTTCTTTAGTCAAGATTTTCAACAATTCTGTTGTCTGAGTTTTGAAATTATTTTCTGCTAGTTGCTACCTTGCCCTTGGGGAAGTTGAGGATGCATCTCGATTTTTCAAGAAGTTCCTGCAATCTGGAAGTGATGTCTGTGTGGACAGAAAGATTGTAGTGGAAGCTTCTGATGGGTTACAAAAGGCACAGGTATTTTGGTTACTTATTAAAAATGCAAGTTAACCTATGCATCATTTCTTGGAAATGCTTCTCTTTGATATGTGTAAATATAAGTGTTGTGTGTTTTTAGGCACTCATGCAAATTGAATCAATATCAGAATGTAACCACTCAAGTCAATTAAATATAGGAATATTATTTTCTTCTTCACTCTCGACATGGTATTAGAGCCTATCATCCTCCGGTCTGTCTTCAGAGGGCTCAATAATGTCTTCATTTAGTTTGTCACAAGTCAGTGTCAAGCCACTGGAGTCAGGTCAGCCTATAGTCAGGCTCGAGTAGTAGCTCGTTGTCCTTTGTTCAGTCCAGCTCATCTGCCATCTGGGCTTGCAGGAGCTTTTGTGGAACTGCCATATGGTCGAGCGGTTCCCAGCATCTCTGTCTAGTTTCTTCTTCCTTCTGGTCTGGCGGAAGCTTTAATCATTTGAGTCTGCCATCTGGTTCCATTGTCTGGCAAACAAGGTTGTTCCACAGTGGTCATTCCAGTCTCTTCACAGAGGCTATTCTCCATTTCAGCAGCCACAGATCCCTGTCAACATGTCTTCAACTGGAACCTTTGGTACAAGAGACCAGTCCGATCTACAATGTCTTTGTTTGAGTCTGAGACTTCATGATTGCACCAACAGCAACCTGGGTTTCCTTTGAAAGCAATAAATTCAACTTCGGTCTTCTTAGGGTTACATATTAATTAATTATGTTTGTAACAAACTTGATGCATATTGACCATATGCTTGAGCTTGAGGGAGTGTGTTGGAAATAATAGAGTTAATAGAGTATGTTTGAAATATCAATAAAGAATTAACAGGGTCTATTGGAAATAGGAGAAAGTAGTCCTCAATTGAATATGAATAGAAGTCGTAGGAACTGTACATCATAATGTTACCACTCAAGTCTATTTAGTATGGGAATATTATTTTCTCCACCTCCATTCTTAACATGGTTGTGGTTTAAGTTTGTCTAAGCCCTACCACTTTCCATACATGTATTTGATACCATAATGAACCTTGATCAGGTATCATGAGTTCGTACCTTCTACCAGCTAGCCTTATCAATGATAAATTCTATAGAAAGTTGAATCGCCCAACTCTTTAACCTGCTTAGCAATCTCGACTCTGTGCTTCAACACCCCTACACATCACATTTTTGTCAAAATCTACATGCTTATACTCTTTTCTAAAGTAAGTTGAGCATATGATTTTCTACTTACTATTAAATCTTATTAGAGAATTGAGAAAGCCTCTATCAACTTTGGAGGCTCACCCTTCTCCTTCTCAGTGCAAGTGCAATAGAAAACTATTCTGTGCTACGTGGATCTCCCCTTTAATACCTTCTGTCCATTGGCTTCGAGATGTCCTAACCTGTAACTTGGCTGAAGCCATGATTACATTTCATCTCCAGAAATTGATTATGAAGTCTTTAATAAGGGCCAAAGTTGCTACACGAGACTGCATAACGAACCATGCTGGGGGTGGATGTTAATAAGCAAGAGTATGATCTATCCTACCTTTCATCATGGCAGGAATTATAATAGGGTTAGAATAGGACAGCTCATATGAAGATAAATTCTGAAATATTATATGAGTCCATCGTGGGAATCTTTTTGATTCGCATATGCCAAAAAATGACTTGCTTATCGCTTTCAATTTTAAAATATGAAACAAATGGTTGTTAGTTCTATTCTTCTTCATCTCCTTGCACTCTTGAGATGCCTAACACTGTTCATGTTCTCCAATTTAATAAATAAGATGCCCGTTTCTGACATGATAACGTGATACTACATCTGATCTCTGCATTATACATATTGGACATGAGACATGGCATAGCTGAACTTTCTGAGATGATTTTTGTGAGCAATGGAATAGTTTTGGACACTTCTTAGAACTTCAAGTGAGATTATTAAATGGCAATTGTTTGAGGATATTGGATGTTTTGGGTGTACAGTGGAGTGGGATATGAATACTTTTAAGACCTAAATGAAATGGAAGTGATTTTGTTAGAGATGAAAAAAAAAAAGCGATAAGATATTCTAATATTGAGCGTAATGATTTAAAAATGATAGGTAATGGTGGCCTGTTCCACCCAGAGAAAAATAATGCAACTCTAAACATGATCAATAAAAGCAGAATCTTCCTATTATGCTTAATGCTCTAAAGAAATTCTCTTCAAGAGCCTAAGCGGCTATGACTGTGAGTCGGATGTGGGGTGAGAAAGGAATTGGGTTTACCCCTATCCTGCCCCCTATTTTAGGAAGCCACCCTCATATCTGCCACCCCACCAGGGCCTAGAAACGTGTTGAGGGTCCACTTCACTACCTCAAGACTTGTCCCTATACCTTGAACAAGTTTTCAAAATAATATCCATATCCAACCCTTCCCCCATATATTAAATTTGTTTACCGCTCAGGGTCAAGTAGGATGTGATGGGGCTTTAATGCAAATGCTCACTAAATTGACATACCTACTAGCAAGGAGTGCTGTAAAGAAGGAAGAACAGAGAATTCCCACACTGAAGAGAGACAAAGAACATTTTTTTAGAAACATTCCATTCCTTTCATACACTATACACCAAAAATTTGGTTTTGTTGAACACCATCGTGAGGGTTTCCGCTCCTACGCTACGAATTTCAGAATGAGCAAATGTTGCACTTTCTCTGCACAAAACATAAATGCTCGCAGAAAATGTTTAAACTTCTATTCCAAATTGCCCACACAAGTTGGAGAAGGATTTACTGTCCCAGTGGAAGACAACACACATGTATAGGTTTTTGGTTTTGCAGGCTACCATTAATGCCTTTGGACAGCAAATTAGGCCAAATGGTATTATGGTTTTGTTGGTGCCCAGAAGATTAGAAAAAACAATAGTAACAGATAATGTGCAAAGTTAGCACATTGGGTTATCTGGTGGCTGGGGATTAGGTGGTAAAGGAGAAGATTCTAGGTGGTTAATCCTTTAAGAAAAATCAAACGAAGGAATGGGTTTTCATTATTGCTATTAGTATTAATTTATCCGGCTTAGTGAACTAGCAGTGAGCACTGCTGAACATTGAAACTTAACTCTTAGGCCGAAAAATGAAATGTTAATACAATAGACTTTGAAGTGGGAATTGGTTACACTAATGGATCCGTATATTCAAATAAAATATACAGAATGTCTAGTATAGTAAGAGGGACAGCAAAAATCCTTTAATTTGAGATTCAAAATTGATTTGTTATATCCTTACATTGCCATGGAATACCATCCGAAGTTTGAGTCTGTGTTTTAGAAAGCTATTTGGGGTAAATTTAGGAAGTGAAGTTCATTTTTGTTTTTTCAACTGTTATTTTAAGGATATTGGATGAGAATTGGTAGAAATTGATTGATCACTTGTTGCTCAATTGCTGCTTCTCTGACTTGGTTTTCTGTTTGAAAAAACAAAATAATATGGTTAATTGTAAAGATATTGGATATGCATTGGTACCTTTAAACCTCCCCATGTGGTTCTACTTAGAAATTGATTGATCACTTGTTGTTCAACTGTTAAAGTAGAACATTGCAAGTAATAATCCGTTATGCCCTTCGAAGATCAAGATAAAAGAATGATATGGCTAATTGACTAAATCTAAGTAGTTGATGTATGTTGCTTCTGGGGGGAAAAAAAGGACTAGTCGATTTATGTTTCTTCTTATGCATGACATTGCTGCTTAAGTCGAATCCCCATGCCTCTTTGACCTTTTTGTCGAAACTATGTTTTAAATGCTTCCACTTTGGGTTTATGTGAGATGCAATCAGTGATGGAAAATCATGATCAGAACTAAACTGGACTGGGCCTCACTTGCAACTATACTGTTTCCAGATAATTGATTGTGGTTTCTATTGCAATTGATGAGGGTTTTTGGGTGTTTTTTTTTTTTTTTTTTTTTTTTTTTTTGTTTTTTTTTTTTTCGATCCATGAACTTTCGGTGTTTTTCTTAATTTTACTTTCTAGAGTACCACTTAGTTCTACTTAAAGACTAATTAGTATCCTTCCTTTTCCTTTATTTCATTAGTGTGCCTGTCAGGTCTATTTAAAGACTAATTAGTTCTATCTGCTGCCGGCAGAAAGTCTCACGGTGCTTGACACGCTGTGCTGAACTTTTGCAATGGAAAACATCTGTTGCTGCAGAGAATGCTTTGGAATTAACTGCCGAGGCGTTGGAGATCAGCCCATGTTCAGAAACATTGCTGAAGATGAAAGCTGAGGCTCTTTTTCTGGTTTGTCTTCACTTAAGTTTAAAATTAAACATCGTTCAGTTTGGCAGCAAACATACAGGTCTGTAGTCAGCATTGGGTTAACTTTATTTCATCCAACAGCTGCAGAAATATGAAGAGGTGATTCAACTGTGTGAGCAGATAAGCTCTGCTGAAAAGAGCCCATCTCTGTCACAGAATGATGGAGAGTTGGCAGATGGCTCCCAAATTGATAAAATATCTAATTTCAAGCTGTGGCAGTGGCACCTCATTATTAAGTCATACTTCTATCTTGGAAAACTTGAAGAGGCTCTTAGTTTGCTTGGCAAGCTAGATCAATCAAGGTCTTTCTCAGAAAAGTCAATCTTCATTCTTTCTAATTGTGACTGCATTTTCATTTTGATGTGAATTTACTATACAGCTACTATTATTTGTGGAGCTCAAAGTTCCTTAAGCTTACTGAATTTTCCAGGGCTGAAAGCAAGACACTTGAATCATCAATACCCTTGATTACCACCATCCGTGAGCTTGTACACCATAAGGTATGCCATGGGACTGTCCTGCTCCTCCTGTAGACTGGGGATTAATCTACTTGATTAATTTACCTAATATATATGATTACTAGTTTGCAGTAGTGTAGCTTGCTGAGAAATTTTGATGTTGAACGGTAACTATTCCAGAAAGATTATCACGTGGGATTTGTAACTTGTTGCTTCTTTGTGCCTTCATAGTTTATGGTTTGTGAATGTATGCCAAGGTTGTATGCTGAACAGCTAGTGTGGTGTATGTAGCTACTGGATTTCATTGACGATGGAACTTTCTAGGACTTTTTACCTTCTGCAGGTTCATCCCTTCTGTGTAACCTTTTTTTAAGATATAAAAGATAATAAAACACTTTGTCCAAAAATTGAAGCTTTTGGAGTAGTTGGTTGTTTCACACTAATGAACTTAGTGAAGCTACACTGGTCTCGGTTGTTTATATTGAGCTCCTCCATAATTTAGAGGACTTAAAGGAGATGTCAGCAGGGTGAAATTCTAATTCATTGAGACAACTGGTTGGTCAGGAAACAGGTCTATGGGCACAATATTGTTATTATCGTTTTTTTGTTGGATTAAGCTGAAATATTAAGATTGGTCAATTTAATGTGACTTTAAATGGTCAATTTTATATGGCTTTGGAAACAAACTTTTGCTGATATTGTTGTTGAAAATGTGATTTCAGTCTTATGTGATTACTATTGTCAGCTGAACTGATAGGCACTTCCACCAGATAGCTAATGTTGGAAATAGTTGTAGAGAATTAGAAGTAAGTTGGAAATAAGAGAGTGAGTTAATAAAGTACCTGGACTGCTAGAGAATATGAATAGTCACCATAGTAAATAATTACGAGTTAATGTTCATAAGAAATGGTGTATTTTTTGTTGTATAAATAGATGTGCGCTGAGTGCAAGTCATCAAGCAACCCTTTCAACATGTAACCACTCAAGCCAATTAAGGCATAATAATATTTTTTTTCTTCTCCTCCATTCTCAACATGGTATCGGAGCTGACCCCCTGCTTGAGGACAGTAAGGAGACCAGATTAATTTTCAGTCACGAGCCACTTGAGGCTGTTAAACTCAAGTTGTTGCTCGCCGTCCTTCCTCTTGTCAAGCTCATTTGCCATGTGGTCCGGTGGTCTGGTGGGAGTTTTCATAGGTCTAACATAGGGCTGTTATGCGAATCGAGTCAAGTTCGAGTCGCTTGCGAGCCGCTCGGCCAAAGATTCGACTCGACTTGATTTTGACCGAATTCGAGTCGAGTTTGATTGGTTTCATTATACAATCGAGTCGAGTTCAATTAATAGAATTTTAGATTCAAAAACTCGTCGAGTAGTTTAATAATATATATTAATATTTATTATATATACCGATATATTATTATAATATAAAAAATTAAATTAAGTGAAATATATTAATAAATGTTTATAAATTAATAAAATTGAGTTTCCGAGATGATTTCGAACTCATTAAATTATAAATGAGTCGAGTTCGAGTCATATTATTATTATTCGTTGAGTTCGAGTTCGAGTTTGAGTACCATTAAAAAGTTCGAGTTCAAGTTCGAATATAGGGATACTCGGGATCGACTTGACTCAAACGCACCCTAGTCAAGTAGTTCCCGAAATCTAAGTCAAATCTGGTCTCCATTGGAAGTTCCTTCTATCGTCTGGTTGGGCAGAAGCTTCATATTGTTGATCTTTAAGGGGGGGAGTCATCTTCTCTGCAGCGTCTATTCAGCATGAGGTTGCCTTTGTTTTTCCAATTTTAGAATGTGTCAAATCAACTTGCCAGCCTCTCTTCTCATTGTGGTGGTCCGGCTGTTGAATCCAGTGTATATATCATACATCATTGTGTTTGTAACAAGCTTGGTGCATATTTTCCATATGGTCTAACCTGAGTGGGAGTGTTAGTGGCAGGGAATTAATAATGTGTAGGAAATAAGAGACAATAAAATATTAGGACTTAAAGAGATGATTAGTCGCCAAGGTAAATAATTAGGAGTTAAGGTTCACAGGAAATGTTGTATTTATTTGTTGTATAAATAGATGTGTGCTGAGTGCTAGTCACTCAGGCAACCCTTTCACTGTGGAACCACTCAAGCCAATTAAGTCAATATTGTAATGTGGCACTCAAGCCAAAAGTCATATTAATATTGTTTCTCCTGCATTAAAAACTAATTTGGCTAAATCATTAGGATAAAGAAAAATTATTAAAAAGAAATTGAGAAGCCTTTAAATTAAGAAAATAGAATAGAATAAAATAGAATAGAATAAAATAGAAAAGGCTGGGTCTTAGAGAAAGGATATATGTCTCAATGCCGTCCAGAATTGATGGTTCCACATCCAGCTTTCCGGCCTAGCTGGTCCCTAGAGTGTCCTTTCATTTTTTTTGGGGGGGGGGGAGATGGTATTCTTGGTGTTCTTTGCCCATAGTTAGCAACCTGCTACCCAAGGAATAAGGACTTCCTCTATTTTTTTCCCTACTGATTTTGATGTACAAGTAATCAATCCATATTAATGAGTGCCCTAAGGAACATGGACTTCCATTCCACAATTCTTTTTCCAAGCTGATTTTGGTGTATGAATAATCAATGATTGAATTACTATTCTATGAGAAATAAGATTCGCTTAGCTACTTGGAACATAGGATCTCTAACCGGAAAGTTAGGAGAAGTAGGTGAAGTAATGAATAGAAGAAAAATTAAGATTATGTGTCTTTAAGAAACCAAATGGGTGGGAGAAAAGGCTAGAGTAAAATAGCCTATGAGGATAGGATTCGCTTAGCTACTTGGAACATAAGATCTCTAACCGGAAAGTTAGGAGAAGTAGATAAAGTAATTAATAGAAGAAAAATTAAGATTATGTGTCTTTAAGAAACCAAATGGGTGGGAGAAAATGCTAGAGTAATAGAGTCTTATGGTCATAAGTTTTGGTACACAGATAGAGATAGAACTAGAAATGGGGTAGGAATAATTGTACATAGAGTCCTATTAGGAGAAGTAGTAGAGATAAGAAGGAAGGGAGATAAAATGATACTTGTTAAGTTAGTAAATGGAGTAAATGTAATTAATATAGTTAGCGCATACGCGCCCCAAATAGGTGTAGATGCGATTAGTAAGAAACAATTTTGGGATGATCTAGAAGCATTTATACAAACAATACAAAGTAGCGAGAAATTATTTATTGGAGGAGATCTAAATGGACATGTGGGAGAGAAAAATGAGGGATTTGAAATCGTACATGGAAACTTTGGCTTCAGTGGTAGAAATGAGGCGGGAAGTACAATTTTAGAGTTTGCAGTAGCGTTTGATTTGGCATTAGTAAATACGTTCTTTAAGAAAAAAGTCACACATAGTTACCTATAGAAGTGGTGCAAATGTTAGTCAAACAGATTTCTTTCTTACTAGAAGAGGTGATAGAACGATTTGTAAGGATTGTAAGGTCATACCGGGGGAGAGTGTAACGACTCAGCACAGACTCTTAGTTTTAGACGTACGAGTACCTAAACGACAAAAGCAATGTCAACTATATATGGAGCCAAGAATTAAGTTGTGGAATCTAAAAGGGGAAAATGTGACGATTTTTAGGAGAAAGTAATTGGAGTAACAAATTGGTCTGTTCATGATAATTCAGAAACAATGTGGAATGACATGTCTAATAATATTAAGAATATAGGTAGAGAGGTTCTTGGAGTATCCAAGGGCGGGGCTCCAAGAGGCAAAGAGTCGTGGTGGTGGAACAAAGATATAGAAACTGCGATTCGAATCAAGTGAGAGTGCTATATGAATATTAAAAATGATAGTAGTAGCGAGATCTACGAAAAATACAAAAAGGCAAGAAAAGAAGTGAAAAAGATTATACATGAATCAAAGAGTAAAGTATATAGTGAATTGTATAAGAGACTAGAGACTCGAGACGGGGAGAGAGAGATCTATAGAATTGCCAAACTAAGGGAGAAGAAGGGACAAGATCTAAATGAGATTAGATGTATTAAGAGTGAAACAAATAGTACACTTGTAAGAAACGAGGATATAAGAAAGAGGTGGTGGGAATATTTTAATATCTTATTTAATGTGGAGAGTACAGTAAATATAGAAAATGTAGAGATCCCTATATGAGAGATTAATAGAGATTTTAAACGTAAAATCCGTCCCAATGAGGTAAAGGAGACCATAAAGAGAATGAGAAATAACAAAGCTATAGGACCGGATGGCATCTCTATCGAGGTGTGGAAATGTTTGGGAGATTTCGGGGTAACAATGTTAACGGCTCTTTTTAACAAAATTTGGCAAATTGCCCAACCCATGGTGAGAGAGCACAATTGTCCCGCTATATAAGAATAAATGGGACATACAAGATTGCTCCAATTATAGAGGAATTAAACTCATGAGTCATACGATGAAATTATGAGAGAGAGTGATAGAGTATAGATTGAGACGGGAGATAAGTGTGTCTCAAAATCAATTCGGATTTATGTCAGGGCGATCCACCACTGAAGCAATTCACTTGTTAAGACAGTTGATGGAGACATTTAGAGCGTAAAAAAGAGATTTACATATGGTATTCATTGACCTTGAGAAAGCATATGATAGGATCCCCAGAGACGTGTTGTGGTGGGCGCTCATGAGAAAATGGATCTCTTTGAAATACATTAACCTTATTAGGGATATGTATGAAGGAGTTGTGACCAAGGTAAGGACTTGCGGAGGGTTGAGTGATAGCTTTCTTATTAACATTGGGCTCCATCAAGGTTCGGCTTTGAGTCCCTTACTATTTGCAATAGTGATAGATGAAATCACAAAAAATATTCAAGATGAAATACCATGGTGTATGTTCTTTGCAGATGATATAGTTTTGGTTGATGAAACTAGAGAGGGTATCAGTGCTAAATTAGAGTTATGGAGAGATACGTTAGAATCAAAAGGATTTAAATTGAGTAGAGTTAAAACTGAATATATGAGGTGTAAGTTTAATAACAACTATCAGGATAATGAAGAAACGATCAGATTAGAAGGAAGAGAAGTCCCAAAGAGCGAACGGTTTAGATATCTTGGTTCCATCATCCAAAATGATGGCAACATAGATGAGGATGTCAACAATAGAATTCAAGCGGGTTGCTTGAAATAGAGAAAGGCATCTAGAGTGT
This sequence comes from Dillenia turbinata, assembly GCA_037126225.1. NCBI lineage: Eukaryota > Viridiplantae > Streptophyta > Magnoliopsida > Dilleniales > Dilleniaceae > Dillenia > Dillenia turbinata. The sequence goes on from JBAMMX010000007.1 coordinate 22,043,519, forward strand.
TCTGTGATCGCACGATGCTATTATATTTAAAGGGAAAATTCTATAGGACCGCAGTAAGACCTGCAATATTATATAATGTTGAATGTTGGGCCATTAAACAGCAACAAGAGCAAAAAATGGTTGTAGCTGAAATGAGAATGTTTAGGTGGATGTGTGGTAAAACTAGACATGATAGAATTAGAAACGACGAGATACGTAGTAAATTGGGAGTCAGTTCAATTGTAGATAAGATGTGAGAATATCGTCTGAAATGGTTTGGACATGTATAGCGAAGGCCTATGGACGCACCTGTTAGGAAGGTAGAGAACTTAAATATAGGAGAATTAATAAAACGTAGAGGTAGACCATTGAAAACGTGGATGCAATGCATTCGTAAGGATATGATAATGATGGATTTAGTTGAGGAGATGATTTCAGATAGGAATGAGTGGCGTAGGAGAATCCGCACAAACTAAATCTTTCTTCTTCTCTTCTTCTTCTTCCTCTTTTTATTTTTTATTTTTTACGGTTTCATTATTTGTCTCTCATATGGCCGACCTCAAATTTTTGGGACAGAAGGTTTAGGTTGTTGTTGAGAAATAAGATGATTGAACCTATGTCCTGTGTGGATGTGACTTCTTTTCAAAGTGGATGTAACTTCCTTTACAATTATTTTCCCTGAGACCTATGTCCCATGTGGCTTCAATTCTCCTATATCCTGTGTGGAAGCACTGCAGTTTGCTTACCATTATCTCAGTGCCAAATTCATTTATCGTAACAAATACCAGGATTCACTTTATCATTCTAAGATTTCTGGCTCATATTTATAAGCATGGTGACAAAAGCATTTTCATTTTGTGGTTAGCAATCATAAAGTTATCATAGAGGATGTGTCAAGCAAATGACTGAATTTTGGTAGGAAGAAATTTGGCATGGCCCAGTTAAATCTATGTAAGAACCAAAAAAGACATTGAACCAAACTTTTTGATTAATATGACGCATGCCAGGCTGGTCCTATGTAGGACCTATAGACTGATTTAGTTTTTTGTTTAGCTGAATTGAAGATGACATTTCCTCATTTTTAAACTTTTTAGTTCAATTTTTCCTCTTTTTAATTGTGGAGACCCAAATCTATTTCTTCCTTTCAGATGTTAAAATGTTTACTTTGATTTGGATTCATGTGTGCTTGTGTGGGGGGGAGGGGGAAACAGTTGCATGAGGTTTTATCAGAGGCAAGACTCAAGTTGAGAGGAGGCATCTTTTGAAGTATCCTAACTATTTGCTTGGCACAAAGCTTCTGATATTTTTATATTACAATAAGAAGAATGTTGATTTAAAAATCATCCCATAAAAGAATTCTTACTTTGCTGCTGCAAAACTGTATGAGGCTTATCTTTGGAGACAGTGGGTGGAGTAGGTACATTCCATCTCAATAGGTGCTTGTCTGTGAGGTAATTATAGGATATTGAGCTGGAAAAATTTGTGCCAAAAGTTTCCAAAAGTCTCAATCTTCATACTTCTTGTCCCCTGGTTTCTTTGGATCAGCAATGCAAAATGGCGCATTCTATGCTAACTGATTCAATATTTTATGCTTGTATCTGTGCCAAGCTTCGAAGTAATTGTTATGTTTAAAACCCGGCAAAAATCAGTGCTCGATCCCTAAGTATCTCTACATTGAGGAGCTTAACATTTTATGTTTATGCATGCCCATGGTTTATACATATCTATATGTATGAACAAATCAATTTACCTTTTTTTGTTGACAGGCTGCAGGTAATGAAGCATTCGTAGCAGGAAGACATGCAGAAGCTATTGAGCATTACACTGCTGCTTTGTCATCTAATGTGGAGTCACGTCCTTTTGCGGCTAAGTGTTTCTGCAACCGTGCTGCTGCATTCCAGGCTTTAGGTCAGATTGTCGATGCCATTGCTGATTGCAGTCTAGCCATCGCTCTTGATGGAAACTACTCAAAGGTGTGCTTTTCAAAATTGTTTATCTGTGTGATTCATATATCATCTGGGAAATCCAAGCTTGTCATTGAAGTCTCTTATCTTTTGAGAAAGTTTGTGCCAATTCTAAAGAAAGAGGATGATAGTAGGTTAAGGCTAATTTGAGACAAAGCTTTTCTCATAAGGAATTCGAAAGGAATGTATATGGAACTGTTTTCATTTCTTCTTATAATGGATTTCTTTCAGTCATCACACAATCTGCTAGATTTATGCATTAAGAGCAGCAACACTCTTTGGAGACACAATTGAGGGGTTTCGACAAAGCAATTTGTCATTATTTTCGATGATCCTTTTCTTTAGTAAGAGACTACCTTATAGAAAAGAAAAAAAATAAAAAGGAGGTAAAGCACCGAAAAGATGATTTCTGTCAAATCAAGGAATCTACAAAATTGACAATGTCTACCTATTAGACAGGATAATTAGAAGTCAAAAATTGTGGAACTTTTGGGAAACTATCTGCTGATGTCTGATCTTTATAAACACTGCATCTCAGATTCAAAAAAATAATTAGAGACTTAACATTTTTTTTTCTTTTGCAAGGCCCACATAATATTGTTTCATTTCTAATTGAATCACACATTTGTACACGAGGGTGGATATTTACTTTAAAGACTTAATACCAGCATGGTCTTCTTCCTTTCTCATGCAAATATATCTTCAAACCCTGAAAATTGAAAAACTGGGAAAGATAAAAAATATCAATTATTAGCTTTGGTGATCTCCCCCTGCCCAGTAGGTGCTTCTCCCTGATTGCCCTCCTTGTAGGCCAATGCAGAAAGACTTTATGGGAAAACGTAATAGAAAGTTGTAACTTTAGCCTGATCGTAAAGTAACTGCATCTTGTTTGATCTTGCGTGAATCTTTTGAAGCATCCTTTTCTTTGTAGAAGGTGTGATTGTCTACACATTGGATCCCTCACCTTCGGTCTAGTGCTTTGGGCATTAGGTAAACTTTGCCTTAGGATACTTCTTAAATTGAAGAAATTATTTATATTACCATTGTACTACAATTATCTGATGCTGCTCGATTTGCATTCAACAACCTATCAGGATATTCTTGATGCCTACCATTGGATTTACGTGTAATTAAAGAACCAGAGCATGCTCACTTAGGCTGAAAGCTTTCAAGGCACTTGCAGGATGGCACTAGCAATACCATCCTGTGCTGCTTAAAAAATATGGGGAATATGAACTTTGTACTGCAATGAGAGGAGTAATGGAGAGATATCATGCTATACTTGGCTTGAAGAAGGAATTAAATCAGTGGAAGCATGGGACAAATAATTATTTTTAATTTGCCATGCTGCCTAGCAGTGGGATAAAAAACTGTTCCCTGATTTGACACTAATCTCCTCATGTGATGCTGAAGTTGATAATTAACAAGCACTGGCCCTTGCTAGAACTTAATGAAATGAATTTTGTCACTATTGTATCATCATGCTCTTTCTGTGCCTCTTTGCTTTTTAATAATTGATTTAGCCTCTCCTTCAAATAAGCCATCTCAATTGCATGGGTAATTTTTGAGTGGTGTAGTTTCATTTTCTTTGGGAAACATCTAACAATTTAGATCTTGCAATCCCATATCACATTTACAAATTTCTAAATTAAATAACTGAAGACATTTCTTTTTGTGTTCAAGGGATTACTTTGCTGAAAATTTTCTATATCTTATAGCATGATGGGTCTTAATAGTCCTTTTGGTATCTAATGCACATGCACTAGTCAATTCATGTTGTAATTGGTATGGCTAGACAATGCAAAGACATTTGAGTTAAATCTGAGGATTTATGATGAAAGACTAGTTAAGTTGGTCTCTATATCTTTCTCAGGCACTTTCTCGGCGAGCCACCTTGTTTGAGATGATAAGAAACTATGGACAAGCAGCCACCGATCTTCAGAGACTTGTAGCTCTTCTAACAAAGCAAGGAGATGAAAAGGGTCTAAAACAGGCTCAACTGCGGCTTTCTTCCATGGAGGAAGAAGCCAGAAGCGAATTTTCCCTGGATATGTACCTCATTTTGTAAGTATTTCAAGCTAATGTTTAAGAATTTTGTTCATCCAGAACAGTTTGACTTGTTGTGACCTTATTAATACACAAACCTTTACCAGCAAAATTTAAGTGCTTAACCGTATGGCTGATAGGGAAGCAATTGTTGTGTCATATTGCTGGTAAAGAGTACCCATCATGTTGTGACTTGTTTGGACACGGTCTAGACATGACTTTTGTAAGATCCTGTGATATGCAACGTGGCATGTCTTGTTGTTACAACTTCTTTAAACACTGTATACTTACAGTCTTTAGACACCTCAGATACTTTGAAAACCTTATACATAATTGTTATTACTACTTAGAACAAAGTCCTTTGAATCATATGATATGGTTACATCTACAGGAGTGTCAAATTACAACAATGGTCATATTTAGAGTTAATAAATGATCTGGGGGGGGGGGTGTTCCCTTTTCCTTTTTTTTTTTGGGCAATGCTTAGAGGTAAAAAAACTTGTCAATGCTGTTTATACATGTCGTTAACATTAATCTAGTACCTTTTGCTAGCTGTGTCAATGTTCTATTCCATAAATTTTCTGGCCTGTGTCTTGTCTTCCATTGTCCCAGTGCCTATGTTTCCTAGGTCAAAAGCCATATGTAGCCCAAAGGGGAGAGATTTTCTTTAGGGCTCCACAGCTGGAATTGGTAGAGGCCCAAAACATTTTAGTTTGCATCACAGCAAATGTGAAATACTTAAACAAAAAAGCACTCTCAAAACAGGAGGTGACCTCAAGTGGGAGTGTTGTGGAAAGATCTGCACTTTCCTGTCCATAACAGACCCAATCTTCTCTTGATCATCTATATTGCACCCTTTCCAGTCCTAGCCAATGGCTAAGAGATGGAATTTAGATAAGCCAATGGTTCATGAACAACTTCTGTTCTTGCTACACGCTGAAAATCATAGGTAGGGTTCCAAATGTTTAGGTTGTGATTATAAACAATTATGTCATCAAGGTGTTCCACTACAGACTGGTTCTCTCTTTTAGCTGGAGAGCATGCAACATGAACATGTTCTTGAGCCAATGGTCAAGCCTCTTTTTTCTCCTCTGCACCATGGACAGACATCCACCCCTTCCCCAGAAGTGTGCTACTTTTAAGCGACATCATGATAAATAATCTTTTATTAATCTTCATTCTGCAACCAGATGTTGATTACTTTTCATGACAGGGGAGTTGAACCATCTGCCACTGCTTCAGATATCAGGAAGGCCTACAGGAAAGCTGCTCTTAGGCATCATCCTGACAAGGTGCTCTTCTATCTGGTCTTACTTGTACATGGTTGATCTTTTACTCTTTCAAATTCATATATTCAAATTCATATCTTTTTGGCTTTAGTCTGGTCAATCATTAGCAAGAAATGAGAATGGAGATGATGGCATTTGGAAGAAAATAGCAGAAGAGGTCCATAAGGATGCTGACAAGCTCTTTAAAATGATTGGAGAGGCATATGCAGTTCTTTCAGACACTGGCAAGGTATTTTCTCATTCTATGTCAGATTTTCTTGGCCTGTTCATGTTTCTCAATATATTTCCCGTGTAAGTCTTTTACAAACTTCTAAGTGCACAACAGCACTTGTTCTACAGCATCTTAGGGGAAAAGGGTAACTTATCACATGACTATTCGATGCTTTTGATGGATTTTATTTTCTTTTTGTGATAGAAAAAGAATTATACTAAGGAGAGCAGAAAGAATACGAAAGGCTCAAAGGATGGGAATTCCTCGAAGACTAAAAAGAAAACTGATGGAGGACTGCTTTTCAGTCCCCTTTAATCCTTTACGGTACAATCTGTTAGTAGTGCATGCGCCCAAATAGAGGCATTAGTCCAGCATTCCTTTTGCTCCATCCAAATACACCAAGGGTGGGATAAAAGCACACCTCCTAAGCTAATTAACATCCTTCTGCACTCCAAAGCCTCTAAAATTTATCAAAAGAAAATCAAGTAGTTTTCTAGCTCACTGATGGTCACAAATTGCAAACAGTGGGATCCACATCTCGCAAGCTTTAGGGAAAGGTAGAAACAAGTGGGCCCTTTAGAATTCTTGCAACATAAAGACACTAATATCCAGACAAATAGACTTAAAAGGTTTCTTTTTTTGCAATAAATCATTTGTATTAATCTTTTAAACACTATAAACCAAGTAAAAGCCTTAAATGTTGCGAGAACCTTTTGTCTTCCTAATGATTTGTTAAAAGAAAGGGCATACAAGGAAGACAAGTGAGATGATGAAAGAAAGATTTGCATGAGAAAATACATGGAGCATCAAACATCCAATCTCCAGTATCAAGAATATTGGGATAGAGATCTTTCCTTGTAATAGGCAAAGAAAAGGAGGAAAGTCTACAGCTTCCTTATAATTTATAACTCCTAAAAAATAATGAAAGCTTCAAGAGACAAGATTAGCGTAGACATGTTTGATAGGGTCACATGAAGCATAACTAGTTAATTGGGAGGGGCAACTCCCCAATTCGAACACGAGGGTTATCGCCTACTTTGAAAGTCTAGTATATGATCACATGTTGCCCATGAAAGATGATTTCTTGTATTTGTTTTTCGTATGCATTGAGCTAAAGTTATCCTCTCTTTCTCTATAATATTCACTCTCTCTATAAAATTTTATTCCCTCCCTAAAAAGTTCACCTCTCTCTTCTTCTCCCAACGGAAAGTGCTCTCTCTCTAACGTTCACTTACTCTCTCCTCGTTAGCTCTCCCTCTCCCCCTCTCTAGAAAAATCTCTCTCTAAAAAATTCAAAATTTCATTTTTCTTTCTATAAAAAACACTTTCTTTCCTCTCTCTTCACAAAATGTAATTCCCTCTCTCCAAAATCTCAAACACACCCGTTTTTCTTCTCAGAAAAAAAAAAAAAATATATATATATATATATTCTCTCTACAAAAAGCAATTTGCTTCTATAATTCACTTTCTAAAAAAGTTCAAACTCTCCTCTTCAACTCTTTCTCTATTCAAAAAATCTTCTGCTCTATATATTCACTCTGTGCTCTCCTCTCTTTCTACAGAAAAGCTGTTTCTCCTCTCTCTCAAAAGTCACTCTTTAAAAAAATTCTCTCTTTCAAATTTATTCTCTCCTCTTTCTGCCTAAAATATGCTGTCTTGCTAAAAACTCTCTCTCTCTCTCTCTCTCTCTCCCTCTCCCTCTCAGTATTTAATGTTAAATTGTAGCTTGGCGATCTTATCTTACCCAGGAATTTTTTTATTTTTAATCATTCTTTTGAATAAATTTTGTTTCATACTATTTTGTTATGTTTATATCAAAAGACTGGAAAAATATTGTGGCTTGAATTCCAGACTGAGCAGGACTTGGGGATAGAATTTTCTTAAAGGCCATGTCATAAGCTTTGGCTATTCGAAAGTTGCAGTCTACCATTTTGACTTTGGCCTACTAAAAGTTCTGGTCTACCATAATATAGTTGTTCTCTGACATTGTTTCTAATATCCATCTATTTTCTTGATGGGATCAAGAAAAAAGTTAAAACGAAAAACAAAAAAAGATAAAAAGGAAGACTTTTTTGTAACTATACTAGCCCTTCTAAAATCCTAGATCTCTAACTGAAAAACTACGGATACAAATGAGGATGTCATAGTCAGCTCGGTGGTGATACTGCAAAGTTTCAAAAACTAGGACACAGGCATACAACATTACCTATGTATGTTGATGAGTGCGTGTGCATGCATATATATAACATGAAATTTTATTCGTTGCATAAGCAGATAATAATGTCTTTTGAATTTTAAAGTTTAAATTTGTGATTTAGTCTAATCCCCAACAGTTTTAAAAAGTTGTGGTCAAAAGCCTCAGGAGAATTGTACTAAGATAGTGTGAGACGTTAGAGAGACAAAGGAGAGTAGAAACTGAAGTGAAATACACCCAAATAAAAGTCGGTTGCTTTTAGCTTGAAACTGCTAGAGAGATGGGGAAGGAGTAAATAAGAAGAAGATGCAAAAGAGTCCAGAGGAGAGGATATCTATACTTGCCTTCATGTATCATACTGCATTTTTCTGTACTTGAATATGGAGCCTGGAATTGTGCTTCGAAAATGTTTCAATATATTTGATACATATAACTTGAGCAACATCCTTTTCACTTCCTACTGTCAAATTGTGTAGTACCTGATGAAACTCTTTGTTTCATCATTTTGTGGCAGGGCCTTAGATGGTATCTTCAGTTTCTTGAAATCTTTTTCATATTTTTAGTTTATCTGTGCATGCCATTCTCTGATAAGAATCTTCTTGCCAAAATTTTAAAATTTTCATGCCCTGTATGGACAACTTTAATCTTTTGTTTGCCACCATCTTTTCAGCGATCACGTTATGATCTAGAAGAAGAGTTAAGGACTGTCCAGAGAAAAAGTAGTGGAAGCAGCATATCAAGAACACAAACAGATGTCTATAACTACCATAATAAGAAAACTGGAAGCAGAAGATCCTGGAGAGAGGTCTGGAGATCATATGGGGGCTCACAGTTCCAAGGATCAGAAGCAAGCCAATCTTACAAATATTCATGACTGCTGCTCAAGCGAGACATAAGAATCATGCTTTTGGATCAAGTAATTGAAAGGGCTGGGCAGGTGTGTGATCATGAACCTTGTTAGCTAGCTCATGCCACATGTTGGTTCTGGTCAACTGGGAAAATGCATAACGAGTGCAGTATTTGGTGGAAAACTGGTGAGGTACGGGATGATTTGAAGGTCTATGAAAGCTTGTGGTTTTTCTTTTCTGATTCCAACCAAGAAGAAATGTATAGTGAGAGTGAGAGTGTACGAGTATTTTTTGACTTCTGAGGAAAGCAAATGTAGTGGCAACATGAACTGATACATACAGGTGTAGGAGCAGAATGAATTGATGCTTATGGATCTTAATAATGTCCTCTGTAGTCTGTGTCTCTGCATTGTGTACAAACTGAGTGTTGACTCAACCAAAGGACTGACCATGCTAGGTGAGAACTGAGCTGGAGAAGGGCTACTTGATTAAGAAAAGGCCAAACACAATCCAAGCAAATTCGTCTGTCATTAACTGAGACAAGCATAAAGAGTTCGAATACTTTCGAAGTAGCACACATTCATAGAAGGTACGAGGCTTTCATTGTACATTTTGGTGGAAAGGGGGAAAGGTTTTGATCGTATAGAATTGATTGCTCAGAGTTTATTTTGTAATTCACCTGTGTGCTTTTTTTTGCTTCTATTTTATTCTTTGCTCATTGTATGTTGTGAGATGAGAGGGAACGGTTCAGTTCTCCAGATATTTGGATCTGGCAAAGAATTGAGATCTTGTGCAAGGCTCCCCTTGTTAATGACTTTCCTTAATGCATGATCATATCCCACTGCGCTTGGGTTATATTCTTTTTATGATTTGTTCTCTCAGCCTTCACCAGGGTATGGAAGCATGTAATTGGGAAACTATTGAATGAACCTGCTAAGTGGTCCCCTTCATTCTTTTGTAATGTTTGAAGATACTTGTATTATTGTGAATGCGGACCATTTTAGGGTAATGAGCAATGATTCAGATATAGGAAGATGTTAGTGATTCCATCCATAGAGCTGATCATGCATAATCACCAGTTAAATACCAAGAGGGGAAAAAGATAAGGGGGCAGGGAGTGCAACAAAGCTCTTCATCTCAAACCATCCGGGCCCAATGTCTGTGACCAGGCATGAATAAATGTCATGAGAATGGTGAACACTGGAGGAGCAAATGCAAAATAATTGTATACATGCGTCCACACGTGTTGGTGTAAGAAATGCAAGTTATTACATTCTTATGCTCTATTAGGTTTTGCAATGGTTGTTCTTTACATCTACAACTTTGTACCAAAATAATCGTTGAGCTTAAGCCAGAGCCCCAACAAGCCACCATTCAACAAATCACAAGATGGGGATTGATAGTCATCGAATCAAGGCAATTAAAATGACCGAAGAATGATTGATCTGCACTTGTTGAAGGCTTTTCTTGCTCTATTATCTTTGAACTTGAAAGTGAACCCACGATCATACCAATGCTTCCTGCACCTGCAAGGTTTATGGTGCATGAGAGACCACTTTAAGGTTTATGATCATACCAATCATCCCAATAACTGATCTGCACTTTAAATGGAATTTTCAATATTGATACAGTACCGATTTGTCTTTTTACATACTATAATTTAAAAAAAAAAAAATTCACTTAACAAAAATTTTATGAGTTGATTATAATAAAATAGAGGCAAAACGGGACAGACTCTGATTTCCCAAACAGTATCCTCCTCCTTTTTTTTTTTCCCTCCCTCCACGCTTTGGTTTTCTCCTCAACGCTGCTGCTATAAGTTATAGGGGTTCAAACCTCTACTTTTGCAGTGAAGTGAAATGCTGAAGAGATAGTAGAATCTTATGTTTCTGGGAGGGCTTCTGCATTTTTCATCCGTAAATTCCCAGCCCTAGCTCTTTTGGGTCAGTTTCCACCATCCACGCAGGTCTGTTGGAAGTAAAATATATTACTCAACACCAAAACTAGAACAGAAAAGAATCAAATTGTCCATGTTGGGAATCCATACTTGTTCATGACAAAGTTTATTGTTCCTTGTGCGGCACGATTTAAAAGAACTGCCCTTGCCTCAACTGCAATTCCTTCTGGCTATAGAACATGGAAGAGAAGGTTTCTTATAAAATTAATTAAAGACCATTTTGTAGGAATCAAGCAATTGGACAGACCTCTTCTGGAAACCAGACTCCAGGTTGTGTGCTTCCTTCAAGAACTGCAAGCACAAATGCTGCTGTTGCTGTTCCAACAGATCTGAAAGAGACAAAATTAAATTATGTGACCAATTTTGGCAAACATATTTGCTAATTGATTTTAGTGCCTTAAAACCAAAGACTATTGGAAAAACGTGGACTTACACAGAAAGTCTTCTGTGACTGAATATACCCACCGTATTACGCCCATTGGAGCACTCCAAATCAACCTGCCAAAGAAGAGTCATGAAAAATGTATAATTCAATCTGAAAGGTTGGGCAAACGTGTTTGCATTTTGCAGTGGCAGCAATGACAAGTACAGCATCTTAAAGAAATCAATATTGTGAACTAGAAAGCCTGATCTGATGTTAATATGAAATTTTAAAGTAATGTATTTATAATATTTTTGAATGATGAAGTAGTAAGTTTTGTTAAATAAGGGGAAAAAAATAGAATCACATGAAATACAATGCAAGGATAAGATATCGAAAAAGAAAAAGAAAAAACACAACTAAGGGGCAAGGATGCCATTAGAGAGAGAGAATCCCAATCCCTCTGGAAATCCTAAACAGGATAACCTCTAATAGCACCAGCAGCAGAAGTCCATAGGAATGCTATAAAAACAATCTAAGCCACATCGGGTTTAAAGGAAGATTTGGCTCCCTAAAAGATCTGCATACTTTTTTTTTAGCCGTATATATCAAACAACTGCCACCAGCATACACTGCCCAAGTACTTTTACATCATTATTCCAACCAAGGCCTTTAAAATGAAACACAAGGAATTTTCAAGTGATCGTGGTGTCTCACCTACAATATAAAACAAGTTATTTCAAAGAAACCCAGAAACCTCACACCCAAAAAATAGATCTTGTTTCTCCACTTAAATGAAATGCAAATATTAGGGGATAATTAATGTGTTATTTAAGTATCCTTGTCTGCAAACTCATTAGTATCGATCCTGTTAAGTTCAGTAGTCCAAATAAATTCCTTTGCCTAATGAGTCCTCTAAATCTCATCAATCAAATGCAAATATGAATTATCTACGGTCCTTATTCTATAAGTGAAATGGATTTACAAGAAAAAGATCCCGAACTACAATTGTTCAAATTCTCCTATCGGGAACATATGAATAAGCACTGCAAGGGAAGATAAAACCAACTTCCTCGGGTGAGTTCCCAAGTAATTAATATAATCATTTTGCTCCCTCCATGTTTTATTTACATGTATTTGGAAATACCCAAAAATTTTGTGCTTCTACAGCTGAAGTATAGAAGGTTTAGCATGATGAACAATATCCATTTCTTTCTCAGGCACTATGAATGTTAGTGTTATATTTTGATCCAATACAAATACATAAAAATAGAGAGTAGTCTTTTAGAAGAAAGAAAATTGTTAGAATTCTAAATTGATAAGGAAAATGTATGTATCATTTGTTATAAAAGTTTTTCTCCCCTATAAAAGAAGAAAATTGTTTTAGGGTTCTCTGTGACTCATGGGAATTCACCAAGGAGAAGGTAGCCCAATAGAGGACTTACGATAAGTGTCAACCATTGGTAATCTCCCATGGGGTTAAAGTATTTGCAAGGGGTATGTGTACATTTGTGTGGTTTGGTTTTGGGATAGTATCAATTTGAACAAGGGTGGAATTGGGTTTTGGGAATGGTTATGTTGAATAATGGTAAGATACATAGATTGATTCTATGATTGTAATGATTGGTGGATATGAGTAAAATAAATAGTAGTGGTTGATGATTGTGGATGTAGGCATGTAACCTGAACCACGTAAAATATTGTGTGTTTAGTGTTTGATTGATTTCCACTGCACATAGGCCCATTCTATTTTGGCATATGCAATTTTCCTAACAATTAGTAACTGAATTGTTCTCTTTCTCACCATCTCTCTTCTTGTTAGAAGAAATTATTTGTGCAAAAAATCACTCTCTTTTTTAGAAGAAATTACTTTATGCATCTGTGAACCTTTCTTTCATTTTATTAAGAATCATTTTGGCCTAAAGAAAAGGATAATTGAGCTGTCAAGTCCTCCATCAGTGTTTTTCAACTGAAATCCCTGTTAACAATTTTTTTTGTTTCTAAAATTAATTTCCTCCAAATTTTATTGTATTAAAGTAACTAAGCAGAAAAATTATTAACATAACCCAGATTATCCCCCCCCCCCCCCAAAAAAAAAGGAAGAAATCCAAAAAAAAAGATTTCTTTTAGACCAGCCACTGCAACCAGATGCATCATTTGACAGCAACATTCCATAAAATTGGGCATCCAGTAAAGAGAAGTGATTACATGCAGCTCGAAGAAGGTCCAACAAACTGGGGAAAGTCTAACAAACTTTAGAGAAGCAGGGAGAATATGGTTTCACGTGCTCAATCCCAACAAGTTTGGGACTTATGCTTTATTTAGTTGAGAAACATTATTCACCAAACAATTATCAAAATAAATGGTTAGTCCTTCTTTCTTCCCAAAAATAATGGCACTAAAAATGTAATAGTGAAAATTCAAAAGTAGAAATTGAAGAGATGAAACATTGAGGTTTCATGATTTCAAATGACTCACCCTCATTGAAAAACGCTCTCCAGCAATTCCATCTATTGCCCGAACAACAGGGTCAAACAATTGAACTAACTGCTGGACTTTGTTTCTGTCCCTCAGAAATTCCTGCAAAAAATCACAAAAGGTGTAATGACTGAAGGTGCATTACGCAATCGTAAGTGGAGATATAAACTTTTACATTTTATTCTCACATCCTTTTTGTTTAGCATGCCAAAGAAAAAGAGGAAAATAATAAGATCCTGTTTGTGTTTGTCCAAAACAATATCTAGCTAAAATTCTGCTACATCTATTGCGATTATACTTCTTTCCTGGAAAGATTCAAAGAACTCCTATATGAAGAGCTTTATATGGCAACTGCAATTTCAGTTGATTCAGACTACCCTACATGTCAATACAGTTCACACTTCTGGATGCTATCATGTCACATATTTAGCTTCCTATGCAATGATGACATTTCCGGCAAAACCAATCAAAAAGGCACACATTATCCTGAACCACTTGATCACACTTTTAGCAATAAAGGAAATGTAATAGCATACCGCTGGAAGAAGATTTGTCATGGCTTCCATGCCCCAGTTCCAGAAAAAGGGTGCAGTTCCAAAACGAGCACTCACAGTTGGCACTCCCAAGATCTCATGAGTGGTTCTCACCTCTGGCAAGTTCCTAGGTACAAAATTCTTTGTTATGATATACCATTTTCTTTTCTTGGAATACAGTAAGTAGATTTTGCTTCCACATAATTAGAAAAAATAAAAGCCAAGTGGCGGCATCAAAATATCAAACTTCTTTAAGTCATGCGCCTGAAAACATATAGAAAGATATACAAACATCTAGTGAAAATGCTAGGACCTAAAATTATTCATTTATATGTGAAGAAGTACAGAGACCAGGATGAAATTAAATACAAGTGTGGGCATACAGTTGAGCAGGAGCTGGCTCTGATTTTGGATTGATGCAATCAATGGTCAAGGTAAGCAAAGAGGTGTGTGTCAGGGTGCAGTATAGATGACTATAGTTTATAGCAGAGAGTCATTTTTCTTAATCAAGAAAAATGTGCCAGCATCCTTATGAGCATTATCCCAACCACATCTTACAGTTGGTGCCACATCAAATCTGAACTAAGAAACCAAGCAAGCACCTCATCCAATTTAACTTGATGTTGGAGACATTACCACAGGTTGAAGACATTAGTGCATCCTACAAACTGCTTTTGACCTATGCCAGCACCAGGTGACATTAACAAGTCTCCTGAGGAATCATTCCACTTCATAAATAAAACTCCACCATGACAGGCATCAACTATTTGCAAGGATTTATCTCAGGTTGGATCCAGGCTTCAATACACGTTCAAGGATGTTCATTTCCTAATAGATATCTGTCTGAAATAACATTGATCAGATTCTAATCCTTGACCAAGAGTCCAAATATTTATGTTTGTCACCCTATTGGCCCAAAACCATCCTGGTGTCATTAATAAGGCAAGATATAATCGTTTAAGAGATAGAAATTGCTTTATCAAGTTCACTTTATGTCATGCTCCGTAAGGGTATTGTTGACAGCAATTAAACTGTGTGTTCTAGTAATGTGCCTAAGATATCGTAAATTGACATAGATCACATTTCTTAACCTGATCATCAAGCCAAATTATCGAAACTTACGCTTAAATTCCATCTTTTATTAGAAATTATCAAAATTATAAGAAATGTGTAAGTATATGTATCTATGGTGCTAAGCAGACAAGTTGCTTTCCACACTATCCTTCAGAAAATGTTTTGAACTGCTTACCCAAAACTGATCTTTAATCAAGTTTCTAGCTCAACGATTTAGGATTTGACCTTGTTGCAATGTCAGAAAATAAAGCATTAATTATTAAAATTTCCTGCTTCAAAGGGGCGGTCTTGGGGAACTTACAGTAGGTAAACATCTCTCTTCCCTACTCCTTTTCCAAAGTCGATGTTAAGCATCCCACTATATGGCTTTAGTTTGATCTTTTCACCTGATCAATAATGGCATAGTTAAGCACCAGGGAGTACAGTGCATTGACAAATAAGAGAAAATACAAATACTATGGATAACCTTTATTATATGCAACAACCTCCTCTCCTAAAAGCAAAAAGCTAGTGGCTAGAATTGTTGGACCAGCACCACCAGTGCCTGCAGTGTAGTAATAGAACCTGAAACAGAACAAAGAATAACAAAATAAATAAAAATACATAAAGAAAAAAAAAAAGGAAAGAGTGTAGCATATAGGGAACTTAATTCTTCTTATTCATTGGTGCTTGGGGGAGTGAAACTACCTTAACCTCTCAGGTTCCCCTTTACTCTCACTTCTTGCAGCACGTACCAACTCTGCTGCCATCACTGAAGATAAAGAGAAAGACAGAATTTGAATACTGGAGGAAAAAAAAAATAAAAAAAATAATAAAAACATAAAAAAATAAAAAAACTGAAAAAAGCACCGATATGATAAAAGAAGGTTACTAATTTTATTTAAAATCATAATTTGGCTTCAGTTTTTATGTTATTCTGAATCCTGAGATGATTCACTTTCATTACCCTCTACTAGCACTGCTGAACCAGAGTCCAAGCAGAACAATCACCTTTTTTAGAGTTTAGCAGAGGCATTACATGTTCAGTTAAAACTTAAATTCCAACAACCTAAAGAAGAAGAAAAGAACTAATTACCACATTTTATCGAGTTATATGTTTAGCATGTACCTTGAATTTGACCAAAATAGTTAAAAGTGAAAAGCGCAAAAAAACGACAGGTTCTCGTGGGGCTTAAGCGCAAAGCGCAAAGCAAAACGCAAATTTTTTCATAAAAAGCGCACTTACAATATAAAATCAAAATATATATTTGAATATACAATAATAGCAACTGAAATATATTATAATACTAGAACATCAATATATATATTAGCAAATGAAATACGTTATAATACTACAACCCAAAAAAAAAAAAATATTTTCTAGAGCAAATAACAAGAAAATATGTTTTATGAAATTCTTGAAAAAGGCATATAAATTAACTTAAATAACTTTCAACCAAATATTACCCAATTAAACAAAGCCCTTGCATAATATCCCAACATCATTTGGCGAATGGTGACCGGAAAAATGAACAGAAAGGAGAAGAGGAGAGCAACTAAAGAAAAAAAAAATAGAGACCCAAAAAAAAAAACCAGAAAGGAGAAGGAGCTGCGCTGAAAAAACAGAAGGGAGCAGCAACTGAAAAAAGCCCATTAGCTTAGAAAAAAAACAGAAAGGAACCAACAGAAGGAGCAACTGGAAAAAAAAAAAAAAAAAAGCCCATGCACTTTTTTTGCACTTTTTGCATTGCGCTTCATGCGCTTTTTTGCGTTTTAGCGCGCTTCACCTGCGCTTTCTCATCTGCACTGCGCTTTCTGCAAAAAAAGCGCATGAGGTGTGCTGGGCTGCGCATCGCACTTTAAGCGCGCTTCAGCGTGCTTTTAACTACTGAGAATTTGACTTGAAGATATTACTACAGCTACTGTTATGCCGTCTACAAATTGAAGTGGGATAAATCATACCTCACTTAAGTAGAACAAGTTGTGTGAAGTTAGCTACCACATAATCCACAACATGGAGTGGTCTGTTTGAAAAGCATTTAATGATCTGTTTTCTACAGATACTTTTCTTTTGAAATAAACTCTCTCTAAGTATAGATATGAGTATTTTCTTTATATGTTAAAAGTTGTTATTTCATGCATAAATAGGCTGTTAAACATATTAAGTCCTCAGCAATAAGGTGTACAAGAACCATTGCTCACTCCGGGATATATTCCTCCAGTTGTAATGGCTGGAATTTGTGCAGCCAACGCTTTATTCTTGAACTCTTTTGCACGAAATGCATAGGTTGTGTCATCACAAACATCAACATATGCTGTCTGTTAATAGACAAAAAGAAGAAATTTATGAACGTATTATAATATTAATAAATAAATAATAGAAACACCATACTCCAGCCTAAGCTTTTGTAGTGAATGGTTATTTTCATTTGGTATCATATCCAAGGGTCTTGAGTTCAAGGCCTACCAAGACTCTTTAATCTCATTTAATGTTCTACATGTTTGGGAACCTCATATAAGTTGTCATAGGTTCACATATGAAGAGAAATATTAAGTTATAAGATAATAAATACACCTTTTCCATCAACTTAAACCTTTGGGTCGAATGGTTATATTGCAAGTAAAATTAATTTGTTAGTCCCATCAGCCAAAAAAGGGACTATGGTAAAGACATAGAAGATAGAGGAAGTAACCTTTTTTCTTACCTTGGTATTTATGGCTGCTTCAAGCACAGTGCACTTCTTTGCCTGTTGGAATGGGCCAGCAGCATGAAACACAAGATCCACATCTGTGCCAGAATGACACAACTTTGAGTACAAAGGTTAAGAGCAACTTAAAGGTGCAAGAATGACCACATATGGTCCTTTGACCTAAGGTAATTCAATATTAACAACTTTTTCTAGATCAGAAACAGTATCTTTCTGTACGGTACAAGACCTCTATTATCCTACGTCCCTTTAGTCCAAGAGTCCACACAAGTTGTTGCAAATATAGATATCAGTTTACCCCAAAAGATCTTTTCTGGACTAACGACTCATTTATGGGGTTAAACTAATAGCCTCCCAAGAAAACAAATTGTTGGCATTTGTTTCGTCCATGTAATCCAGGGATGGTTGGATGGTCTTTTAAGACAACATCCAACTTGTTGATAGCTACAGAATCCCACCTCCGAGGTGAGAGAACTGAAAAGATGAAATTTTGTTTAAATCACCTTTTCTTGCCAAGATGGTAGAAATCTAAATTTTGAAATCAATCCTTCAGATAGAGACTGAGGTGTATTGAACCCCTCTGCCATTGCTCTTTTGAAGGTCTAATATCTAGCACAAAGAAGATATGAATGACACAAGTGAATATATGGAAGATAGCATGGAAATTAACCGCAGATGTGCCAATGTGATTGAACAACACAAAATACACCAAAAGGGGAAGGTTAAAATATCGGTTAAATTATATCCATGAGAATATCTAAATCAGTTTACTTGCAGCAGTGCAGAGAGAGTTGACTGACAAAGGAGAAGAACATACTGATTTAAAATTCCCTGACAAATCCTCTTCAAGAGAGATCAGCTTTGCCTATTGGCTTATCTAGCTTAGGATCAAGGCCAATATAGTTATAGAGAAGTGCCTAGAATGTCTACCAGAGGACTTCTTTCAACTTGTATTTAACTCCACCTTTTTAACAAATAAGTTTCTAATTAGTTTCTTTACCTACAAAAATATGAACAAAAAAATTTTCCACCAAGGGGTGGTAAATGTCACGTACTTCTAGTGACAATTGTCCAAATTCTATTCAGTTTAAGGATCCAAGAATAACCGATGATTGATTACTTTTTGCTGGCTATAAGCAATCACCACAGGTAAATCTGCAGTAAGAAACAGATGGAATTAACTCATAGACCTAGATATTCCAATTCACAGTTTAAAATGATTCCTCTTTGATTCTTCTTTTTTCCTTCCTTCTTATAAAACCAGTAGAACTTTATCTTCTTTTTCTTCTTCTTCTTTTTTTCAATTTGTTGTACTCAATCGATTTAACCCGGAAGGACAGAGGCCGTTCTTACTTGTACAATAATAGCAAAACCACTCCTTGAATTTAATATAAAAGAGAAAAGGACACATGAAAGGAGGTTAAAACAATAAGCACCACTGTCAATACGAGAAACAAGACGAAAAGAAGAAACAAAAAATTGCAACGCAGGAACACCAAACAAAGGAGACAACAAACACAAGGGAAGGGAAGGAGTTTACCAGTTAAGGCGTCTTGCAAGGAGTTGACATTATCAATATCCACTGGAGCAAACTCAGAGTTCTCCCCAAGTGTGGCCACCATGGCTGCACCTTTTTCCCTATAATTCCACCGAAGTAGAAAAGAAAAGGGGATAATTTTATCAATCAACAAACACATTACTTCCTGTTGTTTCTAGATTGAGAAGGTTGAAACTGTACTAGTAGATGAATTTAGTCCAATGTTCACAGTTCTCTTGAGCATTTTATCAAACAGTGAGTTAGTGAGCGTGCATATATTATGGGTACCGATTGCGGCCGGCGACAATGATACGGAGGTGAGGACAGAGGTTGGATAGAGCCAGAGCAGTGGAACCTCCGACTCTTCCTGTACCTCCCAAAATCAAAACCTTTGCATTCCTTGTCTTCTCCGGTAAAATGATCCTTGTTTTTGACTCTGTTTCTGTTTCTCTCACCCCCGCACTACTCATAAACGCGCCGGCCAGACCACAACACCAAGCTCCCGCCATCTCTCTCGCGCTCTCGCTGGGTAATAGATAAGAGAATAGAAGAAACATTATCATTTTATCGTTGCTAATGACGTGGCAAAATGTCGGCGAAGCTGTCATTTGGCTATCTTTATTAATCCGTCGCGCCTGATTTTGGAAAGTTGAAATTATACATAGTTTTTATTTAGGACAAATTATATGTAAATTTCTTCAATTTTGAACCAAATTTTAATCGAGTTTTTAAAATTTATTTTGTTGAGATTAAATTCTTAAATTTTAAAATATGTATCTGATGAAGGTGTGTTATGACTCCTCAGATACCAGTTTCTTGTTGATTCGGATAGTAACCGTCGATGGGTGGATTCACCTGCAAAAATCGCTAGAGGTTGTTCCGACGGGGAGTATCCGATATTCAAGTCAATAAAGAGCGATTTTCGTTTGAAAGAAACAAACTGAGAGTTGAGGGAAAGTGGTTCACTGTGATCAATGTACCCCTTGTATTAGACTTAAAGAGCGTAACTGATATCTAGGGGTTTGAGATCTCTTATACCTGGGAGAGTTGTGCGCCGTTGAGGGACTTCCACCATACTTTTCTTATCGAACTGATCTCGGGAATCTTGGAAGTCAGTATTACGAATTGATTACGATCATCATATATCGAGAAACCTTCCTCTTTAAGAGGTATGCTTTCTTTATCTGAAAGATCTCGGAATTATTGTTATGAAATAAGAAATTGAAATAAAGAAAGTTCTGACCTTCTTTTTTTAATTGATAGGGATGCTGCCCCTCGTTCGGTTGCTTGACCGATAAAGGGTCTTTTAAGACTTGTCCAGTTAGAGGACTGACATTTGCTTGACTGATCGAGATGACTATCTCCGCTTAATGAGTCACGATCAGTTAATCGGGGCGACTGAGACCCTATCGCTCGGTAGATCAGGGCAGCTAAGGCCCTTCGGTAGATCAATCGGGGCGACTACAACCCTTCAGTAGATTGTTATTGCGGTCGTTAGATACTAATCGGAAGACCTCCTTTTCGTGGGCCTTTTGGGAATTGACTATTTTGGACTGGGTTTTGAAATACGTCCCATCATTTGCCACTGACTCATGGTCTTCTCGGTAGAAGAAGCGTCATGAGTGATAATCCTCGAAAAGGGATGTCTCTTTTTACTTTGACATTCGTCGTTTCGATTTCCATGAACCGTATTATATACGCTTTGTAAGAGTTTTCGTTTCTTAGAAAATATCTCTTTTCCTTTTTTCTCCGAGAAGCTTTTTCTTTCAGCGAAAAAATGCCGACAGACGTCTCTTCATCACGTAGCATAGACAACATTCAAAGTATTATGACCGAAGAAGATCTGATAGAAGTCCGAAAGGAAATGTCGCTCAGAAATGACTTCGAGTTTGTGTTGTTTGGCAAGGAGGATAGAGCGAGTTTTGCCCCCGAGGGTTGTGTCCCTATGTATAAACAGTGCGTGAAATATGGTTTGAGGATTCCCTATACGGGCCCACTGACGGAGATCCTGAAGTATTGGAACATGCACCATTCGCTGCTCATCCCAAGCGCTTGGCGATTTGTGATTGCCCTAATTTCCTTGTTAGGGTTTTTTCATATTCGCTTCGACCTGGAGTTTTTGGGGCTTTGTTTTCCTTGGGACAATGTAGCTCCAAAGGATTTACTCATGGTTGGTACAAACTCTAGACTCGTCGAGAGTCTCGCTGGAAGTTTTCAGGACAAGCACTGGATATAGAGGTTCTTCTTCATCAGATTTTTGAACAGGGATCTGCTTCCCGTATTTTCAGATGCTAACCAGGCACCTTTCTTGAACGAGAAAATTCCATCCCTCCTTCGACACTCCCGTTTTCTGCGTGCAGTGGCCCATTATTGTGAGGCCAGTTGCAGGAGCTTGTGGGTGGACAGCTTGGTGAGAGACGACATATTGATACTATCCGGTCTCCTCATGGATGAGTTAATCCAAATCACCAAGCCCCTCCTGCTAGAGCAACGGGGAAAAGACTTGGTCGATACTATGCCGGACGTTGATGTCCGTCTTCTTGATGAAATTTTTACTGAACGGGAAATGCGGTCCCATGCAAAGAGGAAGGCGGTTGATGCTTCTCCTGAGTCGCGACGAAAAAAGTTTAAGACTAAGGTGTCCATTCTACCTGTTAAGGAAGGAGAGCAAACCGAATTCGGAGGGCATGTGCTGTCCCAGGAACATTCTGAAACCGGAGGTGACTATTTAGTTGGCAAAGCCTTTGGTGAAGCCTTTAGTGAAGCTTTTGGTGGGTCGACTGGGGTTGGAGAAGGAGGTGGCTCCGGCAAGGGATTCTTCGAGAGGACTAAGGGCATTCCGGTTCGAGAGCAAAATTCGGAAGAGACTCCTGTGACACAACCTTCCACCTCCATTCCTGACGACACTTCGGGACAGTCCCATCGGGGGTCTCAGTGTCTTTTGGTCGATATACCAGATGACTATTGCGCTTCTTTACTATTTTGATTGGAGAAGGACGGAGTGCCGAAGAAGAGTCAGTGGCGGTCACAGTTGGCTCTGCGTTTTTAACTCCCTTCGAGGTCCGCCCTTCGAAAGATGCCTCTAGAGTGTACCGATAGCGTTATCCAATCTCTTTGTCTTACAGTAAGTATTTTTTTGTGTGGGTCGAAGTTGAATCTTTACTATCTCGTGACTCTGACCATTGCGTCTCTTTTTTAGACTTCTGCCTTAGCTGAGCTTCAAAGAAAGTTGAAGGCTAAGCGGGATGAACAATTTTCCCGCATAAGCGATCAAGTGTTGGCGTTGAAGGATGCCTTGGAGAACCAAGAGAAGGCCATTGGAGAGGCCAAAGACAGGCAGATCAGGCATCTTCAAGAAGACCTTGTTTCCGTTCAAGCTCATTGTAAGGAATTGGAAGCAGAGGCATGTACTCAGAAAGCTCGGTTAACAGTCGTTGAAATGCTAGCCCATTTGCGAGAAGAATCCATTCGAAAGGCTGAACAAGAGATAGCTGACCTCAAGGCTTCTGTTGCCAGAGATGCTGTTGTCCTACAACTTTCTCAGCGTAAGTTGTATGAGCGTCTGAAATGTGCCGAAGTGATTCTTCGAGAGGTTAGTCGGTATGAGACTTTGCCCCCGCTTGAAGGATCAGCGGATTCGAATTTCGCTCCTGCTATTTCTTGTGCTCCTTCTGTCCTTTTGTAGTTTTGTGCCATAAGGATTTTTCATCCCCTGATTCATTGGAATGTAATAATCTTCAAAGAATTTTCGATATCTTTACTGATCGAGTGAGGTCGGGGGGAATCTCCTCTGATGATGTATTCATTCTAGTGTGTTATTGAAAGCTCTTGGAATCAAGAATGCTTCGGCATTCTCTTAGGAGGTCGATTCGGAGGTGTTTCTTTGGAAGGCCTGGGCGACGGAGGTCGTCCGACCGATTGAAGACTTTAGAAATCATGGCCGTATCCGCTCGTTCGGGGAGTTCCACCCCATATTCATTCGGAAGATCTGGGCGGCTGAGACCTTACGATCGGTTAGAGACTTTAGGAGTCAGGGTCGTGTTCACCCGTTTGGGGAGTTTCATCCCATATTAGCGACACTCGTTCGGAAGATCTGGGCGGCTGAGACCCTACGATCGGTTAGAGACTTTAGGAGTCAGGGCCGTGTCCGTCCGTTTGGGGAGTTTCATCCCATATTAGCGACACATTCGTTTGAAAGATCTGAGCGGCTGAGACCCTACGGTCGGTTAGAAACTTTAGGAGTCAGGGCCGTGTCTACCTGTTCGGGGAGTTTCATCTCATATTAGCGACGCATTCGTTCAGAAGATCTGGGTAGCTGAGACCCTACGGTCAGTTAGAGACTTTAGCAGTCAGGGCCGTGTCCGCCCGTTCGGAGAGTTTCATCCCATATTAGCGACACATTCATTTTGGAAGATCTGGGCGGCTGAGGCTCTACGGTCAGTTAGAGACTTTAGGAGTCAGGGCCGTGTCCGCCCGTTCGGGGAGTTTCATCTCATATTAACGACACATTCGTTCGGAAGATCTGGGTAGTTGAGACCCTACGGTCGGTTAGAGACTTTAGGAGTCAGGGCCGTGTCTGCCCGTTCGGGGAGAGTTTCTCCTTTGAAGGTAACTTGAAGCCCCAGGCGTAGTCAATGAGTAGTAACAAATATCGAAATCTTTATTAAAGGAAGAGTGCCGAGAAGTCCAGATCATACGCTGGACAGACGCTAACGGGAACATAAGGCTCGTGCCAGCCATCTTCATGGTGGACTTGGAGGATCACCCCTCCTGGTTCCTCGCACGGTGGTCTGGGATCTGGCCTATGAAGTGGCTCCTTCTCCCTTGGTGCGTCACGTCTATTTGGGGAAGGCAGATCTCTTCTTTCTAAACTGATGAATTTCTGTAGTTTTCCACTGCGGACCAAGAATTCCAGTTTGTCCTTGAGTCTTTTACATTCATCGGCCATGTGGCCGTAGTCCCTATTGAAATGATAATATTTCGATTTGTCTTTTTTAGGATCTTCCTCCGCCGGACGAGGGGGCCATCTGACATATGACTTGTTTTTTATTTGATACAAAACCCAGCTCGGGGTTTCGCTCAGTGGGGTGTAGATGCTAAACCTTTGCGAAGGTGAAGTTCCTGGTCTACCTCTTTTCGGAGAATATGGGCGTGCCAACCGACTGCGTTCTTTTCTACTATGGTGACCTTTTTGTCGATCAAATGCCTCTGCTTCTTCTGCAGCAATATATTTCTCTGCTCGAGAGTAGAATTCTTGGATGGATGCCAAAGGCTTCTTTGTGATGGAGACCTTCATATCCGAGGCCCATTAGGAGCGCGGCCAAAGCGATATTATGGTCTAGATTAGGGACTTTCAACATTTATGACTTGAATCTCTCCATGAAGTTTCTAAGAGATTTCTCTTTCCGTTGGTGTAATGATAAGAGGGATATCGATTTCCGTTTAGCCCCTCGGCTAATTACAAAGTGGGCCTCAAATTATTGTCGGAATTGCGCGAAACTCTTGATACTAAGCGGAGGGAGAGAATTAAACCAGGTTAGGGCATTTCCCTTAAGGGTGGTAGGGAAGTGCTTGCACATTGCGACGTCCGAGAGATCTCTAGAGACCATCACCATTACGAAATGAGCGGAATGATCGCGGGGGTCGCTTGTCCCATCATACCACTCTATGGGAGGCAAATGATATCTCTCGGTGTCGGTTCTGACAAGATCTTTGCATCGAATGACGATTCGCCCAGGGAGCGTTGGGGATCTTCCCTATCCTTTACTCCTGCTCGTTTTAGCTCAGCAGCCACGAGCCGTTCAATCTGCTTTTTTAGGCCCTGGGGGTCGTATTGGGAGACCGCCGATGGTTCCGGGAATTCTCGTCCAGGGAGTTGTTTATATTCAGATTCTGCGGTAGATGAGTGG
Organism: Dillenia turbinata; assembly: GCA_037126225.1. Lineage (NCBI taxonomy): Eukaryota > Viridiplantae > Streptophyta > Magnoliopsida > Dilleniales > Dilleniaceae > Dillenia > Dillenia turbinata. The sequence continues at coordinate 22,068,586 of JBAMMX010000007.1, forward strand.
TTGTCCGGTCCAAGGGCTCAACTGAGTCCTTCCAACTATTTGCTCATTCTTTGAATTCCAGATACCAATCTTTCCATTTGGGGCTATTCTGCCTGTTCTACTTCTGGGGTCATGATTTGCTGTCCCTAATTTGCATGTCGCGAAATTTGCTCCGGATGTGACAGTCAAGGGGAAAATACAGAATTGTGGATTGGAGGATTCGTTATCGGGGGAACGGCAGGTCCGGCGGGTATAGGGATGTTCCCCCCTACAGCGGAGGCGGCTTTAGAAGATGCTCTAGTTCTTGGAGGCATGGTTATATAGACTTCTCTAGTCTGTTCCCATGAACAGCACCAATCTGATGGAGGTGGGTTATGACTCCTCAGATACCAACTCCTTGTTGACTCGGACAGTAACCGTCGATGGTGGATTCACTTGCAAAAACCTCCGAAGGTTGCTCCGGCGGGGAGACTCCGATACTCAAGTCTGTAAAGAGCGGTTTTCGTTTGAAAGAAACAGACTGAGAGTTGAGGGAAAGTGGTTCCCTGTGATCAATGTGCCCCCTGTGTTAGGCTTAGAGAGCGTACCTGATGTCTAGGGGTTTGAGATCTTTTATACCTGGGAGAGTTGTGCGCCGCTGAGAGACTTCCACCCTACTTTCCTTATCGAACTGATCTCGGGAATCTCGGAAGTCAGTATTACGAATTGATTACGATCCTCATATATCAGGAAACCTTCCTCTTCGGGAGGGACGCTTTCTTTATCTAAAAAATCTCGGAATTACTGTTACAAAATAAGAAGTTGAAATCAAGGAAGTTCTGACCTTCCTTTTTTAATTGATAAGGGTGTTGCCCCTCGTTCGGTTGCTTGACCGATAAAGAGTCTTTTGAGACTTGTCCGGTTAGAGGACTGACATTTGCTTGACTGATCGAGGTGACTATCTCCGCTTGATGAGTCACAATCGGTTAATCGGGGCGACTGAGACCCTATCGTTTAGTAGACCAGGGCGGCTAAGGCCCTTCGGTAGATCGATCGGAGCGACTACGGCCCTTCAGTAGATTGTTGTTGCGGTCGTTAGATACTGATCAGTAGACCTCCTTTTCGTGGGTCTTTTGGAAATTGACTATTTTGGACTGGGTTTTGAAATACGTGCCGTTAGTATCAATTGAATATTTTGTGTAATATTGATGATGTGATTGTGATTCACTGATGTGTAGGAGTGTTCATTTAGACAAATATTTGATTTTTCATATTATTTGATTCGTATTATTCAGATTTTGAATTTAAAAAAATTCAATTGAAAATTGAATCAAATTACATGAAATCCAAACTAATTTATCCAAAAACTTCATTAAATGGTTTTAGATTTTATTTATTCGAATCAATTCCACAAAATATAAAAATATTCATATATAATGTTAAAAAACTTGTTTAATTTTAAAATAATAATTTATTCAAATTATTTCTATAGTTTTGTTAATTGGATTTTAGATGGACCCTGAAATTATTAATCTAAATTTTTAATTAGATAAAATCATTCAACCTATTCGAATTTTATTAACCTGAATCCTATAATCTAATTTTTTAATAGTTTGGGCGGGTAAATAATCTGCACCAATAATAAACACCCATTCTAGGATGAGCAGATTTGTTAACTGGTCAATAACTTTGTTGCTGACATGACAATTATCAAATCAACAAACAAATCACACACCCTCTCTCTTCCTCTCTCTCTCTCCCTCTCTTTACGAATTTTACTAAAACACACTCCCTCTTACACATGCGAACTTGACACACCCAAAACCACTATCATCTTCTTTTTCCACTCGATGGCATCTGCAACTCCTACTCTGTACTCGAAGGAGAGAGAGAATGAGAGTGATGATTTTAGAGAGAAAAGTTTGTGTTTTAAATGAGAGAAAGTGTGTACTTGATTGCAGAGAGAAAGAGTGTATAAAGAAAGTGTGTGTTTTAGAGAGGTAATTGGAGTTTCCGAGAGTGTTCAATTGGAGAGAGAGTGATTTGTTATCCGGTGTTGGTAAATATGCCCGGGCATTTTATCACAAAGTAAAATATTTTAAATTTGGGATCATAAGATAACTCTTATTATTCTACTAACCAATCATTATCTCCTCATGATCTCCCTCTCTCTCTATCTGAGAGTTACAACGTAAGTCAATTTTTTGGGTTTTTTAGAGTTTTTGAGAAATAGTGTAATTCTCGAGACATGGTTGAGAGAGAAGTTATAAGAAATATACAATTTGTCTAGAGTGACAAAATATTGAGAAATTGAGAAATTTTCAAGTAGGAAAATTTCTCTCATCACTTGGATCATCGAATTTTGGGTTGAGATGTCATAACATAGTGGTAGAAGTTCGATTTTGTAATTACCATCCAAGTGAGTTTGCAGTTCATTGATTTTGGAAACATACATATCGAGGTACAACCCGAAAAATTATGACTATTTAATTTCCACGCTTCCGCATACATGTCGAATAAATCTAATATTGATATCAGAGCACACTAGATTTATTGAAATATTTTTTAGAATTTTCGAGTATAAAATGTGTTGAGTAAAAGTTTAAAATTTGGATTACGAATGAGTTTCGTAAATCCGATGATACCATGAAATTATTTATGATCCATAGATCATGAATATAATTTTTATTTAATTTTCGGAGTATGTTTAGATAATGAAACTGTCGGTTGAAATTTCGGCCATAAACAGTGACCTAAGACCTTAGAATTTAGATCTGTCGAGTTCAAAGATGAATTGATCTATGAAAATGGTGTAATATGTTTCTCACAATCTGATCTACATTTTGATATATAAAATGTGTGTTGTCGTCATTGGAAACTGGGTTTTCGGGATGGCCGAGGAGGACCGCGACAAGGATTTTTGAATCCGCCATTTTTAGAACAAGATTCCTCCTAAAATCGAGACTAAGATGAAGGAAGAAAGACCAATTATAATTTCTCGTCAAAAAATGGCATTAAAACAAGTCGGAAAAGCATTTTTCGGCAGTCAGGTCAAGACGACCTGGTTATAAGGGGTCAGGCGAAGAAGACCCGACCCTGACCAGCGAGCGCGTGCACGTTATTCACACTAAGGCGCATGATGTGCATAGGAGTGGGTGCGTGAAGCCCAGTCAGGAGATTCGAGTCGGTTCTAACCTAGATCCGTGTCTTGACCCACATCCCAACTCCAGACGCGGGTTGCACGTATGCAGGCGCGTGGCCTATGCACTGCGCATCTAGTGCATTTGCCAACGCACAGGCAGCACATGTAACCGTGTGGGGCATCACCACCAGCTCGTGGCAGCGTATGGGACCTCCGGCGGTGCGTTAGGTCATTCCGAATTGATTTTTTCTCATTTTTTGAGGGTCTTTTATCATTATTCGTGACTTTTGTGGGTTTTTATGTGCCGAATTCAAGTTCGAATGGTAAGATGCGATCTTAGTTTGTGGTGTATAGTGTCCATAAACTCATACGCTCGCTTTGATATCTATACTTGAACCATTTAGGGTTTGTTGATTCATAGAGTGCATAAAATATGAGAATAAACATCAATAAGTCATTAATATCTCTATGATTGCTTTGAAAACTATCATTCTTGATCTTTGTAGAGGGGATAAATTGAATAGTGATAACTACGATGTTTGGCACTAGAAGATTCAGTTTATTCTCAAGGAACAGGATATTTCTGAGATTCTGAGGCACGAGATAGTGAACCCCGGAATGGGTACCACACCTCAAGCTAGATAGGTTCAGGAGGCTTATTGTGCGTGGAAGAAGAAGGATAGCCATGTTAGGGAAATCTTGATTAGTAACATGCACGATGACATGATTTTGGTCTATGAGCAGTATCTTACAGCTATATAGGTTTGGTTCACCCTAAAAGAGAATTATGGTACTCTTTCATCTCTTAAGATGAGGATGCTGACTAATAAGTTTATCATTTATAAGAAAGGACTGATCATACGATGAAGTAACATTTGATATAAATGTCGACTATGATCGTCAGGCTAAGGAATGCGGGTGAACACATTTCAGATGAGTTTCAAGTATTGGGTGTGATCTGTCTTTACTTGATTCATGGAAGACCATGAAGATTTGTCTCACACACGACGAGAATATTTGTACTTTTGCTGATGTGAGTAGAACTGTAAGCTCGATGAGGAGTGCTTAGAAGCAAGTAGGCTGCATTCGGGTCATGCTTATGCAGCAGAGTCGAACAAGGGCTCTCGTGGCACCAAATGCAAATAGAAAAAGCATAAGAGAAGACCCAAGGTCCTGCAAGAAGAGGCCATCCAAAAAATTCGACAGTAGAGTACAAAAGCATAGGAAGATGGAGCTGCATAAGACCAAGGTAAAGTGCTATGTATGTGATATATTTGATCATTTCGTTCATAAGTGTAACAAGTGGAAGGAATGTTCTTCTTTACATGGTTTGAGCTTTACCTCATCTACTGTGATACTCATTGATTCCTCTACTTTGTGAATTATAGACTCAGGAGCCACCAACCATATAACTTTAGATAGGAGCGCATATATAGAGTTCTATCAAGTGAGCCCTCAAGCTAGGAGGATTTACATGGAGAACGAAACATTTGTTATGGTTATAGGCATTGACACTTACAAGTTAGAGTTGCAAAGTAGCTAGACTCTGTACCTACATGATGTCCTTTATGCTCCGAATATTTAACGGAACCTAATTTTTGTACTTTGTTTAAACCGTTTAGGATATGTTTTGTCTTTTAGAAATTCATTTGTTTTTACTTATTACAACAGTTCTTTGATTTGTTCTGGTTTTGTCCATGATGGGTTGTATGCATTCGATGCTATTTCTTGTAGTGGTATTTCTTGTTATTCTTCTATTGCCTTTATATCTGGTTATGCTAATGACGATGTAAATGTGTGGTATAGTAGACTTAGACATATAGGGTAAGAAAGGATGAACCGATTAGTAGTAAGTGGTCTATTAGACTCTCTAACCAGAGTCAAGTTGCCTATATGTGAGTTTTGCCTAACCAACAAAACTACAAGAAAACCATTTGGCAAGACAATGAGAGCTAGGATTCCAATACAATTGATCCACTCTGATATATGTGGTTTTATGAACATGAGAGCCCGAAATGGAGTTATGTACTTTATTACATTTATAAATGATTACACGCATTTTAGTTATGTCTATCTGATCTTGCACAAGTCTGAGACATTACAATGCTTCAGGAAATTTATTAGAATCATTTGGACTTGAGAGTGAAAACTCTCAGAACTGATTGAGGGCACGAGTTTTTATTTGAACAATTCAAGGAGCTCTATTTCAAGAAGGATATTATATGATAGCTAACTATTCTTACTACTTCTTAAAAGAATGGCGTAGTCAAGAGAAGAAATATGACCTTGTTATAGATAGTGAAATTTATAATGGTGCAGACCAATTTTCCTATCTCCTATTAGGGAGATGTATTATTGACTACAGTTTATGTTCTTAACCGTATCCAATCAAAGTTTGTAGTTGTACCCCATATAAAATTTGGATAGGGAGGTAGCCTAACCTTAGACGCTTGAGGTCATGGGGTCGTGCCGCATATAAGTTCTTAGGTGAGCATATGGACGGCACTATTATTGAGATTAGTTTCGTGATGTCACGTTTATTGAGAATGATTTCCTTAAGAGATGTGAAATCGATCGGAACTTTATCTTTTATGAAATGGATGAAGCTACTGGCTCAGCTGAGCCCAGTTATAGGATCCAAGAACTCATTACGGATCTTGATTCTAACGGAAGTGATCCATTTAGAGGTGAAGGGGTTTCCACTTCTCATAGGAGTAATCAGTGACATGTACCTCGATATCATTTTTCGATTGAGAGTGAGACCGTTATTATGACTCTTGAGGACGATGAGGATCCTAAAACGGTCCAGGAGGCTCTTGATGGTCCAAGGAAGGACCAATGGTTGAAGGTCATCGATGAAGAGATGGAATCAATGAGAATCAATAAGATTTGGGATCCAATTGATTTACTTGAGGGTAGAATGGCCATTGAAAATAAGTGGATTCTTAAGATCAAGAGAAAGGCCAACAGATTGGTGGAGAAGTATAAGGCCCATTTGGTAGCTAAGAGTTACACTCAGACTAAGAGCATGAACTACGGTGAGACTTTCTCCTCGGTAGTCAAATTTATCTCAATCCGTCTACTTTTAATGATTATCACGGATATGGACATGAAATTATACCAGATGGACATTAAGACTATCTTCCTTAATGAAATTTTGGATGAAGAGATCTACATGAAACAACCATCTGGCTTTGTTCCTGTAGGTAAGGAAGATAAGGTCTGTCAACTTTGGAAGTTGATATATGGCCTTAAACAATCATCTAGGCAGTGGTATCTGATATTTCACAAGGAGGTGATATCTTACGGTTTTGTGATGATCGAGGAGGATCATTGCATCCATCTGATATGCTCTTCTGACTCCTTTGTGATCATATTCTTATATGTGGATAACATTTTGGTTAGAAATAACAGAGAATATCTGATGACCATCAAATCATAGTTATCGTTGAGTCTTGATATGAATGATATGAATGAGACTCAATTTATTCTCAGAGTTAGGATCCAAAGGGATCGCTCGAGACGGGTGTTGACTCTTTCGCAAGAATCCTGTATCAGAAAAATTCTCGAGCACTTTGAGATGAGCAATTGTAACTCCATAGATATTTTTATCGCTAAAGGTGGGGGTCAAAGTCTTGACATGTACCGAAAACTCAGGAAGAGATAAAGAAGATGAGTAAAATCTCTTATTCTGGTGTAGTGGGCAGTTTGATATACACGATGTTATGTACACGACTTGCATTTGTTTTGTAGTCAGTTTAGTGAGTAGATATCAATAAAATCCTGGAAGGGGTCACTGGAAAGTAGTGAAAAGGATTCTTAGATATTTCAAGGGAACTCCGAACCTCTCCTTGTATTATGGAGGAGATGATTTACGTCTAGTTGGGTATTTAAATACCGACTGGGGTGGCGATCTGAATGGATGCAAATCGACATCAAATTTTACCTTCTTGCTCAATAACTGTACCATTCCTTGGATCAGTAAGAAAAAAATTTGTATCTCTCTCCATGATAGAGGCTGAGTTTGTGGTATACTCGGTGGCAGTTCTGGAGAGTGTTTGGCTTTGAAGATTTCTAGATGATTTAGGAATTGTAGCAGATAGTGGGAGGTCAGTGATGATTTACTGTAACAATCAAGCCACTATAGCCTACACTCGAGACTCTAAATATCACAACAGGACCAGACACATCGATAATAGATACCATATTGTGAGAGATATCATCGAGAAGGATAAAGTGATGATCAAATATATTTTTACATATAGTATGGTAGCTGATACTTTTACCAAACCCATTATGAAAGATTCCTTTGTAGAACATAAGGAATCATTGGATTTACATGTACTTTAGCATTTCTTATATGTACTATATTGATATTTTTATGCTTATAATTATATATATAATTATATATATGACATGTATGCATTATTTAGTTATATTTTAATCTGATTCACTTATTGCACTTATTTATTTTCATATATTTTGTGATCTATTGTGATAAAAGATATGTAAGGTAGGCGTGGTTGACTTTCTCACACGAGTAATCACCTCTAGCTCTAATTAAGCGGGGATGAGACAGTTTCTAAACATAAGAGACTTTGAGAGTAGCCCTATTAGAACATAAGTTACCCTGATATATGTTTAGAATAAGGTCATATACGATATGACCGACATGGACATATCCACATCCATGTTGCCTGTAAATAAGCAGATTTGAGATCTCAGATATCACCTGCATTTAGTGATATTGTCTTTAGAAAACTCTCTTGGAGATCTTGGGTAAAGTTTTATATGTAAACTGAGTCTCATACTTATATAATATGAGAGAAATCTGACATATGTACTTTTTAGATATGAGTGAATAATACTGTGATACGTGTTTCATACCATGTGTGATAAATAGACCATGGGATAGTAGGAGCTATTATTTGAGACAATGATGTGATTTTGATCCTTGAACCCATCGTGTGAGACCCGAGATCAATAAGGTGGAATCTCTTGTACACTATTACTTACGGCTGTTTCTAAAAGTTTTGGTTCAGTGATTACTATTTTAATATGTTTACCTATAGTTTGGAAGATAATGAGGTCTAAGGGGCAGATTTAGGAAAGCAACTGAATTGAAAACGATAGATTTGAGTTTGAAAAAATAAAGTTCAATCGATATTACATTATTGTGTTGTATTTACCGGTCGACCTGTTATGCTAATCCATGTTGGGATTCAAAACATAATAGTAAATATACAGTCAAGCAATGATTGGGGATCACTTTCGATAAAAAAAGTGGCTCGATAGATGTAATACATTGTGTTTGGAGTACTGCAGGTTCTTTTTTATACTGACAATGGCTTTTTGATCATCCTAACAAGTGAATCGAGAAATCTTTGTTTGCAGGTATACTCGTTAGTCGCACAACGTCTAATCTTATATAAAAGTCCAACAGAGTGATGTGATAGATCGCATGAGTTGTAATTTTGTGACAGACGTAAAATGTCCTTTTATGTAAGTAAAAAATGTTAGTAAATATGCCAACATAATGCATTTTACCACGAAGTAAAAAATTTTAAATTTGGGATAATAGGATAACTCCCATCATCCCACTACCCAACTATTGTCTTCCCTTGGTCTCCTTGTCAATTTTTTTGGATTTTTTAGAGTTTTTGAGAGGTAGTGTAATTCTTGGCACATGGTTGAGAGAGAAAGGTTGAGAGAAATATATAATTTGTCTAAAGTGACAAAATATGGAGGAATTGAGACATTTTCAAGTAGAAAATTTTCTCTTATCACTTGGATCACCAGATTTTGGGTTGAGGTATTGTAGCATTGTGGTGGTGGTTTGATTTTGTAATCACCATCTTGATCGAGTGATCCATAAAAGAGAGTTTGCAGTTCACTGATTTTGAAAACATACACATTAAGATACGACCCGAGAAATTTCAACTATTTAATTTCCATGTTTCTGCATGCATGTAGAATAAATCTAACATACGATCACTAGGATTTTTAAATTTTATAGGGATGGTGATAAACACAGAGGCACAAAAGATGATTTTGGGTTAATTGTTTCCTTTTGATCATCGAATTAAGATTTTAAAGGATCTAAAGTGTTATAGAAAAAGAAAGAAAAGTGTTTAAAGGTTCAATTTTGTATTAGTCATCAGATTTTACTCATCCCACAACGATGGTGATAAAAATGGAGAGATGTAATTTTTATTAAATTGAGTGTAAAATTTCATTATAGAGCTTCAAACGCATGTAAACAAAAGAGTTCATGATACTAAAATGGAAACTCAGAAATGGATGGAAATAAAAGTTGATGAAGTTTTTTTGAAGGTTATCAATAACACCAAACTCTGAAATTGATGATAGGTTGATGAAATTCATAATTTCTTTCTGATAAAGGCTCAATGATGATCAAAATAGGGTTTTTCGGTCGAAATAGGGATTTGATGAGATTTAGAATTCATAATTTTGATAAAACTTAAAATTAGGTTTTCTCTATATGTACTCTCTCTTTGAAACATACTTAATCACTCTCTTCAAACATACTCTCTCTCTCTCTCTCTCTCAAACTCTGTCACTCTCTCTCATTCACTCTCTCCCCTTTAAACACAGAGGAGGAGTTACAGATGCCATCAAGAGGAAGAAGAAGTCGGTGGTAGTGCTGGTTGCATGGATTTTACACATGTGAGAGGAAGTGTGTGTATTTGCTTTTAGCGACATTCACACAAAGACTCAAAAATAGAGGGTGAGATTCTTTGCTAAAGTGGAAATTAGAGAGAGTGACAGAGAAGGTGGAAATTAGAAACAAAATTTGTCAAAGGCAAATTTTAAGTCTTCAAGTATGCACAGAGAGATAAGAGTGAATTTGAACTTAGAAAAAAAAAATGAAGGCCAATGATCCTTTTGTTGTCAATATACAAACCTAAAGGGTATTCTTCACAAACCCTAAAGAGTCTTCTTCACAAAAAGTAAATCTGCCTCTGCTCTTTATTTCTCAATTTCATTCTTGCGTTGCAAAAGGGTCTCTCAAAATTTTATTTCCTTTGCTGTTGAATCTCTCTCTCTCTCTCAATTCAATAATTTCTTTTTACTATTCAATTGATATCCTTTTTTCTATTGTAATTATCTCTTAATTTGTTTTTGCAGGATCTAGGGTTTTCTTTTGCTTTTACCCTTTGTTTTGTTTTGCAAAGACTCTCTCACAAACCATGGATGCCAAGAACAGAACCTGAACAAGATATGCAATGAGAGATCAATACCTTCAGATAAAGAGTTCTAAAGAAAATGCATGCCCTTTTCTTTTTTCAATTTTACGTCCTTCTTCTTCTTCTTGGTTTGTTTTATAATTCTTTGATTGTGGACATTAAAGTTGTTACTTGCCCTAGTAATATTTAGGGTTTCTGATTTCTACATTTTTCGATTCTTCACATCTTGATACATAAAGGGGGCTTTCTTATGTCCAATTTTAATTATGACATTTAGAAATTAGGTTTTGTATTGTTTTAGGGTTTTGTTTCATAGCAGTTTGCCTGGATAGGGTGTACCAGTGTACATAAGAAAATATGGTTTTGACAATTTTCATTTGAATAATTGACATGGGGAATTAGGGTAATGTGCTGTTCTTAGATTTTGATTTTCGAAACTTAAAAGATTGCTTCAGAACTTCTCATGAATTGGATTTTCTTCCTTTCTTGTAAAAAATACTAATATTGATTTTGATTTTGAAAACCCTAGTATGTTTAGTTGATAACTATTGATATTGTGGAATTATAATGAATAATAATGTTTGACTTCTTCTTAATGAGTGCAGTTGGATAGATTTATAACTAACCGATCAACAATGGATTTGACTATCCTCACCACATGATAACCAGAGGAAAATGTGAGGAGAACCCAATGCCCACTTCTCCAGCAAAGAGCAATACAGGGAGCTATTGGCTAAGACACTTGACATGAACAGAACAAGGATTCTTGCTTTTAAGAACAAGCCTGCTACCCCTGCAAAGGCATTTCTCAAAGAGATGTCATGTTCTCCTATTAAATCTAAACATTTGAGGCCTCATAGACACATTCCTCAGGTTTGTACTTCCAAATCTTTTTGTGATTTGAAATTTGGACTGAATATGTTGCTTTGTCTTAAATCGGTAATGAGTTTGGATGGGACAAGTTTGATTGGTAAAGCTGACTAATGTAAAGTAATTATGGTTAATCTGATCTAAACTGCTTGCTTGAATTTATGTAAACTTTTGAGAGGATACTAGATGCTCTTGATCTTATGGATGACCACTTCTTGAATCTACTTGACTGGGGTAACAACTACCTAAAATTCCCAAACGTCTCCAGTGACACTTTCAAGTGTAATTTTCACCTATGGGAATTTTAGATTCATGGGACATATACGATTTGACTGTAAAAGATTTGATTTAGTACACATAGTGAAACTTTATTCTCTTCTCCTGTGGATGTAGTCACTACTTGTGACCAACCATGCCATGTAAATGCTGCTTGTCACTTTTTGTTTCTCCCTTTTGGTTTCATATAATAACTAATGATGCTTTCTTTCCATCTCTCTCTTAATTGATTGTTCATACTTAAGTTTTCCTCTATGGACAGCTTCATTTTGAGGGGTGGTTTGGGGGGCATTTGAGTTTATACAGGATGATAAAATCTCGTTAAGAATTATTTGATATATGAGGGTTTTCAAGGATCAGTTGATACATGAGTTTCCCCCCCAATGGATACCTGATATTTGAGTTGTTAACATTAAATAGTGAAAATTTCAAATGATAGTTATGAATAAAGATATGATTTCTCGAATTGAGCGATTTTTTGTTGAAATTGAAAATTAAAAATAAAATACCAATATAAGTTCCTTTAAATTGGTCTAGTAAAAAGGTTTTTTTACAAAAATATTATTTTTTTAATTAAAATTATTTAACTATCACTATTTTTTTCTTTCCCAAAGTATTGATTTCGTACTTTCAGAGTACGAAATAAGATTTTTTATTATTTATCTTTTTGTAATGCGTTAATATTTTTTATAAAAAAATTATTTGTTTCACACTCTATGAGTGCAAAACAAACATGCCACAGGCATAACTCGTGGCCTGTGGCCCCCCGTGGCTCTAGTTTGTGCGTCACCACTATTGACTCGTAACTTGTGGTTTATATGTTTCTTACTTGTTGTTCACTCTACTCCACATCAAAACACAACTAACAATTCACACCAACTTATAAAATAACAAAAAAACCACCAACTCTGCTCCACACTAAGTAACCATACTCCATGAACTTTACTCCATACCAAGTAACCATACTTTAAAATACCACCAAATAAGTATACTCTACACCACAAGATAATTTCATTCCAAAACAAATATGGTCAACTCAAACACTAACAACAAAAACACAATCAAACAAATTCAACCATGACTACCACCAAAGTTTAACCAAATAATTTCAACCAAACATTTATCTCCTCCAAAATCTCCAATATCAAAATAACATATACAAACAGTTAAAATATAATCAAATAAGTTAAATCATGGGCACTACTAAGTTTTAACCAAACAATTTTAACTAAACATATATCACCTCTAAAATCTTCACTATCAATACACAATACACCAATAATCAAAACTCAACCAAATATTTTTAACCATAACCACTATCAAATTTCAACCAAACATACAACACTTCCGAAACCTCCACTATCAAAATAATATAGACCAAACAATTTATTAAAGTTTAAGGAACATAAAGAAAAAAATTATAAAAAATTTTGTTAGCAAAAAATTATAGATAAAAATTCAAATCACTGATTATAAAGTTTAAATATAATACAAGTTAAATTTTATACCTACACCAAGTGCCGCAAGGAGGTCGTCTAGCATTGCATTGCGACTGACATCTGATGGGAAGACGGGCCGGCCTACCAAGCAAAAGTGGAGGTATATCATATAACTTTGTACTTTCATCATCCTTAGGAAATGCAACTGCAACCGTTATAACATCATCAAAATATTGACAACGACATTAATGTCACTGGTAAACATTAAGTCGTGGAGACTCAATCGGTATAGCATTGTCAATATCATTTGTAAATGCCGGAGTAAGAGCTAGAGATGAAGATGACACAAATATGTTCATCAACTCGTCATAAGCATCTACAGTACTAGAAGTGGAAGGTATCACCATCAGCTTAGTAGCTCTCTATGTGGATGTCGAAGAACAGTAATTCTCAAATGGCATATGCCCGACTAGCTAAAGTGCATGCCATAACATATCTCTGAGATGTCCAACTCTAGGACCCATTCATGACACTGTAAAAATGTCACATTCTACTAAGTGTATATTCTAGAACTCATAGCACTATAAAAGATAAAAAGAAAAAAATATAGATTATGTAAATAATAAAATAATATTAAATGATAAATTTATTTTGACTTACGAGATACTTCATTTGTATCGTTGTCGGGTAAAATCCCTAATGATAATGATATGTAGGGCGCCAATACGCAAGGCTGCTAATGTTTCGCACTTTGACTTAAGGTTTTAAACCCAATAATTTTACAATCTAAAAGTGCGAAACATTTAAAAAAAAAAATCATTACAAAAAAAATAAATAATAGAAAACCTGATTTTGCACTATAAGAGTGCGAAATCAATAGTTTGAGGAAAAAAAAGCAATAATTAAATAATTTTAATTAAAAAAAATATTATTGTAAAAAACCCCTAATAGAAAGGTGTTGCTTTTCCATATGGCTTTATTATATTATATTTTATTTTATTTTGATAAAAGTCATGCATCATTAATCAACTTTCGGACAGTTACACTGCAAATCCAATCTTTATTTTAGTTAATTTAAATTGACTAAGAACAATACAATACAAATAGAGGTGTAAGCAACCGATTTAGAGGTTAAAAATATTAAATTCCTTAATTAAGTTTTGGGAATGAAATTTGAAAGTGAAAAACAACTACATTAGAAGAGATCTCTTTTAAATTAGATTTGATAAAATTTGAATCATATTAATCAGAGTATGACTTCAAATACAGGTTGATATACATTAAAAAAAAAAGTGTATGCCCTGCTCAGGTCTTGTATGAAGTTGATCAACTGAGCCTATTAATGGCCTAACAGTCAGTGGATCAGGAAAGGAAACCAGGCTCAAGTGGGCCATCTATTCAACCCTTCAAATTTAAGCCCAGATGAGTTGTGTCCCTCTACCTCTCTGATGTTGTAAAGTAAAACTTCTAGGAAACTTCTTCAAGTCAAAGAAATGATTGCAGTACACTCCTTCACCCTAAAATAACTATTAGTTGAGCTTCTTGGAAATTTCTTCATAATAAAGATAACCAAAAAAATGTATGCGTGTGTGTGTGTGTGTTTTGTCAAGGTTACTATATTTGATACCAATTTTAACTATGTCGCTGCCAATTGCATACCATTTTTTGGAGCAATATTGTGCTAATATCACAACCACATGGAAGGATTCTATCATAAAAACTTGTTTCTTGGGTATTTATAACTGGTGAATTGCTAAAATTTTCTAATAAATGGAAACTCAAATATAAATTTTCCTAAATTATTGGAAAATATCTTAAGTTTAAAATTAGTGTTGTTTAGATGCAAACTATTAAAATTAATTAATAAAATTTGTAACATTTATTGTATTAATAAATTTTATTAGTTTTAATATTGATAGCGGAAGAACTTGCATTCAAAAGGTCATTCAGGTAAGATATAGAGACCATGTAGGAGCGCCACGGAGCCAGGCTTATTGACACGGGCGGGGGTTTCTGTAACAGTGTCAATGGGAGTTTGAATTTAATGGCTAGTCTTTGAAACTATCTATTAAATTCAAGTAACAGTTAGTTGGTTGAAGCAATTAGTTGAATCTGTAACAAGCAATTTGTTAGCTAGTTAGGGCAGTTGAATTAGTTTAGTTAGTTGCAAAGTCTGGGAACATGTAATGGTACAAAAAGGAAGGAAAGGAATGAGAAACTCCAAGATTTGGGTTTTGAATATTCTCTCTCTCTAGCTTTTCTCTCTTCCGTTTGTCTTTTCTCTCTCCCCTCTTCTTCTAAAATCTATCTCTTTCTTCCTCTTTCACATTTCTAACCATCTCTCTATCAATTTCCAACGTCAATATCATCGTCCACCCTTGTACTCAAAGCTCAACATGTCTTTGTTTTCCTTTCACCATACTTTGTTTTCGGTTTCCTTTAATTCTTTCAAATTCAACCTCTTTTAATACCCAAAAGACAGGTTGGGTTGTAACAAATTGGTATCAGAGTGGTTGATTTTTAGATTAGAGACTCAAATGGCAGGAGAAACTAGACAAGGGACCCAAGAAGATCAATACAAGAAATATGAAACCAGAATTGATGAGCTACGACAGCATGTTGATAAAAGGTTCAATGAACAGAATCTGAAATTAGACACTATCATAGCAAATATAGATGCCAAATTAAATGGTCTCCTGAAAATGGCACATAAAGAAAATAATGAGGAGGTTGGCATAGAAGGGATCTTGAATTCACCAGTATTGTCAACACTGGCTAAATCAAGACTTAAGACGAATGCTGAGCTCAACACAAACAAGGAGCAGTACTCGCAAGGACTGATTCCTAACCTACCAAGAATGGAGCTCCCTCTCTTCTCAAGTGAGAATCCATATGTGTGGTTAAGAAACTGTAACAAGTTCTTCAATGTATATCAAATACCTAATCACCAAAGGGTTGATACCGTGGATATGTACCTAAAAGACAAAGCTGAAATCTGGTATCAAGATCTCAAGAAAACAAAAGGAGAAGTAAGTTGGAAAGAATTTTCTCAAATGATATGCCAGAGGTTCGCAGCAAAGGGACAACAAGATGTGGTAGAGAATTTCAACATACTGGATCCCTAGTTGAATATCAAGAGCGATTTGAGGAGTTGTGGTCAGTAATGCTTTCCAAGAACCCACAACTCTCGAAGTCCTACTTCATTTCTAGTTTTATCAGCGGGCTAAAAGAAGACATTAAGCCTATGATAAGAATCATGAAACCTACCACTCTTTTGCAGGCTTTTGAGATTGCTTCACTACAAGAACAATTTTTGAAGTTTACAAGACAAGGAGAAGGGTAAGAGCTCTTAAAACACAAATTCAAAAAAAAAAAAAAAAAATCTGCATCTTCAACACCCTTCATCATCTGTCGACTTATTAAGGTCAATTTCCTGTTTTTCCATCCTTGAGGGCAAGGATGCTGTTAAAGGAGAGGGTATTGTAACAGTGTCAATAGGAGTTTGAATTTAACGGCTAGTCTTTGAAACTATCTGTTAAATTCAAGTAACAGTTAGTTGGTTGGAGCAATTAGTTGAATCTGTAACAAGCAATTTGTTAGCTAGTTAGGGCAGTTGAATTAGTTTTAGTTAGTTGCAGAGTCTGGGAACATGTAATGGTACAAAAAGGAAGGAAAGGAATGAGAAACTCCAAGATTTGGGTTTTACAATATTCTCTCTCTCTAGCTTCTCTCTCTTCCATCTATCTTTTCTCTCTCCCCTCTTCTTCTGAAATCTATCTCTTTCTTCCTCTTTCACATTTCTAACCATCTCTCTATCAATTTCCATCGTCAATATCATCATCCACCCTTGTACTCAAAGCTCAACATGTCTATGTTTTCCTTTCACCATACACTGTTTTCGGTTTCCTTTAATTCTTTCAAATTCAGCCTCTTCTAATACCCAAAAGACAGGTTGGGTTGTAATAGTTTCTTCCCTTTGCCCTCGAAACCCCATGCCTACCCCCTCCCCTAGGGCTCCCCCTCCAAAAGAAAGAAAGAAAATCATGCAATTGCCCTGTGAAGATTTCCTAATAGATGCCTTAGTTTTTGTACTAGAGTTTATTATGTATATTTGAAGAAAGACTTTCTATATTTTGTCATATATATATATATATATTATTGAGAATTGCTTTTTTATATATTCAATTTCTTTTAATTTATCTTTATCTTATATTATATTATTTTAATTTTATTTCAATTAAAATATAAAACTTTACAAATAAAACCAAATTTTCGTAAAAAATTAAAATTAACATTTCGAGTTTAAAACCTTTAGTGGTTTCAACCTTTTTAAACAATATTATTATTGTCAATTTTTAAATTTTAATTTATTTACTCTTAGTCATAAAATTGTATTAAATTTTTCAATCTAAGGAGAAAACTATCACTCTTCTGTATTTACTCTTCAAAACAAAGAGTCTCAAACCACAAAAACCCATGTTTTGTCTCATCAATTTAAATTTTTTTTTTTTTTTGGTGATTTTTTGCTTACTTCCGTTATCTCTTTATCTCTCTCTCTATATATATTATTATTATTTTTAATTTCTTTATAATACGTTCTAAAATGATTAATATTTAAAATTTTAAATCATTGCATGCTTATACCTTTTTTTGATAACTTGCATGCGTATACCTCACCACTGATATTGATAATTTATGTATTAAAGAAGTTTGTCTAATCCCCATTTTATTTAATTTCAAAATTTTAAAATCAAATACTATCTCTCATGTTTATATCTATAATTTATAGATTGTCTATAAAACATACACTTTTACACTTATTCGACTTTCGGTTAGTATTTTTAAGACAAAATATCTTCAAATATTAAATTCTTATTTTTTTAAGAAAAACATGAAAGAGTAAGATTGAATTAAAATTTTGAGTAAAATTCAAGTGCTTTTTTTTTTTTTTTAAAGAAAAACCACTCAATAACTTTTTCATAATTACTTAGACTTCTATATTCTATTTTTCTCAAAAATTTTCTTTTTTTCTTTAATAATTTTTACTAAATTAATGTTTGTATCAATATTATCAGAATCGTACCACACATTGACCCATGAAATTCAAAAATGTGGTTGAACCGATTGAGTCGTGGGTCAATATGGTTGAACCGTTGATTTTTTAATAATAATTAAAAATATATAAAAACTAATTATTTAGAATAAATACATATTATATTAATAATTTCATATTTTCATATAGAAATTTAAAGATAAAATTTTAATAAATATAAAATCAACATTTACTCTTAAATTTCATATTAACAAATTAGAATAAAATAACTAAATTATAAAGTCATACAAAATATAAATTAAAATCATAACATCCAAAATTTAATAACTTCATCATTTCATAAAAATTAAAAAAAAAAAAATTTGAAAGTCTGAATATTTTAAATCAACAAATTTCATATAATTTTGTAATAACCTACACATCCATTAATTCTAATGTGTTACATGAACATGAAGTTACTTTCATCTTGAGCAGCATCAACTCTTTGGGTAATATCAACTCCAGCATCATTTTCTTTATTTTCATATTTATCATCAAAATCCTCTAAGTTGATAATTTCATCTAGAAAATAAAATATAAAATGGACTATATAAATTTTATACAATAAAAATTTTAATCTGAAAATCGTACAATAATAAATTATTGTTAAATACATCTTGAATCGAACAAGTTGCCATTTGTTGTCTAAAAACTTCAATTTCTTTACATTCAAGGTTGAAGGTTCCTCTTCTAATACCCAAATCTAAGTAGATACATAATTTTCAAAATCAAAAGAATTATAATTATGAACCTTCCAATAATTCTAAGTTTAAAAAACAAAAAAATAAATAAATTTATTAAACTCAACTCATTCAACCATTCACATAATAAAATAACTCACAAAAAAATAGATAAAAGCTTCATAGTCCATACCTTTGTTGCAATCTTAGAATGTAATGCATATAAACTAAATTATTCAATATTTGATACTTCAATCTATTTCTTTTCTTGGAATGTATTTGTTCAAATACATTCCAATTTTTTTCACAACCAAAAGCATTGTAAGCTTGACTTAGTATCTAAATGGCTAGTTGTTAAAGGTTTGGTGCACTAATTCCAAAATAAGACCAACATTGATCTACAATCAAGTGAAAATGTAATTTTAACATTGCAAGATTAAAACAAAAAATAACAAAAAAATAACACTAATATAAGAAAGTAAGGTTGTAAGTTTTTGATTATTTGCTAACATTGCATCTCTATCTGTAATAGTAGACATTCGTCCAAAATCTTTGTCTACTTGATTGAATAAATTCATCTCTTGAGTAAGCTCGTTTCTTAGAACTGCATTTCCATGTGCAAACTTCTTAATTACATCTAATAGTCTTGATATTGTGTGATGGTGATCTGTCATGATATCGGAATTATATTGGAAGGTTGGATTAAACGAAAAACCAGCAACATGAAAACTTTTTTGAAGCTGATTATCCCAACGATTGTCAATCATTTTAAGATAAAGCTACACTTTTTTTTTCTCATTTGAAATTTTTTTTATGATTTCATCTTTGGCAACATAAACAGCATAATACAAATATCTCATAGTTGGCCTATCATTGCTATCTACCCATCGTAGCACACATGTAACACCGATTTTCGGTGGCTGTATATCATGTACCACTTCTCATGATTCTATATATATATAAGCATCATTTTGAGACAACTAAAATGAAAATTTATTTATCTATTTATTTATCTTGAACTTTCGCCTCGAAATCACTAAAACCAAAAATTTTATTAGTAAACAGAAAATTTTCTTGGCAAGCGCCGGCAAGGTCTAAGAAGTCCAAAATAACTAAGAGAAGACCGATATACTTAAATAAAGATATTTAAATAAAATTTCATATATTTAAGAAATTTCGAACAAATTTTATAGGGACAAAAAATGTAAATTTGTTAAAAATTAGAGGTCTAAATGTAATTAAGGAAAGTTAAGAGACTAAGTTGTAAACCACTCAAGAATGAACAATTGGATCCAAATGATTGGTCAAAAGGGTATCAAGGTTGGTTAGTAGTCACATAGGATTATTCCATATTCAATAAAGTTCATTGGATAAAAATTTATACATGGAAACTCATTAGATGAAAATTTATGCATGAAATCTAATTAGAATAGTTTGTTTTAACTTGTGACACTTCTCCCCTTGACATGGACGTCCAACAAGATACCTAATGGAGTGCAAGGAGGTTGCTTGAATTAACAATTGCATAGTTTAAGTGTTAGGACAAGTGGAAGGTTGAGATAATGCATGGAATGATCTAATGGTCAATGATATTTTACTAGATTTATAAAAGAACTTGTTTAGGAAAATAATTGACTCATTTTCTTCATTCAAACCCCCTTGCATGAAATTTTGTAAACTTCATATCCATTGAGTTCAACCATGAAGCCAAAGAGGTAATAATATTGTTAGAAATTTTTGAATTTCAAATTGGATATATAGAAGTGTTTTGTAGGTATTCATGTTTATTGTGTTCTAATTTTGTTAAGGTGATTAAAAAAATTCAAGGATTCAAAGGGAGTGCTGATATATATGGCTAGCAAAGGATCTTACAAAGGAGATAACATGTCTTAACTTATACTATGATTAAATTATTTGATGATTAGTTACATTAGTATCCATACTAGCATTTTAGATATAAATTTCTAGATTTAGTTTTGTATAGTATTCTTATGATATCTCATTCTGTAGAAATAAAAAATCTAAGAAATTTATTTCTCTATAAACTAGACTTCCTAAACTTTAAAATGGTATATCATGTGAAGCATTTCATGAAAGAATCAATTTTTGGTGATTTTTGGAAATTTAGCATATTCCACCAACTTTGCTTCATATTCTGAGTATGACTAGTAAATTGTGTGAATTTTTTAGGTATCTTATGTATAGAATTTGGAGAAACTTTAAACATGAAAGTTTTCGATCTCTGTCTTATCTTTAATTTGAAATAAAGATCACTTGAATCGGAGTTGTATGTAGAAAGTTATGATATTTTTACTAAAACTATGTAGAAGTAGTTCTAAAATTAAAATTGAGATGAAAATTGAATTTTATAAAATTACACATTTAAAATATAAGAATGGTATAAACAAGAAAATTTTAGATCTATGTCTTATCTTCAATTTAAGATAAGAATCACTTAAATTGGAGAAGTATACTAGTAGATATGAAAATTCTCCCAAAACTATACAGATTTGGTTTTAGGAACTTAGACCGAAAAAGTTATAAAATTTTCTAAGCATAAAAATTGGAGATATATGTTTTAACTTTTAGAGAAAATTTGAATCATTTGAATCCGATCAAGATTTTAGATGATATCCTGATTTTATTAAATCTGTGCGTGATAAGTTTTGTAGGAATTTTTGTCTAAGTATGGAATTTGAAATTTAACCTTATGAAAGAGAATATTTCTATATGTATCTTGTAATCCAACGATATAATATTGTCGAAATAATTGAATTGATGAATGATACATATTGTTTAACTTAGGTGTAGGGTTATATTTTTGTACAATGGGTGACTCGTTTGAGAAACGAGGATAGTTAGGGAGAGTGACATACCCTCCATAGTCGAAGTAAGTGGAACAACTATTTCTGATTTTGAATAAAAAATATATTTGATCATGATTTTTATAAATAAATTTTAAAATGTGATTTAGAAATGTTTTAGTGTTTGTGACATGTCTTGAAATGATGTTTCTGACAATTGCATCCTGATATTATGATGACCTGATAGTGTCATGTTTTACGAGTAAATATTTATAAATGATGATGTATGGCACATGTATATGATTATGGGATGGTGTATAGTGATTATAGTGCACTTCCTACCATGATATTGAGTGTTTACTCAACGAGGTGACGTGGTGGGGTAACACGGGAGTAGAAGTTTGAGTCCTCAGTCTTTGAACAACGGATCCAATAGACGAGCACCACATGAGGACCGTGTCAACACCAAAGGAATGGGGAAAAATACATGTGTTTCATTTTTATGATATTTTGGAGACCCCTTAGTGGACTTTATCCTAATTAGGCCAAACTATGGGTAGAATACGTTTTTGACACCTCATTATGCATGATTGAGGATAACAATGCATATTATTTTAAATTACACGATATGTTTACAAATGAATGAAATATAATTTGAAAATGATGTTTTGACTTGCCATTTTCACAAATTCATTTATTGTCATTATATAGTAAATGCACCTCACTCACTGAGTATGTGGATTATACCCACCCCTTATATTTACATTTTTCAGCTTATATTGTACTTAGTTTACCCTGAGGTATTGTTCCATGAGCCTTACCAAGAGATGCTACTGGGTATGTGATCATACACATCCTTGTTTATGATTGAATCATGCATATAAATGTTATATGTAAATTGGAGACAAATGTTTTAAAGAAAATTTTTATTGAAAACTATTTTCATTAAATCTTTCGCTATATGATTTTAACTTAATGATATCAAGTAGGGTCATAATATTGATCATAATATTAGCCTTGTGTTACCTCAATATGCGAGTGGGGCATACCCGTGTCTTGAGGAGTCACGGCAGTTTGTTCACGTGCTTGACCTGCGGGTCGGGACGTGACAGATTTTGGTGGTATCAGAGCCCTAGGTTTTATATTTACCCTATTTTGCTTCCAGTGATTATAAAATGTTTTCAAAAAGTTTATAATTTGCCTCCTATGGTCCTATAACATTAATCATTATTAAGGGGTTAGGTTGGCACCTAACCCCTTGCTTTCTCACTCTTAAGTACTAAGCGAAATCCTTTATGTAAAACTATGCGCCCCTGAGAGCAACCAAGGCATACCACTAAGGTCCCGCTCGAGGTCGCGTCATCATCTCAAGCACCTCAGGTCCCTCATGTTAGAGAATTACCCTCACTGCACTTCATACTCAGGGAGACGATGGGATGGTGGACGGCCCACCGAGACTAGATGAGAGCACCACCTGCACCAATGGTTGAGACTCCGCCTATACCCGCAACAGCACCAGCGCCCTCTCTTCGCTGATGACTACGTCGACTACTCGACAGATGACAGAGGTCTCCACCTTAGTAAGAGAGGCCAGGAGTCTAAGGTGTGAGTCCTTCTCTGGGACCCATGACCCCATTGTGGCTAGAAAGTGGCTCAAACGGATCAAAGAGGCTGTGGAGGACATGGGAGTTAAGGTCAAATTCAAGCTAGTGATAACAGTCAGACTGCTAGAGGATGACGCCCGTGACTAGTGGGACGGTGTCAAGGATAGAGCGGATGAGTCGCTGACTTGGGATGACTTTCGCAGGGAGTTTGATTCCCAATATTACACGATGTTCGACCACAACATGAAACGGCGAGAATTCTTGGAGTTAAAGCAAGGGCAGAAGTCTGTGTCTGAGTACGAGACTGAGTTCCACAGACTGATGACATTTTTTCCAGAGTTGGTGGCGACTGAGGAGACTAGGAGATTCAAGTTTGAATATGGACTAAATCTCGCCATCAGAGACCGAATGATAGTCTCTGAGGAGGATACATATGCTAGAGTTCTTTAATTGGCACTAAGAACAGAACAGAACATCAAAAAACGGAATAGACTCCGCGACCAACAAAACCAAAGGAAGAGGCCTGGATTTGGACAGGGACAAAGCTCCAAGAGGAGCAGAGGCCAAGATTTATATAGTGACGGCCCTAGACAGGGGCCCGGGACCACACCTCATAGGCAGTACAGGGAGTCATCAAGCCCAATGAGTACACCGGGAAGTAGCTTGGGCACTGTGCCATGGTTCGAAGGAGCGCAGAGAAGATCCTGTCTGATTTGTAAAAAGGCACATCCAGACCCATGCTGATTCTCTGGCAGATGTTATCAATATGTAAAGGAGGGACACTTCAAGGACCGTTGTCCTGATCTGCAAGTTGAGGGGTATAGTCATACCCCAGATCAGAGCTTTCCTTATGGCCCCAGGGGCAGCTCAGCACTTCTACGACACTTCCTCATAATACCGCAGGGAAGTCTTTCACTGGGAGTAACCTGCCTGCTCCACCTCTACGTCAACAGCCCAGGACGCAAGCTAGACTATATGCTATGACCGATGAGGAGGCACAGTCCAATCCAAACGTAGTAACAAGTGCTACCCCCACTCCTCATCCTGATGATGTACAAGAACTTTAAAATATGATATATTTTGGTAAACTTTAAAAGATGATATATATATATATATCTATTTTAAGGTTTTATCCTTAAGTAATTTTCAATTATTTCGATAATATTGGGCTAATGGATTTTATAAATTTGGGTGATATGAACTATGATTATCTTCGGAAGAAACGTCCGTGTGTTGGTTGACATGGGGTGAATAGTTCTTTTGTGAGCACGGATTTCACTCATTATACTAACATGGTTATAGTACCACTAGATAAAGCGTTGTTAGTCATCACTCCCTTAAGGGAGTAGATTGTCAGGAAAGAGGTGTACCGAGACTATGAAGTCGAGGTGGAGAGCACAGTGTTAAAAGCAGATCTGATTCCACTAGACATATGGGACTTTGACGCCATCCTGAGTATAGATTGGCTACACCGGTACAGAGATTCAGTGGACTATTTTGCTAACACAGTCGAATTTCGAAGACCAAGGTATCCAGTATTGGTTTTCCATGGAATTAGACGGGTTCTTCCGAATTGTGTGATATCAGCTTTGGAGGCACATAGATTGATAAGTAAAGGTTGTATAGCATATCTGGCGCATGTTATGGACACCACAGTGGAGGGACCAAGAATAAATGATGTCCCAGCAGTGCAAGAATTTCCAGATGTATTCCCTGAGGAGCTACCCAGATTACCTCTAGTCTGGGAGTTTGATTTCGCCATTGATTTGGCACCAGACACTGCGTCTATCTCCATTCCATCATACATGATGGCTCTGGTAGAGCTAAAAGAGCTAAAAGTTTATTTACAAGAATTATTGGATAAGGGTGCCCCAGTACTATTTGTCCGAAAGAATGATGGCACTCTCAGACTATGCATCGATTACCGATAGTTGAATCGGGTGACCATAAAAAATCAATACCCATTGTCTCGGATTGATGATTTGTTTAATCAATTGTAGGGAGCCCGGGTTTTCTCTAAGATCGACTTGAGATCTGGATATCACCAGCTACGAATCAGGGAAGGTGATGTTCCCAAGACAGCCTTCAGGACCCAATACGGTCACTTTGAGTTCTTGGTGATGCCGTTTGGGCTGACTAATGCCCCAATAGCTTTTATGGACTTGATAAATCGAGTATTCCACTCCTTTTTGGATAGATTTGTCATCGTCTTCATTGACGATATTCTTGTATATTCGAGGAGTGATGAGGAGCATTCCCAACACCTACGGGTTGTGCTGCAAACACTCTATGAGAACAAGTTATATGCCAAATACTCCAAGTACGAGTTTTGGTTGAGAGAGATTGACTTTCTGGGTCATGTGGTTTCTGCCGAAGGGATCTTTGTGAACCCAAAGAAAGTTGAGGCTATTCTGAAATGGGAACAACCACGGAGCATTACGAAGGTGCGGAGTTTCCTTAGATTGGCAGGATATTATCGGAGGTTTGTAGAGGGATTCTCCAAGATTATCGCTCCACTCTCCAACTCGATGCAAAACAAGTCAAATTTGTTTGGAATGACCGCTGTGAAGCGAGCTTTCAGGAGCTCAAATAGCGACTAATGTCAGCACATATCCTCGCTCTCCCTACTAGCTATTGTGACTACGAGGTATAGTACGATGCCAGTCGATAGAGATTAGGTTGTGTCTTGATGCAGAAGGTTCGGGTTATCGTTTATGCATCCCGATAGTTGAAGATGCATAAACTGAATTATCATACCCATGACTTAGAGCTTGCAGCTATTGTGTTCACTTTGAAGATTTGGCGACACTATCTATACGAGATTAATTGTTGGGTGTATACAGATCATAAAAGCTTAAAGTACCTACTCACTCAGAGGGAGCTTAATCTCAGGCAGAGGAGATGGTTAGAGCTTCTCAAAGACCATGATTTGATTATTGACTACCACCCGGGGAAAGTAAATGTCGTTGCGGATGCACTGAGCCGCAAGGTATCATCGTCAACACCCACTAAGAGTTCTTATCTCTAATGTCTTATCGGACTCTACCCACTAGGAGTCAGACTAACCACAGATGATTTTGGAGTACTTTTGGCTAGATTTGAGGTGAGACCGGCTCTACTTGATCATATTCAGAAATTTTGGTCTACTTGATCATATTGGATGAGACTCACTCTTCAGCCTATACTATGCATCCTGGTAGCACAAAGATGTACCGGACGATTCGAGAAAGTTACTGGTAGGCGGACATGAAGCGTGAGATAGCCAGTTTTGTTACTCAGTACTTGGTATGCTAGCAGGTGAAGGCTGAGTATCAGCGACCCGCCGGCACACTGCAGCCTCTTTCCATTCCTGAGTGGAAGTGGGAACATATCACCATGGATTTTGTAATGGGTCTTCCACGGATTTCGGCATGACATGATACTATCTGGGTGATCGTAAATAGACTCACCAAGTCCGCACATTTCATTCTCATTCGCAGTAGTTATCCACTAGAGGGTTTGACCCACCTGTACATCGATGAGATAGTTCGACTACATGGAGTTCCAGTGTCCATTGTATCGGACAGAGACCCACGTTTTACTTCCTAATTTTGGCTGAAGTTGCAAGAGGCCATGGATACCCCACTGAAATTCAGTATCGCATTTCACCCCAGACGGATAGTCAGTTTAAGAGGACCATTTAGACACTAGATAATATATTGAGATTCTTTGTCATGAACTTCAAGGGAAGTTAGGACCAGCACCTCCCGTTGATCGAGTTCGCATACAATAATAGCTATCAAGTTAGTATTGGGATGCCACCATATGAACTCTTGTATGGGAGAAAGTGTCAGACACCCTTGTGTTGGGACGAGGTCGGGAAGAGACAACTCAGTTGTATAGATTTTATTGAGGAGACTCTGGAGAAAGTAAAGGTCATTCGTGGTCGGATGAAAGCTGCCCTGTAACACCAATACTGTGATGTCTGTACTAGTGTACTCTTATTTTTTAAATATATATATAATATTCCTCAATTTATATATATATATAAAATATTTATATATGATTTTGACTTAGTGATATCAAGTAGAGTCATAATATTTGTCATAATATTAGCCTTGCGTCATCTCGATGTGCGAGTAGGGCATACCCGTGCCTTGAGGAGTCGCGGCGGTCTGTTTACATGCTCGACTTGTAGGTTGGGGTGTGGCAACACATATTAGAGACTCCATCAATTGAACAATTGTGACATATTCTTTACAAAAACTTGAATCTTATATTAGCTCAATAAATTTTTTTTTCTTTTACCATCCCTTCACTTTTGAGATAAAATGCTTTGTAAAGTAAAGAAATTTATAGCAAAACGTGTTGGAGCATGATGAAGAATCTCTCTTCCACGAGTATATTTTCTCATCAAATGCAAAATAAATGTGTGATTATAAATATATTTAGTTATCTAACAGCATGAGTAAAAATATCACAAACCTTATCCAATTTTTCAATATCATAAAACATTAAATTCAAGTAATGGATAGTCCAAGGAGACCAAAAAAGTCTATGAAATTCTTGTTCTAACAGCCTTCCGGTAGCAATATAATTTGTAACATTATCAGTTACCATATGCATAACATTTTCAGCACCAACAAATAATATTATCTCTCTACATAATTTATATAACAACTCAGTAGTTTTAAAAGCATTAATGATATCAACAGTTTTAGAAAGACCATACCTTGATGACAGTATACTAGGAAATTAATAAGTGTTCTCTTGATTTGATCGAACCATCCATCAGCAATAATTGTGCAACCAGTTTCTAACTCTTTTCTAATCTCTTCAACATTTTTTGACAAAAGATATCTACAAGCATCATGAAAATTAGGTGCTTTGTACCCTAAATCCATAATTTGTAATTGCAACATCTGTTTGTTAATAAAATTTAGAATTGACTGCATTAAAAGAAATAAAAGCATTAATCATCCACTTAGCCACTGCTAAATTAGCTTTTTCTTTAGTTTCTTTTGTTTGCATTGCACTCTTGATAATTGGTTGAGCACCTGGTGTAGTTCTTGGCATAAAGCAAGAATAAGAACTCAGACCAACTGATGGAGTTCTTGATTTAGATTTCTTTGGAATACTTTATCTCATCATTAGTAGCCTTTTTCTTTTGTCAATGTTTGGGGCGCAAAAGGATTTTGTTCTTCATACAATATCTGATATTTTCTCTTCTTTTCAGCAAAACCCTTAATATTTTGTTGCATTTGATACTGAATATCAAAAGGAATTTGTTTACATGACTCAACAACTCCTCTTTTAACTCCAGCTAAATAATATTTAAATTGAGAATTGTCTCCTCCTTTCAAAGCTTTTTTTGCAAAACATGCATATCAAAACACCTTCCTAATGACTTGTAACTAAAGAAACTTGTGGCATTGAGTGTGTTAAAAATAGGGATGTTATGACACTTGGGTAGTGTCACGGGTACCCGTGACACTACCCGATCAAAGCTCGAGCTCGAGTCGGGCTCAGGTATTCCGAGCTCGAGCTCGAGCTCGAGCCCAACTGGGTCGAGCTCGAAAGTTTGACGAATCCAATAATTATATTTTTAAAAATAATTTTTATTTTTAAAAATAATTTTTATTTTTAAAAATAATTTTTATTTTTAAAAACAAATTTTATTTATTAAAATAATTATATTTTTTAAAAATAATTTTTAAAATAAGTAATGATACTACCCGATGACATTTCGAGTTTGAGCTCGAGAAACGTAAGCTCGATGAGTTTGAGCCCGAACCCGAGCTCATCTAAACAAAATTCAAGTCGAGCTCGGGTATCGTGATACCCGAACTCGATCCGGGTGTCATAATACCCCTAGTTAAAAATACTTTCAATGTTGCTAAATAATCAATCAAAGCAATAAAAGTAATACTTAACAATCAAATAAAGCATCAAAGCAAAACCAAACAAATCTCTTATCCAAAAATAAGTAGCTAGTGACACGGGTTCTAATGCAATGCAGATGTAGGGGGAAAAAACACATGAAGGGGTTCTAATGCAAATATAATGCAATGCACCCATTACTAGCTACTGATAGGTGATTGTGTTTGTGTCCTTCTTCGTGGACCAACTCATTAGCACTCACCTCAATCATTGAAGCATCAAACAAAATATTATCAAAAGGGATGTGCCTCTCCTACTCCCTTGTTTAGCTTAGCTCTATTGGACAACTACACTAGAGCTATTGAGATTGCAACTTGGTTGGGAACGTGGCCATTAGAATAAAGTGCCACACTCATAGCTCACACCTTACATGCTTATGCTTGCGGGAGATCAGAACAGAGGTGATGCATGTGTTTGCATGTGTTATTGATAGTCAATGCCCTACATGTCTACAACTGTGTTATTGATATAAGGATTGCACATTGCAGGGAGAGAGAAGATTGCACATTGCAGAAAGCCAAACTAGGAGGATAGATTGTGATTGCAGAATCTAAGAGAGACACAGTTTATGACTCTAAAACAAAGAGAACGATAACTTGTGATTGCATAAATTGGAACTAATTAGACAAATTAGAAATTAAGAGGATCATACTAGAGAGAGACAAACAGATTTGAGATTGGTACTTCAAAACCCTAAAAAAAAAATCAAATTCTAAATATGTTGAACTTGAAGATTATTCTGGGAATCGCACTAGAGATGGAGAGTGATAGATAGAGAACGAGATAGACTTTACCTTAGGTTTGAAGTTTGAGATGATGAAGAAATGGAGAATCGACGAACATCAAGTGTGGACTGTCAATCAGAGATCAAACATTAGAATTTTCCTCAATTCGGCATCACTCAATCTCAAGCGAGAGAGAAAGCAAGAGTGAGAGCGATGAGAGTGAGAGTGAGATCGAAGAGATGAAGATGACGAAAAGTTGATTTGTGAAGCAAAACAATTTTTTTTTTTTTTTAACTTTAAACTACAATTTTATTTAAATCGCAATTCACACGATTTTTGATTCAACCGTCATTATCCTATGGATTTGGTTTGATTCAATATAAAAATGGTATTTTAATCTAATCGAAACATAAAATTCAGAGGGGTTAAACTAGTCGAATCCATAAATCGGTTTGGTTTTTATAACAGTGGTTTGTACGGTAAATTGTATTTTATAAGCAAATATTGGGAATAAATTTCAATAACTGGGAAGAGTTGATTTGTGAAGCAAAACAGAATATTTTTTTTTTTAACTTTAAACTATAGTTTTATTTAAATCGTAATTCATATGATTTTTGATTCAACCGTCATTAACCTATGGATTTGGTATGATTCAATATAAATATGGTATTTTAATCTAACCGAAACATAAAATTCAGAGGGGTTAAACTAGTCGAATCCATAATTCGGTTTGATTTTTAAAACAGTGGTCTGTACGGTAAATTGTATTTTATAAGCAAATATTTGGAATAAATTTCAATAACTGGATTAAAAACCTTAGCAGGTGACGCAACGCATGACGTATCACGTGATCACGTTATCGCTCTGGCCCAAAACGTGGAACGCGGAGAAACGCAAGGAAATCCGCACAGCAACCAAGAAATGAGGGTAAATTTGGGATTTCGTCCAAGAACCACTCCATAATGAGCTGTCAAAGTGTGATACTTGACACGTGTCGAGAGCCCCTCGTAAGTCGTGCGAATATCTATAAAAATAATAAGATACTAATATGAATATATTTATTAATAGTATTTATTTTCTATTGTATGGCTATTAAAATTTCCCCAAACAAGGTATACATTTTCTTAATAATGTATAAATATATATATCGGTAATATATATTTTTGCCGATTATAAAATGAAGTGGAGTAAGATTGTCTTCTTGGTCGTCATCATAAAAGTATTTACCAATTTTAAAATATTCGATTCAAGTTATAAATAATTTATTTTTGAGTAAACTTGTTATCACAAGGTTTCCAAAAAAAAATTATTAATAATTTTTTATTTAAATTTACCATCTTCAGATTATGATATATTTACTGCATTAATTTGAACAATCATCTCAATGCTAATTTACATGTATTTATAAGAAAAAAGAAGGATAAAATTTATATTCCCCAAGGGTTTGGTCCGAAAAATAATGAATTACGAAAATTTGTAAATTAATTTTTTTAAAAGAAAAATAATTTTTTAAAAATAACTTTCAGTCGGCCATATCTTTTTTTTTTATTTATTTCAATCTTTTTTAGGTGAAAAGACAGCGATTATTGGCTGGCTTAAGTGGACCAATACTGGAATCGGGTAAGGTAAGTAGGATTTTGACACTTCTGCAGAGAAAAAAATGCGGTATGGGTGTGGGTTTGAGTATGGGTATGAGGGCGCCTCTCCATTTCACTTGGCTTGGCTGGCTTCCAAGTTGTCCATTTTGATTCTCATAAGAATAAATTTTAATTGGAAAAAAAAAATTGGTATCCCTTTTATCAATTAAATTAAAAGATTGAGGCAAAATTTTAATAAAGCAATTTCTTAAAAAATTTTGTTAGAGTGCGAGCAACTAGCTAAGAACCAACTTGTTGGTTCAGAGCTCAAGACTCTGTGTCCTAATAAAATAGACAGTAGATAAGGTTTTTTCTTTTTAATAGTTAAATTTGAGTCGAAACAGATTTAGTCAGAATAAAATATAATTATTGAATATGAATAATTTATTAAAAAACAATTAGTTGGAGGAATAAAATGTTAAATTAATTAAAAATAAATTATTTTTAAAATTTTAAATTATATCTTAAGTAATAAAAAAGATATTAAACCTTAAAACACAAAGCTGAAAATTTTTTCAATAAACTTAGCCGGATGCCACCTTTGCATGGAAAGCCCGACGGTCCCTCCCACTGCATCACCCACGTCGTCTTCTTCTTCATGGTCCCACTACATCCCTATCGTATACCTGTACGAGATCCCCTTTCTCGCCTCCTTTATCTACCTCGGACCACTGTCTCCAACCAGGATTATAAGAGAAAAAATAATAATTTACTACGAAATTACAAGCCCATGAACAAACCAACAACAACCTACTTCTCTCTCCCAATCACCCCCTGGCATTTTTTGATTGCATAATGCTAAGTGAATAATCAATTCTCCACTATCATAGTGGGTTTCTCTTTCTCAAATTAATACGCCTGCTTGCCCCAATTAGAGAGAGAGAGAGAGAGAATGTTGAAGTGTTGTATTTTTGAAATCGAATCAATTTGATATAATAGAATGATCAATTAAATTTGCTATTTGTACTAGTCTAATTTCAGAAATGACGGGTTTTTTTTTCCTCCTTCTTCTTGAGCTTATTTGTTGGTTGAAGATTGCTAGTAAATTGTGTGGTAGTAGGTGAAGGAGGCACTGAAGCTGATGATGGCGGCCATTTAGGAGAAGGTTGGAGCTGCAGACGTCGGAGAAGAAGACAAGCGAGTCGGAACCATTCAAACTAATTTAGAGAAAAAAAAAAAAAAAGGCAAGCCGTTAATACTTAGTGGCGTGTAAATGCTACGTTGATGCATAAAGCTAATTTGGTTACCATACAACAATTTTGAACTTTAAATATATATATAAAACACATTGTTACCTATTAAATAAAATTTCAAATTCTAACCTTGGGGATAGGGATGGCAATTTTCAATCAACACTAAAAACCGATCCCGGGTCTTTTAAAAATCGGGTTCGGTCGTTAGCTGATATTAATATGAAAATTATCGGGTCGGTTCGGTTTCGGATCTAGGTTATTAATAATCCGACCCGATTATAATTTATAATAAAATAAAATAAAAATATATATTAATATTATATTATTAAATTAAAAAAAAAAAACAAAATGAATTTTAGGGTTAATATCTTCTTTCTCCCCCTTCCCTCCCTCCCCTCCTTCTCGCTTCCCGCACAACACTCATCATCTTCCCTTCATCCCGTGCGGTCGCCTTCATCAACTGCCGATCTTCATCGCGTTCATCAACGCGTGCTTGCCTCTACACGACAACGAAGGTAAGTAAAAATTAGATCTGGTTTTTTTTGTCCATATTTTCCTTTTTAGTCGAAAATTAGATCTAAAAATTTCAATTTATTTTGTCCAAATTGTTGTCATTTTTGTGTAAATTTTAGGATTTGCTTTTGTTGTCGGTTGGTTTTGTGGTATTGGATGTAAAACCCTATAATTTTTTTTTTGGGTGCTATTTAATGGGAAGAACTTTTGCCTTTCAAATAAGAGTGGCATTCCTTTTTCCTTGGTGCCATGTTCGTTCTAGCATGTAGTTTCGATTTTGTTTTGTGAGTTTGTGCAATGGCCCGGCTTTTTCATGTTTTATCATGGAAATTCGAGGAGGGGTTTGAAGTTTCGAGGTGAAAAATTTTGTCAGTGTTGAAATGGAATAAAGAAGGGGCTTTTTGTGTCTGCTCCCAAAATCCTTTTAGATATGTTAAAAATAGTTAAACCATTTTGATTATGATAAATGTCTATGCATGAAAACGGAAATGGAAAAATAAAAATGGATCGAAATGTCTATGCATATAAATACTTGGTGAGAAAGCTTTGTAGAAGATTTGGCGGTCATTTTGGTATTTTAGCATATGTAAATATGTGTTCTTAATAAGAGTTGGCAATTTGTCATCTTTTGTTTAGGAAAGTGTGTGCGTTTTTCTCCCTCGTATGGTCTTTTTTCCCCCTCAATGAAATTTCTTCCTCTGCAATATGTGTTCTATGCCCCCTTCATATTCTTTGGTTATAAATCTTGATCTATTTGATTTTTTGTTTTTATTAGTTAATGTACACGTGGGAGAATTTATATTAGTAAAAAATTTGATATTGTATTATAATTTTGATGAAGATTTATATCTATTTAATTTAATTTTATTTATTTTGTGGCAAATATATATCTATTTAGAATTTTATGGATTCAATTCCTTCATCTTCCCATGATTTAATAGCTTCAAATCCTAGCGATGATGCTCCATTTACAATCTCAACAACATTGATGGAGCAGTACTCCGAGACTTCAACTGAAATTTGTCTCTAATTATGAGGGCAAACGTAAAGTTCAGTTGTTTGGGATCATTTTTTAAGGGCATTAATGGAGAATGGAAGGCAACATGTAACTATTGTAGAGAAAATGGGAGCAAATTCAAAAAATGGGACAAGTCATTTAAAGGCACACTTAGAAAGATGTCCCAAAAGGCAAAACACGATATAAGACAAAAAATTTTGGTGATGAATAAAAAGGAAAATATTGGTGGTAATGCAAATTTAAGCAATTTGTTTTTGATGGAGCTTTGTCGAGAGAGAGCTTAAAATGATTGTGATACATGAGTATCCATTATCAATGGTTGATCACATATGGTTCAGAGTTTGTTAATAGTTTACAACCTATGTTTGTATTCCTACTGCAATACCATTAAAAAGATATTATGAATCTTTACAAGGAGGAAAAGGGAGGACAAAAAGAACTTTTCAAAATGATAGTAGGATTGCAATTACTCGATATGTGGAGAATATCAAAAGAGGATACATGGATGCACATTATATTGATCAATCATGGAATTTAAGCAAACTATTAAGGTATTGAGATCTGAATTTTTAAATATTTTTATATATAAATCTTATTTTATTTATTAACTTTCTTGTAAACTATTCTTGTATTGTTATGTTCCACATCCTCATGATGGAGATGTAATATGCCAACAATTGATGAAGAGGTGCACATTGATAGGAAGATATCAACGGTGACAATGGACAATTGCTCTTCCAATGATTCGCCATAGAGTTGTGTTCGAATGCGTAGTGGAACACTCATACTAAATGGTACATTTTTCATATGTGTTGTGCACATATATTGAATTTAATTGTGCAAGATGGATTGTCTATTATTGGTGATACAATTTCTAAAATTCGGGATAGTGTTCAAGTCGCAACACCGAAAAGATGGCAAAAGTTTGAAGAAATTGTTGTTTTTGAAAATGTGTCTATTACGAAAAAATAATGTCTTGATGTGAAAATACGTTGGAATTCAACATATTTGATGCTTGAGACTGCTTTGTCATATAAAGTTGTTTTTATGAGTTTGATGCAACGTGAACCAAGATATAAGTGTTTGCCAAGTGATGAAGAATGGGATATTGCTAGGGTGATTTGTGAGAAGTTAAAGAAATTTTATTTGAGATATTTTCGTTCTAGTTATGTATTGCAAATATTTGCTTCCCAAAAATTTGTGATATCAAGTTGTCATTGATGCAATTAGTGGGGTTGAGAATGAGATTATTATTAGAATGGCAAAGATCATGTTGCAAAAATTTGACAAATATTGGAGTAAAACTCATATTATTTTGTGGCTATTGTGTTGGTCCAAGGTACAAAACTTTGATGTTGAAGTACTATTTTCAAATTTTATGGGGATAAGGCAAATGAAGAGATTGAAAATATTTTATATGTTTGTCGTGAGTTGTTTGTTGAATATACAAGAAAATATATGGTGATGGTGAATCATGAATCTTATTCATCTAGTATTGCAAGTACATTAGTTTCAGATGAATTAGAAGATTTTGATGCATATCTGAAAAAGAAATGGAAATTGATTCAAAGACAAAGTCAAATCAATTGGTGATTTTTTGAAGCGAGTGATCCCAAGAAAACCGGATTTTGATATATTTGGTGGAAACAAAATGGTGGCAAGTATCCTATATTGCATAGAATGGCAAAAGATATTTATGCTATACCTATTACCACGTGCATTTAGTAATTGGTGGTGATTTCTCCTCATCGAAATAGACTTCACTACACAATGTGGAAGCTGCAATGTACTCAAAATTGGTTATGGACTCAATATCTAGGTATGTATCTAAACTAAGTCTTTAAATATTCTCTATTAATTAATATTTGATTTATTATATTTTGATATTTGTTTCATTTTTTTTTAGAAAATGAGTCAAAAGCTCAACTTGAGACTATGCAACCATTGTTATTATTGAATGAGGATCAAGAAGAGGATGGTGATGATGAATGGTGAAGAGTTTCCTATTGTTGATTTGGTCACTTAAAATTTGTAACATTGTTTTAGAAAAACTAATGTGTTTTATTTTTTGCAAGTATCAAAAACATGTAATTTATTTTTAGTTTTATTTTGTGTATTGTTTCTTACTTATCAACACATGAAACTTGTATGTTTTGATTAATATTTAGATAATTTATCCTTTTTTGTTCTTGTGCATATATTTTTTTTTTCTTGTGCATGATAAAATATTTCATATTATGGTTTTTTTCTTGTGCATGTTTTGTTTTGTTTTTTTAATATAATTTTATTTGTTATTATATTTTTTGGCTCGGTCGGGTCGGTCGGTTTTTAAAAGACATATAATATATCGGTCGTCGGTTTTTAAAAAATCCGTAGGGTCGGATATGGTTTTATCGATCGGATTAGAGTCGGATATGGATATTAAAATAAAATTTAGGATTGGATATGGTATTATTATGATCCGAACCATAACCGATCCATTGTCATCCCTACTTGGGGAGGCAATTAGGCTTTTAGAGTCAGGCTTTGCAGAACTCGAGTTTAATCCGATTAAATTTTGATGGGTTCAAGCCCGAGCCCAAGCCTAACTCGAGAAACCTTGAAAAATTGAGGCTCAAGCTTGGCCCGAAAAATTAGAAGGGCTCGGCATTTCGGGCCAGACTTGACCAGAAACATAATTTTTATTATTATTTTTTGGTTACATAATTTTATTTTTTATATTTTAACTCATTTTATAGTATAATAAATACAAAATAAAAATACATAAATCATCCAAAATAAAATACAAAATAAATACCACCATATCAAATTAAAAATTATACACAATTATGAAAATTAATAATATTATTATTATAAAAAAATTTAAAAATTGTATTAAGAGTAATAAATAAAATCATTAAAATCTCCATTTAGATACTATAATATTTGATTTTTAACTTTAAAAAAAATTTAAAAAAAATTGGCAAAACCTATAATGAGCCGAGCCTAATAGTGTCTAGATTCAACCTGTAATTAAAATGGGCCCGAGCTCAATCCAAGTCTGAAATGAGGCAAACTCAGCCCTTTAAAATGGGTAGAGCTTGGTTCAGCTCGGCTGAGTTGCCAATCCTACTTATATGATAAAAATATAAGTGTTGAAAAAATTTTATCTTTTAACAATCTAATCCAACTCAAATTGAATTTAATCAAAACTAAAATGATTGTCGGATATTAGTATTTTATAAAAAAAAATTAAGTATATATTTTTTTAATTCAAAATTTATTTATTATTTTGTGTATACAATTTAGGTCCTTCATAACTCATTTGCTCATCCGCTAATTACTGATATTAATCATTCCTTTTTAGGATTAAGTCTGAGATTTACGACAATCGAAGCTGTGGTTTTGGGCGCTAACGAGATATTTGAATTGTGCTTCTCAAAAGATATTGCCAACTTTTCACTATATTCATAATATAAAATTATATAAAAATTTTAAATTTTTGCTTGCAAAACAATTAACATACACTTTATTGAAAAGAAATCAAATAATTATCAAAATAAGTCCCATAATTTTTAGCTACCCACAATTTTTTTTTTTTTTTTATGGCCACTTCATGTGTGACATCCTCACCCCGTGGGAGAACTCAATAATCACAATGAATATCATATAAGAAAACTCAATATTATTATTATTGTTATTAACGTATTTATAGATTTTGATAATAAATAAAATATGATTAGAATGATTAAGAAAAGAATTTGGAAGGTAAGAAATAGTAGACTCAAAAGAAGAAAAAGAAAATGATACGTGTGGACAAAATATATAAACACTACTAGAAAACCCACTTTTCGCGATGAAAATTAACGACGGATTATTATCCGTCACTAATTAGCGACTGAATTTGGACGGATTAGCGACGGATAATTTAGCAATAAAATTAATGACGAAAAAATCCATCGAAAAAAAAAATCCGTCGCTAATTTTAGCTACGGAAATATTTTCGTCGATAATCCGTCACTAAAAATTAAAAAAAAAATTCAGAAAAATTAGCGACAAATTTGGTGACGAAAAAATCCATCGAAAATAATTCCGTCACTATTCCGTCACTGGGCTCTTATACCTTACATACGTAAAATATCATTTTATAATTTTTTTCATTTCTCTTTTGTTGCGTGAAAAAAAAAATTGTTATTATAAATTACAATAAATAAAAATGATAACTAAAAATATAAATTATGAGTTTAGGGTAATTAATGGTAGTAATAAAAATACAAAAAAAAGAATAAAATAACAAAATAAAATAACAAAATAATAAAAACACAAAATAATTAAAAATACAAAAAAACAAAAAACAAAAAAAATAAACATAGAGGGTGGTCCCACCACCCTCCTATTTTTTTTTTTAATTTTCTTTTTTAATTTTTTTAATTTTATTTTTTATTCATTTTATTGTATTTTTTTTATTCTTTTATCATTTTTATTCTTTTAATCCTTTTATTATTAGTTTAAAATAATTAAAAAACTAAAAAACAAAAAAACAAAAAAAATAAGCATGGAGAGCGGTTCCACCGCCCTCCTATTTTTGAATTTTTTTATTTTTTTTATTTTTTTTATTTTTTTATTTTTTATTCACTTTATTGTATTTTATTTTTTTTGTTTTTTTATCATTTTTATTCTTTTAACCCTTTTTTTATTAGTTTAAAATAATTAAAAAAATAAAACAAAAAAAAAAGCATGGAGGGCTGCTCCACCACCCTCCTATTTTTTAATTTTTTAATTTTGTTTTTTATTCATTTTATTGTATTTTATTTATTTATTATTCTTTTATCATTTTTTAACCCTTTTTTTTATTAATTTAAAATAATTAAAAATTAAAAAACAAAAAAAAAGCATGGAGGGCGGTTCCACAGCCCTCCTATTTTTAAATTTTTTTTTTCTTTTTTTTTTCTTTTTTATTCATTTTATTATATTTTATTTATTTTTTATTCTTTTATCATTTTTATTCTTTTAACCCATTTTTTATTAGTTTAAAATAATTAAAAAAAAAATAAGCATGGAGGGTGGTTCCACCGCCCTCCTATTTTTTATTTTTTTATTTTTTTTTATTCATTTTATTGTATTTTATTTATTTTTTATTCTTTTATCATTTTTATTATTTTAACCATTTTTTATTAATTTAAAATAATTAAAAAAAACAAAAAAAGCATGGTGGGATTTCTACCGCCCTCCCATTTTTGAATTTTTTTATTTTTTTTATTTTAATTTTTATTCATTTTATTGTATTTTATTATATTTTTTTTTCTTTTATCATTTTTATTCTTTTAACCTTTTTTTTATTAGTTTAAAATAATTAAAAAAATAAAACAAGAAAAAGGCATGGAGGGCGGTTCCACCAACCTCCTATTTTTAATTTTTTTATTTTGTTTTTTTATTTTTATTTTTTATCTATTTATTTTTATTTATTTTATTATGTTTTATTTGTTTTTTATTCTTTTATTCTTTTCTATTAGTTTAAAATAATTAAAAAAATAAACAAATAAACAAAAAAAATTAAACATAGAGGTGGTTCCACAGCGCATGTACGAGGTGGAACCGCCCTTTTTTATTTTTTTTGCTTTTAATTATTTTGTATTTTGTATTTTTTTAATTTTTGTGATTTTATCACTACCATTATATTACTATTAATTACCCTAAACCAAACTTACCATTATCATAAAAAAATATAAAAATATAAAAGTAAAAAAAATACAAAAATACAAAATACAAAATAAAAAAAAATTAAAAATAGGAGGGTGGTTCGACCATGCATGTGTCGCGGTGGAACCGTCCTTATTCTTTTTTCTGGTTTTTTTTTCTTTTGTTTTTCAATTATTTTATGTTTTTATTAAACATAATTTTATGTTTTTATTAAATTTAATTTTATATTTTTATTAAATTTAATTTTATATTTTTGTTAAATATAATTTTATATTTTTATTAAATATAATTTTGTATTTTTATTAAATATAATTTGTACTTTTATTAAATATTATTTTATGTTTTTATTAAATATAATTTTGTATTTTTATTAAATATAATTTTTTGTTTTTATTAAATATTCTTTTGTGTTTCTTTTAAATATAATTTTTTGTTTTTATTAAATATTCTTTTGTGTTTCTTTTAAATATAATTTTTTGTTTTTATTAAATATAATTTTGTATTTTTATTAAATATAATTTTATGTTTTTATTAAATATAATTTTATGTTTTTATTAAATAAAATTTTATATTTTTTTAAATTATGGTATTGTATTTTTAATATTGAGAGTTAAAAATAAAATATAAAAATAGAAAAAAATAAACTAATAACACAAAGTGATGGTGGTATTGTGGTTAAGGTTCTCGATATCTCTTTCTCACACCCAGATTCGAATCTGGGTGTGAGCATGTTTTACAACAAATTAAAAGCAGGCGGGTGGGTCGGGCTCGGGACAGTGGCCGGGCGGGCCGGGCCTAGGACAGGTGCTTGTGTGGGAGGCGGGTCGGGCACCGGGTCGGTCTCTCGGCACGTACACTTGGTTCTTTCTTAGTTTTCAGTTCAACGATAGAAATATTTCGTCCGTAAATTAGGAATAATTAAAAAAATAAAAAATTAAATTAGCGACGGAGATTATTATTTCCATCGCTAATAATTTAAGAATAATTAAAAAAAATAAAAAATTATCTGACGATTATTAACGACGAAAATATTTCCATCGCTAATCTGTCACTAATTAACGACGGATTTTCTTAACGATAGAAAATTTCCATCATTAAATTAGCGAGATGACTTTCAGCAACGAAAAATTCCGTCGCTACTTTTCCGTCACTAATACTTTTATCAACGGAAATTTGAATATCAGCGACGGATATTTCCGTCGCTGATACTCATGTTTCTTATAGTGAAAGTTAGTACACACAAAATTTAATAGTTTATATTATTGAAAAACAAGTCCACAACAAAGAGAAATAATCCATTACTAATAGTGGATAATAGTGTTACTCAAATAAGAAAGTTGGATAGAATATAAGGTAATTTAGAATATTAAAAAATCATGTTTAACTAACCCGCCAGAGACTAAGTACTTGAAAATATGTGTATTTAAAATATTAAGAAAATTAGAATAAAAAATAACGGTATTTGTTCCCCATGTATCAATTTCTAAATAATTAATCATTCGAATAAAACTCATCCAAAAATCAAAACTAGAATTTTATTTTATGAAAGAAAAGTTGATTTTTTATCCTTAAAAAATTAGATTTTGAAACTATTTTTATTGAATCTAAATGATAGATATTTTCTTATTTACACATAAAATCTTAAATAAATGAAAATATAAAAACTCAAATATAAAAACTTCACATTTACTTAAATGGTATTTACTAAAGAAATAAAAACCTCATACAATGCTTCAAACGACCATCACACATACTTAGTCGACTATTGCATACCTCTTTGCATATACATTGCACAACAATCGACTATTGCTCTCACATAGTTAACTATTACATTAGTTTCAGTCGACCACATGTCAAATTGACACATTCAATCGACTAACAAAGTACTTCAGTCGACAAAACTCCCACATTAGTCAACTATTACATTAAATAGTTACATTAGTTAACTAAATGAGTGACTATGTTGACTCTTTACTCACTCAATCTATACATAGTTTAGGATAGTTGACTAAACTATCATGTTAGCCAACAAAGTCTAAGCATGTATTAGTACAGATATTGACATAGTCGACTAATATTCAAATCTGATCAATTAAGAACCTCTGTATAAGCATAAATTATCGACAGATCCTTAAACTTAGTCGACAAAGTTCTGTAATACACCATAAAACAGTCGACTAACATTCTAGGCCTGTCGACTAAGAGTCCTCAGATTTAGAAAATTTTCTAGTTTCTGACAAAACTATCGACTAGCACATATACCATGTAAACTAATACTCTATGAACCACAGCAACCTAATCGACCAACGAAACTGTCGATTAACACCTAGGAGATGTCGACTGAAGAGTTAAGAGTCAAAGAGACAATTTTAGTTGACTATGTAAAGAAGAATGTTGACTAAAATATATCAGTCGACACACACTAAGATCTAGTTTGCACTTGAATGCCTAAAACACATTGTAGCCAATTACTATTTTAGTACTTTTGATTAAGCAAGAAAAGTTAGTCAACACAAGATTAATGTTAAGCATAAGTCAGTCGACTAAGAAACTAAGGCTTTTGACTAAAGCAAAAGAAT
The DNA here is from genome assembly GCA_037126225.1 of Dillenia turbinata. Taxonomy (NCBI): domain Eukaryota; kingdom Viridiplantae; phylum Streptophyta; class Magnoliopsida; order Dilleniales; family Dilleniaceae; genus Dillenia; species Dillenia turbinata. The sequence continues at coordinate 22,110,922 of JBAMMX010000007.1, forward strand.
TAGTCAACACACTTTCAAGGTTAGTCAACATGCAGAAACTTAACACTCTTTATAGTCAACTATCGCATCAATCCTTTTGGTTAAGAAAATCAAGTTAGTCGGCACATGCTTGAAATCAGTTTGCACCCAAAAGTTTAGGGAACCCTATAACTGACTAATGGTTTGACACTGTCGACTAAACAAAAATGTTAGTCAACATATACTTAGAACTAGCCTGCATTTAATAAGAAATATAATACAGCAATTGACTGATACACAAACACTTTCAACTAAAGTAAAAGACAAAGTCGACAAATAGCTAATCTTTGTCGATAGAAGCATGTAAAAATTTGAATATTAATCTACTAACTTGACACACTAGTCGACACAACCTGTGATTATTCAAATGATAGCCAACTAAGTTTATAAGACTGCAGACTAACAAGATGTATCAAATGAAACTCAACCAACTGAAAAAACGAGTTAGTCGACTAAGTAATTTCAGAACAAGAAAATCAGTCGACTAAGCAAATAAAGTTGTCGACAACAAAGGCACAAAATTTGAAATTCAAATTGAATATTGACAGAATACTCATTCTAGTTGACACATTGATTCTAACGTTCATTTCTACATAAAAGTAAACAGGTGATTGAGAACATTAAATAAATCTGTTTGAGCTAGTAATGAAGAACATTCAAAACTCACCAATTATAATGGCTCTCTGGATGAATGAACTAAATGAAGACATATAAAGCAACAGTCTTTCAAAAAGAAGAGAGAGAGAGAGAGAGCACTTTAATTACAATACTCTATTACTCTATCTTTGTAGTCTATCTTCTAATCTTAGTAATTGATATCTTTTGTTCTTCATTGTGTTATATCTAAACTTTGAGGTTCATTTTTTGTAACATATCAATATCTCTTGTACTTAAAGTTCAAAGACCGGAGTGAGTTTTCTGGGTTTGAGATTTAGAGAGAGAAACAACTTCTGAAAGGTTAGGTTGAGTAGTGTTTTGAGAAAAAAACACTATAAAGGTCTCACTTGCCCCTGGAAGCAAATTTGTTGTATTATTTGAATTGCAAATAGTGAAAATTCAGATAAAATCTAAAAGTGAACGTACCCACTATAAACACTGTGTAGTTTGTTTCAATTTTTATCTTCTTTTCATATTCTATTTTCTTTCTCTCATCAACTTTTTCATCCCACCTTCATTTTCTATAAACCGAAAAACCTTCAAATCATAAGAAAACTATCATACAACATATTCATCCCCAATCCCCTCTATATTGTATTTCAATTATTATAATTAATTTGGATTTGGCGAAGGACTCTATGAGATAAAAGTAAATTTTGACCAACCCTTACTTTGACCCACAAAAGCTTTTGGTTTAAAAAAAAAAATGCTAAGGGATAGAGTTATAACAAAGTGCCTCTCAAATTTCTCATATATTATATTCGACTTTGGCACATCAATACATCTGATCTCCTAAGAAGAAAGAAATGGGAAAAGAAATGAGTGAGTTATAAGAACTTGACAAATATTAAAAAACATAGAAATAAATAACGCGTGCTATCAAATAAAGCACAGATTAGTTTAATCGTTATATCAAATATCAAATTTGATCATTTCAAATACAAACAAGTAGACAATAAATGAGTTGGTCAGCAATCGGGTGGAATTGTCAAATTTACTTTATTTTCAGATTTTCAAAATGCCTTTCTTATCAAGGGGTCATGAATGCCTAAGCGACACTGAACAAAAGATTAGTCCGAGGACTAAATCGAATATCAAAGATCAATCCTAAAAGGGTCAAAATCAACAGTTGTCTGGAAAGTCAAATCAAATATTAAAAGTCAGCAATGAAACAAAAGTCATTCCATTAGTCAGATCAAATATCGAAATACGACCATATGCTTGGATGAAACTAAACTAAAGGTGATAAACAAGCATAGGATAGGATGTTTTTAAGGAGACGATTTAGTAATCATAATTTTTTTTCTTAATCTTTATTAAAAAAAGAAAACATTCTTTCTTAATTTTGTAATCCCAACTTCAAATCGTTACGTAATTCAAAAAAAAAGCATTAGATGAATAAGCTATATGAAAAATCAAATTTTCAAATGTTTACTTTTCTAATTGATAAATTCTCACATAGTGCCGCTATTTCAAACATCATATCAAAAACATTAAAAAAAATATTGATAAATAAATATACTATAGTGTATTTGCAAATAAAAAAAATGGCAATTTACTAATTTCAAACATCAGAAAAGAATGTAAAATGGTATTAATTAATAGTTGTGAATATAGACAAAGACAAAAAAGAGGTGTTGCTTAACACTTTTAGACATTTTTTTCCCCAAAATCTCTCATTCGAGAGCCAATTCATATCTTTGATTAGGATTGGCAATTGGGTCAGGGCAGCTCGAGCTCAGTCCATTTTAAAGAGCCGAGCTCTGCTCATTTCGAGCTCGGACCCATTTTCTAGGTTCGTTTTAATTATGGGTCAAGCCTGAACACTAGTAGGCTCAACTCGTTATAAACTCAGCCCGTTAAAATTAAATATTTGATTTTTTTTATTTTTTATTTTTGGATTTAGCATTCAATCTTTTTCTTTCTCACTCTCTCCCCTCTCTCTCTCTCTCTCTCGCACACGCACCCCTCAATCCCTCATGTCCGAAGCAAGCCCTCATAACTCTCTCTCACTCACTCATCTCTCTCGCTCTCTCGGTCTCATGTTCGAAACCTTTTTCCCGTCCCTCACTCCTCTCTAACCCCTCACATTCGAAGCACCATTTCCCTCTCTCACTTTCTCTCTCCTCTCTCTCTCTCTCTCTCTCACACACACATCAAACAATCATTGATTCAAAGAGGGGTTAGGGTTCGAACATGAGACAGAGTAGAAGAAATTGGCTATGGCAGAAAGAAATAGGCTGGGAGACAAACGGATATCGGAAACGACGAGGAAGAAATTGGTGGCCGTGAGGAGTAATCGGAATGATCGGACACTGGATCCGGCTTCGGTAGCACGTAAGAATCCTTCTCTGGCTCTTTTTCTTCCTGTCCGGCAGCATCATCAATAGATCTCACAACGATTAGGGTTCTGTGACTCTTTTTCTCCTTTCTCACAGCGGTCGGCATCGAACTTCATTCAAAACTCTCCTCTCTTGACCAATCAAAAGGTAAACTATAAAACACACACACACACTCTCTCTCTCTCTCTACCCCAAAAATTAAATTAGGGTTTCAAACGGGCGAAGAATTGGGGTTTTATCAGGGCTGTATTGATTTGTGGAATTCCGTGATTAGTATTAGTCCCAAATACTATTTGGCAAGGGTTCTCAAGATAATCAAACAGATGGCTGAGTTGTTGGACAAGTAATCGATTTTGGATTCTAAGAATGAGTCTGTGCAGGATTTAATGGACAATTTGCAGTTGAAATTTAGGACTGTTTGTGCTTCCATGTCTGTTAAATTGGAGTATGATGGGTATCCTAAGTCTTCTGAGCAAATTGAGTTTGAGAGAGAGAGAGAGGGGTTTTTGTTGTACTTTTAGATTTGATTTTCTATTAGTTGGTATGATTGGATGTTATTTTTAAATTGATAATAGATTTGATGGGGTTTATTATGAATTGCTTTTGAGTTTTCATTATTTTTGCCGGTGCTTACCTATTTATTTCTTAAAATATTCATCCGGCCTGGCTGTTTTTTTCTTATCGGCAGATCTCACAGTGGTTAGGATCAATGGCCCCTCTCTCTCATTTTATTTTTTTTATATAATTCGAGCTCGGACCCGGCTCGAATCAGGCCTGAGGCCCTTTTAATTTTTTGGGCCGAGCTCGAGCCTCAATTCTCCGGTCTTTCTCCGGCTGAGCTAGAGCTCGAGCCCAAAAAAATTTGATCGGGCAGAGCTCGGGCTTTGCAAAGCCCGACTCAAAAGGCTCGATTGCCAGACCTATCTTTGACCTCGAAGAGAACTTGAATTTTTTTTTTTTTTTTTTTTTTTTTGTGCTCTTGCATAACCTTCCCCTCTCTCTTTTTTCTCTTTATTTTTTCTATACAATCTCTTTATTTTTTCTTCCTCCCTTTTCTCTTCCTCACTTTACTCTAGTCCCTTGCTCTCTTTCTTCTCAAGGATGGCGTGAGTTGGTCCCTCAGAATAGCTCAAGCAGTAAAATCCTTCTACTTTTATTCTCCATTCTCTGGTTCGATCCAGTTTAATTATATTTTTTTATTAAAAAAAAGATGGTATAAGTTTAGAGTTAGGAATATTTATCGGTGAGATCTAGCATGGATCAGATAATTCAATGGTAGAAAATGGAACCATGTGTTGTTTGAAGGCATGAAAAATGGGTTAGGTTTAAGTTTAAAACAAGTGTGAGCTTGGAGTAAAGACAATTTTATCGTTGAAATTGAAACACTTATAATGTTAGGATCAAGATATATTCGAGTTAAAAAATTGAAAGGTCAAATAAACAATCAAAGTACGAATTTCTATATCAAATCGATGATCATGATCGTTTTGAAAAACTAATGAGTACAATATTTTTTATTTGAAAATATATAGTCCAAATTAAACTTCTAGGTTTCATTTCGCAAAATTCCAGCCAAGGTTTTCCTATTTTATTGAAAAAAAATATATATATTTATTATATATGTCTTTTCAAAAACGTAGGGTTGTAATATCATGATTGTCTATCGATTTTAATTCAAAATTGACAAAAACTTGGGAAGGAATTATCTTCTTTTTTGTTTAAATTTTGAAAAGCAAAAATTGTTTACTATAAGATATTTGTGTGAGAAAATGTATTATAATTCTTTGGCATTTTAATAAAACTATAGGAGTAGATTAACTTCGAAATAAATTAAATATTTTATGACAGATTTAAACCCTTTTCTTAATACCTATAGAGAATAACTCTAAAAACCTCTAAAACTAATTTAAGAAACTTTTAAAATCAAATTTGCGACAAAGGTAGAAGCTTATGCCAATAGAGAGAAGGCAACACTTGAAGAAGAATAAAAAAGGGAAAGAAGAGGGGACCTTTAGGTTTATAAAAAAATATATTATATTTAATTTTCAATATGAAAATAAAATAAAAAATTATTTATGTTTTGGTAAAAAAATAAGTTAAATTTTTATACTTTTTGAGAGGATATAGGGGATGAAAATAAAACAAAAATCATAATAAAAAAGATTTTTTTTTCTCAACTTTATTTAATACAATTTTAGATGTATTTCAAATCAAACATTCCTTTGTAGTGCGTGGACCCATCTCAACCGGGAAGGGAGAGCAAGTGAGGGGATGACAGCCACATTGAAAACGAAGACTCAGAAGATGAGTCAGCGCTGATGTTGTGAACTTGAAATCAGAACCTTGTCTGGTGCAAAAAAAGCAGCAGTCAACGTCAAGAATTCAAGTCACGGGGCTATTTATAGCCTGGGCTTGGGATGTGAGCACCACATTTGTACTCATCAAACTTGTTCTATTTAATTCTCCACCATTTTCTTTAGACCCCACTCTCCCCATTTCTCACCTCTTATGAAGGAGAAAGAGAAAATGGATCTATTTTTTATAAATATATTGGTATAATTAAATTTGATTTGAATTGAATTAAAATTTTAAAAAATAAATTTATTTTGATATTTATTTTTATTAAAATTTAAATTTAAAATTTTATTTAAAAATATAAATATTTAAATGAATAAGAGATCGATAGAATAACGGTGAGAGAGGGGCTCATGATGATGCCAACAACTGGAATTCGTATCACTGAGGCCTTCGGGTCATTGTTATTTTTTTTTAATATTATATTAATTGATATTTAAAATTATAAAATTATAATAATTTATTTAGAGAGTTATTTTTTTAATATAATTTATTTTATATCAAAATTACGAATTAAATTTATAATTTAAATTAAAAAGTTTAATATTATATTGACATTAATATCTAAAAAGATATCATTGTGTGTTAAATACATTTGCACTTTTTGGTCGGCAAACTTTTTCAATTGCGTGTATCATGTCACATCAACCTTTTTTTCTCGCCGTTCTTCTAGATCTTTAGAATTTGAGGGTGAGCAAGACTTTTCATTTTAACTAAGTCAACCAGTCCAGAATACAAAATATTAGGTTATATATTTTGTATTGTAAATTTTGTTTTATTTCTACCAAACCTATCCTTTGTTTTTGCGAAGGGGCTTAGTGTACTTTCAACAAAGGAAACAGAAAAGAAAAATATATTTCTAGTATTAACCCATAACACTAATTGTCGGATATATTTGTGTGTTTGATATTATCTTTTACGTAAATCATTACTTTTGTTGAAAATAAATTTAAAGAATAGTAACAAGCCAACTGGCCGGGAACATGATATTATCAAGTAAGAGTTAGGATATCATGGAGTCGTGCTAAATATAGTGTTTCCTACTTAATCTTGTTGAGGTTGAGTATATGGTTTTTAAAAGTGTGCACAAAAGGTAGGATTATTTTCATAAATATTGTAAAAAATGTAAAAAATCTAACAAATATGATTTTTTTTTCTTTCCAAACTATTAAAGTTGATGCTGTAAAAATCGATTTTAAAGTTAATATTTGCAAGATAACTTCATTTTTCTCTGTTTCCCTCTCTTCATTCACTTATTAAAAAAAAAAATGAAGTTGATATCTGTGAAATCCATTTTAAAATTGATTTCAACAATTAAAATTGATTTTAAAGATATCAATTTTAGAGATTCCTAACCAATCTTGAAGTAGATATTTTAAATATCAACTTTAAATTTGACAATACAGTTGTCAATTTCAAGGCTTTATAAACCCATCCTCTCCTTATTCATCTACACCCGGAAAACTTCTCCTCTCCTTATTTCTTCCTGTCGCCAAGATCCTCTCCCTTCTTTATTTGCTCCCAGCCGCCTAAACTCTCCACCATCTCTTATAAAATTCTGGCAAGGACATTCATTTGTTCCCGAGTTGAGCAGGTAATAGTACGTAATTTTTTTGTTATATTTATGTTATTTTTTTTTTTAAAAAAAAAAATCATATTGTTGGACCTTTTTTCCAACAAAATGTTTCTGGAATTTTTGTTCCGGCATCGATATCCCTTTTTCGGCATCGACTGTTCTTTTTTTTGTTTGAATTTTTTTTAAGGTTATGGGGTTTGAATATCAATTCTGAATTTTTTTTTTTTTCAACGAAACGAGACGCACCTTCTCCAAATATTACAGATCCTATTCCAGCATTGAGGAAGCAACAACAAGGCATGTTTACCTTTCACCATTCTTTTGTTTAGGCTCTTTGATTTTTGATGTATTCTTGTTGCTTTTTTTTTTTTTAATGTTGATTGTTTTGTGCACACACTAGAGGAATTAATGGTAATGAAAGAGAGATATTTTTGGTTGTCATGTTGGTTGGTGCATGGCTTAGACATGGAAAGATGGTGAGGAAAAAGAGTTGGGGGGGAGAGGGAGAGAGAGAGAGAGTAACAGAGAGAAGAGAGAGAGGAGAAAAAAAATTAATTTAAGATTTAATGTATTTTGTACACAATTAATGTAAAATAAATGCATTGTTTAAGAAAATATTCAGAAGTTTTTTTTTAAAAAAAATCCAAAAAATAATGATTTTTTAATATTTTAAAATTTAATGCATTTTGTAGACAATTAATGTAAAATAAATGCATTGTTTAAAAAAAATATTCAAAACTTTTTTTACAAACTTTCTGAAAAATGATGATTTTTTAATATTTTAAAATTTAATAGAAATTCCAATGGTTAATGGAAATTATACTTGAATTCAAGTGGAGCATGTGTTATGATAGTGGGTGATGATAGAATAACATGATGATAAATAGATCGGAAAGTTTTAATGGGGTGCTGAAAGGAGTTAGAAAGTAGTTGATCACTACATGTGTTCGTGCAGCATTTTATCGTATGACTGCATATTTTAATAAATATAGAAATGAAGCAGAAGAATATCTTAAAAATGAGAAGAGATGACCGACTGTTGTAATAGACAGAATACTTCGAAACGAGATGAAGTTCAAAGACCATTGTGTTATTGCTTTTGATAGGTTAGTTGGGGAATATAAGGTCATCACCAGAGTTCATGGGAATAGAGGTGGGAATAAACCTAAAGTCATTTTGGATGAATATTTCTGTACTTGTAGCAAATTTGAGATGTTTAAACTCCTTTACTCCATATATGGAAGGCTTGTGAAAGCATGAAACGTCAGGTTGTTAGACTTGTTGGCAATTTCCATAATTCACAACAGATGATTTCTATGTATGCCGGTTGATTTTATCTGTTGGGATACAAGGACTATTGGCTCCCAAGTCCATTTCAATTAGTGACAAATGTTTCACATCTAAACCATCAGTCTAGACGACCATAAGGGTGCTCTTTGGGGCGGATTAATGGTCTTTTGGGTTATTTGGTTTGGGTTATTCAGGTTTTGGGGAATGTTCAATCCAACCAAAAACCGACCTGAATAAAATGAAATTTGATCTAATTTACCCGAATTAAATTCGGGTTATTCGAGTTTCATTTACCTGAATAACCACATAATATAAAAAAAAAAAAAATTAATGATTTGGATTAAACGGTTTGGATTTTAATTGGATTGGACATAAAATGTTATGTGAAAATATGTTATTCGGGTTTCGGGCGGACCCCAAATAAAAATCTTCATTTTTATACCCGAACTATTCACCCGAATTTTTAATCGGCCGAAACTGTTCACCCGATCTGATTTTTATTTACTCGAATCGAATAACCTAAATTTAATTTGGATCGAGTGGGTGAATGAATTCACCCTAATAGTGAACATCCTAGACGACCATGAAGCACAAGGATTAGGAATGTGATGGACAGACGAAGGACTCAATGTTGCAAGGCCTATGATGAATAGGGTTATAATCGAAACAATTGTTTAAATATGAAATGGTTGAGATAGAGGTCCCACTTAAACCAATAGGCAGCCTCATTTCCATGTAACAAACCTGTATTCATATGTAATGAATGATGTAATCTTTGTATAACCATATTAATAACATCAGACAAAATCATACTCCTATTCTTTCAATCACAATGTGTTACTCTTTCAATATTTCTATCATTGTTTTTTGCTCTCACTCAAGTTTCGTTCACCTTGGGTGTTCTTCCTTTAAGATGCTCATCTAGTTCTACTAGGCTGAAGGAGGAAGGACTATGTGAGCATCTTAAAAGAAGAAGGCACAATGCGAAGAAAGTTGGATTGAGAGAGACTTTTGTCACTAGTGATCACTACCATCTTAATGACAAAGTAATAATTCATTTGATATTTTATGACTTCTGTCATTCTGTGAATGATAAATTGTTTTTTGCAATCTGTTGTATTATTTGGTAAACTTTAGTCGACTTATTATATTTTTATCCTTTGTTAAAACCATCATATGAATGATAGTATATATATATTTTTTACTATTATTATGCACTACACTTTGATAAGACTGAATGATTTTATTGATTTTGCAGATCTTGATGATGGCAGTAGCTCACGATATTGATGACTTACAGTTGGATCCACGGGATCCAAGCGTATTACACCTCCAGCCTATATATCACTCTTAGCGTATATGGCAAGATGGGATCGATCCATCGTTAGATATCCATTATGTTGATCACGATTTTTGGTCTGCATGCTCGTTGGACGTACATGTACAATACCTCTTGTTATGAGCTGGTTTCTATAGGAGACACATATATTTTATCTCCCTGTTGGTGAAACTATACTTACGTTACAGGACATCAAGGTCCTGTGAGGCTTATCGATTGATGAAGCCATTGTCACCGGTATCGATGTGTAGCATAGCCTTACTGATGGGCAAGAGTTTTACCTCACACTTATGGATTTCATCCCCGATCCCACCGACTTCATTGGCGATCAGCTTAAGGTGAAATCTATTACAATTGCTCTTGATTCACAAACTCTACACTCTGACTCCAAGTGGGCAGCGGTATTATTTCATGCGATAAGGCGTATCATGCAGTTGCTGGCCAACTTATTCGGAGACAAATTAGGGTCGAAAGTTAAACTCATGTATTTGGATTTGCTCCGAGATATAGACACTAATGGTCTCTTTAATTGAGGTACTGTAGTTTTGGCTGCACTATACAGCGTTTTGTGCAGGGGTGTGTCACTGTCAATGGAATTAGATCCATTACAAGACCGATGCTACTTTTACATATAACATATTTTTAGACAAATTTCTTTTCATGATCATATAAATTTTGACTCTAACTTTATTTTTCTCCTCTGTGATCAGTTTTGAACGTGGGAGAGGTTGCTCATGTTAAAACCGATCAAACGCTATATGGCTGATCCCACGCCCACTGCATTAGACTTGCTGAATGAATTACGAGGATCACTGTAAGTTATATTGAGATATAGTGACGTTTAGTTTTAATTATGACTTCTGCATATTTATTTTTGAATGTTTTGAAACAGATGGAATATTCAACATAGTTTTGTTGACGTCGATCATCATGTTCTTAGTAATTATTGAGATCAGATGCATCACATGACGGAGAATGGGGTAAATTAACTAATTTTGTATATCAAGATCATATTTCAATCGAATTTGCTCTTGTGTTTACTACTATATGTCTCATTTACTCTCTCATTTTTTTTTATTTTTAATTCATGTGGACGTCATCTTCGATTTCAATTTAGCGGTGTTACCGCCTTACTATCGCCAAGGTAGTGATATTTGACATTCATCTGTTTATTGATTTGTTTTGAGATTGTAGAGTTATATCTTCCAGGTAGCGTCTTGAGACAGTTTGGCATTTAGTAGGGTATGCCGGTCGATGCAAATACTAGATTGAATTTGCATCGCATCGATCAGCACGGAGAGTTGGTAGGGATTGGAAAAGGATCAATGTATCATACATAGAGAGATGGGAGACATGTGGGGATTATGTTGTCGATGGAGTATCCACCATTGACACCGTAGTCGATTGTATTAGACATTGGAGTCCTAACCAATTGTTCCCATCTTTGATGAGACTACAGAGTCATCTCATAGGCCTAATCCTACTCCCACCAGGCATCAAACCTTATAGAAATGTCGGCCGTCCTCTATATGGCATTTAAACTTATTCATACCAGTTATAAATCTATATTTATAAAACTTACCTTTACATATATTTATATATATTTATATTTTTCATCTGATTATCAAGTATATTTATATTTTTTTACCTTTATTTATATATTTTTCACTAATTCATCTTGTGACAATTAATTTATATATTTTACAATTCTTATAGGATGGTATTAATTTCAAGACAAACACTCCCAAATTATTTGAAAAATTATATTTACATTTAATTTATGATAATGTTATCAAATCATTTAATTTATAAAAATAAGGTGATTTGAAATTATTTAAATATAATAATTTATAAATTCATTTCAATTTATATTAATTTTATAAAATCATTTAATTTATGTTAATTTTATAAATTCCTTTAATTGATAACTTCATTTAATTTATGTTAATTTTATAAAGTCGATATTGTGAATATCAAGTTCAAAGTTAATATCCATGATATCAATTTTATTAGTATGAAAAGGGAAAAAAATCACATTTCATTTCATGCAGTTTTCATAATATATATGGAGATAACCCCAAAAGGAAAACTTGTTGCAATGAAAAAACAAGAGATTTATCATCATCATCATCATCATCATCATCATCATCATCATCGATATTCATAGATTTATGATTATTAGTTTGTCATTCAAAATTCACTTTTTTTTGTAAAATGAGATAATAAAATGTTCGTAACTATTAAATATAATAATTCAATAAGTACATTTTGATAGATATTCATATCGGTGAAAATTATAAAAAATTCCAAATACACTTACTATTGTGGCCTTAAGCATCAGGAGCCATCATTCAACTATTGGGCAAGCCAGCATATAGCAGCACATGAATTTGGTTTGTTGCAGATTTGAATTTTTACGGAGAATTGATCTTATACAAAAGTCATTAAATTTTTTAATTAAAACTCAAATTTAAATTTTAAGAATAAAAAAAATTACGTTAGATTAATTCTCGCTTACTAACGTGGGTTAACTCAGAAAAAAATGATGTTGAAACCCTTTAATCATAATCAGATTCGACTCGTTATAAGAACGAAAAAAATTTATGCTTTGGGACCTAACCATGGATCAATATAAATTAGTCAAGACAAATCTCTAGAAACTGGATGGTGGCTCCAAACAAGGACACCAAAAAAAAAAAAAATTCTTCTTTATAGAGAATCTGATAATAATTTAAATCAAATTAATTAAAATATGATTTTAAATACCGATTGATCAAATAAAGCATATTATATATATATATATATATTTATATTTATATAGCCAACTTGGGACTGTTTAACCATCTTTACCATGACCCTCATCTCCTTTGACAGCTAACATCTTCATTGTTGAACTAGTTGAGGCTTGACTTAAGCTCTTGCTGTAGCAATAGCCAAAGCTCAAGCCTAAATTCAAAATTCACTCATTGATCAAGAGTGGACGGTGATATTGAAACGAAACCCCATGTAGGGACAAGTATTGTTTGGGCATCACGTGTTGAATGGTATCCGTATTTTCTTTTTTTTTTTTTTATTGAAATAAAATTACACTCTGTAAAATAGTTATCTATTTATCCGTGAGAATATATTTGTTTTAGGCTTCATTTTTGTTTTACTAATAATTTATGCAATATTAATTATTAAATAAGTTCAAAGCCGGATTGAGTTCTCAAATTAAGATTAATCGAGTTAAGTTTTAAATTCTCATAATTTAAGTAAATTCAGTATAAAATTATAATTTCATTTTGACTGAATTCATATTACAAATGGGCTTCCCTCTGGTCCGGTCTTACTATTCGAGCGACTCTATCATTCTCAGAATATAACTATTGAAGGTGGGTTATGATTCCACAGATACCGGTTCCTTGTAGACTTGAACGGTTACCGTCGAAAGGGATATACCTGCAAAAACTGTCGGAGGGTGTTCGACGAGGAGACTCCGACGCTCAAATCAGAAAGAGCGATTTTCGAATGATAGAAACAGACTAAGAGTTTAAGAGAGTGATTCCCTATGATTAGAGTGTCCAATGCGTGAGGCTCAGTGAGCGTATCTGGTTTCGGGGGTTTTAAGATTTCTTATACCTGTAAGAATCATGCGCCGCTGAAATGTTTCAACTGTACTTTCCTTTTCAAGCCTCATGGGACGTAGTACAAAACCCAAACCAAAAATATCAATTCTCAAAAGGCCACGAAAAGTGGGCCTACCGATCAGTGTCTAACGCTTGCAACAATAATCTGTCGAAAGACCATAGTCGCCTCGATCAAGTCTACTGAAAGGCCTTAGCCGTCCTGGTCTACCGAACGATAGGGTCTCAATTGCCTTGTTAACCGACCAGAAACAATCTTCTCTTCCAATTAAGCGAATGTCATGCCTCTAACCGAGTAAATCCCGAAAGATCCTTTATCGGTCGAGCAACCGAACGAGGGGCAGCACCCCTATCGATTATAAAAGGAATGTCAGAATTTCCTTGATTTTGGTTTCTTATTTTGTAATAGCAATTTCAAGATCTTTCAGATAAAGAAAACATTCCTTCCGAAGAGGAAGGTTTCCCAATATAAGAGGATCGTGATTAATTCGTAATATTGACTTCCGAGATTCCCGGATAGTTCGATAAGGAAAGTAGGACAGAAGTCCCTCAGCGGCGCACAACTCTCACTGGTATAAGAAATCTCAAAACTCTCGATATCAGGTACGCTTTTTAAGTCTAACACATGGGGCACATTGATTACAGAGAACCACTTTTTCTCAACTCTCGGTCTGTTTCTTTCAAATGAAAACCGCTCTTTACTGACTTGAGCGTCGGAGTCTCCCCGCTGAAACACCCTCTGGCGGTTTTTGCAAGTGTATCCACCATCGATGATTACTGTTCGAGTCAAGAAAGAGCCGGTATCTGAGGAGTCATCACCCACCCCCATCAAAACCGATTCGAAAATTTTAGAAATTTAATATTTTGAATTGATTGCGATCCTCATCTTTGGGGAAACTTCCGTTTTCTTGAGGGATCATTTTCTTAACTGAAAGATTCTCGAGATGTTATCCCCAGTAAGAAGCGGGGGTTAATAGGATACTTTGACATTTCTTTAAAATCGTTAGCTATTGATTGTTCGTTTGATCGATGAAGGGTCTTTAGAGTTCTGCCGGTTGAAGGACTGATCATTGAATACCCGATCGAAGATATTACTTTTACCTGACGAATCACGTTTGGTTGGCGGGGTGATTGGGGCCCTATCATTCGGGATGTCTAGACGACTGAGACCCTTCGGTAGATAATCGTATTTGAATCTCGATTGGTAGTGGTTCTTTGTAAGTTTTTCATATGGTTCTTTCAAGGACTGGCCCTTCTAACTAGGTCTAAAACTATATCCCATCAATAACAAAAAAAGATTTTACATTTAGATAAAAATGAGTTGAGTTTAACTAAATAATAAGATTTTTAAATTTGATTGATAAAATAAATTTAAAAATATAATCACATTTTCATAAGTTTAGCATAAAAAGGATTTGTCTTGTTCTCTCTTAACATTGGTTGAGGGTGCGTAAGAAGGATTATTATCACACCAAGTGGTCATCCATTCCCATACCCCATATGCCATAGAGATATAGCTAAACTAACATCATTCTTCATTCTTTTTATAAAAGTCTTGATTTCAAATATCTCTATATATAAAAAGAAAAATCCCATGCTCCATATGCGGTTATGAAAATAGATTAGGCCACTCAAAAGTGGCAAATATTTTGCAGAATTTGCACAAAAAAAAAATGATTGCTAATAAAGTAAAGTTGGATTTTATGAAAATATTTTTTATACGATTAATTGAATTATTTGAATTTTAAAAATATAATTTGTAAATAAATAAATCTTGACTTGACCAACTTGTTTAGAAAAAAAATAAATTAGGCTAAATTTCCTGTATCTTTCTCAGCTAATCTGACATTTTCTCACTTTAATGGTAATTGTAATTGAAAAACGAGGAATTTATTTTAAAGAAAAATACAAATTATGGAGACCCATATGACAAATTCCCCAAATTTTGATAATATCAAGTCACAAAATCTTGGTAAGAAAAAGCAATTATCAAAATGAATTGAAATCTTTGCTTATAATATTCTTTGATTTTTAAAAAAAAAAAAAGGTGAGAGCTGAAAACGCCACGACTTGAGACAAATTGCCTCATTGATTACGCAATTTTTAAAATAGAAAAAAAAAAAAAAGGAATTAGACCCAGAATATTCCTTTTGCCTAACTGTCTTTCCGTCTTTCTTTGCTCTACCCATTATTAGGTCAAATCACCCCTCCGAAAAGAAAAAAAAAAAGGGTCAAATTAGAGCAGACGGCGAGGAAGCAAAAAATAATTAAAAAAAAAACAAAATAAAACAAAATTTTAATTGAGGAGAGTTAATAAGTTGTCTTAATATTTTTAAACTCAAATGAGATTTAGCAGGGCAAAGAAATTTTTTATTTTGAGCTGAGAAAATTTTTGAAAGTTATCTTAATACACAAAATTAATGTATTTAATTTTATAGAGAAAAAAATTAAAATTTATTTTTTAGATGGAGAAAACTTAAAATCAATACGTTCAAAGAGAAAAAAAAAATAAAGTAAATTAATTTTCACAGAAAGAAAATTAATGTGTTTAGTTATAGAGAAATTGATTTTAATTTTTGGAAATAAAAAATTTATAATTAATGTGTTTAAAGAAAAAATCTGAATTATATTATTTTTTTTGAAGAAAAAAATCAATGTGCATAGTTTTAGAGAAAGAAAAATTAAAATCAATGAGTTTAGAGAGTAAAAATATAAATTAAATTGATTTTTTATGAAGAAAACATTAATTTGTTTATTCTTATAGAGAACGCTAATTTTATTTTCTTTTCGAAAGAGAGAATATGAACTAAATTAATTATTTAGAGAGAAAATATTCTTAATTTTAGAAAAAAAACTAAACTTTTTTAGGGAGAAAAATTACCCAAAATATTTAAAGAAAAAAAAAAGAACTAAACTGATTTTACAACTTAATACCTTTTCTTTTAATATTTTGCTTTATATATTAAATACTATCTCTGTTCAACTAACAAAAAGGGAAAAAAAACTAAAATATTATGAAAGTAATATTTACTTTTTGAAATAATATCTTTATAATTTTAATCTTTGATTTTTCTTTTTTTGGGTCTTCCCAAGCATGTTTTTATCAGTAAAATATACCACTAAAAATAGTAAAATATTATCAATATAGATATAAACTCGATTGAGTTTCTAGTGAGATTTTTTTTTTTTTGGAAGTCCCATGCAGCGACAGAAAAATTTTTGGAATTATGCGAATTGCTAGGTTGGATTGGTATTTGTTTTATTATCACTCCAGCAAAGAACCTCAATGCTTAGAGGGAGTCCATATTGAAATTAAAAATAATAAAAAAATAGAATCTCTCTCTCTCTCTCTCTCTCTGGACACACTTTGGTTGAGTCATGTTGAATTTTTGAAATAGAAGTTAGGAGTTAAGACACAATGTTGGCACCTTAAAACCCATGGTCAAGTGTGTGATTAGAGCCAAAAAAAACACCCATAGCCTGAACGACAGTGACACTAAAGCATGACACGAAAACATTTGGGGCTATAGTGGTAGTGAAGGAAAGAGACAAAACATGGAGACATGAGATGCGTTGATGAAATCACATTAA
Source organism: Dillenia turbinata (assembly GCA_037126225.1). NCBI lineage: Eukaryota > Viridiplantae > Streptophyta > Magnoliopsida > Dilleniales > Dilleniaceae > Dillenia > Dillenia turbinata. The sequence continues at coordinate 22,127,716 of JBAMMX010000007.1, forward strand.
ATTATAACCACTTACCTAATACAATACAATCCAGCATGGGGTACTGGTGTCTCTGTCACAGTGAGGAGATGTATAAAAGAATAAGTAGCAAATCTATGTACCTGATTCACTGATAGCAACTTGAGAAAACCAGTTTGGTGACTGATTTACATACTCCCCCCCCCCCCCCCCCAAATAGCTAAAAATTTCATAGTATTGTGATATTTGATCTATCATATAGATTAGATTTTACTATAAAAACTTTATTGGTTTAATTGGTACATGTACATTAAGGGAGAAAGCTACATGGTCCTCCTTACTCCAAACCGAAAATTTCGTAAAATTTTTTTGAATGTTTGTAGAGTTTTATTTAAACAATGATTTTTTTAATGTAATTTTTTTTAAAAAAAACAAATTAATTACAATACCACGGAGCAATGCATTTTTTATCATTTGCTTCATTGGTCCAATTGGCACTTACAACTAGAATAGAAGCACGTGCTTAAAATATTGGGTGATGGAGGGAGGACAGGGCCTAATTGAGGGACAAAAGGGGGTCAGGGTATCAGAGGCCCACTTGGCCTCCCAAGCCAGCCAGACCCCAACTCTTACTCATTACGCTTCGGGACGTGTCTCTCTGATCATTTCATTTTTCCATCCCCCGCCGACTCACCCACTTCGTTTTCTTCCCAGCCCGAGCCCCAGCCCGAGATGCGTCGTCCCCGCCTCAGTTCTGTCACGTGACAGAAAGAGTATTCCCCGGGCGGGGGGGGGGAGTGTGAAGAGGTGGTGTTAAGCTGGAATTAGCTGAAGACAGCTGGCAAAAGTACGGCGGCGGATACGCAGCTATCGTCGCCGTTCGTGCGTGTCTTTCTGTTTGTAGGACCCCCCGCCCCACTTGTCTATTTGCCCTTTTTACCCTGACTTTTTTTCACATTGCCTCCTCAATCCTTTTACCTTTTATTACTTTCATTTTCGATGAAAGCTCATCAAAACTACTTTTAAAAAAATCAAGTTGCTGGTTTGCTGCCATTCTGGTCCCAAGGAGGGCCTTTTACTTTTACAAAAATGTCCCTGCCAACGAAAATTTTAATTTTAATTTTTTCATTTTTTTTTTAAAAAAAATCAAGTTTTAGGACATGCCCAACATTTTCCTTTTTTCTTTTTCTTTTTCCAAAGTTTATTGAGCAGCAGAATTTAATTTTAATTTTTAATATATTCCAAAATTTTTTACTAAGAAAATTAATTTACTTTTTTTTTCCCAAAAAAGGAACTCTTCACATTAGTTCTTCAAAAACAATTAACACAAAACTCCATTAATTCATAAATATATATTATCATTGTTCCTACAAATTCATAAACTTTATGATTAGTATTAATTTCTACCTTTATTATTATTATCAAATTTTATCAAAAATAATTAAACTACATTATAAAAATAAATTTTCTCTAATCTTAGTAGTAGAAACATTTGAGTTTAAAATCTCTCATACCACTTCAAGAGATTTTTATTATATAAATTAGCTAAAACCAATTATAATTATCAATTAAAACCAAAATTTCTAGATTTATACATACATACATACAATCACAATTTAAGTATTCCCACATTGATTTTTATAGGATGGGGAGTATCGCATGCGTTCATGATTGGAAACAAAAAGAAAAAGAAAAGAAAAGAAAAATCAAAAGTTAGTAAAAACCCTACTTTAAAAATTTGCAATGGTGCCTATAATGCAAATATTAAAAAGAAACAAGTGGGAGACAAAATGGAGGAATGAAATGCAAGTTGCCGATGATATTTATTTATTTTTTGTGTATATATTGAGATTGAAATTCGAATCTATTACAAAAGAGAAAGGGACAGAAGCTATTTGAGTTGAAACTTAGCGATCAAACTATTGAATTATTGAGACAGCAACCCAACTAAACATGTGATGCCAAAAGCAATTACTTTACTCTTAATCTCTATCTAAAATAAAAACCCATTAACCAAAATAAAATCCAAGTTCAATTTACACTTGATCACAATTATGTCCAATTAGCAACAAAATGAAAGCCATTAAGTATTCAATACTAAGTTGTTTCCAACAATAATTATTTTCAATTTAAAATTATGTCTATATATAATAATTTACAGATAATATATTTAATGCATGAATACCAGACTATATATGTTTAAATAGGATTGTAATGGTAAACTTGCCGATAAATAATAATTATAAATTACATAAAACATTATAAAATTAGTGAAATCTTAAATGGGGTTGCAGTGATATTAATCAAAATACATCAGACTTTTATTATAATACATAAGGAGAAATAAAATAAAATAAAATTGTTCAAACTATGATTTAAGGCATTGGTACTTGAACTTTCCTACTCTTGTTCATACATAACGTAAGAGATTTTCACATGCATTTTGGCAATTTGAACAAGAGTTTACGTACGGGGGACGAAATATTCCTGATAAATTATTTGATAATTTATTGCTAAAGTTGAATGTGCCCCAGGGACATTTTTCTCTTTCATCATTTTCCCAAGCTAGCATAACCATTTATAGACAGATATTGCACTATAAGTTCAAAATTTCATTGTGAAATGGTAAGGAACAATTAGAAATAATAGTAGTAAACATTGAAATGTCTTTATTTTAATATATGCAATTCTATATTTATCTTCTTAAAGACAACTTTTTCTAAAAAATAGATTTAACATTCTCATATGTCATTTAATTTTTTTAAAAAATAAATAAATGCAAATCTTCATACGCAATTCTAGATGTATCAATTCTCATGTCATGCTTGTTTGGTGGCATTTATTTAAGAAATACAAAGCAATGTTTTGAAGCAAACTCTATAGAAATGATTTTAATCTTTTTTGATGCTCCAAAAAGCTTAAAATTAGGACGTGAAATTGAACATAATGATGTTTCTCAAAGTTATTTTCTCTTTTTAACTTATTTAAACTTTCTTCATAGTGAAATTCAAGATTTCATTTTTGATATTATACCGATGAAATCCCTATATATATAAAACACCGATGGCACTTACTATTCTTTTTTTTTAGATCAGTCTACATGGGTGTCCCATATTTTTTGGACCCCATTATATATATATTTTTAATTTTTTTCTATTCAAATTCTTGCACTTTTTTGACCTCATTTAGGTTGTTCTTCTTTTTAGAACCACACGTTTTTTATCAAGTCTTTGCATTTTTTTGACCATTTTTTCACTTAGATCCTTCGTCTTTTAGGGATCACATTTTTTTTTCCATTCAGGTTCTTCCATTTTTTCATTCAAGTTCTTGTACTTTTTTGACCTTTTTTTGTGTAGGTCCCTCATCTTTTTGGAATCACACTATTTTTTGCTTCATTCAAGTTCTTGCACTTTTTTTGGACCTTTATTTCCACTTAGGTCCTTCGTATTTTGGGACCATACTTTTTTTTTTTTCATTCATATCATTTCACTTTTTTAACCCTTTTCTTGTTTAAATCTTTCATTTTTTTTGGATATAGATTTTTCTCTTTTTGTTTTTTGGCCTCACAAATGGTCGTCTATTTATTTTTAGACCGCAATTTCTTATTTTTTTTCCCTTCAGGTCCTTGCTTTTTTTTTTTTATATATATTTAAATCTAACTTTTTTTCCCTTCGTTTTTTTGGAACAAAGGTTTTTTTCCCTTTTGTTTTTTACCTCACGGATTGTCGTTCTTTATTTTTAGATCACAATTTTTTAATTTTTTTTTAATTTAGATCCTTATTCTTTTTATTTTTTATCAAAATTTTTTCTCTTAAATCATTCATTTTTTTAAACATAGGGTTTTCTCATTTTTGCCTCATTTGTCCAATCAACTCCTTTTTTTAACTTTAGTTCTTCATTTTTTTTAAATATAGATTTTTCTCTTTTTGTTTTTTGGCTTCACAAACGGTTATCCCTTTATTTTTAAACCAGAATTTTTTATTTTTTTCATTCAGGTTATTTTTTTTTATATTTTGACTTTTTTCTCTTGAATCATTCATTTTTTTTAATATAGGGTTTTTCATTTTGTTTTTTTACCCCACACAGCGAATGTCTCAAACATGAAAAAACCGCGATAGTTTCTCCAAAGCGGTGCACTGCCTGTGAAATGAAAAGATTAATTTTTTTTTTTTCAAATTTTGTTTTCTTTCTCCATTTCCTTGTTATTTCTACTTATTTAGTTGTCTAGGGTTATTAGAACTCTAGAATAAGATTCCTAGGGTTCTAGTCTTTGTTTCATAATTTAGTTTGGAGTCTTATGTTATTTAATCTTCCATTCTCTCATTGTTTCTTAGGTTCTAGACTTTGGTATTTCATTAATAAAAAACACTTGTTTCTTTAGTTCTAAAATAGATTTCTTTGTTGAGCTTTAGGATTTAAACTTATAGAACTCGACACTGTACTTCCATTACATTAGTGTTCGAGCACGTTGGTCTTCGCCTCAAGGGTGATGGGTTAAGTCTTAATAATGGTTTTTTTTTTTTTTTTTTTGATTACAACAGGAATCAAATCCGGATGACGGAGTCATTTAAGGCGGGCTATCGCCACTGAAGTTACTTAATAATAGTGAATTTTAGTTATTTAGTAGTTGTATGAAAGATTATTTATAACATTAATTTCATAAATCTTTTATTTAAAAAAATATAGTGCTTTTCTTTTCTAAAGGTAAATTATAGGCATGGATACAAAGACATTATATCGTGAATGAAAACTAGTATAAAGTACGCGCAAGTAATGTAAGCATAAATGATTTGTGTAATTCTAATTATATCCCTTTACATTTTTTGTTAGCTAATGTGTTTTATACTTTAAAAGATGAAAATAGTGTTTTTTAAGCCATTAATGCATATGCTAATTAATGCATTTTTGGTTCTTATTATCTTCCTCTTTTACGTAAAATAAAGATAGTAAAAGTAGTTGAAAATGAAAATAGTTAATGATCTATTTCCAAACTAAAATTAGTACTTCAATGTCCACTTAGAAAAAAAAATCACACTATTTACGATTTTAAGTAAATAAAATGGAAAAAATAAACAAGATACAAATGTATGACCCGACACCAAACGTAATTTTGATAATATAATATAAGAAAAGAAAGGACTTTTAACCTGTTAATATGACCTTTTCTATACAGAAGGAGCAAAGTTCTCAAGTTCAGAAGCACCATAGTCGCGCGGTAGGTAGCAAATTTCCTCAGCCCTGGTGGTGAATCTTGTCAACACATCACAAAATCTTGTTGATAAGAGCCTAAACTAATGCTCCAATAGTAGTCACGATTGGCCGATAAAGGTACCATTCTGATTAGAGGAAACCAAACGAGGTTTAAAAAACCATTATCCATAAATCAGTGGACATTAAACTATGTACTACAACTACAAAATCTTAGAGTCGAGTAGCATTTAGATATCTTGGATCATGCTGGACTAAGCTCTTGGTCGAATATTTATGACTGTCGAATTTATTTCAAGAATAATAATTTTTCTTCAAATAAAACTTTTTCCATAAATCGATATATTCAAAATTAGTATGATACTCGAATTAGAGTTCAAGAAAAAAGACATTTTCCTATAATGCCATATGAATTTTGCACGAAATCTTCTTCGAGTTCATACATTAGGAAAGTTTTGTTTTAGATTAAGGAAAATTATCTCCTAGTAAACATGATAAATCAAATGTCACTTCAATGCATGGAGTAAGTGTTCTGAATATGGTAATCCATGACGCCACACAAAAACATAAAGGCGCATGCGCTTGTCTTAGGGATTTCCTTATTGGAAATATGTCTTAATCAAGTATCTTCGGTCGAGTCAAATAAAAGAAATCAACTGCACCTTTCAAAGGCCCAATGGCAAAACCGAAATACCGAATATGGAGGGAGGGCAATAATGGGCATCCGGCCAAAATCAACAACATGAGTCAATATTGCCAAATTTCACGTTAACATCGAACCTCCCGTATGTTTCTTTAAATTATTGCGGATACCATATTAGTGAAAAAAAAGAACCACTTGAAAAATAGAAACAAACCTGGAATTTGGAAATTTAAGCGAGGGTAAATTCGTCATTTTGGCCTCCTCTATAAGTAACCATCACTTCGCTTTCCAACGCTACTACTCCCCCCCCCTCTCTCCATCGGAGCAAACGGAAGTCTCCTCTCTCTCTCCGGAGCTTTTCTTCGAACAGGTCGTCTTCATCGAATCTTGGCCGGAAAACAGGTGGAGGGAAGTGAAAAGGAGAAGTGGGTATTCAATGGATTTGTTAATTATTGTGTAAGAGACATGGGGAAAGTGAGTTTTGGGTTGGCAGTGGCGGTGAGTTGTGCGGTGGCGAGCACGGGGATAGCTGCAGTGTTGGTGGTGAGGAGAGTGAGAAGGAGAAGAAGATGGAACAGAGTGTTGGCAGTGTTGAAGGAGTTTGAAGAGGCTTGTTCTACTTCTGTTGGGAGATTGAGACAAGTCGTTGATGCCATGGCTGTTGAAATGCATGCTGGTTTGGCTTCTGAAGGTGGTAGCAAGCTCAAAATGTTGCTCTCTTTTGTCCAAAACCTCCCTACTGGGTATTCCTTTCTCTTTTTTCTCTTCAATTATATTTCTGGGTTTCCAAGTTTTTGGGTACTTTTTTTTTTTTTAATTTTAAATTTTGGTGGTGAAATTGATCATCATTTGATGGGGTTTGTTTGCCTATTTAATTGGTTTGTTTTGTATTTGATTTCTTTGATGTTTTCAAAAATATATTGGGGACTCTTGGATTGTTACTGATTTATGAATTTTCTTCCCTTTCTCTTCCACTTCGGGGGGTTTTTTGGTGGTCAAATTTGATCAATTATGTAATGGGTCTGTTTGGTTGTTCAGTGAGTGATTTTGTATTTGATTGCTTTGATATATTTTGATGTTTGAAGTTGTTAAATTATTGGGCTTGGCTGTTATATTATGTAATACTACCTTCTGATTTTGGGCTTGGCTGTTTTTTGGATTTTAAATGGCGAGTTTGATCGTTATGTGTTTACTTTGTATAGCTACATAATGGGTTTGCGTTGTATCTAATTAATTTCTTTGGTGCTTGTTTTATGATTTGGAATGGTGTTTTAACTTGTTAAGATTTGTTGGTGTTTCCTGGATATTACATATATCTTCCATTAAATACTCTACTTTTTGTATTTCTTTTGGTATAAGTTCGGTGCAGATTGTCCTTTTCCTTTGTGGGTTTCTTGAATCTGTCTCTGCATATCTTCTAAATTTTGTATTTTGTGTCGGTTTTTGTGCTTAGCACTTGTTTAAACATAGTCTCTTATGGCTGTTTCGTATGATGTTGTGTTTATCTGATATTGATGGGTCTTTCTAAATTTGGATTCTTGATGGTTTTGTTTATTTGAGCACATTTACTAGAGATATTCCTTCAATGTTAAATCTTTTGTCTCATTTTTAACATTGTGATTCATCCATCCATTTCGATTTGAATGTTTAATATTCTACAGCATGAATAACTGATCTTTTCTTTTGCTACTTTATTAAGGAACTCTTCTTCTCTGAACTTTATAACTCTAGAGGTGTAATTTCATCCCTTTTTCTTTCCATCTCTCTCTCTCTCTCTCTTCCCTGCTTGAATTCTCATTTGAGTATTCCACAAATTAAGTCTGCTTTCACTAAATTTTTTAAAGCTTTTCTTGTGCTGTAATGCCCAAACTTTCGACATTCTAGGCACAAAGTTATGATTTTATAATCAAAGTGGCAGTTCCAGTACTTGCTTTTTTTTTGAGGGGGGGTTGGTAATTATATATCTTTTCTTTGTAGAAATTACATCAAAATCTGTGTTTGTTGCGTGTTTGGGTATTTGCAGGTGTAGTTGGAAACGTGAATATATGCAAAAATGTGGGGGATTATGTTTAGCCATCTTTCTAATATCATAAATCGATTCAAACATGTCCCTTCATCATACTCCAATCTTCAAGAGAAAAGAGGGAGAAGAACAAAATGGCTGCTTTTAAAGCTGTCACATTCTCTACCTGTCATTTTTTTTCTTAGTTTTGATTTAAAAACAAAGACAAATTGTAAAGAAATGGAAAAAAAAAAAAAAAAAACAAGTTGTAGAAAATGAAATTTCAAAATTGCAAGTTGAATATAAAGTCAAATTATTAAGACAGCTTACTCAAATCTCTGTAACACAACGGTAAAGGTTTAAACTTTATGAAGTTATCATCAACTACTAAAGGCAACCCCTTGGATTCATATTTTATCCCTGTAAGATCTATGTCAGCATCAACTCTTTGCCTTCAATGAGGAATTAGTAAACGGTTTTCAATTTTATGGAAAACTAAAACAACAACAACAACAATCTGAGTCTTAATCTCAAAAATTTTATGAAAACTAGAAATTCAGAAATTGGAGAATTGAGTTTCATACTATTATCCTTACTTTTATTTCATGGAGGTTTGTCTTTAAAAATTTGGGATGGAGACATGCTTAAAGTTCTTTATCTTGTACCCATACTTCTCATCTTGTTTTTATAATGCTGCATTCCTTGAGGGTATTATTGCGGTGTTTGCTCTAGCTGATTGTTATTGTGCTTATCTTTTTTATTGAACTGGCGTCAGCTTTGTTTACAAAATGATTGTTGTAGAACTTATCTGCTAAAAGTTGCAAGCGTGGCTTTTCAATTTTGCTGTTTACTATGGGTGGTTTGCCAAAATACCATATAATTTCCAGCTTGGGGTTTATCACAGGATGGAGGGCAGTGATTTTCACGAGCTCATATCAATGGTGTTACAAGGAAGATGAGAAAATTGTGCATGATACATGTTTTCTCTTTGTACTTTGAGTTTGTTCTTGAACTTCATATCTTTTAGCCATGACCATACCGCTTCTTATTGGACAAAATGACCCTTAAAAAATTGTATCTTCTATCTTGTACTATTTATTTGCATATGCAATTAATCAAAACTTATTTTTATCTCAGGAATGAGAAGGGAATTTTTTATGCACTAGACATCGGTGGTACTTATTTTAGGGTGTTGCGGGTTCAGCTTGGAGATAAACGATCTGCTGTTGTGGAATGTGATGTTGAAAGGCAGCCCATTCCCCAAGAACTAATGACGAGTACAAGCGAGGTAAAGACTGTTATTTATAAGCCATTCTTATTTCTTGATTGTGTTGTTGAAACTTTTCCATAAAATGGCTGAAGGAAAACTTGATTTTGCTTGTAGGATCTATTTGATTTCATTACTTCATCGCTGAAGCAGTTTATTGAAAAAGAAGGAGGGGGTTCTGAGCTTTTACCAGGCAGAAGAAGAGACCTTGGCTTAACATTCTCTTTTCCTGTGAAACAAACATCAGTCTCCTCAGGTCATCTTATTAAATGGACAAAAGGATTTCGTATCAAAGACCTGGTTAGTTAGATAAATTCAGAGAATATATACCATTTTGATGCTTTCAAATTAGAATTTAGACATGCCAGTATGGAAATACTTTGTTTTAGGTGCTTCTGAAAATTCTTTTTATGCGTGTTATGAGGGTGTGAGCTTTCTGTTTTCCTCTGCATGTTTTGGCTTCTGATATTACTAATAATGTCACACGCGTTAAAGATATCAGGGATTTGCTTTCTGGTTACTGTTGGATATTTGATATTGTTGTAGATGCCAGATAAACTAACATTGTTGAGCGTATGTTAAATAATTTGTTGCCTCTGAATTGCTGTGTGAAGGAAATCAAATATTACTTCTGATATAAATATGACATGTGATGAATTGTGAAGATGGTAATAAGACAAATGCTATTCTGAAGTTCAGGTGGGAAAAGATGTTGCGGAATGTTTACAACAAGCAATAAACAAGAAAGGCCTAAATGTGCGTGTATCAACTCTGGTAAGCATATGTACTTCAATCAAAGGCAAGAATGCACTCCAGTTTCTTTCTGAGCTATTCTTGTTTTAATATATTGGAATGACATTTGATGTAACTTTGTTAAGGCTATTACTTGTTTTCGTTTTCCCACACTGTAACATTGTAGATTCTTGATTCAATTTCTTTAAAGAAACTTTAAAGTAGTAAATTTTTTCTTTTTTGTCATCTAGCCGGTCAAAGAGAGGAGAAAAATTATAGTGAACATAGTTGTGCCATTCTAAGGCTATCCAGAAATTTGGGAAAACAAAATTGGATTTTTGATGCTGTTCTAACTATTTTAGGAGATTTCTGCTTCTGTAAAACTGCAGATGTATATGTCACACAAACACCCACACACTACATAATGTCTAGAAGTGTTGAAATAGCTCCATCCAAAAGTTTTGTGTGTGTCTGTAATGCCTCCTGTAGCCAGTTAGGGAGATCTCACATTTCCTCATCATCTCAAATAGGTTAATATGACTGGTCAAATTTGAAAAGGTACACGGTAGCGAGTCAAAGGACTTTCTGATTGTTCATTATCCTTACACAATTAGCATTTAAAAACAATTATCATTGCCCTCTGCGTGAGCTTGTTTACTGTTAGTAGCTTGCTTAAACTTGACTTAGCAAAAGAATTTCATTTTTAGAGGGTCAAATTTGCAAATGCTTCTTCAAGGAACTCTCTCTAGGCATTAATGATTGGGAGCTGAAAGAATTTTGCTGCTTCTGTGACCTGCCTAAAGTGTTTGATGTAATTTAAGGTAGCATGGACTTGGTTATTTGGATGTGACCAACATAAGGGTTTTTCACACCAAAACTTCCTGTCTGATTCCCAAAACATGGAAGGTGAAAGAGTGAAACTCTTTATTTTTGTGGAGCTCGATTTCAAAAGTTTAAGGTCTTTCAAGGCTTTCTCTTCTAAGAAGCAGCGTGGAGCAGAATTCTTACTCAAGGTAAGCTAGTGGTCTTGGTCAATAGGCATCCCTTATGTAAAAAAGATTTGTAAAGTATTTTCTTTTGTATTGCCTTTATTCTTGTCTCCATCCCATTGGGTACTTCCTAAACTGTGTAAAATGAGTCATAGTTGGGGGGGGGGTATGAGGGGCTGCTAAGTGAGCAGGAAGAGTTCCAGGCTTATTCCTCTGGTTGTTTTTTAGTTGATTCAGAGGGAGAGGAATAGAAGGGCATTTGTGGGTGTTAAGATTTCTTTGATAATTTTGTTGCAAGACTATGGTTATTTATGAATTTGGGCAGAGGGGGTGTTTCTTGTACTTTTTTTCTGGTAGTTTGGAAGTAGCGAACATTGCAGACTCTCTCCAGCTTTGAGGTTGTTCTGGCAGCACTGCCTTGATGCTCCCCCTTGTGTTGCTTTGGTAGATATAGTCCTTCCTTCCTGTAAACAAGTACATGAAAGTACTAGATAGAGTATTTTGTTTCTTGCACATAACATCCATCTAAATGTAATTATAGTAGACAGAAACAGAAGAGATCCTTATCATGGCATATCAGTGAAACAACGTTTTGATTTAAGAGGAGTGATGTGATGCCTTAAATGTGAAAGCATGATAACCATGGCCAAACTACTACTCCTTAATTTCTTATATATCCGAGACCTAAGAGTGGAAGTAGACAAAATGGAGTTATGATCATATCACAATAAATAGCCTTTGTATTTTCTCCAAGTTCAGATGTGAAAAAAAAAATTGACATAAGAGGTATTTGTAATGGGAAACAAGAGACTAGATAATAGCATATATTTGTAGTCAGAATTAGTGGTGTCTTGAGTTGTGTATGTCAGTTGGGCCATTTAGATTGAGAGAAATATGGTAGTCAAACATTTATTTGGCTCTTTCCTTTCTTGGAGCTATACATACATACATGTGTGTGTGTGTGTGCGTGTGTGTGGATGTGTACAGATATATATGTCTGGATTAATCTAATAGAAGGGCGTTCACTTGGAGTAGATTAATCATGGCATTTCCTTTATTTTTGAGCCTAAATAGAGTAAATCAGCTTTGTTGCAGTTTCTGAGGTCACTTTTACAACTTAGTTTCTGGTTTTATGTCATTAGAGGAATTTCAAAGTGGGGTCTGGGCTAATTGGCTAGTATATAGGCAGTTTGTTATTCTTCTCTTTTGTATTAAAACAACTTTGACCAAATTAGCATGAAATGAAGCCTACAGATAGTAAAAAACTCTGTAGATCTCCATGTTGTTCAGAAATACAATTGATGGTACTGATCTTTAAAATTGAAGAGAGAAATATTAGATAGGGTTGGAAGAGGATGAGGCGAAATTAATTTGGCATTACCACTGCTAAATGGTGCATTGATAAGTGAAACTGATTTTTAGGAATCAGTGCATACTTCTGGATATGAGCCTTTTCTATTTCAAACTTTTTGGGTAATTTGAGCAGGTGAATGATGCCGTGGGAACGCTAACACTTGGACACTATCATGATCCAGACACTGTTGCTGGTGTAATAATCGGAACTGGAACAAATGCTTGCTACTTGGAGCGGACAGATGCAATTATTAAGTGTCAAGGACTTCTTAGAACTTCTGGAGTTATGGTAATTTCTCACCCCTTAACTAATGTGAGTTTGCAAGATTCTGTACTTGCTTACACTTACATTTATATTTTCTTAATAACTAGGCCATAAACATGGAATGGGGAAACTTCTGGTCAGCTCATTTACCGAGAACTTCATACGATATGGACTTAGACGTAGATAGCCCTAATCCAAATGATCAGGTAAGACTAGGTTGCAGCTGCATTTCTGTAGATATATTACTGTAAAAGATGTTTTGCCTGATATTATCTACTTTCAAAGAGTATAAGTTTTGTCTAAATTCTGATTCATGTTGGGGAGGGTAGACAAAAATTTCTGCCATATATCTGGGGATATACTTTTGTAAATGTATTACTGATAATGCTGGTTGCTTACGTAATTAAGTTTGTAGTTGATAGAAAAAAAGTGGAAAACCTATATTTGGATTCAACCATTTTTAGATAGTTCTAGGAAAGCAAAAAGAAAATGATTTTGTTTATCTAAAACTGCCTCTGATTTCATTTCATTCATTTCCTGTTATGCACAAACTATGTACATATGTTGATTATATTACTAAACAAAAAAATTTCAGTTATGAGAATAAAAAATAGATGATCTCTTGGACTTTTGGCTGAATGTTCAAACCTTAATTTGCTCTTGTTGCATACGTGAACATTTTAAAGTTCCGTTTGTCCTAACATAAATTCATGGCGAACAAAAAATTCATAAGATGGAGATAATTAAATTTTCATCAATACAACAAACTAAATGGCAGTAGATAAGCAAAAAGATTCCTGTATCTATGTTGAGGTGGATACAAATGAAAATGAAGGACATAAAACAAATATGGTAACACGACATTTTGCTTCAGCTGCATGGAGCCTTCCATCCATGATTCCATGCCACTGTTAATGACCTTGCAATCACTGAGCTTCCTTCTCTCTTGCTAGTCTTCTGTTGTTATCCTTTTCTGTAGTATCTCATGCTTTGCTATTTCACCACCTTTTCTGGGAATTTTGAACCTTCGGCGGGTTTTCCTGATTTTCTAAAACCGTGATTTTGAAGGCAGATCCCTGAAAAATTCTTTCACAATTGTCATATTGCAAACTGAGAAAATGTAAAATTTAGGACAAAATTGACCACTGCAGAAGAGTAGCAATTGGGTTGAGTTGTTCCTTTAGCTAGGGCTCATTTATGTTATGGTTACCATTCAATTGATTGCCAGTTCTTCTGTGGCTTGCTGCTATATTGTCAGGACCCCTGTATGATCTGGTTATTAAGAATCAGGGAAAGGTGTAACTTGAAACTAGCATTGGAAAGGACTTCAATCGCTAACTATAAAAAGACAAGCATTCCAGTTTGTTCTATATGAATTTATTAACTACAGGATCTAGAAATAGAGGGAGGTAATTATTTCAAGTATTTTTACGATTTGAAGCCACCCCTAAGTTCTTTTATCAGTTTTGTGTTCTTCAATTGCCTTTTTGTTAATATTAATTTCTTAAATATTTTTCTTATAGATACTTCTAGAAGTGAATATATGTGTGTTAAATATTAATTTCTTAAATATTTTTTGTTAATATTAATTACTTCTAGAAGTGAATATTTTTCTTATAAACACTCCTTTTAAACATAACATCATATGCCACTTTGTAACTTAAAATCGTGTAAAATTCTTCTAACTTTGTAAAGTGGCACTCTTCATGCGAAGTCTTGTACTTTGTTCTGTGTCCATGCTTCATATATTACAAGAGTATTCTTTTTGTTATGACTATATAGAGCTTAATATTGTTCTACATGAGAGGCTGCTAATAGATTTTTGCTGGCATTGCTTCTATGTCTGAGAAAGCTATTTATGCCACGTCACCACTCAGAGTTTCCTAATTGCCAAGTTTTTCTTTCTTTCCTTTTGATCTTACTGCAGGGTTTTGAGAAAATGATATCAGGGATGTATCTAGGTGAAATTGCAAGAAGAGTGATTTTTAGGATGGCTCAAGAGAGTGATTTTTTTGGACCAGTTTCTCCTAGATTGTCTGTGCCGTTTACTTTAACGTATGATTCCTTCACGGTGCACTGTACTTTGATTACATGACTTGTCTAAGTTATCCTTTGTATTTTGCATTCTGCTATTTCTTATTGATTGATTTTTGGAGAAGTCCACGAGTAGCTTGTTTAGTTATGCATATACTTGATGCCATCAATTTTATTGACATATTGCATTTTATATATATTATCATCACAATTTGTGAGATACTTCTCTCATTTTCATCAAATTGCAATGATCTGTCTACTACTGCTCCCCATTCCATCTCTCAATTGGTCAATCCATGATTTGGTGTCCGAACTCCTCTATTACCTATCCATTGCCATTTTGTTGTATTGTGCACCATTAATTTTCAGCCATTGATAGAAAAAGCTTTCTTCATGCTTCATTTAGAAATGCTTCTGCTTGAATATGATATCTTCACATGCATAGCTTTATAATAAAAAACTAAACATTGTATTGTCGATCTGAAATTTCCATCCGAGTGGATGAGAAGGCATCTATATGTAAAATATAATGGAGTAATAAATTCTCAAAAAATTATTATCTGTTTGCTATATCAAACAATGTTTGTAAATGGAAAACAAGTGGGATAAGTTGTGGGAGTAGTTTCTTACATTGTATTGGATAAGCTTTTCTGATGAGTATAGTTTTTATGTAATCAGGAAAATTCCACATAAGCAGTTGGTATCTTAAGCCAACCACACTATACTTGTGCATGAATAGCCAACCCCAACTAGATGTGTTATGAAATTTGTGATCGTAGAAAATTTACTATTATTTGAATTTGCATAAGGGTGGATTTGCATGTTTACATGGTGCCACCATGAAAACAAAACAAATGACAGAACATTATCTGACCTTTTTCTTATGGGGAAAAAAAAATGAATGTATATTTTTTAATGATTAACAAACAAACAATGCTTATGCGGATGTGCTTTTAATGATTCACTTTTTTCAATTAATTATAATTTTCAGTTTTAATGTGTTAGCAGTATTAAACATGCGTTTATGAAGTGAAAAACAAGTAATATGCGAACGCCGATGGGTCTATGTTGTCTTTTGGAAATGGAATGGATACAACATAGAAGATTTATTATTTTATTCATTTGATTAGTCTAATTTCATTTAATAATTACATCTCAATTCTATAATGCATCCCCACCTGTATTTGGATTGAAAGGTTGCGAGAACATAAATTGTAATCATCTAGTTCAGAGGTTACAGCACTGAATTTCACAAACCTATGCTACAGTTTCTTGCTCCTTGTTCTTGTTAGTGAATGCATCTTACCTTTCATCGCATGTGAGGAATTGGTATGGTGTTTCACATTGTAGTTTGTAAGATAAAGATTAAACATTTTACTTCCAAATTTATGGGGTCAATACCTTTTGTTACCTACCTACTTTTGATGATTTTGGCGTCTGGTAAAATTGAGTACGGAAACTACGAAGGTGCTGGGTATCAATGCATTGGAATAAAGATGTAGATAAACCTGATAAAGATCATTCCTTTTTCCTCTGTTTGCATTGGAAAGAAAGAGGCTGACTCATATCTGCTTGCATTTGATACGTAGCCTGTTTGTAACTTTAGTTTCATAGTTCTCTGCAAAATTTATTTCAGGACACCATTGATGTCTGCAATGCATGAAGATGAGTCTGGCGACCTGAGGGAAGTAACCAGGATCTTGGACCATGCGCTGGGGGTAGATGAACATCACAGTTCCCTCTGCTTTGTCACGTGAAGTCTATCAAGTTTTACCAATAATTAATTTCTTTGACTCTGCAGATACCGAATGTGCCTTTAAAGGTCCGGAGGCTTCTTGTGAAGGTATGTGATATAGTGACACGAAGAGCTGCCCGATTGGCAGCAGCAGGAATTGTGGGGATCTTGAAAAAGATTGGCCGAGATGGGAGTGGTGGCGTTACAAGTGGGAAAACAAGGGGCTCGGGTGACAGTAAAATTAGAAGAACGGTGGTTGCCATTGAAGGGGCTCTGTATACAAATTATAGAAGTTTCAGGGAATACTTGAATGAAGCATTGGATGAAATCTTAGGAGAAGATATTTCTCAACATGTTACTCTGCAGGTGACAGAAGATGGATCTGGCGTTGGAGCTGCTCTTCTTGCTGCATGTCATTCATCAAACAGTGTGGATAAGTGATAGGTCCCCATAAATTACTATATATTTCATATTATTTATCACTATATATATATATATATTCTTGCATATATATATATATATATAACTCCATGTGTAAAATGTAAAAAGAATTCTTTTTGCATATTGAATATATTACAAAAGAAAAAAAAAAAAAAGCGCTTTCCTGGTGTCGTGCAGCACAATTCAACTTTGAGCTGGGTGTATACCTTTATTCCCTGTTTACATCCCGGGATATCAATGTGTTGGTCTCGTGCCTGGATATTGGATCATGATACCTCTTAACTAAGGTTTGGGTTTGAGTCGTGTGTGAGAAAAATAGGTATGAAAGGGTTTAATTTAGTTGGATTTGAATTTAATTGAAATTAGAATTAATTGAATAAACATGATTATTGGATACTTTTAATTTATTTTAATTTAAACCTCATGGTGTTTTTGTTGGTCATCCTTTCTTTAGCAACTTAAAATTTCACCCTTAGCAGTCAAATAACCCAAGGAACTTGAAAATGAGGTTCAATCTTTCAAAAGAAGATCTTAGATCGGGTTTAATGTTTGCCAATTATATCACAACTTATTTCAATATATTTTTAATATCTTAATTTGATGTATCAAATTTTTTTAATTAAAATAAAAAATTTTAATAAAAATTTAAAATTTTATAAATAATGTGGAAAAAGAAAATAATGAAAATGGTTATTGTATTTCTTCACACATTTTTTTTTTACATAGTTTTAGCCAAATATATATAAAAATTACAATAAATTAAAATAGAAAGCTAAAAAAAAAAATGAAAAATCTAAATATACAAATCTTTGACCATATATAAATCAAGGAACATTTTTCTTGATTATATGCCCTAACTTAATAAAGTCTAAAGAATTTTCCTAATTATATTACATAAATTAAGGAATAACAAAAATCAAAAGCCTTCTTTAATTATATCACATAAATTAGAGAAAAATAAAACTCAAAATCTTCCTTAATGATATTACATAAATTAGGAAAGAATAAAATATGCATATCTCAACACTTTCTCTCAAGCCGGTGAATGGATATTTTTCATTCTAAGCTTACTGATAATAGAGTTTTTTCACTACTTGATGAGAGGTTTTGATGAGTCACCCTTCTTGTTGAATCCTCTAATAGACTGTAATGTGACCAAATCTTTAATTTTAGCATATTTTGTCACTAGGACAGGTCTATCCCCAACTTAAGCCTCAAGCTTAACACTCCTTCCTACTTGAGTAATGAATATTAAAATAGTCTCATTTATAAACGGTAGATTCTCTTTTCCTATGATCTGTACTCTCACAGCATCAAACTAAATATTAAAACTAGTAAGAAAATCATAAATATTTTTGGTATAGTTTGCAAATCACTCGTTGAAATTATTACAGAATTTCGATTGAAGACACATCCAAGACATGATTAGTTTTGGTGATTTTCGATATGATTGATTGGTTGAAAGGGCTTTTGTTTGTGAAGGGACTACCGTAGAATCACCCATTAAAACTATTGTAGAATTCTCAGTTAAAGTCACATCCGAGACAAGACTAGTTTCGGTGATTTTCGACATGATTGATCGGTTGAAAGGGTTTTTTGTTAGGAAGGAAGATATCAAGGAATTGGATGAAAAATGAGATTAAGAAAAGATTTTTTCTTTCATAGACTTTGATACCACGTGAAAAAAGTAAAATAATGTAAGAAATTTTTGTATTTCTTCACGCTCTTTTTACATAGTTTCAACGATAAAAATTATAATGAATTAAAATAAAATACTAGCTAAGTAATAGAAAAGCTAAATACAAAAATTTTTGATCGTATATAAATTAAGAAAAATTTTCTTTGATTATATATGTCCTAATTTAATAAATTCAAAAATCTTTCAAATTATATTATAAATTAGGAAAGAATTAAAACCAAAGATCTTCGCAAATTGTATTACAAATGTTTGTTAATTATATTACATAAATTAGGAAAAAATAAAACATGTATATCTGGATAAATAAAAATTAAAATTTTCTGTAAATAATTTTAAATATTATATTTAGTAGTTTTTTATATTGAAATCTAATCTTAACTTCCCTAAATCATTAAATTATATTCGTTGTATTATATACTTGACATTGGACAATTGATAAGTCTGGTCCTACCCCACTTCCGAGATGACTTTGGGGAAAGTAAAGAAACCTGCATCGTGTCGATAAACAAACTTGGTTTTACAAGAACCATGTCTCGCAAGTAGACCTCTCATTCTGATTCTCATTCTCTTGTGCTATTATTTTGTGTCCATTTGTCACATTACAAGCATCTCATGCTATTTGAATTGTCCAAAGCCAATCGCTCGTCTGTGGCAAATCCATGAGATGTAGAAGAAGATGCAGAGTCAATGCAGAATTCATCTCATACGGAATTAGAAGATGCAGAAGCCATCAGAATCAGAAGACAAAATTCTTAAGAAACACAAAATCCATGAGATCATGCACACTCAAATGCAAAGAATGCCCAAACATTTTTCGCAATGAAATAACAAAACCGGACACTACAATGAATGCAGCTCCCTTGTTAAGATTTCCCATTTGATATGTCTTCAAATGCAAATTGTGGTAGAGTTGTGTGCAGGTGCAAAAATCTGCTTTCAAGTGTCAGTGCTACTGCTGGCTTAAGTTATTTATATGCAATGTTAATTCAGAGATACATAGATTGACGACAATCTGCATTAGCCTTGACTGCCTCGGGCAATATATACACACATACACACCCACACACACAGAGTACTGTTCTCTTTCACACTCAATATATACAATATTTCACAATTCCCACAACCTACTGTCACTCACTCACCGCCGCCACTCGACTTCCTTTTCTGCCTTAGCAAAAACATCTTAGTTTCTTAATTTGAACACACCATCGTGTTCCTTGTCATCCGTTTTGTTTATAGCGAATGTATCGTCCGCCGTCACTCGAAGCTAACCCGACGTGCTCTCGATTTGACTCGTATCCTGCTCTGCCTCTAACCTGCGTATCGCTCCAACTCGCCTCCCTTGAATCACCCGCAACTCGCACGTTGACTCACTGACAAGAAATATGATGGTATGTTCAGATTGAGAAACGAAGGTGTTTCTGGTGGGGTCAGAAAATGAAGTCAAGTAGTAGTGAGTGGTAGGGTTTGAGTTGTGTGGAGGATAGATATAGTGCTGATGATAAAGTATTTAGAAGACGGTGATATCTCAGAATTTTGGCTATCCAGAATAAAAAATTTGACACTTCTATGCCCCGTTGAGAGAAGGGAAAATTGACGAATATTGTATATACCTGATTTTTTTTTTCCAACATCAGTATCTAGAATCATATTTTAACTAATCTGATTCGAATATCTATCAATACTTTATTTAGAAAAACTCAAAACTTAGTTAAGGGTTTAGCACCACGTCTCACTACACTATACTTGTGCTATGAAAAAACATTTAGTGAATATTGTAAAATTAGTCAAAAACAAGGGTGAATCAACTAATTTCACAAAAAAAGCCATGTTTTTTAAACAAAAAATGGTTAAATTTTACATGGTTAATGGGATTATCTCAGTAATTCTTGTTTGTTAAACCTACTCCATGTCCAAAAAGAAAAAGGGTCACAAATTGTGATGGATTGACACGAAAAATCGTTCACAATTTGTGACAGATTTCAATCCATAGAGGTTTGAAATGAATTTTTTGGGATGAATTTGAAATCCATCACAATTTGTGAGAGAACTTGATGTACTCGCGACTGAATTTAACTATTTTGTTACAAAAATGTTCATTTATAATTGATGCTAAAAACAACATTACATAAATAACTAATTATTTATAAGGATATTTAACCTATTATTTGCATGAAAAATTTAATATAACTGAAAATTATATAAAATTTAAGTTCACGACAACATTAAATATACAACCCATTATGGGTTTACATTAAATAGATTGATTGGGGTTCCAATTCCAACCAAATTTTGAAAAGGAAGATGAATCCCATGTCAAGGACTAGCCTTCTCTAACTTTTCTTCTGAAGTTCATAACGTCTGGAAACTTGCATCTTTAAGAGATATTTCAATTTATAGTAGAACTTAGTTCTTTTTTTTTTTTAATCTTCGAGTCATTTTATGCTCTGCACTTATTTCTTTTGAGGTTTCAATGCACCAGAAGAGTTTTAGCCATAAGGGCTTTGTCATCTCGCCAAGATTGTCATCGATTCACATCCCGCGACCACCCGGATAGCCCCGCATCAACAAGTTGAGTCACTACATAAAAGCCATAGTGGGGTTTGCAACCTTGGTAAGATTCAGCATATATCATCAGTCCCCTACCCCCGGGTAGCCTTGCGTCACGATGTTGATTCACATACACCACAAAGTGATGAAGACACACCACATCGTTCATCTCACGGAGGAACCAAGAAAGAGGGGATTAGCAGCTCTCCAAAAGGCTCTCAGACCTCTCTCTCTCTGACTCTTGCTTCTCTTCAACTTTCAATGAGGAGAAGTTTTTGAAAACCTAAAATCAGAGGAAGCTCTGTGCCAGGGTTGCAATGCTCACGCCTTAACCACTCGACCAACGCTTTTCACAAAAAAAAAAAAGGGGTTGCAACGCCGAAAATCTTCAGCCCGGAGAAAGACCCAGCACTGCAAAACAGAAGCAGAAAAGGAACCTGCTGAAGTTTGGTCCTGATTCTAGAAAAACAAATCTTCAGCTTCTACGAGCAATTTTCAAACTAAGCCTTGAGAGCTCCAAGCACAACCAAATGCCGAATAGAGTTTGAGTATCACTCAACTGTAAGGAAAGTATGAAGCTTCTCCAAACATTTAGTTTATCAACTTGGAGCAATATCAACTTGGAGCAATGATTAAGCTACTTCTATAAAGAATAAATACAAATAGGGTGGCAGGCAATTGGGCCGGGCCGGCTCGAGCTTGGCCCGTTTTAAAGGGTCGAGCTTGACTCATTTAGAGTCGGGCCGAACTTGAGCCTAATTTTTAGGCTCGATTTAATTATGGGTCGAGTTTGGACATAAGTGTGCTCGGCTCGATGAAAACTTAGCTCGTTTAACATTAAGTAGTATGTAGTGTACGGTGGGTAGCTGTTTATATTTGACATTTTTTATTTTGTCTCACAGAAAGAAAAAAGCCCAAGAGTAAAAAATAATTCAGTTGATTTGATTTAAAAATATTTTGATTAATTTAAAATTATTAAAATTAAAAAAATTGATTTTTTGAATATTTAAAGAAATTTTATAGGTAAAAAAAAAAATTATTATTCGAGCTCGAGTCTGACCCAAAATAGGCCCGAAGCCCTTTTAATTTTTCGAGCCGAGCTCGAGCCTAGATTTTTTGAATTTTTTCGAGCCGAACTCGAGCTTGAGCCCATAAAATTTTAAACGAGCCGAGCCCGAGACTCAGAAAGCTCGGTTCAGAAAGCTCGATTACCAGGTCTAGTGCCACCCATTATGGGATTGGCAAAAAATGTTGCTCAATTCCTAATTTGTAACCCGGCAAACCTGCTTCACTGAGGCATGTTGTACACACCACCATCTTGACTAATTAGAGTTTTCGAATCAAAGCATGAAATTTGGAAATCTTTTGATTAATAATCAACTAAATCGATCAAATACTTGTCTTACAATTGCAGGGACAACAATTGAAAGACGGCCAAATTGAAACGCTTGAACCCACCAAGTTCATTTCTTCTCTAAAGACTAACTTGGGAAGACCCAAAAACGTCCAAAGTTCCGAATTCGGAAGTTGCTATTGGATTCGGTTTCTTGTTCCTCTTTCTGAGGTTTCCTCCTTTCTTTTAATTGAAAGGAATCAAAAGAATCTTAAAATAAAGAGGGCTGACTAATTGATTCATAAGCTAAATTGAGAACTGTCGGTACATGGCACTTCCCCCTCTTATAGTATGTTTGAGAATTTTGAAAAAAAAAGAAAAATTAGTTAGGAGAGAAAAGAAAAAAAGAAAAAGATTATAATTTTTTCTTTATTTTATTTAGGAGTTTTATGAAAAAAAGAAAAAAAAATAAAAAGATTATAATTTTATCTTCATCTTAGTTGAGAGTTTTATGATAAAAAGAAAAGAAAAGAAGAAAAATGTTATAATTCTTTCCATTTTGTTTAAGAGTTTTATAAAAAAAAAAGAAGAAAAATGAGAATCATTGGGAATAAAAAGTTTTGCATCAACTTTTAAAGGATATTTTTAAAATATAAAAAATGTTTAACTCTAATATTTTCTCTCACCTCCGTTTCTGTTCACTTTTGAGAGAAAAAATTTTAAATTTGGAGAAATTTTAAATCCATATAAAATTTTCATTTTCTCTTGTATCTAAACTTTTAAAGGAAAAAAAAAAAATCATAAATTTCTTTCCTAATCTTTTCTTTTCTTTTCTTTTCAAATCTTTCCATCCAAATGGACTATTAGGGATGACAATTACTCCCGGCATGGCATGGCATGGCATGGTGCCATCTATGGGGATCTACCCCATATAAGGGGTGGGGTGGGGGGAAATAGTCGTCTCACAGGATTTTTATTTTTTTTTAATTTAAACGAAAATGGGATACTTTTTTCATTAAATTATACAAATAGAGTTTTTTTTTTTTCATCTATTCTAGAGAAGTCGCGATTCTGAATCGCGACTTTAGAAGTCATGATCCAAAATCACGCTTCTTCAACCTAAAAGCGCGATCCATGATCTCGCTTTCATTTTTTTTTTTTTAAAATTTGGTCTAGCTTTCTAGAAAGCGAGAGCGCGATCCTCACTTTCTTAAAGTGAGATTGCTTTTTTTTTTTTTAATAAAATTAATAAAAAACTAATATTAAAAATTAAATTAAAAAAGCTAGTCATTAAGAAGCGAAATAAAAAATTAAAAAATTAAATAAAAAATAAAAAAGAAACGAGATCATAGATATTCCTTTAAGGAAGCAAGATACCAGGCCGCGCACGCTAAAAGCGAGATTCCCGATCTCGCTTCTTTTTTTTTTTGGTAAGAAGATAAAATTAATAAAAATTATTATTAAAAAAATTAAATATTAACCAATATTAAAAAAAAGATTCCCGATCCTTCTTTTTATTTTTTCTTATTTTTATTAGTGTAATCCTTAATTTTTTAAAATTTGAAAAAAACATATAATTAAAAAATTAAATATTAACCAATAATTATTAAAAATATAAAATTAATCTTTCAATTATTTTTTTAAAGAAAACATAAAATATGGTAAGATTGCTTTATGTAAAAATACAAGATTGCTTTATGTAAATATTGCTTTATTAACCAATAATTAAAAAAATAAATCTTTACAGAATAACATAATAAAAATTTCAAAGATATTACGTAAAATATATACTCTTTAAATTCTAGAGATCTTTGCAATCCAGTGCATCACTATCAGTAGGGTTATCTCCCGATGACAATACAAATAGAGTCTCTTGTAAGTCTACAACACTTTATATATCAATTTTAACATTCTTCTAATGTATTTTCCATAATATTTTTCTTACAAGTGTATTGTATGCAGTGTCAAAATCTCAATCACATTTATCTTTTATCCTTCAATCTGCTTACCATCGAGGGGTGCGACTTTAGAATTGGTTACATAAGAGATTGTCAACGGATTCCACGAACAACTTGGGTAATGCACAAGCTAGGGGTTATCATTCTTATAAATCTGGACAGACAGTGCCTTATGAGCCAGATGTGCCGTTGACATCTGGTCTTTAGGGTGATTATGATGATGCAACTGAGATAGCGGTATCATTTTTATATTCATTTTCCACTCCTGCATTTACTTTAGTTTCTGAAGTTATTGACGATATAGTACCTACTGAGCTACCATGACGTAGTGTTTACTAACAACGTCGTCGTAGATATTCACAAGATATTGGGTCAACAGGTGTTTTATTTACTAGTACTTTATTTACTAGTACTGATGAGAGTACATCTTACAGTCCTCCTCCACCTCATAGGTCCAGTCGTCTTCCCATTAGACGTCAACCATACAGAAATGCCAAATGTCATCCTTATGGAACTTAGTATAGGTTTTTATTATTACTATATTTAAAGTATATATATTTTATGTAATATCTTTGAAATTTTTATTATGTTATTTTGTAAAAAATTATTTTTTTTGTTATAATTGGTTAATAAAGAAATATTTACATAAAACAATATTTACATAAAACAATATTGCTTTGTTACATAAAGCAATCTTACTATATTATATGTTTTCTTTCAAAAAATAATTGAAAGATTAATGATATATTTTTATTAATTATTTGTTAATATTTATTTTTTTGAATAATTATATGTTTTTTAGTTATTGGTTAATATTTAATTTTTTAATTATATGTTTTTATCAAATTAAAAAAAAAGGATTATGCTAATAAAAATAAGAAAATAAAAAGAAAGATTGGGAATCTTTTTTAATAATATTGGTTAATAATTATTTTTTTAATAATAATTTTTGTTAATTTTATCTTTTTTCAAAAATAAAAAAGAGAAGAGAGACCGGGAATCTCACTTTTAGAGTGTGCGGCCTGGTATCTTGCTTCCTGAAAGAAATATCTATGGTGTCATTTCTTTTCTATTTTTATTTAATGTTTTAATTTTTATCTCGCTTATTGGTATCTTGTTTTTTTTTTAATTTAATTTTTTAGTATTAGTTTTTTATTAATTTTATTTTAAAAAAGCGATATTGCTTTAAAAAAGTGAGAATCGCACTCTCATTTTCTAGAAAACGTGACACGTGGTCTAGCTTTCCAGAAGGCGAGACTCGTGGTCTCGCTTTCAAAGCATGACCATTTTTTATTAAAAGAAAGCGCGATCATGGATCGTATTTTTAGGCTTGAAGAAGTGCGATTTTGGATCGCGACTTCTAAAGTCACAATTTAGAATCACGATTTCTCTAGGGGAAAAAAAAAGGAACCCTATTTGTATAATTTAATGAAAAAAGTACCCCACCTTGGTACAAAACCCTTCGCCTCACGGGGTACCCACAGTCGCCGAGATCTTTAAAATAAATAAAATTACATATATTACCTTTATTAATATTCATAATATTATATATATTATCTTAATATTTTAATTTATATTTTAAATTATTTAAAATAAAAACCCTAACATAAATTCCAACTTTTATCTATAAATATTTTGCGGCTATGCTCCTCACAACATCTAAATTTCTTTTGAGTCGGCCTTTAATATTGGTGGTAAATTTCCAAATTGCAGTAGGCTTCATGTAAATAGATGGGGGGCTTTGATATGTATCCAAAATTGATCGTGGACTGAATTTGAATTTGAAGATATTAATATTTATTCTAATTTTATAATTCAAAATTATTTTTCTAATTTATTAAACAATACATTTAATAATACATAAAGATATAGATATTTGTGATGTAAATATAATTAATAAGTTAATACGAGTTCATGCTTTATTTTTAATATTATTTTAAAGAATATACTTATAATTTTAATTTGCTTTTTAGTCAAAATCTAGTATTATAGAGATGATTTGATGACTTATTAAGTGGTCGTTTAGGAAAAAATATAAAAAAGTCTGATGGTAAAATCATTACGTTGCGTTTAAATTTTTATTCATGCTTATATTATTTTCTTATTAATTTGTGAATCATTGAGTGATTTTTATATTTATTAGTTCAAATTAAGTGAATGTTGAATTGTTTTCGATGAATTTGCTTTAAAAATTTATTGTTATTTTTCTAATTTTTAAATATTATAGAGATTCTCACGAGTATCGAGAATATTACAGGGAGTGGCAATGGGCAATACGTCGTATGAGCGGGATGGGGTGTGGCACAAGGAGAGCAGATATGGGGAATGAGAAGGCCTCCTCGCCTCATTGCCATCTTTATCCTCAATCTTTATTGAAACACACATCTCATGGAAATGATAAATAGATCAATCGGATTATTTTTGAAAATATTGTTAAAATTGTACAAAATCGCCTCATTGCCATCCCACAACTCCCTTAACTCTCCTCTCTCACCTCTCTCATTTTCTAAGGAAGTGACTTGTGAGTGAAGACGTGACTTTAACATCAATTGAGGAGATGAAACTAATTATTCTCTGAAAATAAGAGAGAACACTTGCTTCCTTGATTCATTTTTGGGAATGTAATATGAAGTGTTAATATAAAGAGCCACTCTTGAGGGCATTGAAAAATTGATCATTCTCACGTCAAAAGCATTTGGATTGTGAATTATAGGGAGTGGTCTAATTTTTGTGACGTTTCCTCGACATAGAAGATCCATTTGTCAAAGAGGAAAGTGATCCAACTCAAAATTTAGATCCGAAAAAATTCCGCATGAAATTATTTTATAGATTTGTATGAAAATCTTCATTGGTATCAGAATATGCATGGATTGTTTTCTACTTAATATGGGTATTTAAAAAATTAAAAATACCATGCATGAACTTAGAGGTTCATTAATGGTATCTTGAAATTGGCTCATCGAAATGCTCTCATTTTTATAACATAGCATGCTTATGAGATGTAGATCTAATATGTAAAATTTGGCATGTAATGGATGAATATATTAAAATACATTATAAATCATAACCTAAACTTAATATATTCATAAATTTTAAAATATTGAGTTTCGTGATATGAAAATTATATGGTTAGATTCTTTATGAAAAATGCTTTTCAACCATATAAAGATTGCAAAAAATGGTTAAGAATTGAGAGAGATATGACCATTCAAAATTTGGGTCGAAATCTAAAAATTTGGAAAAGAAGATGAACAGTAAAATATTCAATCTTACTCTCGGCAACGTCAAGTGTAATCCACCCCCTAGGCTAGAGATGTCCGATTGAAAATCTGAGAACACCATTGAACTCAGAGACATTGAAAATGGGGGGTTAGCCAAAATTTGATAACCAACGGCCACCTGAAAGGCGGCACGTGGAACTCACGCGCAATTGCGGGCATGTGAGTACGCCAGAACGTTTTTTTGTTATAGTTGGGTCCTTTAACGCGTGGAAGCGTGTGTTGGAGTCATTTTGGTCCCAATTTCACCAGAATAAATCTTGTATTTAGTGTAATTTTTCTGTGATTTAAAAATTTATTTTTCAGAGTTGAAAAGTATTTATTTTGATTATTAAAACAATAAATGTTAGAAAATTATGAAAAATAGTTTTTCAGTTCGGAAAATTTTGGAAATTTTTTTATAAGTCAGAAAAATCATTTTAGATTTTTCTATGAATTTTTATATATTTTCCGGGATGGAAAATTATTATTTATTGATTTATAATCAATAAATACTAGAAAATTACAGAAAATTCATTTTTCTATTCTAGAAAATTCTGAAAAATTTTGATGGGACTAGAAATTATTTTATTAATTTTGGCTACTTGAGTGTAAATTGTTTACGCTTGTTTTAATTTTATGTTCTTTTTTTTTTATGTATGAAAAATTCATTTTTTCAACATAAAATTATTTGAAAATTGAGTATATTATTTAAAATAAATAATTTTTTTATTGTTTATTACAATATTATGGTTGGCTATGTGTCTAACCTAATATTGTTCCCATTTTCAAAGAAATGATAATAATCGAACGTATTTTTAGAGAACTTCCAGACCTCTGGGGAAGGGAAAGAGACTTGAGAAATTCAGAGCGTTTAATGAAGTTGGGTCAAATGTTGACGTACAAGATTGACCCATCTCATTCTTCGTCAGATCATTTAGAGATCATGGAACAGAAATGCTTGGAACTCATTCAGCTCGGTCATTCTTTTTAAGGGGATGACGTGTATATGCTGAGAAATTCCCTACCTCCTAATTGGGCTAACGTAGTTGATAAGTTACTTGCCGAGCATGAACATATGATTCTTGATGTTGTAAGTGTAACACCGACACTGCGGTGTCCGTATTAGTATTCGTGTTTATGAAATTAAATAAAATATTTCTCTGTTTATATAAAGAGAGAAAATTTTAATTATATTAATTTTCGATTTTGAGGTAAGTAATTTGAAATTTTTGGGATATTTAAAGTATCAGTGTTTCCGATTCGGAGTACATTCTATTTTAGTGATAAATTTAGAGTTTTAATAAAAATGCAGGAATAAATAATTATTTATTTATTTATTCAGTAAAAAAAAAAAGAAAAAGAGTCGAAATTAGGGCTAAGCCCTAATTTCCCTCTTTTTTTCCCTTTCCCCTCTCACTCTCTCACCGCCTCTCTATCTCCCTTCCTCGCGCCTCCGCCTTGCGACCATCCACCGCTTCCATCGTCGTCGCCGCCCACTCGGCTTCTCCACCGCCGTGTCCAACACCGTAGCCGTCACCCTTGCTTCACTTTCCCTCTCTCTGTTTCCTTATCTCTGCTCCGTCTCTCTTTATCTCCCGCGGCTCCTTCTCCTGATCTCTCGCGTCCTTCGCCTTCCTCCGCCACCACCACGGCCACCACGAGCCACCGCGGTCGCCACCTGTCTGTCCCGCACCATCTCTGCCTATCTCTATTCTTCTCTCTCGCGTGACAGACAGCTCTCCCTACGCGCGACTGCACGCGCGACAACTTGCGCGCGACTGCTCGTGCGACTGCCCAGCCCCTACGCACGCGTGACGGGCCACAGTCCCCTCCTGCGCGCTCGCCAGTACGCGACCGCCTTGCGCGCCTGTGCAGCACGCGATGGCTCCAGCACGCGCGACGGCCCCTGCCCCAGCGCGCGGCTGCTGTGCTGCTTTGCCTTGCTCACTCACTCGAGCAGTCTGCACTCCTTCGAGAGCCCACTGCGACCCTTTCACTGCATAGGTAAGGTTTGAGTTAAATATTAGTTCTAGGGTTTGATTTCCATAGTGATTAATTCTAATTGCTAAAATTTGCTTCAATTTGGAGACATTGCAGGTCTTGGAATAAATCGAATGGCGTATGGACGCTAGAGTTGCAAATTGTGAAACCCTAGGTAAGAGAAATACTAGTCTCTTAAATGATTGAATGAGTTAGGCCGGATCTAGTATGAGAGTTTTATATATGTCTTGAAAATGTGTGGAATTAGAAGAGAATGCATTTTCTGACAGTTTATATGTGATTATTAAGGTTAAGTTAGAAGTCTGCATGAATTGGGGCTGTTTAGTATGAAAGAAGTA
Organism: Dillenia turbinata; assembly: GCA_037126225.1. Classification (NCBI taxonomy): domain Eukaryota; kingdom Viridiplantae; phylum Streptophyta; class Magnoliopsida; order Dilleniales; family Dilleniaceae; genus Dillenia; species Dillenia turbinata. The sequence goes on from JBAMMX010000007.1 coordinate 22,157,482, forward strand.
TATTATGGGATCATAGAATCATGTTAAGTTACTTTGAATAGTTTTCCCTCAGGGTTAAATTTTGAAATATGCATGAAAGTGTTTGGGATCAGAGTTGGAATGAGATGTGCCGTGAAATGAAGTATACTGTAGCATTTTGTGTCTTTCTCAGGTTATATTAAGTTGTTAAATTTGCATAATGGTATGTTTATGAAGAATAAATTAAAAGTTGTGGTTATAATTTAAGAACTATCGTAGTCTTTTCATTATAAGTTGTCCTACATATAGGCAATCAAAATACTAATTCCGTATGATGAAAATAGACTTAAATATCTTGAAAATGACATATGGTTTGAAGAAATCGGATGAGAATCAAAAAGTGTATGATTTTTCAAAGATTTTCCAGTTCATAGGAAACTTATTTATTTAAGCGTATTTCCAATTTTGATTGGTTTTAGAATTGAATCAGGCTTGATTTTGATTTGATTAATTGTTTATAAATGGAACGAAAGTGATGAAAAGTGAATCTAGAAAGGTGATTGTGTAAATGTTTGATTTAAGTCTTAAATGAACACATATTGAGGGGAGAAACCCTAAGGAAACATGTACAGGAAAATTTAGAACTTTGGGTATGAAATTTGATGGATTTTAATGTGATTTTGAGTGTTAAAATGTGGATTTGATGTACTTGTATGCATACTGAATTTTGCATAGAGGTTAGTGAGTATGTGGATATAAAAATGTCTTGATCGAATCCATTGGAGAGATTGGGAATGACTCTAGTAAGCAAGATGGAGGTTTGTATGTGTATGTAATAAGGTATAGAAAGTGTATGCATATATATAGTGATATTGGTGTGTTAAAGTGATATGAAAATGTGCAATTATAAAGAATGAGCAAAAGCATGTGTTTGTATTTATATGATAAATGTATAGAATTGTATTGGTGTATTGAAGAGAAGAAGTTGATAAAGAAATTTTGAATAAAAGTGTATTGGTGTATAAGCTGACTCTTATGTGCGGCGAAAGATTTGATTGGTGTGAGTTTTGTGTAGGATTGGTTGAGTACCATCACTTGAGTCTTGTGGACATGTTGTAAGCATGAACAAAATATGAAGAGTTAAGGTAGTGGCTTAAAAGACTTGACATTGGAAATTTGAAAGTGAAGAACATGCATTTTAGCTAATTGAACAGCATGTAGTCTTTTAGCATAACTTTTTCTACACAGTTCCAAATGACATGAGATTTTCTGCCTTAGACACTAGACATCCTTAGTTTTAAAAATGAAATAAGAAACCCCTTGATTTGTAAAGGTGTATTAGAAGTTATAGCCTATTTTCTATAACTGCGCAGGTTTGAAACTTGCTGATTATATACATGCGTAAGTGTTGGATGTCTTGATCGAGGGGAGCACAGTTTCGACACTTGTTGTGCATTGTAGGGAGTGATTGACCCTCCCGTATACTGTGAGTGAGTTTTATTTCAATGTTTTCGTTTAATATGTAAACCCTGCTTTACAACAGTTTGATAAATGAGTATGATTTATCGTGTGTTTAAAATGTTTTGACTGGTTTTGGAAATGATTTTTGTGAATCGATGGAGTGTCCAAAAATGTGGTTGAATTATGAAATATGCATCCATGTGGTTGAAATGTAAAATGTGCCATTTTATGATATATGTTGCATTTGGTTTGTGAACCTGATTTACGGCACATGTTTGATATGATATTGATATTGGCCTTGAGGGCTGTGATATGTATTGTTGATATTGATATTGGCCTTGAGGGCTGTGATATGTATTGTTCCGTAGCTACGAAGGACACCGTGAGAGGCGCTTGGGTGGCGTCCGGATATGCCTAGGCCTGGGGTATCCCACGAGTTGTCGAGATTATATTTATGACACGGTACTAGGCAGGTTGAACCCGAAAGGGGGAGGATTTGGATGCTATCCAAGTCTAGCACCTGGACGAGGTCCGTCGCCAACGCCGGGGTAGAGAGCACTTTAAATAAAATCGCATATAACACCCCTGCCCTCATAGGTCGAGGTAGACCTCTGCCAGGACACTTTCGGCTGGCAGCTCTATGATTTTATTGACAGTGCTTTGGATGCATATTTGATTTGATAATGTGTGTTAATGATATGTGGTTGAAATGAAAAGCATGATGATTTGAAATACGATTTGTATACTTATGTTTTGATACTCTAGTTTCACACCCCATATTACACAATTACATTGACCCACTCACTCACTGAGTATTCTTCCCTGAGTACTCACCCCTCCTCTTTCCCTCCCCAGACAGGATTATGGTGCTAGGACGACGCATTTGGCTCTAGAGGATTGATAGCTTGTTGGTGGATTGGATTCACGACGGTGAGATTTAAGTTTTAATTGAAAATATGAGTTTCGTACTTTATGTTGACCCTGCGTGGTCTTGATATTGAGGTCCGTAGTTGACCGTGTACATATTTTGGGATAACTGTATAATTTTTGGACTTTTGTTTGTGAAACTCTCATTTCGCTTGCATTGAGGCATTTGTAACCATTTGAAGTGTTAACTTGGGAAATTGTAATATATTTGTATAAACTTAGGCCCGCTCGATGTAGCGGCTGCTCATGCTCTAGTTGGGCATGACAGTAGAGATCTGTGGCTAGGACTGTTGGTGATTTGTTAGCCTTGCGTTGTCTGGATGTCGGTTGTGAGATTGGTGGATTGTTTTGGAGAGGCCGGGATGGCCATTGGTTTAACTTACTGGATGATTTTAATTTATACAGGTATACAGGTTGAATTGTACATGGGAGACCTCCGATTTATGGGGAGGTTCTGCCCGATTTTCTGTAGAAATACAGCCGGCATCCAGGGCAACGGGCGGCTGTTTACGATTCCCGGTTCGGGGGCGTGACAGTAAGACCGACATTAATAGAAATATGAAAAATCAAGAATCTAGAGAGTCAAGTGAAGAAAAGACTTTCCCAAAGTATAAATAGTTCCCCAAATGTTGTAAGGAGATTCGCTCCTAGGGATAGACTGTCTAAGAGAATTGTAAATATAGTATCACGAATGGATGTATCTTGAATCAGATAATTCATTTATATGTTCTTTCTTTTGCATGTAATAAATGGTTGATTAGAATCATGATCATATTATAAATGAACGTTCGAAATTTTAATTTCTTTCGAATATCTGTCAGTTATGTTCATTATTGATGATCATGTATACAAAAGGACTTGAAAGGTCTCTCATTTGAATGAAAATTTTGGATTAGTAGATTTAGTAATTCTCATTCAAAATTGAAATATTATATTAAATACTTAGTATATTTAAGTGGGAGGTTTTAGGTTGGCAGAATTTAAGTAATTCTCATCTAAAATTTATAGAATTTTGTAACTTTAAATTAAATTTGTGATAGTGATACATTAAAACCATAGATGATGATTGGGAACATAGTGAATTTTCGAGTTTATACCTAATGTTGACCAGTCATGGATGTTAATCTTGAAGTACAAAATTATGTGAATGATATGAGCATTAGTACGTATGTCTACCCTTCTTAGAAAACCCAAACCATAATATTGAAATCTTTTATAAGAGATTTGAATAGAGATGACAATTTGAATGGCGACAATCATGAGATATGACGTTATACAATATAAAATGTATTGAGAGAATTAGATGCCTCACAAAGGTATCAAACATGTCATATAATATCATGTAGTGGGCAATGCTGCCCAATAATGGAGAGAACTAGATGCTAACAAGGTATGAAAAATGATAAATTCCACTGCTTGAGCGACTCTAGTTGGCTTTAAGATTGAAGGCATGATACCTAAATGTGAACAATACTTTAACTACTCATGATTTTGCGGTGTACCTCAAAGAGAAAGAATGAGAGTCAACAGGTCATGTCCTCTCCAATGAATAGAAAGTTTAAATTTTGATCTGATTCCTTCTTATTTAGTGGGAGCATCTGAAAGTCAGTTTCATTCACAATAACAGTGTGAAGACTTTCTCGAACATTGCTTGTCGCGTTCAACTTCGGGATGAGTAACTTTGTGTTGCAAGATTCATAGTTGATGCTTTTATAGAAGAATTTAGTCCCAACAGAGTTTCAGACTCTAAACGTGAAAGGGACTGGAACAAAAGTAAGAAAGGTAAGGAAATTATAGACAGATCATAAAAGAATAATTCTGGATATAAGAATAAATAGAGAGACATTTATGATTTTTTTTTCATTGATTGCTCTCTGATAGTAGATAGAATGTAGAGAACGATGTAAGAGTGAACGTTAGAGGAGTTGACACTTGTAAACTATAGTTATAAAGTAGCTGAACTCTCATTCTGCATAAGGTTCTCTACGTGTCAGAAATTCGATAGAATCTTATCTATTCTTATTCTTTAGAAGATTACTGTGATTTGAACTTTCAGAGATATATGGATGATTTATATTTAAATGACATGTGTAGTGGTTCTGGATAGTTTGCAAATGGTTTATCATTTTGTAAAATTTTGATAATGTGACATGGCAGACTTGGTCACATTGGGGCAAGACAGAATAAGTCAACTGGTGAGAATAGAACTATTGGGTTCGCTCACAAAATTTGATTTACCAACATGTAAATGTTGTCTTGACGGCAAAATGACGAGAAAATCATTTGAAAAAGCTAACCCGACTAAATTTCTATTGTATTTGATCTATTCAGATATTCGTAATCTAATAGATATGGAGGGTACGCATGGAATTTTGTGTTTCATTATATGTATTAATGATTTCACGTGTTTGACCATATCTATTTGATTTCTCACAAGTTTGAAGCATATAAGTGCTTTAGACATTATATGAGAGAGATAAAGAATCAGACGGATAGATGGTGTGAATGTCTACCAGATCAATTTAAAGATTTGGGTAATGAAAGAAACACAATCTGATATTTGATCATTCCTTATATATCTCGTCAGAGTGGTGTTATAGTGAGAAGGAATAGGACATTGTTGGATATGGCAAGATCCATGATAACGTAGGTTCACTTGTAGATTTCCTTTTGGAGAGATGTCTTGTTGATTGTAATCATTGTTTTGCACGAAGTACCTTCAAAGACAGTACCAATGACGGGATATAAACTTTAGACTGATAGAAGGTTGTGTCTCAGTGACTTGAGACCTCGGGTATCAACTGTCTGTATTTTGAGATTTTTTCAATAAGTTTAGAAAATTGGGTCCCTATAAAAGTAAGAGTATTTTTGTAAAATACTCCGACCAGTCTAAAAGTTAAGTATTCATTTGTGAATAAGATGATGGTACAACAGTAGAGATTAGATTACGGATATAACATTTCTGAAGAATCATTTTCCTAGCAGAGGTGATGTGAAAGACATAGAACTGTTATTTGAATTAGTTGATTCAAATAATAGTTTTGTCTATTGAGGATTGTTAGAATAGTGTTGATCCTAGTGGGAGGAATTTAAAAATCTAACGATTTAACTGAGTTACAGACTCAGAAAAGTGATAGGAAAAACGTGCCTAAACGTCACTTGGGGATTGAAGGGCATGTATGTGATGTTTCTTCAGAAGATAAAGAAGAGTTTTAGAATGTATATGAGACTCATCTTATCCCTCTAAGGGTGAATGAAAAAAAGTAATAAAGAAGAATAGAAGTCGATGAAGTCCAACCATGTATAGGAATTGGTTGAGCTCATATTAGGATGCAAAGTTATTGAGAATAACTGAATTCTCAAAACCAAGTGTAGGGCAGATAGAACTATTGAGAGATAAAAGACTCAACTGGTAGAAAAAGGTTACGCTTTGTAAAAGAGTATTGATTACGAGAAACCTTTTCCCAGTAGTGAGATTTATCTCCATTCGTGAGAAGTTGGCAAAATTGACCAATTTGGATTTGGAATTACGTCATATGATTATGAGAACTGCCTTCCTTAGTGGTGAGTTTGAGGAAGACATCTGTATGACACAACCAAAGGGTTTTTGTCATAAAAGGCCAAGAAGATAAGAATTGATGGCTTTAAGTAGTTTTCGAGATAATGGTGTTTGAAATTCATAGAGATATGCTCTCTTATGATTTCGTAATAATGGATGAAAAATATTGTCTCTATTTGAAAGGTCCATTGACAAATTTGTAATTCTATCCTTATATGTCACGGACATATTGTTAGTGACGAATGACAAGGAGTATGACTTTCGAGATGAAGGATATGGGTAAAGCAGATTGGGAATTGAATTTTAGAGAAATCATTTCAGGAGATTACTAGAGTTATCTCAAAAGTCTTATATTATAAAGACTCTGGAACGGTTTAACTTAAAAGACTGTAAACCCATTGATACTCCTGTGACTAAAAGAAATAGTTCAAAAGATGACATATGCCCTAAAACTTCTAATGAATAGATGAAATGTCCGGAACAACGTATTCTAGTACTGTTAGGAATTTGGAGTACGCTATGAAGTGTACTCATTTCGATATTTGTCATACTATGGGGTTTGGTCTGCAGGTATCTGTCCAATCTGGATAGAATGATTGGATTGTTATGAAAAAGATATTGGGATACCTGAGCGGAACTGTAGACTATTTCCTTCAGTATTAAGGAAATGATCTAGTATTAAAAGGATACACGAATGCTGATTAGAGATGAGATTTGCATGAGAGAAAATCTGTATCGGGTTATGTTTGCTTGCTCATTGATAGTGCTATCTCATGAAGAAGCAAGAAACAAACCGGTGTATCACTTTTTATAATGGAAACAAATTTGTGATTAATGTTTTCGTAGTTCAAGAAAATGAGTTTGGTTAAATGGATATTGCAATATTTGAAGCAATAAGTAACCTAATGGGAGCTTGACGATTCATTGTGATAATCGGTCAGCCATTGGTTACGCGTGAGACTCCAAATATAATGGTAAAACCAAATATAGACACAAAGATCAATCTTGTTAGAGACATGATTGAAAAGAGGGGAATGACATTGAGATATATTTATGCATTTCGTAGTGGCTTGTCTTTTTTTTTGAGGTCAATGTCTAAGGACATGTTTGTGAGACATGTGAAATGACATGGACTGCATAGATTGTGATAGTATTTGTTACTGTGGTAGTGATTATATATAGAAAGTATGTACGTTATAATGCTCATATTTATTGACATTTGAATTTTGTTTTTATGCTCAAAATTCTTGTGTCTGGAATTAAAAGTATGTCAGACAAGTTCTGAGATTGGCTCTCTCACACGAGCAATCGTCTCTAATATTTGTGTGACATGTAGAGATGAGGCGTGTTAATTTGTGGTGGATTAACACAGATAAACCGCTTTAGTTAAGTACTAAGATGAGATTACTGGTTGATATATTACATATATGGTAATCGAAATGGATTCCCCACAATCCATTAAACTTGTCGAATAGCCAGGTGTGAGTTTTTCCTTGATGTTGTAAGATGTTTGAGGATTTGTAAAAAGAAAAACTCAGGTCAAGTGTTATGTATACTTGGACTAAGACCTGTACGATGCGTTTTCTTAAAAAAGAAGACATATGCTTCCAAATGGAAAGGAAAGTATCGTAGCACGTGTTTCATACCACGTATGCTTATGTACTACATGAGTAATGAGATGATACATCCCTCTTCATCTCATTATGTCTATCTCATTGTATGAGACTCAGAGGTTTATACGCAACCTCAATTTATACCTTTAGGACTTTTATCTGTTTTTTGAAATTTTATTTTAGTGTTGCTACTTTATCATGTTACCAAGAAATCATGGATGATTCGGTTTGGCGGTACATGTCTAAGAAAGCAGCTAAGATAAAGTTGAAAGTTAGTAGTATGAAAGGAAGACTGTCTTTGATCGACACGTTACTCTGCATTCACAGACCGGTCAATTATGTCTATGACTTAGTGTTTAGAGACGTAATTGTGAATACATGATTGGATTAGAGTCAAGTATGCTCTTACATTATTTTGAGAGATAAGAGATACGTTAACTGTGTCAAATAAAAGAAGTCTGGGGTATAGCGAGATATGATGTTCTCTTCACCACTTTGATGATGAGCTGCTATATATCCTTAACCGGTGTATGGTTTTAGAGCTCTTGGTATTCTCGCAGGTCATACGGTCCTCTTGCCTGTATGAAATTGGTGTTCGATAATGATGATCATACTATACGCGGTTCTAGCTCTCATGTGCGAGTGGGAGATATTGGAAAGTGGGGCGGGTCCGCCTATGAGGGTAGTCCCTCCCCCTCATTTTGAATTTGAAATGGGGGTGGTTATTTGTAAAATCACCCCATAACTCCCTTAACTCCCCTCTCTCATTTTTCTAAGGAAGTAACTTTCTCTTTTCCGAAAGTGAGTGAGGACGTGACTTTAACATCAATTGAGGAGATGAAACTAATTATTCTTTAAAAATAAGAGAGAACACTTACTTCCTTGATTCCTTTTTGGGAATGCAACATGAAGTGTTAATATAAAGAGGGACTCTTGAGAGCATTCAAAAATTGATCATTCGCACATCAAAGGCATTTGGATTGTGAATTATAGGGGGTGATCCAATTTTTGTGACGCTTCCTCGATTTAGAATACTCGTTCATCAAAGAAGTAAGTGATCCAATCCAAAATTTAGATTCGAGAAAATTCCGAATGAAATAATTTTATAGATTTGTACGAAAATCTTCAATAAATTTACAATTGAAATGAAAAACTCTAAGTTTCTCATGGAGGACATCCAGCATTTCTACAGGATTGCCATTTGGTGGGACGAGAATCGGGTCTGTGAAATGGCTCTGCAATCTTATCGAAGGTGGGAGCCAGTGGCTCAGACTCCATGGTCTGAGATAATTGACTATGGTACCGATAGTGGACAATCTTGTATAAAGGAACAATGAGTAAAGGATAATCAAGACTAACATCAAAATTAGGCGTAGAAGAATTAAGCGTTTGATATATAGAGTCAATCAACATTTGTATCACATCATTCTCATCTGTCTGACCAAAAATCAACAGATGGCCCGCATTATCTACCGCTGCAGAGATCAAGGATCGATCACCACCAAAACTAGAAAGTGTACACGATGTTAAGTCTCTAACTTTGATAGTTATAGGATCGGATATATTTGAGGCCAAGACATCGCCCATAATCTGGTGGATGTGTCCCATTGGTCAACCCTGTAATAGATAAAATGTTGATTAACTAATCAGTCAATTAAAAAAAGACGGGATAAAAAAATTAAATTGTTTAGACTTACAGTAAACTCTAACTACAATGCGTAAGGCAATAACTGGTTATGTGATTGTATCTTTGATTACCCATATATGTATGTGTAATGACGCACTAGGGTATGTACTTTGGAGACATCACCATATATCCATGAAACGCTAGTCCATCGACAACATAATTCTGATGATCCTTCTATTTCTCTACATACGATACATGAATCCTATTCCAATCCCGGCCTTCTCGCTCACGTCAATCGATGCAATGCAAATCCAATCCAGTGTCTACATCGACTGATACACTATGCTAGATGCCAAACTATCTCAAGACTCTCTCTCGAGGATGGAACTCTACAATCTCAAAACAAATAAGTGGAATAGACGCACACAAAATGTCACTACCTTGGCAACAGTAAGGTGACAATGCATCTAAATTGAAATTTGAATATGACATTTAGATGAATTGAAAATGAAAAATAAAAATATAAATGCGACATATAGTAGTGAACTCAAAAGGAACTTAATTGTATTATGATTATGATATACAGAATTAGTTAACTTACCCCATCCTCCGTCATGTGATCCATTTGATCTCGATAACTCCTAAATATATGTTGTCCGACGTCAGCAAAATTACGTCGAACATTCTATCTATTTCAAAACATTTGAAAGTAAATAAGTATAAGTGATAATTAAAACTATATGTTATTATATCTCAATGTAACTTACAATGATTCTCGTGAATTCTTGGCAAATCCGATGCAATGGGCGTGGGATTAGTCATATGGTGTTTGATCGGTCTGAACATGGACAACTTCTCCCATGCCCAAAGCTGGTGACAAAGGAAAAACATGAAGTTAGAGTTGAAACTTTCATAGAATCATCAAAAGAAACTTGCAAAAATATATGATACCTATAAAAGTAGTAGGGGTCCCATAATCTATCTAATTCTAATAGCACACCCCGGGCATAAATCTCTGTACAATACAACAAAAATTACATTGCCCCAACTAAAGCGACCGGTTGCATCTATGTCTCGAAGCAAATCCAAATACATGAGTACTATTGACCCTGACTTGTCTCTGAGTAGATTACCCAACAGCTGTATGATATGCCCTCTTGCATGAACTAAAACTGTTGCCCACTTGGAGTAAGAGTATAAGGGTTATGAATCAAGTACAGTTGTAATGGACCTTACTTTAAGTTGATTACCATCGAAGTCGTTGGGATCGGAGATGGAGCCCATAAGTTCGAGCCATGCCTCCTGCCACTCAGTAAGGTTCCGCTGCACATTGATACCGGTAGTTGTCTCTCCATCAACTGGTAAGCCCCATAGGATCTCAACGTCCTATAACGTAACGATTGCCTCACCTATAGGGAGATGGAATGTATATATCTCTTGTCTCCACCACTTGACCAAAATTGTAATAATAACATGTTCAAGCTGAATGTGATCACATCAATACACCTCGTAGAAACCAGCTCATACTAGGAGGTGCTGTACATATACGTCTAATGGGCATGCAGACCAAAAACCATGATTAGCACGGCGGATATCTAACGATGGATCGGTCCTATCCTACCAGATAAGTTAAGAGCTATATGTCAGCTGAAGGGGCAATACGTTTGGGTCTCGTGGACCCGACTCTAAGTTAGGATAATCGTGTGTTGCTGCCATTATCAAGATTTGCAAAATTAATAAAATCGTTCAGTCTAATCAAAGTCTAATGTATAATAAAAAAAATTCATTCTTCGCAATGATTTTAACCAAACAAAAAAACATAATAAATCCAGCTAAATTATGAAAAAGTCGATTTCTTAGACTTCGAACATGCCCCAAAGCAAATTGTATCCTTTCTTCACCATCCACGTGACTCTTCAACTTTATTCTCTATTAACATCGTGTTTTTATCTCCCTCTATTCCCCACTATCTATCTCACTAGAAATTCAAATAGGTTTGTTGTTTCTTCTTCTTCTTCTTCTTTTCATCTCTCTTAAATGTGGATTTTCTTTCACCTGGATTTGCTTCAATATTTTCATTATCATTTATTTTTGTACTAGTTCAAGGGTTTATTTCCATTTTCACTTTTTTGAATATATTTGGTTTTCCAAGATAATGAACTTTCAATTATATTCAAAACCAAATGTATTCATAAAAGAGAAAATGGAAACAAACCCTTGAACATGAGCTAGTATAAAAAGAAATGATAATGACAATTTTGAAGCAAGTCCTAGTGAAAAAAGAACACACATTCAAGAGAGATGAGAAGAAGAAGCAGACAATCTATTTGAATTCGTAGTGAGATAGCAAGTGGGGAATGGAAGGATATAAGAAATCTGTAATGCCGACTCTGCGGTGCCGTACTTTTGTACTCCCGTTCCTAAATTTAATGAAACATTCCTCAGTTTATTATATAGAGAGAAAATTTTTATTTATATTGATTTTCGATTTTGGGGTTTTTAATTCAAATTTTTGGTATATTTAAAAGTATCCGTATTTCCAATTCGTAATGTAAAGATATATTTTTCATTTATTAATTTAATTATTTATTTCCTCATTTATTTATTTATAAATCTATTCTTAAGAAATATATATATATAATAATAATAATTAAAAAAAATCAAAAATCGAATTAGGGCTTAAAGCCCTAATTCTCCTTCTCTCCCCTTCTCTTTTTCTCTCCGCCTCTTCACCTTCCCGCGGCCGCCTCCTTCACCGATCGCCTCCTCCGCCGTACTCTACCATCAACCGCCACCTCTGGTCGACCCCTCTCACCCTCTTCCTCTATTTCTATCTTTCTCTCTCTATTTTTCCCTCCATCTCACTCTCGGTCTCACTCTTTATCTCTCTCTTTCTCTCTCTCGGTTGCTCTCCCACCCTCCGTCATCGCCGCCTTCAACCACCCACAGTCACCACCATCCACAGCCACCACCGCCCTATTCTTTCTCCCTCTCTCCCTTTGGTTCTCTCTCTACCTCACTGTTTCGCTCTCTCTCTCTCTCCCTCTCTCTCTCTCTCCCTGCGCGCGTGATAGTTTCTCTCCTGCGCGTGCGACTGCGGCCTTTTCCTTCCTTCCCGCGCGCGTGACAGGCCCTGCGCGCCCGACTGCAGTGAGCGACAGCTCTAGCGTGCGCGGCTGCAGCGCCTCTTCCCTGCTCGTGCGCTCATGCGCCTTGTTTTCCTCGGCAGAGAGCGCTCCTACAATCTATGCAGAAGCCCCAATCAACAGCCATTGTCAAGCTTTCAAAACCCTAGGCCAAATTTGCAATCCTTTCTTTGCGAAGGTAAGGATCTTAGGGTTTCGATATCATTTTAGTGATTTAGCTAGATTTCTAAATTTGTACTTCAAATTTGAAATGTTACAGGTTTTTGAGTAAACCGAATGGCGAACGAGACTACGAGTCGAGAAAACCCTAGGTGAGGGATTTCTGATTGATTCAATTAATTGAATGCATTTAGGATAAATTAGAGTAAGAATGTATTGCATATGATAGGATATATATATTAGATTAGATTTAAATGCGTTGTTGACATTATATGTAATTAATTAGGTTAAATATAGAATTTTATACAAATTGGGTTGTTTCGGATAATAGAATTGTATTGACTTGATTTGAATAGCTTCTCTTAGAGTTTAACCTGACAAATGTATGAAAACAGTCAGGATTTGGGATTTAAGTTTGAGGATTGGTACAATCTTTTTCATTTTAAGTTGTCTTGCATATAGGAAATCAAAATATAATTTTCGTATTATGAAAATAGGCTTCAATACCTTTAAAATGATCTATGGTTTGAAGAAATCGGATGGAAATTTAAAGTGTATGATTTTTCAATGATTTTTCCATCTTGTAAGAAATTTATTTATTTTAGTTTGGTTTTCGATTTTGAACGGTTTTAGGTTTGAATTTAGATTTGGTTCGTTATTTATTTATAAATGGAATGAAATTGATTACATTGGAGTGCATTTATAAATTGAAGAATTTGGGGTTTGTACGAATTTAAGGAAAATGATAAACCCTGAAAATAGTCATAAAATTGATGAAATTCGTGATGATTTGATTTAGGTTGACTTTCTTGGAGACTCCAGGAGTCGAGTTTGTTTTGGTTGTGGAAATAGGGAGTGACCACCCTCCCTGAACTGTGAGTGGGACTACGATATCTACTATTGATTGATAAATCATGTTTTACAGATTTTCAAATGACATGATTCTTATACGTGTAAAAATTGAATTTTTGGATTTTGATAAGTCTATGTACATATTTTTGTGACCATTAGAGTGTCCCAACTGCTGATTTTATTGATATGCATTCATGAGTTTGATAACCGGATATTGTGCCACCCTTTTGATATATTGACATGTTTTAATGCTTCTACTTGCATTGGCACATGGGTTTGAATGGATTTATACGTACCATTTGGGCTGTATGCCCGGCTGATATTATGATACGATGTATGGGGCTGTATGCCCGGCTGACGTGGTGATGAGATGCATGGGGCCATGTGCCCGGCTGAGTTGATATTGTTCCGTAGCTACGAAGGGCATTTGGTAGCGGCACCCCTTGTGCCCGATACTCTTCGGCCGGAGGTATCCGCCAAATTGTCATGTGTATGGTTGTCCCAGGTTGAACCCTCATCGGGGGAGGACGTGAGTTTTACCTCTGTCTAGCACTGGGCGGGGGCATCATACACGGCTGACTATTTATATGTATATTATTATTATTTATAGGCTAGTTGGAGTAGCCTGTGGCCAACATTGGGGTATAGAGCTATTATTTGATAATTGCATTGTGAAAACCCCCAATGCACCCGTCCTTGGTCGAGGTAGACCATTGTCGGGGTTGTTTGTTCGGCCGGCTCTACTCATGTGATTTGATAATAGATGGATGCATATGTTATTTTCTGATGTGTGCCTTGAGATATGTTAAAACTGCACGCTGTTTTCTTATACTTGATATTGTATTACATGCTTTGACACTCCAAGTTCACATTTGATATTGATAGCACGATGTCAATCTCCTCACTTGCTGAGTATCCTCCCATAGATACTCACCCCTCTTCTTTCCTCCCTCAGACATGATCGTTATGCTAGAGCGACGTTTCAGACTCTAGAGGTTTCGGTTGATCATTGGCGGGTTTGGTTCTTCTCGACGGTGATATTTAAGTTTAAAATTGAAATTCAAATTACTCACTTTATTTCGACCTTACGAGGTCTTGATATTGAGATCCGTAGTTGACCGTGTATATTTTTATGGGATGATTATAATAATTATGGATATTGTTGTGAAACTCTCCTATTATACTTGAATTGAGACATTTGTAAACATTTAAACTCTTTACTTGAGAAATTATTGTATATTATATAAAAACTTAGAATCGCTTAGTGTGGCGGCTGCTCATGCTCTAATTGGACATGACAGTAGAGGTCTGTGGCTAGGATTGCTGGTAATTTACTTAGCCTGGCGTTGTCCTGGATGTCTGCTGTGGTTGGTGGGTTGTTGTAAGGCCGGGATGACCCTCTTATTTTATTTACATGATGATTTTAAATTATACAGGTTTATACAGGTTTATTTGTACATGGGAGATCTCTGATTTATGGGGAGGTTCTGCCCGATTTTCTGTAAAAATACAGCTGACATTCAGGATAACGGGCGGCTGTTCACGATCTCGGTTCGGGGTGTGACAAACTCAGTAGTCATAGAGAAAGAAGCTAAAGAGTTACGAAAATGGTGAAAAAAGGAGACAATTTGCTCTGGGGCATCTTCGAAGTCTACGAAATCGACTTCTATGTCAATTTCATGGAAATCATGAAGTAATCGTAACCTAAGACTCAAAAGAGAAAAAATTATTGGTAGACATATTACTACTTTTTTTTTGTCTCAATCCAGCATCCTTCTTGTTGTGCCTTCTTCATTAAAGATGCTCATATAGTCCTTTATCCTTCAATGTAGGAGGATTAGATGAGCATCTTCAAAGAAGAATGCTCAAGGCGAATGAAGTTGGACCAAGAGCAAAAAAAGAAAAAAAAAAGAGGGAGACAAGTGTGGTAATAATTTTGTCTCCATTGAGTGTAACACTTTGATTACTTCATGATTGACCCACTATGATAGAAAGAACACAAGTATCAATTTGATTAACTCCACATGGATTCTAATTAACAAGCCTAGCGGAAAGATTAACACACTATGATAGAAAGAATATGATTTTGTCTGATGTCATTAATATGGTCCATTAAAGATCATATCATTCATTACATATTAAATCGTTCTTTATATAAAAAATGAGGCGGCTTATTGGTTGAAGCAGGACCTTTGTCTCAACCATTCCGTATTAGGGTAATTGTTTCTATTATGACCTCATTCGTCATAGGTCTTGCAATGCTGAGTCCTTCGTCTGTCTGTCTCATTCCTAATCCTTATACTTTGTGTTCATCTAGGTTGATGGTTCAGACGTGAAACATTTGCTACTAACTGAAACAGACTTGGGGATCAATAATCCTTGTGTCCCAACGGTTGAAATCGGCCAACATATGTAAGGACCATCTGTTGTGAATTATGGAAGTTGTCAACAAATCTGACAACTTGACACCCCATACTTTCACAAACCTTCCTTGTATGGGAGCAAGGGAGTTTAAATAAATCAAATTTGCCACAGGTACAGGAACCTTCATTCAAAACGACTTTGTGTTCATTCCTACCTCTACTCCATGAATTCTGGTGATTACCTCATATTCTCCTATTGTCCTTTCAAAAGTGGTAACGATGGTATTTGGACTTTATCTCATTTCAGAGCATTCTATTTGTTACGATCATCAGCCATCTCTTGCTATCCCTAAGATATTCTTCCACCTTATTCCAATATTTATTGAAATATGCAATCATATAATAAAGTGCAGCCCTAACCAATGCAGTGATCAACAACTTTCTATCTCATTTTAGCACCATACTAAAACTCTCCAATCTATTTGTTGTCATATTATTCCATCGTCAGCCACCATCATAACACATGCTCCATTTGTCAAGTGGAATATTCATTAATCATTGAAATGCGAGCTTACTCAATTCTTTGATCTTGTTCATCATCGCATCAACTTTTCAGATTTGGTGAGCTATAGTTGCCTTATGCATTAACTCTGTCAATGGCACGTTTTGAAACTACTTGCTAAAGTTTATCTTTAAGTGGCACAAACAAATTTGATGGAAAACAAATGATGGTTGTAAGTTGGGATTCCTCTCAATGGCTTGGAGAATTCCAGGTGCCCTATCTGCAATGATACAAATCCCATGGCGATCGTCGATAATGTGAACGCTCAAGTTATATAAGAACCATGACCATTTCATAAAAGTCTCTTTATTGACTACAACGAAAGCTAATGGTAGAATATGACTAGTAGCATTAGAGCCCACGACAAGAAAAAATTTCTCTCTATACTTGTTGTACTGGAAAGTGCCATCGATGGTAATAATGAGCTTACAGTGTTGGAACCCATCAATATAGGGTTAATGCCCAGAACACTAACTGGAAAACATTTAGGGACTTGTCGAATGCATTGGCGTACCTCCAATCGACCACTGTGCCTAGATTAGTGGCTTGTAAAGTGGTCATAAACTTGGCAATATTGTGTACGAACTCTTCCAATTGCCATATATTAGCTCAATGGCTTTCTACCTTCCTATCTATGCCTTCTTGTATGACACATTGACTCCATAAGTTCTGACATTTTCAATAACATCACAGACCTTGTACAAAACATTTTCCTTTAGACGGTTATATACCAATTGGCCTATCATATTGGAGTCAAGGTTCAGGTGATCTTTGATAAGTTGTTTAGGAAAGCAAGTGTGTATCAGATTCAATTTAATTATTTCAAAGAACCCAAGACTCTTTTTCTGTTTTGCTTACAAATACCATAAGCAGTTTTGCTCAGTGTAGAAAGATTACCAAACAAACCAGCCGGTTTGCATACTCTTGTGAACTCTGTAAAATCTGTGCTCTTGTATTGTCCAACGTTTAACAGCGTGCTGGACCCCCTCATTCATTTTGAAAATCATACCAACCTGTGGAACCGACGCCTTATCATTTTGCCATACTAGTTTGTTGTAGTCATTAAAATCATCAATCACGTTCTCCCCATCACCCACGTTAGACAAAAATGGAATTTCACACGTCTTGTCATCGCCCAGAACCATACAGTCTCTTTCGTCTGCTCCATCACCCATTTTGTAACTGTCCTCACCCGAATCCAATTCTACATTTTTTGCATCAATAAATTCCTCTATGGGATCGGTGTCAAGTCTGTTGTTACTGGGCTGTGTCAGGTCGGTTATGTGGTGGGACATAGCATTATAGTTTGGAGGTGGGATAATCACATCACTTGTTAACATTGCCCCATATTAGTCCCATTCATCTCCAATTACTCCGACATCAAACACTTTATTCATATGAGTGTACATTTTTGCACCAACCCCACTTTTAATTACTTCATTCAAAAATTCTGTGTCTCCTAACATTCACAGTGTTGGCACTACTTGAGTAACCCATCTTAGGTGCCCCTCTAGGTACCTCCAAAAGGGGCTCCATCTGTAAAAATAACTTCACCGAAATGTGCCCAGAAAAACATTTTGGAATTGATAGAATTTTAGGTAAGAAGTCATCATCATCAACTGGTACCACCGTATAACTCATTAAGTCGCCATATTCCCGAATAAGATATCGACATGAAATCTTTAATTTGAATTGAGTTCTATCGATTCCATTTTTTTGTGTAGAATTTTAAATAACCGTTGTCATCTAATTTGATTATTAGCCATGATACTCTTTCTGGGAGGTCTATTGTACTCATAACCATTTGCCCCTATTACAATTTTGCCGCCCCAATAAAGCAATACTCTAACCGGTTTTCAGTCATCCTCGTTTTATATATCATCATAATAAAAAATAAACACTATGTTAGAATTCTAATATTAAGAGGATAACTAATTGTTGTTATAAAAACCGCATCAATTTCAATCTTAATCCCTAAATCCCTAATATCAGCGCAAAACCTTTTATTTTCACTAGACTCGAGGTTAGCAGTCAACACCGATTTCTTGACATGTTGAGATCCAAACTAGTCATGAACTAGTTTTTTTTTTTTTTTTTTTTTTTTTTTTTTTGGACAACAAAAATGCATAAAAAAATTTTAGCTATCATGATGGCCATGACATTCTTGTTATCATGTTGCAGTGCTGTGGGCCCAACTTTATGCCTTCCCATATTGGATTTTTTGGATTATTTGAGGGTTTTATGGTGTAGTGGTTAGCACTTTGGACTTTGAATCCAGCGACCTGGGTTCGACTCCCGGTAGGACCTAACTAATCTTTTTATCTAACAAAATAATCTCTTCAAGGATCCTATTAAATAGACATGGCGAAACACTCATGAGACCAGCAATTCCAGATAAAAAAATGGCCTGCCTGTAAGCAACAAATAGAGACGTGTTGGTCTCGATTTCTTGAAATGTTGAGATCCGAACAAATTAAGAGGATAACTAATTGTTGTTATAAAAACCGCATAAATTTCAATCTTAATCCCTAAATCCCTAATATCAGCACAAAACCTTTTATTTTCACTAGACTCGAGGTTTTTTAAAACTCTTAAACCCTACAACCATAAAAATAAATACTATCCTTACTGAAGTCCATGTATATATAGGTGTATTTTCACATAATGTACAATAGTTGTATTATATAAATTAGTGAATCTTACTTAACTTCAACCCAAACCCATTCTGTAGTAGGGAGCGCCAGGAAAGTTTTCAGGAAAGAGGTGGAGTTTGTTTGTTCTTGTCTAAGTATCTCTTTCTTTGGACAAGTATTTGTCACTAGACCAAACTTTTATAAACATCCTATGCAATCACATACTAAGATCAGTCTTACAGAAATTAAGATCACAAATTTATTTTATATTTATAATAGTTTTATTTTGAAACTAATCTCTTATTGAAAATATTACTTCTATATTAAAAGTAATTATTTTTAAATTATTTCTATAGTAATTTAATATTAATTTTCTATTTCTTTCATTTTCTATATATACTTTTTTCTGTTATACTATTTTAAATTATTTAACTTACAGTACTATTTAATTTTCTATATTACTTAATTTTATTTTCTAAATTGATTCTATATTGATTCTCTATTAATTTTCTATCTAATATTAAGATGATAAGAAATTATTTTAAACTATTATTTGAAATTAATTATTATTAACTAATTTTGTATATTAAATTTTATAAAATACGCATTAAGTTAAGATGATTAAATACGTGGTATTGTTATATCAAATCTATGTTCTAAAAAGACCTTTGGACTAGTAGCCCACAAGTTGTGGATTCCAACCTATATATTTAATCATCCTCCATTGTTCTTTTATCAAATTAAATATTTTTATAAAATCTTTTTATTTATATATTATTTATTTTTACAAAATATTTTTATTATTTATATTAATTTTAGATTAACTTATATATATTTTTTATTAATATACAATTTTTTATTAAAATTTAAAATATATAAAAAAAAAATTTAGAAAACATTTTAGTTATAGATATGCACATTTAGATTAAAAATTTTTAAAAACATTTTAGTTTTGTATTAATATACATTTTTTATACAATTATTACAAAATTTTGTATAAATTCATGATTATCTTACTTTCAATTTCTTTTAGTTGTAAATATACACATTGTAAATATACAAAATTCTTACATTAGTAATAGATATAAATATTATTTTACTTTTAGTTAAATTTTTAAACATTTAATTTCTTTTAAATATTAATTTCTGTGTCCGTTAATTAACTTTTCAAATATTGAATTTTCTCAATTTCTTTAAACTTTAAAAAAATTAAAATTTTTTTACATTAATTTTTTAAACATTAAGTTCTCTAAACAATGCATTAAATTTTAAAACGTTAAATAATTATCATTTTCTGGAAAATTAAAAAAAGTTCTCAATAAAAATTAAACAAAGCATTAATTTTACATTAATTCCTCTAAACATTGCATTAAATTTTACATTATTTTTTCCCCTTCTCTCTTTTTTCAGTTACACCCTCTCTCTCCTCTCCCCTCTCTTTTTTTCACCACCTTTCCATGTCTCAGCCATACACTAACCCAACACTGCAACCAAAAATAGGTCTCTTCCATTACTATTAATAACAAAAAAATTAAGGGTTTGCACAAACACAATCATCATTTAAAAAAAAAAAAACTAATAAGAACACAACAGAAAAGGGCCCGAACAAAAAAATGTGGAAAGTTAAACATACCTTGCTGTCGATGCCAGAACAAGATCTACATGTTGGATTACTTAATCCAACGTTGGGCTAATATATAAAATAATTACGTATTTAAACTGTTATATAAGATAAATCTATATGAAAGTGATCTACTAAAGTTTTAATTAATTTTGGACTCTAGAATATCGAATAGTGTGTGGTTCCCACATATGTGGAAACGTAAGGGATAACCCCTTTCTAGGTGATGGATTTAGATATGGATATCAAAAGATGATATAGTTATCTTTAAATATGGGTTGTGATCCCGGATCTGGTATACTCTTCCATCCTTGACATCCCATCAATTAGAGATTTTTCAAGAAGAACCCAAAGATTTGGAAGGCTGATCCTAATTTAGAATTCTTGGTGGTTTGCAATCAATTTTGGTTATCTATTGGAGATCTGGAAAGTATAGATTTAGGTATATTTTCTTTTGGTTGCCATTTTCGATTATTCGATTACTTGTAATTTCTTAATGATTTGGCATGTGGATCTAATACTGTATGACTTATGTATTGATAATGGTTTTGTTAAAATAAGTTCCAATAAGTGGTATCAAAGCCTGTAATGTTTAAATCATTGAGAAAATTAGATTTTTTGGGTCTCTAGAATTAAAAGGAAAATTAGGATCTTTTGTTGATTTTATGGTTTCTGTTTTTAAAAGAAAATTATTTTTGTTAGAGCTTAAAAGCTATAAACACAAGCATTAAATGCAAGTTATAATAATAATAATTAAAAAAAAGAGGTCATGCATTTAATGTAATTAAGTTTAGGTCATATTGGTTTCAGATTGTTAAAAAATAAAAAAAAATAAAAAAAGGAAAGGGGCAAGCATTTAGGGGCTGTTTGGGTTAAGGGTACGAGTTTAAAAAACGGGAATAAAACCCATATTACTTGTTTGGATTAATAGAATGAGATGGGTTGCAACTGAAACCCATCTATGAAACTCTTGTATTTATCTCTCTCTCTCTCTCTGTAACCCATGTCCTTCCATCTCTCAAACCCATCTTGCCCTTCAATCTCTCAAACCCATTTCGACTGAAAACTCTCTGCATCCCTTCTCTTTGCGATCGTAAAGTGCATCCTCACTCTCCTCTCTCTCTCTCTCTCCCCCCTCTTTGTCTCTCTTTCAGATTCTCATCTCCGATCGGCTCCCTCTCAGCAACTTTTCAATGCCTTTGTAAACCCTAAACAAAATTAGTTTGTCTCTACACGAATCCGTCGCCGCTGTCTACATCCCTCCTCTTTGTTGTCAACTATGACTGTCAATCAAGCAGCATGCAATGCCTCCTCAGTCTCCTTCCTCTCTCTATCTCTCTATGAGATTCTCATCTCCGATCTACTTCCTCTCTCCCCTGTAATTTTTCAGTAAATCTGCATCCACTGTTAATTTAGGAAATCAATCTACAATTCTTAGGTTGATTTAGGCTAATACTTGAATTAACTTGACCCCATTTTTCTTATTCTTCCCATCAAGTCTTCAATTTCTTCATCTACTGCCTATGTTGGAATTTCTTCAACTGCAATTTTTGTCTCCACACTAGTTCAATTGATGACTCTGGTGGCCAGAATCTTTTGCAAGACTGGAAAATTTATGGTTTCAAAGTTTTTAGTTTGTTAATAAATAATTTTTTCTTCAACAATTTTTGAAATAAAATTTTTCAATGCCAACTGTTAATATAACAATTGTTACTGCAAGCAAATTTAGGATTAATTTTTTATTTATATAATTAATTTTCTTTAATATTTATTTGTATATTTTTTATTTATATAATTAGAATTTAATTTAATTAGATTTTTATCAACATATTTTTATATATAATCAATTTTTTATTATTTATTTTATTTGTATAAAAATATTTTTTATTATGACAAAATTGATATTTAAATGATTCTCATTCCGAAAGAAATACAAATCAAACATCAAGAATGATAATCATATTTATTCCAAAATTTGAACTAAATAGTTGATATTGAAATCAAGAGATGATATCGGTCCGATTCTAGTCGGTTTCGGGATGGGCCCAGGAATCGCCGGTCGATTCGACCGCGGTTCCAAGGCATTCTCAGTCCGGACCAGGCCGGTTCCAAAAAAATTTGCTTGGAACCAGCCCGGCATGGTGAACTAGGCTCACTGAACCGGGTTGGGCTGGTTAGGTTCGGTTCGGTTCGATGACTTTCAAGTGAAAAATTTAAAAAAAATAAAAAATTGCTATTGAAACAAGGCCGGGCCAGTTACTGTAGCAGGCGGTGATGGTTGTCAATGTTGGCAATGGCTCTGATCAGAAGGCAGGGAGACGTCGGCGACGAAGACAAAGACTTCTTTTCAAAGCATAGACAGATCATCTCTTCTTTCGGATTTTAGTTTCTTTGGTGTATCACAGACAGAGAAAGGAGATTGTCACTCTTATTCTCCCTTTGTGAAGAGGTGGCACTGTTAGAGTCATCCGCGATGCCTTTGACAGTGGTTGATGAGGTATACTGCAGGGAGATTTGGATCCTTTCCTCACTACAAACAAGTGTTTTGGGTGGTGATTAATCCTTAATGGTGCTGGAGATCAGATTAGAGATCGGGGTGGCTTCGACTATCTCCAATGAACAAAGACCATTGACTCCAGAAAGTGAGATGGTGGTCGATCTTCACAGGTCGACTATTGTCGGCAAACTGGTCTTCAGCAACGAGGGTTTTCACTTTTGCAGTGAAGGAGAGTGAAAGTCATCGGTGAGAGATTGGCAGCAAGAAAGGTTTTCGGGTAGAGGAGAGAGGAAGACGAACAGTTACTTAAAAAAGTTAATTTAACCAGTCAATTCGGTTTGGACTAGTTTGGGACGGTTCAAGCCGGTTTATGGCGGTTTGTGTTGACTGTAAATTAAATTTGGGTTGGACTTTGGAGCAAGTCACTGAACAAATAAGATTGGGCCCTCATGTGCCCAAATTTCAAATATATATAATTAGGTCAGGTCTAATTTACAAGTCATATTGGATAAGACTATTAAATAAAGTTGCTTACTTGATATGTTTGAATGATAAAATTGGGTCTAGCTCTGGACCCAATTTAAAGTGTATGGACCATTAAGTTTAAAGGGTCCAAATAGATTATAAAATTAGATCTAAATATAGGACCAATTTTTAAGTTAAACCTATCAAGTTAAAATCAGATATAAGTCCAATTGAAAAAATATGTAATTATTAATTCAAATAATTGTTATATATATTTTGGGATATTTTAATTGAAGTATCATTTCGCCAAAGTGAACTCTCATCTGGAAATTATTTTATTTTGAAATATAAAAGGATATGCATATACAATTTATGTGGATACTGATCAATTCAAAGGAATGTTAGTATTTTATTAGAATTGTATGTGCATCTACAGTAATAAACATGTGATAATTATTTGGTTTTACGTGTTAATTGTGAATCGGTCCAAAGAAATGTTTATAATTTGACATGTTAATTTATTATTAGTGTTTAGTTACGGCATTAGGGTACCACTTGTAAGTTAATTACTGCAAAATTTGATTTCCATTTCTCTATTAGACAAATCAGGTTTTACTAGTTCTTTCAGAGATTGAAAAGTTGGTTTATTTCTTGAATCCAAATCGATTAGTTTCAGTTCTCTATCAGGATCTGATAATCTATAGTTGGATGATACTGTTGTTTCATTTAATAAATCTCTGCATATATATACATGAGGTATAAAGACGAACAAAACGATTCTTTGAAAGATCTAAGAGGTACAAATTTTCTGATCCCACAAACAAGGTTATATTTGAGTTGGGAAATACCTTATTCTTTAAGGATGTTGAGCTTGCGGGGGAGAAATAGATCAAGATAATATTGGAGTACCCTCAATTTAGAAAAGCAAAGTCTACCACCTCTAGAACCTATGTCATTAAGGAGATCTGTAAGAGTTGGGCATCTCGGCAGTGGTATTTCATATTTTACTAAGTCATCTTCTTGTTAGATTTTGAAATGAATTCTGATGGTAATTATGTATACTACAAGTTCTATGAGAGTAGGGGTCTCCAATATTAGGTTATAATCGAATATCCAGCCGAATCGAATTCAACCAAATTTGAATTTGAAAATTTGAATTCGGTTTTTGAATTACGATTGATTTTCGGTTAAAATTGAATTTCAAATTCAGTTTTTGATTTGAGTTTCGAATTAGAATTTTTAATACGAATTCGAATTGAAAACCGAATTCAAATATGAATACTGTTTTTTGATACTAAACTAAGCCAAATTTAAATTCAAATTAAAGTTCCTTTCTTCACCTACGAAAGTATAAAAGAATACCTTAGAAATTAATTCATTACGTTTTATGTTAAAGGGCATATAAGTCTTTAATATATGATATTTAGAAAAAAAAAAAAAAAACCTCATTCAATATATCTTATCAATATCAAACCCTAAAAGGTAAAAAGCCACTTCACAAACCCTAAGAGGCACTCCACTTCACGAACCCTAAGAGTCACTGCACTTTGTGTTTACTCTCCTTTGCTTTATATCTCTGCACTCTGCTCTGTCACTCTCTCATATCAATTGATTAATTGAAGAGACTTCACTTCAACTCAACTATCATGTATGATTCTCTCTCTCTGTTTTTTTTCTTGTTTCAATGATCGACATCATCTCTTTCTCTCTCAGCTCTCCCCCCATTGTTTTAGAAATATAAAATTTTGATTGCAATATGTTAGAGAAATTTTGATAGAAAACTAGTAATTCTTATGAAAATACTATTGCTAATGCAAAGTAATTGTTCGGGTTAGGTTCGACAAATGTCGAGTGATTTGCTTAAGATTTTTAGGGTCAACTCTAAATCTCGTTTGTTATTTTATGATACTAAGGCCACTCATATTATGCCATTTTAATGGTTGCTTGATTAGTTTTAGGATTTTTGTTTTTAGGTACAACAAAAAGAAATGAAAATTGTGTAAATGGAAAGAGTAAAAAAAAAAATTTGTTTATCAAAGATATAGAGGGAGAATTCATTTGATTTTGTTTTTTGTTTTTTGTTTTTTTTTTTTTTTTTTGCTTTCATAAAATCATTTATGGCTTTTGTTTGTTCTTTGCTCATGCACTTGATTGTGGTGTTATGAACCAAATCAAATGGTTTTCGTTCATTGTTGGTAGATTTAAGCAAGAATGAAACATCTTGTTCCAAGGTAACCCCATTTAAACGAATCATTTGGTAAAACTGGTATATAATCCACTTAGAAAATAACTAAATGGGTTGGCATCATCCTCCTAAGATGAAATCTAAAGTATGAGTGAGAGATGAGGTTTGCTTTGACAAAATATGATATATTAAAATGAACCCATTTAGTCATTTTCTATCTGCAAGATTTTAGAATATGTAGTTTTTGAATCGAAAAATGAAACTTTTATAAAATGTGAAGTAAAGAAACTTTTATATTCAACTTATAACAATATTTTTCAAGTATTGTAGAGGTGGTGGTTAAGATGTCTCAATTAAATGAGATCAATCCTATGTTTCAAACATACCAAAGTAAAAGCACCGAAGGTGAAAGCCAAGGGTTTACAGGAAGCAATACTACACTAAAGAGTGCTGGTGCTAGAAAATGCAAAAAATATAATAAGAGGTCAGTCGTTTGGCAACATTTCACTGAATTTGAAGTTCTGAGGGAAGGAAAAAATATATATGTAGTTATTATGGTAGAGAGTATAATTGTGCATCCAAGTCATATGAGACTTCCACTTTATTAAGTCATATGAGAATTTGCACCTCAAATCCTACCAACTAGTCTTGAAACCAAATTCAACTGTCCTATAATACTTCCACAAATAAAGACACTAGGAAAGCAAAGGTTAATTTAGTGGCATGAAAATTTGATTAATAAGTTGCTAGGAAAGCTATAACTAAAATGATTATTATTGATGAACTTCCATTTAAGTTTGTACAAAGTATGGGTTTTAACCATTGTATGAAAGTAATTCAGCCTGTACTTGTGATTTACAATAACAAGGGATTGTTATCAATTGTTTCTTGATGAAAAGGCAAAACTTATGATTCAAATCAAACATACAGCTCTCAGAGTTTGTTTAATCAATGATACTTGGCATCTTGGCAAAGAATTAATTATATGTGCCTCACTACTGATTTCATTGATAATGACTAGAATTTACAAAAAAATGAGTTAAATATTTGTCCTATATTAAGTCATAAAGGTCAAGACATTAGAAAGACTAATGAAATATGTTTGGTTGATTGGGGTTTGCAAAATATTTTCACTATTATAGTTGACAATGCAAATTCTAATGATGTAGTGTTTGAATATCTAAAAAAAAGTGTGTCAATTGGGGAGAACTATGTGTTTTATAAGGAAAATGGATGCATTTTAGGTGAATTGCTCACATTATGAACTTAAATTTAAGATGGCCTAAGAGACCTTAGTGGGTGAGTTAAAAGTGTTAGGACAACACTTATGTATGTTAGGTAATCGCCTGTCAGGATGAAAAAGAAAAAGTTTACGACGTTTGCTGATTTAGAAAAATATGATTGCAGTGAATCTTTCTGTTTAGATGTTCCAATAAGATGGAACTCTAATTATTTGATGTTGAGTATGACCCAGATATATGAGAGAGCATTTGATAGGTTAAATATGGAGGATTCTTCTTTCTAAGAGGAACTTGAAAATCATGGCTCTAAATCTGGGGTTCCAACTTCTTGGGATTGGGAGAATGTTAAAACATTGGTTGTCTTCCTTCAGCATTTTTGTGTTCTCACTTTGAGAGTTTCTGATACAAAATATATTACTGCAAACTCTTATTTAGATGACATTAGTTACATTTATAAGATTTTGAAAGAATGTCATTTAAGAGAAGATTATGATTTTAGAAACATGTTATCACAAATGAAGAAAAAATTTGACAAATATTGGGGCAATATTGAAAAGTTAAATTTGTTGGTTTTCATTTCTTGTCTACTTAATCCTAGGAGCAAATTTGATTATTGTGATATTATACTTTCTAATATGTATGGTGACGAAGATGAGAGAAAATTGGCTAAAAAAATAAATAGTGCATTATATGAGTTGTTTAATGAGTATAAGAGAATTTATTTGTATCATTCCTATAGTAATGTTGCATTTTCATCTTCATCCTCTTTGTCTTCCACTTCCTTAGGTCGAAGTTTAGTAGATACACATAGATGCACTAATACTAGTGATAGTGATCTTATGCAAAAAATAAAAGAAAAAAACATAACTAAATTGAAAAGGAGAAAGACGGATTCTGGTGCTATTAAAGACTCTAAGTCAGAGTTGGATAGATATTTGATCGAGGATGATTAATCTTAAGAGTCCAATCTTTACTATTTTGGATCGGTGGAAGAAAAAAAGTCTAGTATTTCCAATATTGTCTTTATTTGCTTGTGATATTTTAGCCATTCCAATTTCTACGGCTACTTCCGAATCTACTGTTAGTACTAGGGGAAGAGTTCTTGATTATTTTAGGAGTTCTTTAACTCCTAAAATTGTACAAGCATTCATATGTACCAAGATTGGCTCTATTCAAGTGAATCTCTGATTAATGTGGAAGAAAACATTGAAGATCTTGAAAAGTTTGAACAAGGTAACCTCTCATTCTCTCTTATTTAATTTTATTTATTAAATATTTTTTTCTAAATATTTAATAACTTTATTTGTGCATTTGAAAGATTTCACTTTAACGTTTTTTTTTTCAATCTATTGTAGAAATAAAACAATCAATATCTGAATCAACCATTGTTGATGTTTAGTATCAGTAGTAAGTAGTCCAAACAAAGAAAGAAGTGACAATAATAAGCTCCTAATGACTCATTTTGCATAGACTTGATTATATTTATATTTCTGTCATCAATTATGGTTGTGAAAGATGAGTGGATTTGTTGTTAAGTTCATTAATTCATTGACAATTTGTTTTTTTTTTTTTTTTCACATCTTACTTTTCCTTACAATGACCTTGATTTATACAATGGATTTTCAATATATATTAGCATGTCTTTTGTGATTGTAGATTAAGTTACATTGATCTTATATTTCCGGCGGATTTGATGTGGCTCTTGTTCTACGAAACACTCTTTCATTGAACTGTTTGAGTGATTTTGATATTATAGTGTTGTACATTTTGTAATTAACTGGATACAAAGGCAACTTTCACATATTTGAGGCCCTTGAGTTAGTTGTATTATTTATTGCTTGCTAGCTTCATGTTCCAATTAGCTAGGGTAAACAAGGTAAGGTAGGTATGCAATAGGTTGCTAGACTGAAATGAGATTTAGGTAGGGTAAGTAAGGGAAGGTACATTTGCAATAGTTTACATGACTGAAATGTAATTGACACTTCTGCATAAACGGCTACAGAAGTTGTTGGCTTGGCATTCCAAATTGCATGTTCGCAAATAGTATCCATTTTTTCTAGCTATTTGGTTGTTTGTGAACTTCATGGAGACTAATATTTTATCTGATTTTCTAGACTTATATAGTTCAAATAAATAGGTTTTTTCGAATATCCTTAAAGGGCCTTTCTGAATTAGATTAACAACTTGTATAGTAGGTTATTCCTTATAGAGGGTTATTGATTGTTATTGCATACACTTATGTTCTGAGATCTAAGCTATAAATTTTGGGTTAGCTATGGGTTTCTTGGTCTATGACTTGATTGCCAATTGAAGATGGAAGTTATCAAAGGTGAAGAGGTTCTTACCTACACTTTTTTTAAAGGATTTTCTAATACTTAATTAGTTCTATACATAGATTTATACAAACTTTGATTGATAATTTTTATTTTTAAACAAATAATAAAATAGTAGCTTAAAAACATTCATTCGAATTTGGTTTTATCAATCCGAATTCAGTTAAATCGGGTTAATATATTAAATTTGGTTTGTTTGATTTAATTCAAATTCAAATGAAAAATTGAATTTTTGAAATGGGTTCGGATTGAATTCGAATTTAATCGAATTAGGATTGGTTTTCGGTTTGGGGTTCAAAAAATATAAAACTGAATTAACCTAAAAATTTGAAAACCAAATCGATGAACACTCCTATGTGAGAGTAGGTAAATTTTTTCTAGTTTTATATATTAAAAGGATTCTCAAAAGATATGATATTCGAATTATAAACCAAGAGATATCCTTATGGTTAAGAAAGATAAGTTTAGTTTCAACCAGTGCCTAAAAAATGACCTTAAATATAAGAAAATATGAAAGATTCCTTATACATCAGCAGTATGCAGTCTAACATATACTAAGGTCTGTATGTGTTCGGATATTGCGTACATTACGGGAATGTTGGGCAAATAGTTAAGTATCTTATAAGTAGACCATTGGAAGGTAGCCAAATAGATCTTATGGTAATTACAGAGGGCAAAAATGATACATGCTCATATATTGGAGGTTAGATTTGAAAGAAATCTAGAGGGAGATGAATAGGTTTATTCAAGTGATTTTGGCACTAATTGTAGATTTAAATAAAAATTTGGTTAGTGATGGTTAAAACAGTCAGAGTAAAAAAAATACAGAGAAAAATAAAGATGAAGACATAGAATTTTTATAGTGGTTCCACCAAATCCGGTATACATCCACTCCTAAGACTCCTTCCTGGATTTTCATTAATACCACAAGGATACAAACTTAATTACGATTCAAGTAACTGTTACATCCTCAAACACTAACCCTTCAACCTTAGTTGGGTTGTATTCTCTTTAAACCCAAGACTGTCCATATCTCACCAGTCTTTAGAAATTTTTGTACAAAAAGAATGAATGATACAAATAGAGAGGCTTTGATCCTCAGATGTGACTTTCTATGAGCTTGTCTCAAATTTACACTTAGTAAAGAAAAATTGAATGAAAAACAGAGAGTGGTACTTTTAGAACAGAATATGTTAATTTGAGCAGTGAATCATTATTTTTGTTTTTTGAAGAACAACTGTTGTAATCATTTTAGTGCATACCTACTTCCACCTTTATTGCTTCAACATTTATATAATACTTTTAAAGGATCCGTTGAGTGATAGTTGAGTTTGAATGTTTGATATAAATGCTTTTCACATAAATGCTCTTCACCTACTTCACAGATAAGGCTTTTGACAGATACTCATTCACCTTCTTCAGAGTTAAGGCTTTCGATAGTTGCTCATTAATTGTTTTTGCCCATTATCAATGAAGACAACTATTCTCGTTTAGTAAAATTGATCGTCGCAAATCTTTTAAGGCAGTCTTTGGATAAGCAAACCTGTTGTACCAAAAGTTCTAAATGCTTTTTGCTGCAGAAGAATTAGTGCAAAAGATAGGAGACAGATGTTTAAATTCAAATTCAAATGGGATTAAAATAATAATTTTTCTAAGATTAAATTGGAAAAATTTATACAAACGTGTGAGAGAGAGACTGAAATAATTAATACACGTTAGCTAGGTTTGACTTAGTTGACAGTGTTACGGTAGATCACTTGAGATTATGGTAGGCCATGGAGGCACTGCTTGTTCAACCGCTAAAGTGCATTGAGTTCGCGGTACACCACGTAGGCGTATGCGATACCCCACACTTACTTGCAGTGGCGTGCACCCTGCTTGCACAGTAGCACGCGCATGCAGTAGCAGCCTGTGTTTTGGTTATGTGGTTGCCCATGCATGTAGGCTATAGGCCGCGCCTGGCTTACATGGTCACCCGCACATGTGGCCAGTAGGCCGCACACTGCTTGTGCGACTACCCGTGCAAGAAGATCGTGCGAGCAAGCAAACACTTCGAGATTTTTTTAGTTTTCACTGTCTAAATCTTGAAATTTAATCATTATCAAAATCTAATCGTTCAATAATCTCTCCCTTTTTTATGATGACAAAATCTATCAAAAATCTGAAAATATAGCTTGCTAGATAGAGTTATTTGTTTCTCTCCCTTTTTGTTAGCAACAAAAAGGAGTACTGAATCCAAACCAAGAAGGCAAAAAAATGGCTCGAGATTAGAGTCATTAACCTATTGTTAGGGAACAAAACTCCCCCCGACTCCCCTAACGATTTGCCTAAGTGCCAAATTTTTAGACAGAATATAAAACACATAGATATTTGTTTTAAAACGCATTACATCATACAATATTGAAGGAAACAGAAGTATAAAGAGGAGGAAGGCTTTAAGTACAAATTAATCATTTCTATTCTTAGGTTTAAATTTTTCTTTTCATTTTTCTTTTTGTCTAGAGGAGGAAGTGGGAGGATCTGGAGCCGGTATCGTGGAAGGCATGGATTTAGTAGTAGGTGCCTCAGATGCGGGATGAAAGTTGGGTGGATGCAT
This sequence comes from Dillenia turbinata, assembly GCA_037126225.1. Classification (NCBI taxonomy): domain Eukaryota; kingdom Viridiplantae; phylum Streptophyta; class Magnoliopsida; order Dilleniales; family Dilleniaceae; genus Dillenia; species Dillenia turbinata. The sequence goes on from JBAMMX010000007.1 coordinate 22,189,280, forward strand.
AACAAATGGGTAGGCTATTGAAGTTTGTGCAAAGGAGTTTGGAGGAGGTGCTTTGACTTAGGTGGTGGTTGTGGAGGTAGGAGTTCTAACACCCTTGATCACCATATTATCCCTTACATTAAAAATGAAAGCGGAGTTGAGTTTCATGTCATTAGTCATATGCAATAGTTTATATTGCACGTCGCGATATTCTTTGTTGGACTATTGCATGTATTCCTTGGACTGTTGCATGCATTCTTCCACACTTGTTTTAAATGCTCTAAATTCTCCACAATTATTCTCTAACTCTATCACCCTGTAGTCGAGACCATAATATTTTTCCTTGAAATTGTTCTCCATACCATCAAACCTATTACTTATCTTTGTTTCCAGGGTGTCTATTCTTTTAAAAAATTCATTCCATTTTCTCTCAATATAAGACTAACCTTGGGTTGGTTTGATTGGCATGTAATTCCTAACATAATCCTCATCCTTTGCTCTTGCTGCTCTTCTCTCATGTGCCTCTTCATCCCTTCTCCTTCTTTTCAGATTTACCTACCAATCATTTTCAAATGTCCAGTTGGCTTTTTGGAGAGTAAGAGCATTGATAGTGTTTTTCATGCTTAATTCAACTTTGATTCCTTACGGAGATTGACTCCTTGTTTAACTAAAATCTCCATTATCACACTAGCACAAGGGAGATTTATGTTGGGGGAGGCTCTGATAGCTATCATGAGATAGGGAACTAAGTAGTGGAGACCTAGGTTAATTCCCTTAATGAAGCAAGCGATTAACCAAAAGTCTTTTATCGTAATGGAGGTATAATTTCCTCCTCTTGGCCTAATAGCCAATGTGATTAAGAAGTGTAAAATTCTTTCATGCAAGTTTAAATCTATTACATTGTGGTTCACTTCCTCCATCCTAGTATTATCAAATACTATTCTAATATCATCAAGTGTTTTAGAATGTAGGCATGAGGCACATTAACTATACTCAATCCAGTGTAAACCAGTTTCTCTATAGATGATTTGAGGATTGATTTCTATAGTACGGCTATTAATATATGTTTTAAAGGTACAAGGCTACATTTTATCCTCAATCTTAAAAAAAGAATTTTCATCTTCTATCCATCCATTATCAATATCTATATTATTAAAAAAGAGCCTAATTGACCACTCATAGATGTTTTTATTAGGTTGTAAAAGCCACTTAGGTTGAATGAATACAAAATCTTATCATATTTAAACCCAACTAATCTTAGATAATCCCATTCTATGAGATGGCCATAGGTAATATTTCTTTTTGAGAAGAAAATTTCAAGCAACTTGCTTCTCTCTAGGGAGGGAAAAACCTTTTTGCTGTACGAGGATAGTTCTATTTCAATAACTTCTTTTCCTTTTTACTGCATGATGCCATGGAGATTCGAAGTTCAAGAGTGATGGTGAGAGAAAGAAATATTAGAACAAGCTTTAGAAGATGATAGAGGGTGGAAGGAAGTGTGGACAAGGAAGCAAAGGAAGAGATGAAGTTTGAATTGTGTTGAAACAACAGAAAGGATTGGTACGTTATGGAAAGAGGCTAGATTGGGTCTTACAAATGCTAGAGCCTATTTAAAAGTGCAATAAACAGTGTCACATGCAGGGTAGTGATTTTGGGTGTCAGAGAGAGATATGCGAATTTGGAAAGATTTTTCAAAAGATTTTATTTTGTATTTATTTTTGATGTGGTGCCATTTTTGTAGAGAAGTGTCATACTAAAAAGTTTTGAAGTGAAATGCTTGTAGAGATGAGGCACCAATTTTGGAATTGTGTGAAATTAAAAAAAGGAAGAAGTCAAGAGTCACAAGAAGAATAGTGTGATGGTGTATTATTGTCAAAGTGGATGTGGCGCCAATTGTGCATGTGATGATGTATTATTGTAGGAGGGCTGGATATTCAAAGAAGAAAACATATTTGGAACAATGTGCATGTGATGGTGTAGAGTGAGTATTATTATAGGAGGTTTGAATGGTCAAAGGAAATAACATATTCTTTAGAATGAGCATGCACAGATTTTTTTTTGTTCTTAATATTATAATATTATTGTTGATTGTATTATATGTTTGACTATATATATGATATTTATTATTTTAGATTAATTTAAGTAAAGGGTATTGAGTGAAGAGAGAAAGCATGTGAGTACAATTAAGTTTGAAAGTTTATTCGATAGATCGCACTTTAGGCGCGGTTAGTCACTATTTTTCTAATAGCACGGAAGATTGTGGTTGAGTGTCGTAAACCACCTGGTTTGGCATGGTTGACAGCATTCGATATGTAGTGGGCCGTTTCCTTATAAACTGGTCAGCCATCCTTTCGGGCAATCATCCATGTGGTATGCATATGGTTTACCATTTTGATTCACGGTGGATTGTCTAAGCAAAATATATTATCATCGGCTAACCATTTCATTTTTTTGGATCACCATTTGTATTTTCATTTACATATGAAACGTACTCTGTTTTTCTACTCTTTTTTAACTTTGCTTTTCTTTTCTATTAGATTATTTTTCAAAATCCAACATTCCTAATTCTCTTTTTAAAATATAAAATTTACTCTTATCGAGTGGTTTTGTAAATATATTTGTTATCTATTCTTAGGTATCAATATATTCCAAAATTATATCATTCTTCAACACATGATATCTGATAAAATGATATCTGACCTCTATGTGTTTTGTTCGTCAATGATGTATTGAATTCTTTGTTAAATTGATCACACTAGTATTATCATATTTAATTAGAATGCAATCTACATCAATTCTATAATCCATCATCTAATATTTGATCCACAATAGCTAAGTGCAACATTATCCTGCTGCAACATACTCAGCTTTAGTGGTTGAAGTTGTTACAATATTTTGTTTATTTGAAGACCATGAAACCAACATAGTTCCAAAGAACTGACAAATACCACTGGTACTTTTCCTATTTACCCTATAGCCTGCATGATCTACATTTGAGAACCCATGCAATTTAAAACTAGAATTCCTATTATAACATAATCCTAAGTTTATAGTGTAACACCAACCCTCAGTGTATGCTCATGTATCATATTTCATCTTTATATATATGATGATTTTTCATAAATCCATTTATAAATTTCACTTAGAAATTATTTCGATAAAATTCTCCCAGAGAATTTTTAATCAAATTTTTAGGCATAAATGAATAATTTTGAAATGGGCCACAAATGGTCCTATGATGATAAGATGTGATTTTGAGAGTGAGAAAATTTTCAAATTTGATAAATAATTATTCTTAGGGTTAAAACGGCAAAAGTCCAGAAATTGGTCCGTAAACCTTAATTCGGATCGATTTTGACAAACAGATTTGAGACGACTATATTAAATTTCGAAATCGGTCCTATTGGGCCTAATACTTGATTTTGGGCCTAGCATGTAAGTTTGAGAATTTTTGGGGTCAATTTATAATTTTTATAAGTCCAGGGATCAAATTGTAATTAACAAGAACCTATAAGCAATTTCTCAAAGGATAGAGACTTCAATGCAATAAGATGGTAGGCAATAAAGTATGGGCAAGTTATGGAGTGTTGAAAATTTAGAATTTCAATCCAAGGGTGGAAATTAAATTGGAAATTTAATAAAATTGTTTAAACCATTGATTTAACAAAGTAAGAGACAAATTGGACAAGCATTTAATGCCAAAGCATGGTGAGGAAGTCTTGTGGACATGAAGAACATGTTGAGGAAAAAAAATTCTTGACATTTTGAGACAAACAAGCATGGTGTGGTATGGAATGAAAAAGCAAGCATGTTTTTGAGGTATGTTGATGATGTACAAATCTTGACTTTTGGGGAATAAAGTGTTCTTGTGATAATTAAAAGATTTCAACCCCTTCATTTGTTACACCATGAAGTGGTCATTTGTTGCACCATGAAGTGGACGTGAGTGAGAGAAAGAAGAAAGAAAAATGTGGAGCTTTCTTTATTCATTCAAGAGCCAAGAGTGAAAATGAGTGAATCCAATTTAGGAGGAGAGGATTTTGTTGGAAAATTTCTTCAAATCTTTATACACATTTGAAAACAAGGTAAGGCATTCTTTTGCATCCTAGAATACTATATTTTTGTTTTGAACCCAAAGGGAGACTCTTAACTTGGTGTACATAGGGTGACCAAAGGCTGGGACTAAGTGGAAAGCTTGCTTAAGTTTGGGAAGGCAAAGAAATTGAGGTAAAGAAAGATTCTGTTCTGTCTTGCTTTAGATTTTATTTCTGTCTGTGAATTCACCTTTGTTTTAAGATATTTTACAGTCAAAATTTGAAAATTCTCTAGTTAAGTAAATTGTAGATCCAAGTCTTATCTTTCCAACGAGATAAGAACAACCTTAATCAAATACATGAGCCAAAAGTTATGGCATTTTTCCTGAAACATGACAGAAAGTTGTTCTGTTTCGGACTATAAAATCAGTGTGTACAAACGAACCATTTCCAGCTCTATTTTGGAGAAACACAAAACATAAAAGTTGTAGCTATCTTTCTTGTCTACCACATATTAAAATTTCAGCCAAAACTCACGAGGGAATCAAAAGTTATACCCTTTTTTCTAAAGATGTGTTGACAGAAATTTTGTTTCCAATTGAAAACTGCCTGTTCTGATCATGATTTATTTCAACCCCTTTATCGGCATAACTGAGTGAAACTCAAAACACGAAAATTGTAGATCTATGTCTTGGGAATAACATGTTAAAATTTCATTAAGTTTTGATAACTAGAATAAAAGTTATAGCTTCTGCACAAAAATTGGACAGAAGCTGAAATTGGAATGCGACTGAAAAAAAATGAGGATTTCTGGGAATTCTGTGATATGCATTTGAGAAAGTGTATAAAATGAAAGTTATAAAGCGTGAAGTTAGCTACAACATATCACAATTTTGCTTAGAATGGAGGTTTTTACAAGGATTTATGGCACTTTCACTGAAACCGGATAGAGCTTGAGTTTAAAACAAAACTGAGACAAAGAATTGAAATTCTGAAATTTTGTGTTTAAAATATGAGAAAATGCTCAAAATGAAAGTCATAGTACTGTCTCTTATATTTCATATGGGACTGGATTAATCAATTTGGAGTTATATGTAAGGAGATGTGAGAAATCTACTGAAACTGTGCAAGTTGAGCTATAAAAATCCGAATCAGTCCAAAGATAAACTTTCATAAATTCATATAGTGAGAATCTGAAGATGAGCTAAACATGAAAAATGTGGGTAAATGTCTTAGGTTGAAAATTGAATCACTCAATTCTGAGCTATATAGAAAAAGTTATAGCTTATTTCTCATGACCGCGCAGGTTTGAAAATCTACGGACTGATTTTTCTTCACAAGAGTTGTTTGATTTGAACGAGGAGAGCACTTGATTTACGCTTTGTGGTAATATTGGGGAGTACGTTACCCTCCCCCAAACTGTGAGTGGGACTTTGATGTCTGCTACTGATTGGAAAAATCCTGTTTTAAATATCTTTTTATATATAACATGATTTCAAATGTGTGATAAACTGAGCTTTCGGATTTTTATATATGTTTTACACATATTTTTGTGACCATTGGAGTGTCCCAATCACTTGACTTGTTTGATATGCATCCATGAGATTTCACCAATGATATTGTGCCATTTTTTCGTAACATGTGATATTTATATGATTTTCATATCTATTGACACATGGTTTGATATAACCTGGATTTGAACATATGATTGGGTTGGATGCCCTGTGATGATTCCACACTTTGGGCTGGTGCCTCCCATTTCCCCGCTGTATAGCAATGTTCCATAGCTACGAAGGATATTTGGCAGAGGTACCCATTGTGCCCGGATACGCTTTAGTCAGAGCTATCTCCCAAATGTCGGATCTATGTTAATGATTGGGCTTGTGATATTTTGCGGGCTTGTTGGATCAGCCTGCGGCCAACATTAGAGTAGAGAGCTATTGTTTTTACATACATGCATTGTGAAAACCCCCAATTTGCCCGTCATTGGTCGAGGTAGACTCTTGCCGGGAATATTTCATTGGCCGACTCTTCATGACATTGATGTAAATATTGGATGCATATCTTGATTTCTGATGCGTGTGTATGATATATGGTTTTGAAATGGCATGATCGGTTTGCACATTGTGGATATTTATTATCTTATGCTTTGACACTCCAAGTTCACACCGATATTAATAGTACGATGTCAATCCCCTCACTTGCTGAGTACCATCCCCCTTTAGGTACTCACCCATCACATTCCCATCTTATAGGTTTAGTCTTGGACTGAGGGCTAGTAGAGCTTCGATTTCGTTGGGCATTTTGGAGACACTGGGCTTGGGTACGGTTACCCACTCTTTCGCGGAAATTATTTGAGGTTATTGTTATATTTGGAGCATTTAGTTGACCATTGTATTTATATTCCTGGGATGACTGTATTATACGTATGTTGACTTGTGAAAATGATAACTCTTATTTGATTTGATATATTGATGTATCGAGGCACATTGTGATGACTTGGGAATTGATTTGGTCTATGATACATTAGATTGGATGTTATTAATAGCCTTGCGGTGTCTCGATGTATGGGGATGTTGTGCTCATGTATCGAGGTGTTGCGGCGGTTGTCGCGTGCTCGGCTCGGTAGAAGGTCGGGGCGTGACATACAGTATCCTTCACATATCTAAGGATTTTTAATGGCTTTTAAATGTGACTTCTTGGGATCTGACTGAAATTTTGCACAAAGACGCATGCTTAATTGAATGTTTGGCCTAGAAGTTGTAAGATACAAAAGAGAACCTATCATACTTCTGTATAATTTCTAACAGACTGATTTTTCTTATTTATCTTTATCTATCTTAGCAGTTGTGCTCATAGGTGTAGCACTTCCTTTATAGTTATCAAGACCAAACTTTTTCACTAATTTTTTGGAGTACTTGGTTTGACTTATGAATATTCCCTTCTCAGTTTATTTTATTTGAAGACCTAAAAAGTAATTCAATTCTCTTATCATGCTCATTTCAAATTCTTTTTGCATTGACTCAATAAATCTTTATAGAGATTTTCATCGGTACTTCTAAATATTATGTCATCAACATATATTTGGAGTATCAGAAAATCTCTATCATTTCTCTTAATAAACAAAGTGGTGTCCACTTTGCCTCTGTTAAAACTATTTTTAATCAGAAAATTGTTGACTCTCTTATACCAAGCTCTAGGAGCTTCTTAATGCCATACAAGGTTTTAAACAATTTAAACACTTGGTCTGGGAATGTGGAGTTTTCAAAGTCTAGAGGTTGTTCAACATATAATGTTTCTACTAACACTCCATTAAGAAAAACAACTTTTATGTACATTTGATAAAGTCTAAAATTCATGTGGCATGTAAAAGCAAGAAGCATTCTAATGGCTTCTAGTCTAGCTATAGGTGCGTATGTTTCATCATAATCAACACCTTCTTGCTAACAGTAATCTTTTGCTACAATTTGGCTTTGTTTCTTACTATAGTGCCATATTCATCCAACTTATTTCTTAAGATCCACTTTGTTCCAATAATTGATTGATCCTTAGGTCTCAGGACTAAATTCCACACTTCATTTCTTTCAAATTGATTCAGTTCCTCTTGCATTACCAGCACCCAGTTTCATCCTTTAAAGCTTCATGTGCACTTTTGAGCTCTATCTGAGAAACGATGGTTGAAAATTCACGTTAATTCTGAAAAGCTAATGGAGTTTTAACTCAAGATTGCATATCTCTAATTACATTTTCGATATTTACACTTTTCCTAATTGTTGGATATTTTGTTTCCTGCTCATGGTTGATTTGAGGAACAAGAGAAGGGTCATATTCTACAATTTCATTTTTAGGTTCATTAGCTTGAGCATTTTCTATAGATATTGGCTCTGGAGTTATTTCATCATCAACAATCACTATCACTTCATGGAATCCTCACATTAATCAAATTTTACATGGATGGATTCTTCAACTATCATAATTCTCTTATTGTAAACTCTATATACCTTACTGTTAGTTGAATAACCCAAGAAGATGCCTTAATCGCTTTTCGCATCAAGCTTTCCTAACTATTCTTTTCCATTATTTAGAATATAGCATCTACATCCAAACACATGAAAATGACCTATGTTTGGCTTTCTATCATTACATATTTCCTAAGGGGTTTACTTAAGAATTGGTTTAATTAAAACTCTATTTAATATATAGCATGCTGTGTTTACAGCTTCTATCCAAAAATATTTGGGTGTATTATTTTTAGACAGTATGGCTCTTGCCGTCTCTTCCAATGTTTAATTTTTCCTTTCTACTATACCATTCTGATGAGGAGTTCTAGGGGCAGAGAAACTATGACTTATCTCATTTTCTTCACGGTATTCTTTTAATTGATTATTTTAAAATTCCCTACTATGATCACTTCTTATTTTAGATACTGTGTATCCTTTTTCATTTTAAAGTTTTTTACAGAGTTTATAAACTTTGAACATACTTCTTCTTTTCTGGCCAAGAAGAGAACCCAAGTATATCTTGAATAGTCATCGACTATTACGAATCTATAGTATTTTTCTCCTAAACTTTGGATTCTAGTTGGACCAAATAGATCCATATGTAATAGCTCTAATAGTCTGAAAGTAGGTACCACATCCTTTGATTTAAACAAAACTTTCATCTGCTTTCATTTCATGCAAGCATCACAAATTTTATTGTTTTCAAATTTTAGCTCTGGAATATCTTTTACTAATTTTTTCTTTGATAATTTCTTAATCAAATCCATGCTTGCATGCCCTAATCATATGTCCTAAAGCCTAAATAGATCTTTATCCAGAACCATCAAGCAGGATTCATCTGATGTCTCTATTTTATCAAATTATATCACATATATATTTCCTTCCCTAATTCTAGTGAATTTTGTTTCATTTGAAGCTTTGCACACGATTAAACATATGTTAGAATAAAAAATGTCCCTATAACCTTTATTACACAATTGACTAACACTAAGTAAGCTAAACTTTAAACCAGATACCAAAAAAAAAAAAAATTTGAATTTGAGTTTCAGAAAACTTACCTCATATATTACCTACTTCGATGATTTTGCCTTTAGAATTATTTTCAAAGGCCACCTTTCCTCCTTTCTTCCTCTTCAGATAAGAGAATTTGGATGCATCCCCGGTCACGTGCCTTGAGCATCCACTGTCTACATACCACATGGAGGGAGCAGGAGATTCCTTTGATCTTAAACACACATAAGAGAAAAAACAATTATATTTTTGCCTTTGGTACCCACACTTTCTTGAGTCTGGGTAGGATAGATGTCACTTGACTTTTAGGCTTCCATTTCATTGCTACAGATTCCAGTTTGTACCATCATTCATTAGTTAAATGTCCATTTTTAGTGCAATGAGCACATCTAAGTTTGTTTGATCTTAATACATGTGAGGAGTTTTTTTTTTTTGTCTGCATTTTTCTGATTTATATCCTATTCTCATGCATGATATCTGTGCTGTTTGACATCTCTAGAACTAGGTACGAAGAATTTGTATAGCTTTTTTTGAGTTTGGTTTGGGTTATATCCTAGTCTAGTGTTATCAAATACTGCCCTTTGGGCTCCTAGGATAGCATTCAATATTTCTTCTCCCTATATGAATTTCATTAGGATTACACTTTGTCTATTATTCTTTTCTTTCTGTTCAGTTAGTTTTTTTGTTAGAATTTCAATTTCATGTACACAGTTGTTTTCGGTTTCAGCATGCTCTGTTTTATTTTGCAGTTGCATACATTTGTTCCTTTCAATGGCAAGCTCTTCATGTAGCTGATTCACCTTTTCTTTTTCAATTTTTATTTCTTTATTCAATTCGATGTTTTTTGATTCAAGATCTGTGTTTTTCTTTTTTAGTTCATTAGTTTCATCCTTAAGTTTTTATAATTCTTTTTCCAATTTAGACATGTTTTTCTTTAATAGTATGTTTAGATGGGGGGTTTTGGTGAGAAAGGGAGGGAAAGAGATGGTTTTTAAAGAACCCACCTACATTTAGCAAAGCAATTAATTGGAGGGAGGGAAAGGGATGGTTTCTCTGAAACCAGTCAAACCTAATTTTTCAATTTCACCAAATCGGTGGATTTTGGAGGGGAGGAATTCTCTTTTAAAATTATAAATACTAAATTTACTTTTATATCCTCTATTTTAAAACTCTAATAAAAGTAAAGAGAATAAAACAATAAATTTATACACTTTTTGATTATATTCCCTTACTTTTCCTCATTTAACCAAACATGATTTTTTATTTTATTTTCCTTTCCCTCCCTTTCCTATCACATATTTTGTTGCAAAACATAGTTTTTAATTTCACTTTCCTTTCCCTTTCTTTCCCATCTTTTCCCTTCATTTCCTTTACCTCCCTTTCCCATGAGGTTGCCAAACACACTGTAAGAGATTACTTTTTTCTCTTCATCTTTTTTTATTATTTAAGTGATTCAAATAATGCATCATGCAATTCAGTTATTGAGAAATCATTTTCATCAGAATTTTAAAAAGAAGAAAAGTAAGAAGTTGAGGTTACCTTATTGTCAGAATCCTCTATCACCATGAAGCACAAATTTGTTTGTTCTTCTACAGCCTTATCCTCACTGGAGCTTGAGTCTTCATCGCTCTAGACAGCAAGTGCTTTCTTCTTTTTCTTTTCTTTTCTCTCATTCTTATCCTTTTTATCAGCTTTCTTCAATTGATGACAGTCAACTTTCATATGTCTAAGTTTCTGGCATTCATAGCATCCGACTTCCTTTTTCTTCTTTGACATTTTGAAATTTGGTCTGTTTCTATTTCTCCTCCGTGTCATGAATCTTTAGAACCTCTTAGCCAATAGAGTTTCATCTTCTCATCTTTATTTTCAGCATCGAAAGAGCTCTCATCACTCTTGGCTTTGAGAGCTACTCCTTTTCCTTTTTCTTCTTTACTTGAGCCCTTGACATTTAGTTTCATCTTGTGTGTTATCAGGGAATCCACGAGCTCATCCATGGTTAAAGTATTAAGGTTCTTTGACTCTTCAATTGCAATAACCTTGGGTTCCCACGATTTTGGTAGACTCTGAGAACTTTGTCCATCATATGCTCTAGTGGAATGCCTTTCCCAAGCAGTCTCAACTCATTGTTATTTTGTTGAATTGAGTTATCATTTCACTTACAGTCTCTCCATCCTTTATCTTGAAGGCTTCATATTCTTGTTTTAATAATCTAATCTTGCTATTGCGAGCTTGATTAGTTTCTTCGTAGGTGGTTTCGAGTCTTTACCAAATTTTTTTGGCAGTTATAAACGATAAGACTTGATTGTATTCGTTGACACTCAGAGCAAGATGAAGTAGGTTGATAGCTTTAAAGTTTGCTTGATAAGTGCTCTTTTGCTCCAGTGTCATGTTCTTCAGCTTTACTGGTATACGAATACCATCAATTTCTTCAGTAGGAAAATCAACCCCTTCTTCGATGATTTCCCAGGTAGTTAGATCTTGTGCTATAATAAAGTTGTATATTCTCTATTTCTAATAATTGAAGTTGCTCCCATTGAAGAAGGGAGTCCTATTAGTGGAATAGGCCTCGACTGAAACAGCGTCTCCATTGAAAGCCATTTGAAGTTTCTTTAAAATATGGTAGAAGTAAGGATTTTTGATCTAAGGTTGTGAGACTTAAAGCTAGATATCTGGCTCTAATATCAATTGAAAGAAACCTAGAATGGGTAGGTAGGTTTATTTGGGTGATTTGGCACTAATTGTAGATTTAAATAAAATTTGGTCAGTGTTGGTTGAAACAGAGTAGAGCAGAAAAATTATAGAGGAAAATAAAGATGATAACATATAATTTTTATAATGGTTCCAGAAAATCTAGTGTACGTCCACTCCCAAGACTCCTTCATAGATTTTCACTAATACCACAAGGATACAAACTTAATTACAATTTAAGTTAAACTGTTACAGTGTTTATCCTCAAACACTAACCCTTCAACCTTAGTTGGGTTATTTTCTCTCTCTAAATCTAAGATTGTCAATATTTCATTAGTCTTCAGAAATTTTTGTATAGAAATAATGAATGATACAAATAAAGAGACTTTGATCCTTAGGAGTGACTTTCTATGAGTTTATCTCAAATTTACACTCAGCAAAGCAAAATTAAATGAAAAACAAAGAGTGGTACTTTTGGAACAAAGTATGTTAATTTGAGCAGTGAACCATTGTTTTTGCTTCACATAGAACAACTGTTGTAATCGTTTTAGTGCACACCTACTTCCACCTTTATTGTTTCAACATTTATATAACACTCTTAAAGGATCCGTTGAGTGGTAGGTGAATTTGAACATTTGACATAAATGCTCTTCACCTACTTCAGAGATAAGGCTTTCCATAGAAACTCATTCACCTTCTTCAAAGTTAAGGCTTTCAACAGACGCTTATTAATTGTTTTTGCTCATTTTCAGTGAAGACAACTATTCTCGTTAAATAAAATTAGTCGTTGCAGAGCTTTTAAGGCAATCTTTGGATAAGCAAACTTGTTGTATCAAAAGTTTTAAATGCTTTTTGCATCAAAAGAGTTAGTGCAGAAGATAGGAGACGGATATTCAAATTCAAATTCAAATGGGTTTAAAATAATAATTTTCAAAGATTAAATTAGAAAAATTTATATAAATGTGTGAGAGAGACTGAAGTAATTAATACATGTTAGCTAGATTTGACTCAGTGGCGATAGATCGCTTGAGATTATGGTAGGCCGTGGAGGCGCTAATTGTTCAACCGCTAGAGCGCATTATGCTCCCGTTACACCGCGCAGGCTTGCGTAGCACCCCGCATTTAATTACAGTGGCACACGACCTGCTTGCGCGGTAGCCCACGCATGCAGCAGCAGCCTATGTTTGGCTTGCGCAATTGCCTGAGCATGCGGGCTGTAGGCCGTGCCTGGCTTGCATAGTTGCCGGCGCATGTAGGCGGCAAGCCGCACCTTTGTGCGGTCTCCTGTGCATGTGGGCGATAGGCTATGCCTAGCTTGTGCGGTCGCCTGTGCATGCGGCGGCAGGCTACACCCTGCTTGCACGGCTGCCTGTGCATGAAGGCAGCATTCCGTACAAGCAAGTGCAAACTTTAAGCTTTTTCAATTTTCTCTTTTTGCACCTTAACTTAATTTCCATTTCCGGATTATATTTAAGTTTTGTTTAAATCTTGAATTTTAATCATCATCAAAACCAAATCCTTCAACAAGATTAGGTTACGGTCATTTAGTATGCTGACTTCGATTTTAGTGGATGCCAAAATAGTATTGAGTTAGCATGTTATGAGGCATCCACTTACAAAATATGACTGCGAATTTTTTCACGAGACTGCTCATATGGATGGTATTAATAGACCACTTAAATTATTATATCAACAGGGTCTCAACGAAATCAGACTTCAAGTTATTGGTTGTTAAGAAAAGTATTCAGAGTGGACAGTTATCTATAGAGCACGTTGGTACAAATTCCATAATTATGGATCCATTTAATAAGGGATTGTCACCCAAAAGATTAATGTGCATACTACTCGTATGGGTGTTATATCAGTTTAAGATATTTAGTTTTAGTCAGAGTTTGTGATTTTAGATGTTAATCTAATATAGACAACTTTAGTTATTTCAATTATTTCAGTTAAAGTATTTTGAGATTATTTTCCGTGAAAATAAACATTCAGTTTTTGAAAACACTCTAATATTAAGTACAGTTGCTCTCACTATGGCTTAGAAGGACCAGTTAGAAATACACATGCGATAGATCATATTACATGTAATTTCTATGCTGCGCATCTACATTATGATTCATGTCATTCGGTTGTATAGGCGTATGTGACTACTGTTGGATTGAGTTTCGATAAATGTGACAAAGGACACTCTGATCATATATTGATATGATTGATGGACGGGATTGACTATAAATAAATTTCAATATTGACAACAAAGTTGAGTCTCATTTAGTTATATATAATTATAAACATATACATATAGGCCAAATGGGAGATTGTTGGATCATTTAATCCAATGTTAGGATAATATGTAAAATAATTATGTATTTAGACTATCATATAAGATGAATCCATGTGAAAGTGATCTATTAAAGTTTTGATTAATTTTGAACTCTAGAGTATCTAATAGAGGCGTGGTTCCCACATGTGCACAAACATAAGGGATAATCTCTATCGAGTGATGAGTTTAGATAGTGATATCAAAAGAAAACACGGTTATCTTTAAATATGGGTAATGATCATTGGATCTGGTGTACTCTTTCATCTCTAACATCCCATCAATCAGAGATTTTTTAAGAAGAATACAAAGATTTGAAAGGCTACTCCTAATTCAAAATTTTTGGTGGCTTGCAATCGATTTCTAACATCCGCTGGAAATCTAAAAGGCATGGATTCAGATATGCTTTCTTTCAGTTGTCATTTCTGGTCATTCGATTATTTATAATTTCTTAATTATTCGTCATGGGTTGTTTGATTTATGTATTGATAATAGTTTTCATAAAATAAGTCCCAACACTACAATATCTGGAGAAGTCTACCGGGTTGCACTGAGCCAAAAAAAAATTTATATTAGAAGTGATATTTAAACTCCACAACCAAAAAAAAAAAATCAAAGAGAAAAAAACAGAACAGTTAAAAGAACAGTTAACACTGAAAAAAGGGATGTCGATGTCGAAACAAAAAATGCCAAAAATAATTTGTCAGAAAAAAAGGTTCGACCATATGAAAAATTCAAAAAAAAATCATAAATGTAACAAAAAAAATTACCTACTACTTGCTGCACAAGTTCGAAACAAATGGATGTTCTCACCAGAAAATGATTTGACATGGCCAAAAATTTATATTAGTAGTTAGAGAGTCTCGACGACTAGAGAAATAAGGAAGGGAGAGGTTTTTGGGATGGAAATGAAGTGCTAGATGACAGCTTTATAAGTAAATGAAGTCGACTTCTGAAATGTCGACTTTAAAGTCGACGTTTCGAAAATCAATTTTAGGACCAATCAACAATCAGTGAATCGATTAGGAATCCTTCAGCCTTTTTAGTCAGTCAGGAATCTCTCTGAATTCAATTTCACTGAAATTGACTTCATTTTTTTTGGGGCGACAGACAGACAAAAACAGGTAAATTGAAGTTGAACATATGAAAATCGACTTCATTAGTTAGGGAAGAAAAAAAAACACCACATTTCTCGGATTTGTGACATTTACACAATATTAACGGGAATAACCCTAGATCAACCATGTTTTTAATAAATTAGAGGGCAAATTTTGACTACAAAATAATTTTTCCACCATTAACAAATTTTAAATTGACTAATGATCATAGAAATTTCTAATTAATCATTTATTGTTATGTTTTATTATTTTTATATCTTGACCAACCAGTATTCAGGTTATTTGACTAATCCGGTTTGTGCACTATGAAGCTTAATTTAGGGGGCTGATTCTTCCCACGCATGTTTTATTGCTATGTTTTAACTGTATCATAAATTATGCTCATCTGCAAGCATATTAAATAAATTTATGTGTGAATACTATAAAATAAATTAATAAAAGGTCTAATGTTTTGTGAATACTAAGAATCAAAATTTGGTATTATCAAAGTAAAATAACCATATCCCAATAGCTAGAATTACTTTAATTAGTACTTTCTTTCTTTTTTTTTAATTTATGTAATTTCAATTCACTTTGAATCAAATTAATTCTCTACATAACGGGCAATTTTAAAAGGGGCTATAACCAAACATCCATATTTTGCCCATAATATTTTTAAACTTTCATTTATGCCATTTCATATATGAAGTTTCATCTCTCTGGTGCATGCCGAAGCATCAATGGATTTTAACATCATATTGATTGGTCTAGAGAGAGGGATAGACCAAAAGATTGGTTATGTGGAGAATCAATCTAATTTTGACTAGAGATCCACTTGACCTAATTAATCACAAAATTATTCAATAATTGATTTTGAAGAATATTTGAGGATATCAATTAATTAAGGATAATAGATATTATTAGACATTGTTCATGATAGATACTTATTGGAGATGGGTTATGGTTCCACAGATACCGGCTTCTTGTTGACCCGAGCGGTTGCCTTTAAAATGATGTGATACCTACAAAAACCGTCGAAGGATACTCCGACGGGGAAACTCCGACGCTTAAGTCAGCAAGAGCGATTTTCGTATGAGAGGAAAAACAAACTAAGAGATCGAGGGAGTAATTCACTATGATTAGAGTGCCTGATGTGTAAGGCCGAGAGAACGTACTTGTTTTGGAGGGTTTTGAGATATTTTATACCTGTGAGAGCCGTACACCGCTGCAGCACTTCAACCTTACCTTACTTATCGAGCCGATCCGGAAATCTCGAGAATTCAATATTTCGAATCAACTGTGATCCTCATCTTTTGAAAACTTTCGTATTCTGGAGGAAACCTTTCCTTTACTGAAAGATCCTTAGGATACTGTTTGCCATGAAGAACAAAAGTTAATGGAATATTTTGGTCTTCTTTTAGGATCGTTGGAATTGTTAGCTATCTATGGGTCGTTCGACCTATGAAGGGTCTCTAGGGCTCTTTCGGTTAAAGAGCCAACCATTGAATACCCGATCTGGGTGGTTACCTTAACTTGATGAATCACATTCGGTTGGTGGGGTGACTAAGGCCCGTCATTCGGGAGACCTGAGCGACTGAGATCATTCCGTAGATAATCGTATTCGAACCTAGATCGGTAACTGTCCTTCGTGAGCTTCTCATGTGGGCCTTCTCAAGACTGACTCATGAGATCTGATTGTTGGGACCATATCCTATCATTTGCCCCTGACTCATGACCCTCTTGACGAAGAGGCATCATGGGTAATGATTGTTGAAAAAGGCGCGGAGCTTTTTAATGTGACTCATATCGCTTCGATTTCTGCGAATCGTTTTCTGTACGCTTAACAAGGGTTTATACTAATCATACTACTATCTCAGTTTTCCTTCGTGTTGCTTTTTCGATCCCCCTTCTGAAACCCATAAGAAAAACCATCTCCGAAGATAATGGTGAAAACGTCTGCTTCTTAGAGTTTTCTGAGCATTAGTGACATTGTGAGTATTATGTCCCTGAAGGAGCTTAAGAAGTGCAAACGAAAATGCTGTTGGGAGATGACTATGCCTTGGTGTCTACAACGGAGGTTGATAGGGCTAATACGGCGCCAGCGGGTTGTGTGTCGATGTACCTACAATCGGTCAAGTATGGATTAAAAGTTTCATACACGGGTCCTTTCGCGGGGTATTATGTTGTTGGAATATGTTTCCGACCCTTTTAATCCTGAGTGCTTGGCGTCTGGTAGTTGCCGTGGTTCCTTGTTAGGGTTTTGCCGCCTTCATTTTGACTTCGACATTCTGTTGTCCATCTTTATTTTGATGAGATGTGGAGGCAGCGGCTCGACCAAGGGGTGGTACAAGTTACAGACTCGACCTGAGTCCAGCTGGAGGTTTTGCTACAAGGAGTCTATTGATAAGAACTGAATGCAAAAGTTCTTTTATTTTAAATTTCTGGATAAGGATCGTTTGCCCATGCCGCCTGAAGCTGATGGGGTAACCTCTTTGGGGCTGAATCCTCGGACCGTATCAAAGTAGGATTGCTTCATTCGGTCGGTCGGTGGTTATTATAGGTCCACTAGTTGAAGCATATGGGTCGAGTCTCTACTGGATGATCATATGCTGTCTTTAGCCGGCTTATTGATTGGTGAAAAAAGGAAAATCGACATGCCCCTTCTGTTGGAGAGGGAGAGAATCGGGCTAGTTGACTCCCTAAATTCTCTTGACGACGTTGTGTTAGGTCCCTTCAGGAGGACATCGAGGCGGCTAAGGCCCTTTAGGGATCTTCTATAGGGGCGTCTGAGGCCCTTCTAGAGTCGCCATCTCTTTCAGTGGAGAGGAGGGCAATTTCCTCTCCCTCATCTACGTTGATAGTTGTAGGCGTACCGAGGGAGACTGTCGTTTTAAACGAAGGCATTCTGCCGAGTGAAGTGAGTGTTGGTGTGGACATATTAAGAGGATCGAAAGATGATCCTTCGTCTGGTGCCACTATGGGGGAGAGCATTCCCAGAGCAGCGAGAGACAAAATGGCGTGACCCTCCTCTGCTGTTCCGACTGGCTTGTGCGCAAGGGAAAAAGCAAAGTTTTTGATGGAGTGGCGTCTCCGTCTGTCATCCCTGTTTGGTCCTTTGATGGTAGGAATGGCTCAAAGGAACGTGAAACGGTCGTCGTTTGTGCTAGAGGTATACAATATAGTTACATAGACCCAGTGGAGGTGAATTACATCGTCAACCAATTTGACTTCCATTGGTGCGAGCTCGACTTCCACAGGATGTTTTACGAGCAAGTCTGCGGGGCTCTTAAGTCCTTAAACTTAATGGTACTGTCTTCTCTATACTTTGTTCGGTTCTTTCTCGTTCTTGCTTTTATTGACTCAATTCTTTCCTTTCAGACCATGGCCCTTGCCGAATTTCAGGAATGGCAGGGGAAACAGGTGATACATCACTTGGAGGGGCATCTGATTGAGCTAACTCATCCGACTCAAGCGTAGGAGAAGATTCCTGCTCGGGAGAAAGAGGCCGCAGAGACTGAAAACACTCCTGGTACACAGCTCAATCAGAAAGAGGAAGAGCTAAAGATGCTCCGATCAGAGTTGGCCCAATACCAAGGACAATGTGAGCAGTTAAAAGCACATCTTCAATCAATCGAAAAGCTGGTCCGACTTCGTGAGGAGTCTCTTCAAATGGCGGAACGTAGGATAGTTGAGCTTGAGGAGTCTCGTATAAAGGATACTACTATCTTAAAAGACTCTCAACGCAAATTGTTTGAGAGATTACAATGCACTGAAGAGATAATCCGTTGTATGGGTTTAAACAAAGCTCTCCCCTCGGTCGAGGAAGCGGCAAATGTTCGGGGTCCGGCCGTATAATTTTCATTTGTAACTTGGTGCTTAGTGACCTTTGTTTGCTTAATAAGAAAATTTTGTTTTTTCATCAATAGAGGTCATCTCGTGACTTTCGGTTGTAACCCTTGTTGCGCTAATTAATAATTTAGGCTTCCCCTCCAGTAAGGGACTTTTGTTCGTTCGACACGTATGAACAACAAGAGTTGGGTAACTTAAGCCCTTCGAGCGATAAGAAGTCTTTCGGTTGATGGGTCGCGTCCACCCGTCTGGGGAATTCTGATGCGTACGAATGATAGGTGCTGTACGACTTAGGCCCTCTGTCACGCCCCGAACCGGGATCGTGAACAGCCGCCCGTTGCCCTGGATGCCAGCTGTATTTTTATAGAAAATCGGACAGAACCTCCCCATAAATCGGAGGTCTCCCATGTACAATTTCACCTGTATATCAATATTCATCATGTAAAATAAACAAATGGCCATCTTGGCCTCCTCAAAATCAATCAATTCCCACAGCCAATATTCAGAACAACGCAA
Organism: Dillenia turbinata; assembly: GCA_037126225.1. NCBI lineage: Eukaryota > Viridiplantae > Streptophyta > Magnoliopsida > Dilleniales > Dilleniaceae > Dillenia > Dillenia turbinata. Next base: position 22,208,772 of record JBAMMX010000007.1, read on the forward strand.
GGCTATAAATTTCTAGTAGACCTAACCACAGACCTCTACTGTCATACCCAATTAGAACATGAGCAGCCGCCACACCGAGCGGGCCTAAATTTATACAAATATATTATAAATTTTCAAGTTAACACTTTAAATATTTACAAATGTCTCAATACAAGTGAAATATGAGAGTTTCGCAAACAAAAGCCCAAAAATTATACAGTCATCCCATAATATGTACACGGCCAACTACGAACCTTAATATCAAGACCACGCAGGGTCGACATAAGGTAGGAAATTCATATTTTCAATTAAAACTTAAATCTCACCGTCATAAATACCAAATCCACCATCAAGCTATCAAGCCCTCTAGAGGCAAGTGCGTCGCCCTAGCACCATAATCCTGTTTGGGGAGGAAAAGAAGATGGGTGAGTATCTATGGGAGGATACTCAGTGAGTGAGGGGATTAATCTCAAGTACTAATAGTGTAGGTGAACATTGGAGTGTCAATATCATTTGTAACCAATAATTCAAATTTCGCAGTAAATCATGATATTTTCGAATAAAATGAACTCATTTAATCATTCACACGATATCATACATATATGCATCCATTTAAAATCAAGTAGATCATAGAGCAAGCCAAAAGGATCCTGGCAAAGGCCAACCATGACCAAGGATAGGCGCATCGGGGGTTTTATTATGCAAAGTGTTTCAAAAGTAGCTTTTTACCCCGATGTTGGCCGTGGGCTTAGCTCTTGCTTATCCAGACTCGTCAAATAGGACCCCGCCCGGTGCTAGACGGTGGCGTCACACACGTCCTCCCCCGATGTGGGTTCAACTGGCCACGCCTATGAATAAATATAAACTGGACCTTTGCGGATATCTCTTACAGAAGCATATCCGAGCAACCCGTGCCTCTACAAAGTCCCTTCGTAGCTACGGAATCATCAATGTCATCATCATAGTATCACAAGGGCACAACGTCCCGCAGGTAAGAATCATATCATCACAAGTGGGCATCCCAGTGCCCTCACAGATCTTAAAACATTTCAAATCCGTGTGCCAATACATTCATCAAATCATTTCAAATCAGTATACCATTGCAACGGTAGAAAAGGAAACTTATCCAATTTTCAAGTAGTGGCACAATTTTGTTTCATTTCAAACATGGATGCATAGTCATGGAAAACATAAGTTTAAGATACTCCAATAATCACAAAACAGATTTGAGATTTAATATCACACATCGAATCAATGCATATCAAAGCATGTTTTGTTTAAAAACACGATAAAATCAGATTTTTACTATTTCATGCAAGAGATTAGGGTCCTACTCACTGTATACGGGAGGGTGTGCACTCCCAAATTCCAAATCAAACCAAATCAAATTCCTCCTTTGAACCCGAACATGTTATCCTAAGGCATTGAACATCAATTCCACTTAAAATCATTTTCTAAAACAATTCAGAATTTGCATTTGTATAGCCACAGAGAAATTGATGTAACTTCTCCTATACATATCGGATCTAATTCAATTTGAGTCCTTTCAAGTCCCCCAAAAGATCAGCCTAATTAAACATCGCAATTATCATCAAATAAAATCCCATAACAAGGGTTTTCATATTTTCCTAACACAAAATCACAATTTCGTCATTAATTTCCAAATAATTTTAGGGTTTATCTATTTTCCCTAATTTTGTACAAATCTTAATTCTCCAATTTATGAATAAACTCTAATGTCATCAATTGTATTTCATTTATAAATAATTAATCAAATCAAAATCAAGCCTGATTCAATCCTAAAACCAATCAAAATTGAAAATACGCTTAAAATAAATAAGTTTCCTATGAACTGGAAAAATATTTGAAAAATTATACACTTTTCGATTCTCATCCGATTTCTTCAAACCATATGTCATTTTCAAGGTATTGAAGTCTATTTTCATAATATAGAAGTTGTATTTTGATTGCCTATATGCAAGACAACTTATAATGAGAAAAACCGCATCGATCCTTAGTCTCAAATCCCAATTTTTCACTATTTTCACGCATACATTAAATTAAACTTCAAAACAATTATTTTAATTAACTCAACATGATTCTATCATCCGGAACAACCCAATTCATATTACATCCTCTATTTAACCTAAACAATTACGTATAATGTCAGATAACGCATTCAAATCTAATCTAATATATATCCTAACATATACAATGTATTCTTACTCTAATTTACCCTAAATTCATCCAATGTATCGAAAGAATTTATATTTTACCTCACCTAGGGTTTCTCGGTTTGCAAACCTAGCTTCTAGTCGCCAGTGGATTCAAGCTCAAACTTGTAACGATTTCAATTTGCAGCAATCGTTAGAATTTAACCTAACTACTAAGAATATTCAAACCCTAGAATCAAAATTAGAAAACCTATGCTTACCTTTGTAGAACTGCGATCTAAGGTTTCCATAATTCTACTGTCTGCAGCCTAGGGTTTCGAACAGAGGCTGTCATAATAGGGTTGCAGGAAAACCTCCAGGGAGAAAGAGCAGAGCTCGTGAGTGTGCGAGCAAAAGAGGGAGAAGCCGCTTGCAGCCGCGTGCGCTAGGATCTATCGCGCGCTGTAGCCGCGTGCGTGTCGCTCGCAGTCGTGCGCGTGCAAGGAGCTATCGTGCGCTGGCACACGTGCAGGAGGGCCTATCGCAGCAAGGATCGCATCACAGGAGGATCTCTCGATAGAGAGAGAGTAGAGCGCGCGCTAGCAAGGACAGTGGTGTTCTGTTCGCACGCGAAAGAGAAGAGAGAGAGAAACAGATGGTGAGGTAGAGGGAGATGGCAGTGGCGGTGGTGGGTGAGCGCTGTGGGTGGCGGTTCATGGTGAAGAGCCACGGAAGGGAGAGATCGGGAGAGGGTGAATCGCGAGAGAGAACCCGCGAGGGATAGAGAGAGAGAGAATTTGAAGGAGGGAGACAGAGAGAGAGAGAGCAAAATAGAGAGAGACAGAAAGTGATAGAGAGAGGTGGCGGTGGAGAGGAGCTGCGCGGCGTGCGGCAACTCACGGTGGAGGTGGCGGCGAAGGAGAATCGTGGGAGAGGGTGAGAGACGAAGATGGAGAGAGCGAATGTAGGAGAGAAGATTAGGGCTAAAAGCCCTAATTGAATTTGGGGCAAAACGCCGCATTTTACCCCTTCTTCTTCCTTTTTTTTTTTATAAATTAATAAATATCAATATATATATTTTTATATCCACTTTTCTCTAGAATATAAATTTCGTAGAAATGAGATTTACTGCGAATTACGGATGTAACATTTTAAAATATACCGAAAATTAAAGTTTAATACCCCAAAATTGAAAATCAATATAAAATTTAAAATTTTTTCTATATCTATATATATATATATATAAACGGAGAAAATATTTTTATTAATTTTAAGTACAGGAGTACAATACGGACACCGTAGTGTCGGTGTTACACCCTCCAAGCAATAGGAAATTTTTAAGTAGTGAACCGCATCCACCCGTCTGGGGAGTTACATCCCCTATTGACGACGTGTACGAACGATAAAGGCTAGGCGGCTGAGACCCTCTGAATGATAGGAAATTTTTAAGCAGTGGCTTGCGTCTACCCATCCAGGGAGTTACATCCCCTATTGACAACGCACACAAACGATAGAGGTTGGATGGCTGAGACCCTCTGAACGATAGAAAATTTTTAAATAGTAGGTCGTGTCCACCCGTCCAGAGAGTTATATCCCTTATTGACGATGCGTACGAATGATAGAAGTTGGGCGGTTGAGGCCATTCGAACAATATAAAATTTTTAAGTAGTGGGTCGCGTCCACCCATCCAGGGAGTTACATCCCCTATTGACGATGTGTACAAATAATAGAGGTTGGGCGGCTGAGACCTTCCGAACGATAGGAAATTTTGAAGTAGTAGACCGCGTCCACCCGTCTGATGAGTTACTTCCCATATTGACGACGCGTACGAATGATAAAGGCTAGGCGGCTGAGACCCTTCTAACAATAGGAAATTTTTAATTAGTGGGCCACGTCCACCCATTCAGGGAGTTACATACCCTATTGACGATGCATATGAATGATAGAGACTGGGCGGCTGACTCGTTCTGAGACAGGGGCTGTAATCGGTTGATCGGGGACTGCAGGCTGTAGGGCCTATTCCTGATGATGTGGGCAAAGGGAGGCCACCTGATCGTGAGCAAAGTGATCAGGTGCTACAGGAGGAGCGACCTCAGAAAGTGTGACAATGCATCCTTCTACAACAGGGGTGGTTTTTTAGGATGCTCTAGTTCTCAGAGGCGTGGTCGTCAAAATAATAGAAATTGCTCTAGTCTGTTTCCACGGATGACGCCAATCTGTTGGAGGTGAGTTATGACTCCATAGATACCGGCTCCTTGTTGACCCGAGCGATTGTTGTCAAAGAGATGTGATACTTGCAAAAACCATCGGAGGGTGCTCCGATGGGTAGATTCTGACGTTCAAGTCAGAAAGTGCGGTTTTCGTATGAGAGGAAAAAACAGACTGAGAGCTCGATGGAGTAATTTCCTGTGATTAGAGTGTATGATGTGTAAGGTCGAGAGGGCGTACTTATCTTGGAGGGTTTTGAAATGTTTTATACCTGACAGAGCCGTATGCCGCTGCAGCGCTTCAACCCTACCTTCCTTATCGAGCCGATCCGAAAATCTCAGGGATTCAATATTTCAAATAAACTGTGATTCTCATCTTTTTGAAACTTTCGTATTCTGGAGGGAATTTTTCCTTTACTGAAAGATCCTCAGGATGCTGTTTGCTATAAGGAACGGAACTTAATAGGATATTTTGGTTTTTCTTTAAGATCGTTGGAATTGTTAGCTATCGATCGGTCATTCGACCGATGAAGGGTCTTCAGGGCTCTTTCTGTTAAGGAGCCGACCATTGGATATCCGACCAGGATGGTTACCTTAACTTAATGAATCACGTTCGGTTGACGGGGTGACTAAGGCCTCGTTCGGGAGAGTTGGGTGACGGAGACCTTTCGGTAGATAATCGTATTCGAACCTAGATCGATAACTGTCCTTCGTGGGTTTCTCATGTAGGCCTTCTCAAGACTGATTCATATGATCTGATTGTTGGAACCATGTCTCATCAATACTAAATACAACCAAATCAATACTTGATTCGATCAAGAGAAATCACTTCTAACGAGACCCTTGTCGAATGAAAACTTATATATATTTTTTTCAATTCATTTTTGTCAAGTTTACATATGAACTACAGAGTAACTTTTACTGACTAAGCTAAGCAACCAAAGATTATACTTAGTGTCCATTGGTAAGGTTTTTTTTTTTCTTTTCTCTTCTCCTTATAAAGAGAACCCTACCAAATACTATTTTTTTAAAAACTCTTAAGAAGAAAATGAGCTTTTTTTAATGAAAAAAATTCAAAAATGAGTTTTTAAGAAAATGTTCGAAGCTTTTGCTTCTCCTAACTTTTTTGTTTTTTTTTTTTTAATTTTATTTATACTTTCATATAATTTTTTTTATTCCATTAATATCTTTAATTAAACGATATAAAATTTCAAATATATATATTTTTTTAATTTTAAACTTTTAACTTTATTAGAAAAGTAAAAAAAAATAAAAAAAAAAATTAACGATAAGTTTTAACTTTATTTTAAAAATAAGAGATCCAAATAATTTTTAACTTTTTTTAAAATGGTTTATTTTTTACTTCTCTTTGAAAAAAAGAAGATAAAAAGAGAAAAAAAGTTCCTCTAAACATGCTCTTAGTTCCATTACACATGCATAATAGACCTTTATTAAATATTCCAGTTTACTAACTTCATGTCCTGTAACTGTGCTTTGCATCAGTCAACCCCAATTGATAATTGTCTTGCCCTACTTTGGACATCTCGTTAAAAATATTGTACTCTCACAAGATTCATGTGAATTTAAATACTAATAGACAATCAGTTAAGTAGATAAGGATAATAAATCTTTTAATCAAGTTCTGTGTTCAAAATTTAACGATGAAAAGGATTACGTTGGGAGAGATTTCTCTCTATATTGGATCTAATAATATTTGAGTTTGATTAATTGGATTATGATTTCGGATATTGACCGTTCCAACACAAAAAAAAGACTTTAATAAACAACAATCTTAGCATAGATGGAATTAACTTCCACATAATTAAAAAGTTTGGCTCAGTAAAATTTGATTGTGTCCCTTTATGCTATTTGGGAAGTGCACTTTAGGTTTGTAGCAACTAAGCAAGACAAAAGGGGCCAATGTGAATGCAGACAAGTTCCTCCAAAAGCCTTCGCCTGATTGCTAGTTTAATCACATTGAAACTACAAAGAAATGATTTCTTTGGCGGTCTGCATAAGCTCTTCTTTATTGCTTCTTGCACCTTAAAAGACTTTGAAGAATCAAGTTTCACACCAATTGCTAAATATGTCACTTTGTTTTTGAATTGCCTCCAACGACTAGTCTGTAACTGCATCATTTGATAAAAGTAAATGAATGTTGACAAGCAAGAGAGCTAGCATGCTATGGCGTAGTATATCAGTGAGGGATGACTATAAATATGTTTTCAAAATAGGAAAAGGGAAAGCAATTTTCATTTTTCCAAAAAATACAACTGAATTTGGATCCTGTTTGTGCTTTTTCTTTCGATTCGGAAAACACGCCCATCCATTCTTTTCGTCCATTTAGGACAAAATACCCTCACATCTAAACTGAAATAACGAAAATGCCTTCCCTCCTCTCCCTCGTCCTCTCTTCCCTGGAATCGAAGCCCTAGCAGTGGCGCTTTCTGACGCTCGCTCGCTCGCTCGCTGCAGAAGGAGACGTCCTCGCTCGCTCCCTCTCTCTCTCTCTCTCTAAATCAAATCTTACTTTCACAGGTACCTTATCCACCTACTCAATTCTGAAATCAATTTTTCATCTCATCTCTAAAACCTGTTTTTCCTGTAAAATAGGGGACCAAGAACGCAAGCATTTGCATTTTTTTTTTTTTGTGTTTAGATTTAGTATTTTTGTCGAATTTCCTTTGAACTTGGGTCTTACACAATTTGAGGTTTGTGCTTTGTCTTTTTGAATTGGGTGAATTTGTTTATTTCTGTTGACTTAGTTTCACGGATAGTATGCTATGGCGTAGTGTAGAGTCATACTTGGTTTCAATCAAGTTTTTTGTTGGATATTTTGTGCACCACTAAACCTAATGGCTAAGCTATTTCCTGTGGAAATCACTAGCAAAAGCAACGAAACCTCCGATCAACACAAGGGAGTTCTTTCTTTGGGTTTGGGACCAACAAAATCGAAAATCAAAGTTATGGAAGTGGAGAATAAACAACAGTGACGGCTTCCTAAGCTGCTTACAGCTCCAATTGTAAGACCAAATGTGGACCCCTGGAAAGGGTCACTCAAGAATTCTAATTAATTTTTTTGTAGTCATGGAATTGCTCATTGGATCAGCTCTTCTGCTCACTCTTTGGTCAGGACATTCTGTTTAGGTACTGATTTTGCCACTAAATCTCAGCTAATAACGTTGGTTAGGCTTGGCTTTATGGTTTATTGCTTTGACTTCTATATGTTTATTTTGTAAATACATCTGAATCTGCCATATGGTTTCTGGTGTAACTTCATCTATTAAAAGTATGAACATCCAATGAAACACTGTTTTCTTCTTTCTTGGCACATTCTTTCAAATAAGGACTATTTTCGGTGAGAATGATATGAAAAACACTTTTATTTTAAGTACTTGCCCTCTTTTTTTTTTTTTTGAATAAGCATTGTGCATGTGCAAATTTGAGAATAAACCCTATTTTATCTAAACTTATGTATATTTTGTGGACAAGTACTGACTAGTGTAGTTTTGATCCATCAAAAAGCACAAATTTTTTATGCTGATGGGCTTGTGGATAATCTTATGAGGGGACATTTTTGTCGAAGTCAAAATTTGACTACTATTAGTTTAAGACCATCGGCATAAGGGGCGGGTCCGCCCATTAGGGTAGACCCGCCCCCCTCCCATTTAAATTAAAAAAAAAAAGGGGTGGATGGTTATTAGTAAAACCACCCCTCAACTCCTCTTTTTCGATAACTCTCAAAAGAAAAAAAGGAATGAACAGGAACTTCTGTTTTCTTGTGGGTGTATGACGGGGGAAGGAGATAAAAATGACATAATGTCATTTTTTTTTTTTTTTCTAGAGAGTGAGAAACGAAACCAAGATAGAGGTTTTTTTTTAACAACGATCGATCATCCATTCATCATTAAGGTATTTGAATTGTGAAAAATAGGACATGATCCAATTTTTGTGATACTTTCTCGGCCTTAAATACTCATCCATCAAAGAGATAAGTGATCTAATCCAAATTTTGATTCGAAGAATTTCTGCATGAAATATTTTTTGTCGATTTGTACGAAAATCATCATTGACATCAGAGTATGCATGTATTGTTTCCTACCTAATTTGGATATTTAAAAAAAAATTAAAAATACCATGCATAATCTTAGAGGTTCATTAATGGCATTTTGAAAATGAACCGTCGAAATGTTTTCAATTTTATATCAAAGCATGCTTATGAGATGTAGATCTGATATGTAAAATTTCACATGCAATGGATGAGTATATTAAAAGATATTATAAATCGTAACCAAAATTTAATGTACTCATAACTTTCAAAATATTAAATTTCATGATATGAAATTTATATGATTAGATTTTTCATGAAAAATACTTTCTAACCATATAAAGATCATAAAAAATAATTAAAAATTGAGGAATATATGGTCATTCAAAATTTCGATCGAAAACTAAAATTTTAAGAAAGAAGATGAACAGTTTTTTTTCCTATCCCACTCTCGGCCATGGAAAGTCACATCAACCCACTAGGCTAGAGACGTCCAATTGAAAATCCAAAACCATCATTAAACTCCGAGATATTGAAAATGGTGGGTATCCAAAATTTGATGAACCATGACTGCCGGAAAGGCTGCGCGTGGCCTTCACGTGCCACTACGGGCGTGTGAGAGGAATGCAGAAGTTTGTTATGTAACAGATAGGTCCTTTGGCACGTGGGAGAGCGTTTAGTGCTATTTTTGGTCCCGATTTTTGCCAGAATAACATATTTTCCTTTTGGATTTTTTTGTAATTTAAAATATATTTTTTGGATATGAAAAATATTTTTTATTGATTTATAATCAATAAATAGTTAGAAAATTATAAAAAATAGTTTTCAGTCTGGAAAATTCTGGAAAATTTTGTATAAGTCTAAAAATATATTTTGGTATTTTCCGTAAATTTTAATATATTTTCGAGAATTGAAAAATATTATTTATTGATTTATAATCAATAAATGTTAGAAAATTACAGAAAAATCATTTTTATGTCTGAGAAAATTCTGAAAAATTTTTTGTGGAACTAGAAAATTATTTTATTAATTTTGGCTATCTGAGTGTAAATTGTTTATACTTTTTTTTATTTATGCTTTCTTTTTATGTGTGAACAATTTATTTTTTCAACATAAAAAAATTGTTTAGAAATTGAGTATATTATTTAAAATAAATAATTTAAAAATTTATTATAATATTATGGTTGGTTTAGTATTCAATCTAATATTGAACCCATTTTCTAAAGTAATGGTGATATTTAGACGGAATATTAGAGTTTTCGGAAGGAGAGTTAAAGTATTAAGAAATTCGGAGTGTATGATAAAATTGGGTCAAATTTTTATAGACCCAACTCATGCTTTATCGGATCTTTTGGAAATCATGAAAGCATAATGTCTAGAATTTCTTGGATTAAGTTATTCCTTTTGGGAGAATGACGTATATATATAATATAAGAAATATTTTCACTTTTAATTGGGACAGTGTGGATGATGAGATGATTGCCGAGAGAGAGAATGTAATTCTTAACAATATGAGACCTATATTGATAGAAATATGGAGGGTTAAAAGTCTGGAGACTCAAATGAAGAAAAAGGTACCCCACAGTATAAATAGCATAACTCACGTGCTATAAGGAGATTTTTCTCCTAGGTATAGACAATCCATTAGGGAACCTTTGAAAGAAATTTTGGATTGGAAGAATTTAAGTAATTTTCATCCAAAATTGAAAGTATTTAAATAGTTTATGTATTTAAGTATGAGCTTTTAAGTTGGAAGAATTTAAGTAATTCTCACCTAAAACTTGTAAGATTTTATAACTTTAAATTAAATTCGTAATAGTGATACATTAGGACCATAGATAATGATTGGAAACATAGTGAACTTTCGATTCTATATCTAATGTTGACATGTCACGGATATTAATTTTGAAGTACAAAATTATATGTATGATATGAGTATTAGTACGTATGTCTGCCCTCTTAGAAAACCCAAACCATAGTATTGAAATCTTTTATTGGGAATTTGAATAGAAATGACAAATTGAATGGCGATAACCGTGAGTTATAACGCCATGAAATGTGAAATGTGCTGAAAGAATAAGATGCTTTGAAAGACATCATACATGTCATAGGACCCTGGAGTGGACAATGCTGCCATATAAGGGAGAGAACTAGATGCTAACCAGGTGTGAAAAATAATAGATTCCACTATTCGAGAGATCCTAGTTAGCTTTGTTATTGGAGACATGATACCTAAGTATAAGCAATATTTTGACTGCCCATGACATTAGGGCGTACCTCAAAGAGATATAAAGGTACAAGTGATTCATTTTAGACAAGTGATCATAAAATTTGATACCTATAAAGGGAATAATGATCATAGTATCAAACGGTAATTGATGGTCATATCTAGCATGATTAGAGAGTGTGAGTCAGCTGGTCATATTCTCTCCAATGAATAAAAAGTTTAAATTTTGATCTGATTCTTTCTTATCAAGTGGGAGCACCTGAAAGTCAGTTTGATTCACAATAACAATGTAAAGACTTTCTCTAATGTTGCTCTTCACGTCAAACTTGAGGATGAGCAGTTTTATACTACAAGATCCAATGGTTGATGCTTTTCTTATAGAATCTAGTTTTGAAAGAGTTTCAGACTCTAAATATTAGAGGAACTGGAATAAAAGCAAATAAGAAAAGGAGACTGTAGACGGATAATAAAAGAACAATCCTAGATATAAGAACAGATAGAAAGATATTTATGAGTTTTTCATCGATTGCTTTCTGGTAGTAGATAGTATGTGAAGAATAATGCAAAAGTAAATGTTAGAGGAGTTGGCACTTGTAAACTGCAGTTACGAAGTGACCGAACTCTCATTTTGCATGTTGTTCTCTAAATACCAGAAATTCAACGGTATCTTATCTGTTCTTGTTCTTTTAGAATTTGAGTATAATTTGAACTTTCAGAAATATATGGTTGATTTGTATTTAAATGACATGTGTAGTGGTTTTGGACAGTTTGCAAATAATTTCATCATTTTGTAAATTTTGATAATGTGACATGATAGATTTGATCACATTAGGGCAAGACGAGATGAATCAACTAGTGAGAGTAGAACCTTTGGATTCACTCACAAAGATTGATTTACCAACGTGTGAATGCTGTCTTGTCAACAAAATGATGAGAAAATCATTTGGAAAAGCTAACCCGACTAAATTTTCATTGTATTTGATCTATTCAGACATTCGTAATCTAATAGATATGAAAAGTACACATGGAATTTTGTGTTTCATTACATTTATTGATGATTTCATATGTTTGATCATATCTGTTTGATTTCTCACAAATCTGAATCATATAAGTGCTTTAGACATTATATGAGAGAGATAGAAAATCAAAAAGAAAGATAGCGTGAATATCTATCAGATCAATTTAAAGATTTGGGTAATGAAAGGGACACAATCAGACATTTGACCATTCCTTAGACACCTTGGCAGAGTGGTGTTATAATGAGAATGAATAGAACATTGTTGGATATGATTGGATCTATGATGACGTAGGTTCACTTATCGATTTCATTTTAGGGAGATGTTTTGTTGACTGCAACTTTTGTTTTGAACAAAGTACCTTCAAAGGTGGTACCAATGACATGATATAAACTTTTGACTGGTAGAAGGTCGTGTCTCAGTGACTCGAGATTTTGGGGATCAACAGTCTGTATTTTGAGATTTTTCTGATAAGTTTGAAAAAATTGGGTCCCTATAGAAGTAAGAGTACTTTTATAAGATACTCCGACCAGTCTAAAAGTTAAGTATTCATTTATGAGTTAGAAGATAGTACTACAGTAAAGATTAGATCACGGTTGTCACATTTCTGAAGAATAATTTTTCTAGCAAAGGTGACGTGAAGGACATACAGTTGTTTTTTAGATTAGTTAATTCAAATGATAGTTTTGTATATTGCGGATTGTTAGAATGGTGATGATCCCAGTGGGAGGGATTTAAAATCTAACGATCCAACTGAATTACAAACTCAGAAAAGTGCTAAAAAAAACGCGCCTAAGCGTCACTTGGGGATTGAAGGGTACGTATTTGTTGTTTTTTCAGAAGATAAAGAAGAGTTTCAGAATATATATGAGACTCTATCATGTCCCATCAAGGGTGAATGGAAAAGGCAATGGAAGAAAGAATAAGAGTTAATTAAGTCCAACCATGTTTAGTAATTGGTTGAACTTCTATTAGGGCATAAAGTTATTGAAAACAACTCGATTCTCAAAACTAAGTGTAATGTAGATAGAATTATTGGGAGATAAAAGGCTCAACTAGTAGCAGAAGGTTACACTTAGTAAAAGAGTGTTGATTATGAGAAAACTTTTTTTCAATAGTGAGATTTATCTCTATTCACATGACAACAGTGGCACATTTGGATTTAGAATTCCATCAGTTGGATGTGAAGACTGTCTTCCTCAGTAGTGAACTTAAGGAAGACGTTTGTATGGTACAATTAGAAGATTTTTTCATTAAAGGCCAAGTAGATCAATTGATGGCCTTAAACAGTCTTTGAAACAATGGTGTTTGAGATTTCATAGAAATGTGTTCTCTTATGACTTCATCATGATAGACGAAAGTCATTGTTTCTATTAGAAAAGTCCATTGATGAGTTTGTAATTATATCCTTATATGTCAAGGACATATTGTTAATAGTAAATGATAAGGAATATGACCTTCGAGATGAAAGATATGGGTAAGACAGATTGGAAATTGAATTCCAGAGAAATCGTTTCGAGAGATTATTAGAGTTATCTCAAAAGTCTTATATTATAAAGACTCTGGAATGGTTCAGCTTAAAAGACTGCAAACCTGCTGCTACTCTTGTAACTATAGGTGACAGTTCAAAGGATAATATATGTCCCAGAACTCCTAATGAATAAATGAAATGTCCGAAATATCGTATTCTAATATAGTTGGGAATTTGAAGTATATTATGATGTGTATTCGTTCCGAAATTTGTCATGCTATAGGATTTGGTCGGTAGGTATCTGTCCAATCTAAGAAGAGTGATTGAATTATTATGAAAATGATGTTGGGATATCTGAGCGGAACTTCTGATTATCTCTTTCATTATTAAGAAAATGATATAGTATTGAAAGGATACACGAATGTTTATTGGGGAGGACATTTGCAAGATAGAAAATCTACCTCTGGTTATGTTTGCTTACTTATTGATAGTGTTATCTCATGAAGAATCAAGAAATGAACATATGTATCACTTTCTACGATGGAAGCAGATTTGTGATAAATGCTTCCGCAGTTCAGAAAATGAGTTTGGTTTAGTGGATGTTGCAATATTTGGAGTAGTAAGCAACCTAGTGGGAGTTTGACGATTCATTGTGATAATCGGTCAGCTATTGCTTACAAGTGAGACTTTGAATATGATGGCAAAACCAAACATAGATACAAAGATTAATCTTGTCAAAGACATGATTGAAAAGAGGAGAATGACATTGAGATATGTATCTATGCATTTGGTAGTGGTTTGTCATTTTTCGGAGGCCAATACCTAAAGACATGTTTGTGAAACATGTTAGATGATATGGATTGCATAGATTGTGACAGTATTGTTACTGTGGTAGTAATTGTGATTATATACAGAAAGTATACACATTATAATACTCATATTTGTTGACATTTGAATTTTGTTTTTGTATCCAAAATTCTTTTGTCTGGAATTAAAAGTATATCGAATAACTTTTGAGATTGGCTCTCACGCATGAGCAATCACATCTAATGTCTGTGTGACATGTAGAAATGAGGTTTGTTAATTTATGGTGGATTAACACATATACAAGCCGCCTTAGTTAAAGTACTAAAATAAGATTACCAGTTATTATACTACATATATGGTAATCGAAATGGATTCCCCACAATCCACTAAACTTGTCGAATAGTTAGGTGTAGGTTTTCTTTGATGTTGTGAGATATTGGAGGGCTTGTAAGAACGAAAATTCAGATCAAGTGTTATGCATACTTGAACTAAGACCTATACGATGCGTTATTTAGAAAAGAAGACATACACTTCCAAATGGAAATGAAAATATTGTAGCACGTGTTTCATACCATATGTGATTATGTGACCATACGAGTAATGAGATGGTACATCTCTCCTCATCTTATTATGTCCATCTCATTGTGTGAGACTCAGAGGTTTATACTCAACCTCAATTTATATCCTTAGCACTGTTTCTTGAGATTTTATTTTAGTATTGCTACTTTAGCATGTCACCAAGAAATCATGAATGATTCGGTTTGGCGGTATATGTCTAGGAAAGCGGCTAAAATAAAGTTGAAAGTTAGTAATATGAAAGGAAAACTGTCTTTGACCGACACGTTACTATGTATTCATAGACCGGTCAATTATGTCTATGACTTAGTGTTTAGAGACGTAATTGTGAATACATGATTGAATTAGAGTCAAGTATACTCTTACATTGTTTTAAGGGATAAGACATACATTGATTGTGTCGAGTAAGAAGAGGTTTGGGGTATATCGAGATATGATATCCTCTTCACTACTTTGACGATGAGTTGCTGTATATGCTTAATCAGTGTATAGTTTTAGTGTTCTTGGTATTTTCGTATGTTACACGGTCCTCTTGCCTGTATGAATTGATGATGTTCGATTATAGTGATCATACTGCGTGCGGTTCTAACCCTCATGTGCGAGTGAGAGATGTTGGCATAAGGGGTGGGCTTGCCCATGAGAGGAGACCCGCCCCCCTCCCATTTAAATTAAAAAAAAAAAGGTGGGTGGTTATCAGTAAACCACCCCTCAACTCCTCTTTTTTGATACTCTCAAAAGAAAAAAAGGAATGTACAGGGACTTCCCTTTTCTTGTGGGTGTATGACGGGGGAAGGAGATAAAAATGACAGAATGTCATTTTTTTTTATTTCCTAGAGACTGAGAAACGAAACCAAGGGAGAGGGCTTTTTTGAATAGCGATCGATCATCCATTCATTATTGAGGTATTTGGATTGTGAAAAATAGGGCGTGATCCAATTTTTGTGATACTTCATCGACCTTGAATACTCATTTATCAAAGAGGTAAGTGATCCAACCCAAATTTCGATTCGAAAAATTTCCGCATGAAATATTTTTTGTAGATTTGTACGAAAATCATCAAAGACAAAGTTTCTTTTTATTGTTTTTTTGGAAGCATGGATAAACACTGCATATTTATCTGTGTATTTAACATTTATCTTGCTATAAAACAAGGATGCGCAATTTGACATGGGCATGATGAATACTAAAAAAATAAGAGTCAATCTTTATGGTAATTCTAAAATTTCAAATAGTTCGTATTAGTTAAATGTCACTGATGGGACCTGACCCAATAGCCCGGACCAAAAGAATCAATTCTCCAGAAGCCCACGAAGGGCACCTACGGATCGGTATCTAACAATCGTCATGATAATCTACCTAAGGGCTCTAACCGCCCAGATGACCTACCGAGGGATATCAGTCGCCCGGGTCTACCGAACGATAGACCTTAGTCGTCCCGTTAACCGACTGTGACTCACCGAGCAAAGACAGTCACCCCGATCGATTAAGCAAATGTCAGCCTTCCAACCGAACAAATCTCGAAGGCCCCTTATCGGTCAAGCGATCGAACAGTGCGCAACACTCCGAACGATTCTAAAGAAATGTCAGAATTTCCTTTACTTCAATCTTCTATTTCATAACGGCAAATCTTGGATCTTTCACATAAGGAAAGCATCTCTCCCGAAAATGGAAGTTTTCCCGATAAATGAAGATCGTGATCAATTCGGAATATTAACTCCCGAGATTCTCGGATTAGTTCGATAAGGAAGATAGGGTAGAAGACCTTCAGCGGCGCACAACCCTCACAGGTATAAGAGATCTCGAAACCATTGATGTCAGGTACACTCTCTAGGCCTAACAATCTGGGCACAAAGAACACAGGGAATAGCCTTCCCTCAATTCTCAGTCTGTTTTTTTTTTCAAATGAAAACCGCTCTTTATTGACTTGAGTGTCGGAGTCTCCCCGCCAGAACACCCTCCGGTGGTTTTGTAGGTGTATCCACCCATCGACGGCTACTGTTCGAATCAAGAAGGAGTTGGTATTTGTGGAGTTATCACCCATCTCCAACATATTGGCGCCGTCTATGGGAAATAGACTGATTCTCTGAAATCTTATGGCGATGCTCGCAACGGTCATCTCCGACACATCACCTGCCAAAAGAAGAAGGTCAATCATAGGTTTTGATGATAATGACCTTCCAGCCAGAATAGATCTTCTCCGAGATGACCCTTTAGTCATCACCCTCAAAATAGACTCCTACACTGTGAAAAGAGTCTTTGTTGATCAGGAGCTGATTGCGATCTCCTTACCGAAACGCCTTCTGCAGGATGGGCTTCAACCCATCTCAACTTTTGCCATCCATCGGATCCCTCCAAGGGCTTTCGGACGAGTCCACTTATCCTGAAGGCATCATTTATCTCTTGTGACCCTAGAAAGACCCCCTAATCACGCAACCGCTCTCGTCCTCTTTCATGTGGTAAAGCTCTACTCCCCCTACAACGCCATAGTCGGCAGACCCAGCCTGGACGATCTAAAGACACTACCGAGTATGAGACACATGAAAGTGAAGTTTAGAACACCGCTAGGGATAGCGACCATCAGAAGCGACTCGGACCCCTATATCCTCTTCGCAACACGAGGCATTCAAGAAGTTTTCCCGGTCGACGCCCTGGAACCTAGAGGGGACACTGAGCCGAGAGCCAAGCCTAAACCGGGCGAAGAAACTACTGAGGTCCTTCTGACAAACGACCCCAGTCAACGGTCAGGATAGGAGCCAACCTATCACCTCCCTTACATGAGGCCTTAGTCGCCTGTCTGCAACGACACTCAAAAGTCTTCGTATGGACTCCAGAAGACATGCCTGGCACAGACCCACTGACCGTTAATCCCGACTTCAAACCAGTTAAGTAGAAGAAGAGGGTAATCGCCCTCAAACGCCAACGCGCCATCCAGAAAGAGGTTCAGAAGTTGTTGACAGCAAGATTCATCCGCGAAGTCAAGTATCCCGAATGGCTGGCTAACGTAGTTTTGGTAAAAAAGGCTAATGGCAAGTGGAGGATGTGCGTAGATTTCACCGACCTCAACAAAGCGTGTCTGAAGGATAGTTATCCGCTCCCTAACATTGACAAGCTTATAGACAATTTCTCGGGACACCAAGAGAAAACCAGCTTTATCACCGAGTACGGTACGTACTGTTACCGGGTCATGTCTTTTGATCTGAAGAACGCCGGAACAACTTTCTAACGACTGGTCAATGCGGTCTTCAAAGACCAATTAGGCAGGAACGTCGAAACTTATGTCGACGACATGCTCGTAAAGAATATTACAGCAGAAGCTCATGTTACAGATCTTGAAGAGACCTTTCAGACTTTTGAACGGTACAATATGCGGCTAAACCCAAAAAAATATACATTTAGGATCACTTCCGGAAAGTTTCTGGGCTTCATAATCACCGATCGAGGGATAGAGGCCAACCCCGAAAAAATACAAGCAATATTAGACATGACACCCACCCAAACACTCAAGGAAGTGCAATGCCTGACTGGTCGAATAGCGGCCCTAAGTCAATTCATGTCCGGAGTTGGTGAAAAGTACAAGCTCATATTTGACGCGTTGAAGAGATCCCGATAGTTCAAATGGACGCTCGAATGTCAAGCAACCTTTGAACAACTGAAAGAATATCTGATGCAACCACCACTGCTCTCACGGCCCATTTTTGGGGAGGAACTTTACTTGTATTTGGTCGTTTCCGAACGAGCACTCTGTTTCGTAATGGTAAGACAGGAGTCTGCCACCCAGAAGCCAGTCTATTACATCAGCAGGATACTGAAAGATTATGAAATTAACTACCGGCCGATCGAGAAGATAGCCTATATTTTGATTGTCTCAGCAAGGCGTTTTCGACTATATTTTCAGACTCATACCATTGTGGTACTCACCGATCAACCGCTGAAGCAAATCCTCCAGAAGAGGGATACGTCAGGACGACTCATCAAGTGGAGTGTGGAACCAGGTGAATTCGATATCCAATACTGACCACTACCTGCTATAAAGGGTCAAGCACTGGCAGATTTCATCCTCGAATGCACTTTATCCACAGTGTCTGAAGGGCAACTTTCTAGCCATCAAGAAGAATGGATCAACCCCGAATGGACTATCCATGTGGACGGATTATCAAATTCTTCAAGAAGTGGCGCCAGACTCATATTGGTAGGACCGAACGATTTTAAGGCAGAGTACACCCTCCGTTTTGATTTCCAAGCCACCAACAACCAAGCCGGGTACGAAGCCCTGCTAACGGGCCTCCGGATCGCCACCAATATGGGAGCACAAAAATGTCAGGGTGTTTATGGATAACCAGTTGGTCATGAAGCAAATCGAGGGGGTTTACGAAATCAGAGACTCGATCATGGTGAAATATTTAAGTAAGTTGCACGAGACGATGGACCGATTAGGCAAAATAGACATTCAACAAATCCCTCGCTCGGAAAATACGCGAGCGGATACCCTGTCGAAGCTGGCTAGTTCTGATTCAGTCATTTCCAGCCGAACAGTGTATATTGAAAGCCTGTCATATCCCAGCATTGACGAGATTAAGGAGATCCTCCTAGTTGACCAGCCGCCTAGTTGGAAGGACCCTATAGAAGAGTACCTAAGACACGATCGCCTGCTAGAGTCCCCCGGGGAAGCAATAAAACTGAAGCGAAAGGCCACACACTACGCCATAATCGATGGGGTTCTCTATCGCAAGTCATTCACTCACCCGTATCTGCAATGCCTGACTCCCGAAGAGAGAAATTACGTCATTCAAGAAATTCACGAAGGAGTTTGCAACAATCATCTGGGTGCCCAAAATCTAGTCTATAAGGCCCTTCGATTGGGATATTACTGGCCAACCATGAAGGTCGATTCTGACAACTACATCAAAAGGTGCGACAGATGCCAGCGCTTCTCATTAGTTCCTCGGCTACCCTCCACGGAGTTTAATCCAATATCCAGCCCTTGGTCGTTTGCTCAGTGGGGCATGGACATCCTCGGACCGTTTCCTTCAGCTACGGGACAACGAAAATTCTTGATTGTGGCGATCGATTACTTTACAAAGTGGGTAGAAGCCGAGCCTTTAGCCCAAATTACGACTGCTAAAGTCTAATCCTTCATGTGGACTCATGTTATTACCCGATTCGGTATACCACGCGTCCTTATCACGGATAACGGGAAGCAATTCGACAACCAGCGTTTCTGGGAGTTTTACGAGAAACTGGAGATCCAACATAGATTCTCATTGGTCGCTCACCCATAGACTAACGGACTGGCCGAAGTAACCAACCGAACAATGGACAACGCTGGATGATGCCAAGGGACAATAGGTCGAAGAACTTTATGGCATCCTTTGGTCGTATCGTACTATCCCTCAAAGGGCAACGGGAGAAACACCCTTCAGCCTGATTTACGGAAGCGAAACAATTATACCCGTGGAAATAGGCATTCACTCGCTCCGAGTAGCTCACTATGATGCCGAGCAAAACGAACGCACCCTACGAGAAAGTTTGGAATTATTTCTGAAATTGCGGGAATCTGTATCAACACGAATGGCGGCCTATCAGCAACAAATGACCTGATATCATAACCGAAGGGAGAGAAGCCAAACGTTTAAACCCGGAGAGTTGGTGCTACGGAAAGTGGAGGCTACCATTCAATAGCAACCTGAGGGTAAGCTCGCCCCTAATTGGGAAGGTCCATATCGAGTACGTTCCGTAGTTCGACCGAGAATGTATCGACTTGACAACCTAGACGGGTCAGCGATACTTAAGACCTGGAACTCGAAAAACTTGCACATATACTATCAATGAGTCTCGGCGCTATCCAACAGCCGAGAGGTTTTTCTTAAGCACAACTTGAAAATTTCCTATCGGAGGGACTCAGTTGCCCAACCTCTACCGATCGTATGCGTCGTCAATAAAAGATGTAGCTCCCCGGACCGGTGAACGCGGCCCATAACTTAAAAGTTTCCTATCGGAGGGCCTCAGTCGTCCAACCTCTACCGATCGTACGCGTCATCAATAAGGGATGTAACTCCCCGGACGGGTAGACGCAACCCACAACTTAAAAGTCTCCTATCGGAGAGTCTCAGTCGCCCAGCCTATACCGATTGTACGCGTCATCAATAAGGGATGTAACTCCTTGGACGAGTGAACACCATAACTTAAAAGTTTCCTATCGGAGGGCCTCAATCGCCCAACCTCTACCGATCGTACGCGTCGCCAATAAAGGATGTAACTCCCCGGACGGGTGGACGCGGCACACAACTTAAAAAGTTTCCTATCGGAGGGCCTTAGTCGCCCAGCCTATACCAATCGTACGCGTCAATAATAAGGAATATAACTCCCCGGACGGGTGAGCGCAACCCACAACTTAAAAGTTTTCTATCGGAGGGTCTCAGTTGTCCAGCCTCTACCGATTGTACGCGTCGTCAAGAGGGAATGTAACTCCCCAGACGAGTGGACGTGACCCACAACTTAAAAGTTTCCTATCGGAGGGCCTCAGTCGCCCAACCTTTACTGATCGTACGTATCGTCAATAAGGGATGTAACTCCCAAGACGGGTGGACGCGGCCCACAACTTGAAAATTTCCTATCGTTTGGAGGGTCTTAGTCGCCCAGCGTTCGTCATTCGTACGTGCTGCCAATAAGGGATATAACACCCTGAGTGGATATACGCAGCCCATCTTTTCAAAGAACTCTTATTGTCAGATAGGCCTTAGTCGACCGACCCCTATTCTGTGAGTCACACCGAGATTTTTCCCGAACGGGAAGACATGACTCTCGAATCCAATCAACCGAACATCAAGCAGTCTGAAAAACTGATACTACCCGGTCTCTCAACCTGAAGTCTAAAGTGGGAAGAAAATTGTATTGCAAAGCAAGAAATAAAAAAGAAGCAAAAATAAGATTCAAGTAAGTGAAAAGCAATCCTTTTATTCGTTCTTGTGTGAAAAAATACATCAAGATACATGACCAAGCCACTAAGTCCGATTGATTACGCCAAGGAGAATATACAAGAAGATACACCTCATCAGGCTGCTGATTCACCTGAAGAGGAAGAATATGATCCCTACACGGGAGAGTATAAAAAACAATATAGCGCTAGAGACAAGAAGAGGTAAGTTCGGGTTTCACCCCGCCTAAGCGACCCGAACTCAATCTATCCATCCAAGAATGGTATGAGAAACACCCATACCGCGCCTGGATAGTGAGGCTCAACCGAAAAATGCCTTACTAAACAATGCAAGATGCACCCGCTCGATGATAAGGGATCAGACTATGCTAACCGAAGTGGACGGTCAACATAATGAGATCTCATTCCTGTAGTCCTCTTTTCTAATGAGATCTCATTCCAACAGGAGTCACCCCAGCCGGGGAGCGTCGCACGCTACGGCGCCCCGAAAACCGACCCTCAGAAAAAATCATTCTCCACCAAGCAACCAAGAAGGGGGAACATCAATCCTCTGTAAAAGAAAGTGAACGTGCATCATGGCTATTTATAACAGTAAAAAGAAGAGGCCTCAATTAATTCAAGGAAGACGAAACAGATAAGCATAAACACAAGTCATAAATGTCGGAGTAAATTGTCTTTAATTCTCCATGAAGAAAGTCGTGTATGATGAGACAGGCTCGCATTCCTAACGTAGAAGGAGGGCGAATCAGAATGGACCGAGTGTTCTTATGCATTCATAACGTACGAAACACGCTTCACAAACCTTCACTTATGACTTTTTTTTTTTCCAAGAAAGCCATAAGTTGGGGGCAAATGATGGGACCTGACCCAATAGCCCAGACCAAAAGAGTCAATTCTCTAGAATCCCACGAAGGGCACCTATGGATCGGTATCTAATAATCGTCATGATAATCTACCTAAGGGCCCTAGCCGCCCAGAAGACCTACCGAAGGGTCTCAGTCGCCGGGGTCTAACGAACGATAGGGTCTCAGTCGTCCTGTTAACCGACCGTGATTCATCGAGCAGAGACAGTTACCCCGATTGATTAAGTAAATGTCAGCCTTCCAACAGGACAAGTCTTGAAGGCTCCTATCGGTCAAGCGATCGAACAGTACGCAACACTTCGAACGATTCTAAAGAAATGTCAGAATTTCTTTTACTTCAGTCTCCTATTTCATAACGGCAAATCTTGGATCTTTCAGATAAGGAAAGCATCCCTCCCGAAAATGAAAGTTTTCCCGATAAATGAGAATCGTGATCAATTCGGAATATTAACCTCCGATATTCTCGAATTAGCTCAATAAGGTAGGGTAGAAGACCCTCAGCGGTGCATGACTCTTACAGGTATAAGAGATCTTAAAACTCTCGACGTTAGGTACGCTCTCTAAACCTAACACTCTAGGCACACAGAACACAGGGAACAGCCTTCTCTCAATTCTCAGTCTGATTTTCTTTCAAACAAAAACCGCTCTTTACTGATTTGAGCATCGGAGTCTTCCCGTCGAAACACCCTCTGGCGATTTTGCAGGTGTATCCACCTATCGATGGCTACTGTTCTAATCAAGAAGGAGTTGGTATCTGTGGAGTCATCACCATCTCCAACAGTCACATTGTTCTTTTTATTTATAAATAGCTAAATTGTATTGTGGAAATTGCCTTTCTATTGTACCTTTACATTGTTAATGACTAGATCTCTTATAAAATTGATTTGTGAACTTTTTTTTGTCATTTTTGTTTTGGCTTGCTTAAGGTGAGGATCCTTTTACATATGCTTATGGTATTTTATTTATTAATTATTTACCCTTTCACATATGCTTTTTTTGTTGTTAGATGGGTGTACATAATAATGATGGTGCTGGAGAAGATATGAAATGGACAGAAAAAAATGAGGATGCCTTTGTTGCCATTTTATATGAGAGAGTGAGGAAGGATCCAAATGCTACACCTAGTTTTAAGCTAGTGGATAGGAATAAGATGGACGATGAATTATTTTTAGCTACTGGGAAAAAATATGGAGCAGAAAAACGACCGGGAAAGTACAATCGCTTAAGAATTAAACATCGGCAATTTTCTGAGCTGATAAGCCATACTGGAGTTACTTATAATTCAAGCTCAAATCAAGTCATTGCTGCAGAAGAAGTCTGGCAAATGTTTAAAAAGGTAATTTTCTTCTAAACAAACCCAATAGTTTCAAACTTGTTTATCATATGATGTATCTAAATTATATTGCAGAAACATAAGAACTATATGGCATTTAAATCGAAGGGATGCCAAAATTATGAGATGCTTGGACAAATATTTAATAAGTCTACAGCAACCAGACCGCGTCATCATGCATCTATTCAGTTACGCCCTAACTCTCGCGAAGAACGTGAAAATGAGGAAGAATTTCTTAGCCGAGGGCTTCATGGAACTGAAGGCCAAAAGTCTGTTATTGGGAGTTCTACAGAAAAACGTCCATTTGTGGATTTTGACATTGGTTGCTGGTGTGTTAAGAAGGATTCTAAATTTGAAAAGTTTGAAACTTTCTTAGAAATGCTGCAGTTTTCTTTAAGTGCTAAAGCTGAGCGACAAGTAGCTAAAACAAAAAGGTACAAAGAAATGCCTAATAAAGCTACAAGCCCTGTGTCAAATCCATATTCAATTCAAGAGTGTATGGATATATTGAACAATCTTAATGATGTGTCCGAAGCATCTTATCTCAAGGCTGGTGAAATGTTTACAAACCCAGATTGCAGCGTAATCTTTGTGAAAATGCCTATCCTTAGGAAGAAGTCATGGCTCAAGAGTTTAGAATGAACTTGGCTCAAGAATTTAGAATGAGTTCGTACTCGGCTCTTGTTACATTTGATAAATGAGTTTGGGTTTGAACTTGTTATTTTTCGTATGTAGGAATTAACTTGAAGTAATTACTTATGGCATATTTGTGTTTTTATTGCTAAATAGTTGAGATTTATAGAATGTATTTAATTTATGTGTATGAAATATTTGAGTTAACATAAAGTTGTCTTTTGAGACGTATTGAATTTCTTTTTTTACAATGCAGCCGAAATGGATTCATGTATTGGTGATGGTTCACCATCAGATGATGAAATGGTGTTAGCTAGATTTGATACTAATCAGATATTTGATGAAATGTGATAATTGATTTGCTCAAAAAATTCCTTGTAGGACTTCCATAGTTAAGAGGAAAAGATTATATACTTGAAATTTGGCATAAAAATCTAATCAGAAGTTATGAGATGTTTCATTTCAGATCACATCTTTCACATTTTTTGTGATAAGTTGAAATTGATTAATATGATGTGGAAACCAAGACATGTTAGTGTTGACGATAGTGCGATCACGAGACTTTGGGTTTTATAACATAGCTGAATGATTCTGACATTCATTTGGAAAAATGTTTGATCGTGTTAAGAGAGTGTTAAGAACACTAGCTTACATTAATTTTTTTTTTATACTTAATCATCGCTATTCTAAGTTATCCGAATAATCTGATTCGAACATTGCAAAGTCCAATTTAGGAAGGCGACAGGTGTGGGTTGTCCCCTAAATTGGGACTAGCTTACATTAATTAAGCCTACTAATGGAGGAAAATATGCAACTAGAAGAAGTAGCTCGAAATGGTATCCTTATTTTAAGGTATAATAGTTCTATTAAATAACTATAAGCATATGATGCTTAAGTTATTTAAATATACATACTTGACATGAATTTGTTCATATAGTTGCATGGATTGACAACTTATTTAAAAATCTACTTTTTTCGGAAAAAAAAATCATCAAATGAGCTGACTACTCGGTGCCTTCAAAACCAAAGCGGAGTTGACGTGGTAAATAAGA
Source organism: Dillenia turbinata (assembly GCA_037126225.1). Taxonomy (NCBI): domain Eukaryota; kingdom Viridiplantae; phylum Streptophyta; class Magnoliopsida; order Dilleniales; family Dilleniaceae; genus Dillenia; species Dillenia turbinata. The sequence continues at coordinate 22,234,071 of JBAMMX010000007.1, forward strand.
ACATCAAATCTTTTGATCAAATCTCGGGATCGAAACTTTGAAATAAAAAAAGATTATATTAAAAAAGTTATCCCAAAAATAAATTCGATAATATTCGAAATAAATTAAATAAAATATAGTTTCGAATACTAATTAGTAATTAAAAAAAAAAAAAAAACCTCAATGCTTCAATGGTAAACTTTTTATATGTAATGGAAAAAGTGTGTATTATAATACCTATATAGTTAGATATAGTTATATAATCAAACGTCCTATCAATTTAGTGGTACGATATTAAGCTCTTTTAACTAAAATCTCAAATTCGAGTTTTAAAAATAAAAAAATAGTTATCAGAAAAGCAAACCCCTAAATGAACCCCACAATGTTCAAAATAGATTAATTGTGTATCTGGATACGGGATTGGTTAAACTATGTATGTATGTATGTATGTAATTATATAATATTGTCTTTAAGAGAATATTCTGGTGGTAACAGCTCTCTCTCTTAATCCTGTGATTCAGAATTCGATTTTTGTTATAAAATATATATATATATATATATATATATATATATATATATATATATATATATAATATTCAAAATGGGCTGGGGTGTGGCACAGTGTGATCTGATTGTGCTAAGAATGGTTACATACGTTACCTTTCTTTGACCCGTCAATTGGACTTATTTTTTGTTGCACAAATTCACATCTTCGGCTTTATTGTTTTTCTTTTTAACAATTGAGTTCTCTATGACCGACAATCTGTGGGATTAGTAGCGGTAGATTCTCTAAAAGAAGGCATTAACTTCAAATTTTGAAAATAAAAAAATAAATATGAAGAGATTTAATAATTAAATTAATTTTTATAACTATTTTAATTAAATTAATCAAATTTTCAAATATTGATACTCAAATAAAAAAAAATGAGTACTCTATGTATTATAATATCACAATTCTATATTAAATATTTATTACTGATCACAAGCGAGTTAACATTTTCCTTAATTTCAAAATATTCTTTCTCAAAGTTTTTCACTATTATCAAAAGGGTTATACAATATCTACACTATTTATTAAGTGATAAGGTTAAAGAAAAATGATTTGAGAGAGCTAACTTCTCAATAAGTCCCATAGCACTCAGATTGAATTAATAGGACAAAATCCGGATACCGGTCAATAAAAACCAAAAAAAAAAAAAAAAACATTAAGTCACAAGGTTACATCTGAATTAGGAGTTAGTCTCTATCATCTCTCCTTTTCTTTAGTCTCTATCATCTCTCCTTTTTTTTTTTTTTTTCTCTCCCCCTCCTCTTCCTACTCAAGTTCATGAAACTTCGATGACAATGGCAATTTCCATTTGAGATAATGTGTTGCTGCTGATAAACTTTCTCATGGTCCTTCCTCTTTTGGGTGTTGGATATCTAAATTTTATCCTAGAAAATTTTTCAATTAAATTTAATATTATTAACGTAGTCTATATCACCAAAATATTATTATATAAAAGTAAAATTTACTATTTTTAGGCAAACATCGCAAAATGTACAAAACTATTATTAAATTCTGTCGGCCTGGAGATGCAAAAATTTTGTTATAGTGTGCATGAAAATAGTGCCACAAAGTTATTATTTAAATTTACTCATTCTTATAATTGTATATATAATCACAGAATATATGCATGAGTTATAAGATACGCATCAACTTATCATTCGATAATATATATGTAATTTTAATATAATATATGCATGTAATTACATATACAATTTTTATATTATTATTATTTAAACTTGGGTATGTTTATGCATACTGTGTATATGTAACAATTTTTTTGTTCAAATATTTGTATGGAATTTTAGCAAAGCGTAAATATTTTAATTTTGAAATTATAAAATTCTTATCATATATAGATTTTATCTTTGTGTCTTTTTTTTTATTTTTTCGTTTTTTTCAATCGGTCTTGATATAATAAATTACTCAATTTTAAATAATAAAAGAAATTGCCACACAACGTGTTATCGATTATATCTTAATTAAGAAAAGTTCAAGTAATATGAGGTTATTTTAGTAAAAATAGTTAAAAATTTTTATCCTCTAGTGAAAAGTTTTTTCATTTGGGGATTTTGTAAATTTATATGTAAAAATTAATCTGGTTAAACAGTTTTATCTATTTTTAAGGATCTAATTAAAGTCATTGTCAAAAAGTCCAGGTTTGATCTTACCTTCATAGCTCAAATGACTTTGATTTGTTTAAAACTATTTTTGAATTGCTTACCAAAAAAGAAAAAGAAAATCGGGGGACTAATTTCTTTATTCCATCCATTCTACTTATAAGCCATCGGATGTGACCCTGAAATTATCCAAGTTACTATATCGAATTAAAAAATTACATATAAGAGCTTACATCTCAATTACTCTCTCTCTCTCTCCCGATTCCCACCACGGTATCTGAAATCATACTCTAATTAATTCGATTCGAATATCTACAGAACCATATTTAAGAAATAACTTTTTCAACCTAATTTTTTTTATTCTCAAATTTTAAATCCAAGACTTAATTAAAATATCTAATATTTCATTTAATTAGACTAGCTATCCATTGATTCTCTCTCTCTCTCCTTCCATGATCACGCATCGATCATTGCCAAGTCTGCTCAGATTCCTAAAATTTTACTCGATGGTAGTTGTAATTTCTATGTGAAACAATATGTTGCTGTTGATCAACTTCATCTCATGGTCAGTCTTCTCTTATTTTTCCAAATATTTTCTTCAGTTGTTGTTGGATTCTGGGCATTACATATTTAAATTTTATCTACAGAAATTTCGATTAAATTTTACATTATTAAAATCTACATAACGAATAGTTAGAGAAAAAGTGTCCATTTCTAGGTGTTGCATATTTAAATTTTATCTACAAAAATTTTTAATTAAATTTTATGTTATTAACCCAATCTACGCTTTACATTACAAAACAATTAGAAATTTCTACTTTGACAAGTATGAAATTTTATTTTATCTTTTATCGGGGGTACCTTTTAAGCCCCCTTTTACCTCACAAAAAAAAATGCTACCCAAGAGGAAAAATAGAATATTATTTTCCCTTTGTACCCCCCTTTATGTGTTCGAATTTGCCTTCAATACCATAAGCCGGCAGTCGTCAAATGGGACCAATTTTTATCTGTGCTTTTTTTTTTTTTTTTTAAATCCAATCCAGTATTTGGTAACCTGATCAATCTTAATCGGATTCAGTTTAGGGATTAACTCTCTCAGCACCTGTTTTCGATCTCAAAACTCAATTCGAGACTTAATTAAACAAATGTAATCTCCCACACAACGTTGGTTCTCGGGCAATTTTTGCATATACGTTAATAGGTGCTTCGCCATTTCTTTTTTACTAGGCAGCAGATACCTATGCTTGCATCGAGAAAACATGATAATATTTAGGATAGTTGGATGGATAAGGATGCATTTTTTTCTTGAATAAGGTATAAATTTGATTACTCGACAAAAATGAAAATTTTTAAGTTTATAGATTGAAAATTGTTACTTGAAAGTTTGAATATAAATACAACGTTTTCCCAATAACAGTATGCTTGCTTAGTGTGGCACGCAAATATTTAGGATATCCATTTTTATTCACAACTCTCTAAGTCATAACTGAGAGTGACTCTCCCTTTACCCAGAAACTTTACAACCCTCGCGCTAAGAGTTAAAATAAACCATGTCGAACTCTGGTAAAATCTTAAAGAGGACAAATCTATTATAATAATTATTAGTCTACTCATTATTGTTATCGTGTAAAGAAAATAATCATATAAATAAATATTTGATATGAAATTGAGTATAATAATATAGAAAGATCTATATAAACGACCCAATTTAATGGGGTAAAGGATTGATTGTTGTTGCTTGTGTATGATTTATAGCTTATAATAGGTAAAAAATTAGGTTCGATCTATAAGTTACAATAATTATTTTAATTTGATGTTGTTATTAAGTATTAAAATTTTAGGGATATGTATAATAACTATATAATAAAATTACATTCGAAATATACTTTACACAAAATTAATTGTGTGATCAAGCATATTAGGCTAAGGAGTTAAGTTAAATAAAAATAAATCAAACCAAACCAAACCAAACCAACTTTTTGATTTGAATCTAATACGATTAGATAAACAAATTGAGTTAAATCAAATTAAAATAAGTTGTCGGCCAAGCGGCTTATGAGTAACTTGACTCATTTTTACCCCTATTAGCATCAATAAAATTTGGTTGCAGAATTCCTTGATATTTAAATTGAAAAGGGTATAATATCAAAATTTTAAAACTAGTATTAATTATTTTTTTTTCTTTTGCCAAATAAAAAACTAGTTTTAATGATAACCATTTCCTTTAAATAACTTAAAGATACATGCACCCTTTTAATGTAGTAAGTATTCAAATAGAACTGATATTAATGCAAATTTTAAAATAATTATTCTTGATAGTAGTTTTAAAAGTGAAGTATCTTTATAAATCCCCTTCAGCCTAAATAGTTTGAACATGACTTGAAAAATAGAGTAATTTTCATTTATTTGCACCAAAAATCAGATTTTCCTTATTGCTAATAAATAAAAGAATTGCTAATAAAATAAGGGTAAAATCTTAATTACGATATTAAAAATATAAAAATTCTTGATTTTTGATTACTTCATATTAGTTAAGATCAAAGGAGTTTGATCGTCAATAATCGACGGTCATTCTCACCAAAAAATAATAATAATAATAATAATCGATGATCAAACTTCTTGATCAGAAATAATTTGAAAACAAATTAATGTAGCGATGATGTAAGCCATATATTACTGCCAGATATCAAAGTGATAGTATAATTAGTTAAATTTCTTTGACGAGTAATTATTTAGAGATACTCAAAATAAAAATTATTTATATTTTTAAAATTATAGTCAAATTTTTCCATAAAAATTGAAAATTTTTGGGTTGGGTTTGTGAATTCGTTTCTTTTCAAAATCGGCTTCAACCAAAATTACTGTTTCGAAGTTTGTTTGTAAAAGAAAAAAAAATCCTAATTATATTGTTATAAATATAAATAATTTGATTTTAATGTTACTTTCAATTTTTTTTTTCAATCAAAAGTATTTGATTTACTACGTCAGTATCGCATCAATGACACATCCATTATTTCTAAATTATTTCTGAACAAAAAAGGTAGATTGCCTTACATTATATTAGTATAGTCAATCAAACCAGTTTAACTAAAACTAAATTAAAAGTGATTCTAATAAGAATTATTTATATTTTTAATACTATAATTAAAACTTTTAATATTATATTAAATATGATTTTCGTGATAACTAATTTTTATTACTTCCTCTAACCAGCTCCAAGCATAGGGGTTTGACCTATGTCTAGTGGGAATGAAAAAGAAGAAAATATTAAGAAGAAATATTAATTGTTTTGATTTTCTTCATTAAAAGTCCTTTTTAAATACCTTTTAGTCAAATTATTCAATGAATTTTTTAGAAATATAATAAATGGTAAATTTATTTATTATTTGATGAATCATTTTTTTAAAATACCATTAAAAGTCCTTTTTAAATTATTGACACTTATAGAATTAAAAATATATAAAATACAATTACTTAAAATGGTACGGACGAGTATTAAAAAAATCAAATGCGGGAAGACTGGGTTTTCAAATTTAAGAGAGCGTCCAAATTACGCGATGTTTTAGTGACGTGGCAAGGATTTGAAAATAGCCGTTGGAGGGCAGAAGTGGGATTACGAAAGACACCCAACGGTCGAAAATAGGTTAGATTCATCTCCTCGCCTTGTCTCTCCTTTTATACACCCTCTTAGGTTAAACCTCTCACCTCTCTCTCTCTCTCTCTCTCTCTCTCTCTACCCTGTGAAAGAAGAAGAGTTCTATTCTCACGGCTTTCTCTTCTTCTTTCTTGATTCTTGGGAAAAAAAATCCCAAATCTCTCCCCCTGTTTGCTGTTTGATTTTTCTGAATAAAGAAACAAAGATCGGATTCAATCTTGCTGAAATCTGAAGATGGCTACCGTGAATGATAACAATATGCCTTCAAACCCATCTTCCATCACCACAACCTCCAAGCAGTCTCTTCCTCCTGCAAAATCTGTTGATTCTCAGTCCGTCCTCAAAAGGTAAATCAGTTTCTATATTTCTGTTTATTCTCAATTTTCTTTGAAATCTGTTCTTGATGTGATAATTTTGTTCTAGATCTATCGATTTTATGATAAAACCCCTCTCATGTTTTTTTTCTTTTTTCCATGGAAAACAGGTTGCAATCTGAATTGATGGCTTTAATGGTAATTGTCTCAAGCCCTGATTTTAATTACTCAGATCTGATAGATTTATGATAGCCCTTCTGTTTTTTTCTCTCTCATTTCAAAAGGGTCTCTGATAATCTTTATTTTTTCATCAAATTTTTGAATGAGTAGATATAAATTTGTTATAGCCCTGATTTAACTCTTCAGGTCCGAGATATATATATATATATATATGTTTTTAATTTCTGTTTCGTTTTATTAACTCCGATTTGAAAATTGCTTTCTTAATTTTTAATCTTTTATTTTTCATCAAAATTAAGATGAATGGAGATAAATTCATCCCAAGCCCGGATTTTAACTCATCAGATCTGATGGCTTATTTGATAACCCTATCATATGATGTCTCTGTATTTCAAAAGGGTACGTTGTATTTGGTCTTTTTCTTCATAAACTTCAAATAGGTTAAGAGATAAGAGTATTTCCAATTTTGATTTTGATTTGTGATGGACTTGTGACAACCCTTTTGTTGTTTCTCTCTAATGTTGATTTTGATTTTGATTTATTTATTTATTTATTTTTGGTCATGGAAATAACAGATGAGCGGAGATGGTGGAATATCAGCATTTCCAGAGGAAGATAACATATACTGTTGGAAAGGAACAATAAGTGGAAGCAAAGACACAGTGTTTGAAGGAACCGAGTACAAACTTTCCCTTTCTTTTCCCACTGATTATCCTTTCAAGCCTCCTAAGGTCAAATTTGAGACTGGCTGTTTCCATCCCAATGTCGATGTTTATGGCAATATTTGTTTGGACATTCTTCAGGTACTTTCTCTATTTCATTAATCTGATTTTCTCCCATTAATTTGTAATTTTCATAATCTAAAATATCTGGGGATTTTGTAAATTATAGGACAAGTGGTCTTCTGCTTATGACGTGAGAACTATACTTCTATCCATTCAGAGTTTGCTTGGAGGTAAATGATTCTAGCAGTTCTCTTTTATTAATTTTATTTTGGTTTTTCATTCGACTATTTAGTTTGATGAAAATGCAACGTTTTGATTCTGGATTTTTAATTTATCAGAACCAAATACAAGCTCACCATTGAACACTCAAGCAGCACAACTTTGGAGTAATCAAGAGGGTATGCATTTCACAAGTTAAATTATATTTCTCTTCTCTTCTCTTCTCTCTCTCTTCTCTTCTCTTCTCTTCTCTTCTCTCTCTCTCTTATTGAATGCATGTCTGGTTCATGCTTTGGTCATGCAGAGTACAGGAAGATGGTGGAAAAGTTGTACAAGCCTCCTACTGCTTAGTTTTTCTGGCAACATTCTGAGTCTAGCAATGAGAGATCTTTCTGCTCAGATTCTAGTGATATTCAAAAACACTTCATTTTTTTTTTTTTAATTTTACAATGAGAGGAAAAGAATTCTGTGTCTTTACAGGACAATGTGATGTTTGTTTGATAATGCAATTTATTCTTATTTTACTCTCTCTCTCTCTCTCTCTCTCTCTCTCTCTCTCTCTCGATTTGTGGTGATTTTTATTTTCTTGTTAGAAGACGAAGAAGCACTTCTTTTGGTTCATTGAGGCCCTAGTCTCCGAGAATTTTATGGAAATAACGTTTATAAAAAAAAAAATTTAAAACAACTCTTCCAATAAAAAAAATCTATTTCTAGCGCCCACAAATCGTGTTTTAAAGACTCGTCATGCCCTCCTTACTCCAAACTCCACATTGCTATTGAAGTCGAATCCCGAAAATACCTGTTCAAAAAACCTATTCTGGGGCCTGTAAAAAGTATGCGTCTACGGCCTCCAATGCTAGACTAAAGCTGTAATCACAATACCAATCTAATTGAATAAAACGTAACCTACCTAGTCCTAAAAAACCTGACTGTTCTAGACCGTCGTAAAACGTACTCGCTCGTCAAGCTGACCACCCTGCCAACGTCGTAAAACAGCCTCACGTCGATGACAAATAAGCCAAGTCTGGTCGTCTCCCTCCCAGACCGTCGAGGAACGGTGACGTCGCTGCAACCGTAGAGCACTAGGATCAGAAGGTCTAGGATCCATCTGCAAGAAAATAAAAGCTTAATTTTTAATTCATTAAATACTAAACACATAAAAACTTAAAAGAGAGTATGTACAAAGGAAAACCGTAAATACTTAAAACATTACAGAAAACAACACAAAATCTCCATTAACTTTGAAGAAAGAAGTACATCAATACATAATAGAAAATTTACATAAACATTACTACTAAAAAGACAAATTCAAGTATACCAATATATCATGCGTTGGGATTCGATTGGCTTGGACAATGCCTTCGATTGTGTCCCTGCCGACCACAAATTTCACATCTCATTTGCCTCGCACATCTCCTTTTATTGTGACCCTCTGCACTGCAACTCCCACATGATATCCGCGAAGATGATTCCCGAAGATCCATCTCGTTCGAAATGATTTAGGTCTTCCTTTCTCACGTCGAAGTGATCTATCGGGAATAATGGTTGGATATGAAGCCACGGGTCAGCCGGAATGGTCTCCAATCAGTGAGAAATGATGATCATACATTCAAAGTTGATGTTCTCTCGTATACCATTTTTCGACTATCACATGAACATCAATCATCGATCTAGTAAGCGCAGCAATTGCATGGGAGCAAGGAATTTTATAAATTTGTCACTTTCCACATGTACAATGCTCATTTTTCACGTCTACAATCTGTTTATTACCTCCCTTATGACCATACCTCGTTTGTCTATGATCGGTTTCTATCTCGAAGATCCCATTCTCCCTGTTAAAGAAGACAACTGCATGGAGGTTTGTCGTGTTCATCCATCTCCCAAAAATGGATGAGGCATACTTTGTGTATCGGTTCCCTCTACTTATTCCCGTCCTCGCCTCACCCAGTCTTGCCTCAAAATAGTTCACCGAATTATAAAAAGTTTTAAGTACTAAGACTGCAACTGGTAGATTCCTTGCACTCTTTAACATGACATTATAACTTTTACTTATATTTATCGTCATATATCCAAAACGAAAGCCACCATCGTGAGAAAGAGTCCATTGCTCTGGGGCAATATTTGCAAAATAATTGAGTGCATCATCTTTTATCTTCTTCATCCTCGCCATACATATAAATCAAATTTCTTAGGTTATTGCTGTAATACGGCAATGGTTGCAACTCTTTTACAGACTTGACTTTTGTGATGCGTATTAAAATTACTTGCAATATGGCGCATGCAAAATCTCCACACGACATTGGGAGGTAACCATCCGAACTCTGGACAAGCAATTGCTGCCCTTATCCTTTCATGTCGATCAGAATCTATACAAATGGGACCCTTCCTATCTTTAACAACATACTCTCGCACACACATAAAAAACCACAACCAGGAGGCAAGTGATTCTGTATCAACCAATCCGAATGCCAATGGGACAATGTGATTTGCACTGTATATACTACAAGCATCAACAACTTGTGTTTGTATTTTCTATATAAGTGCATCCCATAAATACTTATTAATGGCCGACAACTCCTAAATGTCATGATACTAGGACCAAATGCCCAAAACAAAGCTTCAAAAACCATTTCACCATTTGCATTTGATGGACCTAACTTCCAACTTACTTGTGTTCCTGGATTCCTTTCCACTATGGCATTCAAAAGTCAAGGCAATTGCTTGTAAGAGTAATCTCAATCCTCATATACTATCTCTATAGCTCTTTTTTTTGCTGCCCAAACTCGCCTCCGGGAAACTGCATATGAAGTCTTCTCAGTCATAACAGTTCGGAGGAAAGCAACTTTTACACTTAGATCTTCCCTCACATAGTTTAGAAAATAATTAGCCATCAAATTGGAATCCAACTGTCTATGATCCTGCATCAATCCAACATTAACACATATATGCGGTCCCTCAACAACAGTAATCACAAAGGCATCAAGTAGCCTAGTCTTACAAGCACGCAACCTCCACCTACAACCTTCATCCCTTTGACTACATATTGTTGTCCAAAGTGTAGAGTTTGATCTCCCCACACGAAATTGATGGTGATGCTCAATATGATGCATTTTGACAGCATAAATAAGTTGCTCCTTCGACTCAAACCTCATCCCCTTCTTCAATTCATCATCAAAAGTCCAACTATCGTTTGACAATCTACAATCTTTCTCAAAGGTCACATAGCCATCACCTCTGGGTGCCATGGTAATAAAGGGAATTGAGTCGTCTACTTGGCCATACACAAATCTCTGACCACCATCTACAGATGTAGGGATGGAAAATGATCCAATCATTATCTCGTTCGCATTACCACCCCAACCACCCGTACCAACTTCTCCATCTTCTTCTTCTTCGTTATTCTCCTCTTCTTCTGCATCTTCTTCCGCCATTTCTTCCTCATCAATATCATTACCCACATCCATATCTGTAAGAGTAAAATCCACTCGAGTTTTGATACGAGGATAGTCATCCGTATAATCATCATCTCGTTGCACGGACGTTCCACCCTCGTATGATTTGATATACAACTCATGAGTGGTACCTACTCCCATGCCCACCGCAAACTCCATCAAATTTAAAACATCGTCATCGTCACTAATTGGCACTAACTGAAACCGTGTATTTCCACTTTGCATGTATGACACGGAACAACGATAAAAAATCTCAACAAGTTATGTCATTGAATTGATCCGAAGTCCTTTACATATCTTCAACACCAACTCATTATAACATACATCCCTTCTCATCCAAATCAACTTCGAAGGATCTCCATTATAACCAACTCCATCCTCACCCTTTATAATTTCGCCATTACTATAGCATAGAAATCTCACCATTTCCGTCATTTTTTCTGAATAACAAAAATCAACTTGTCATAATCTAATAAAAATAAATCAATTTTTACAATTTAAATGATTGACAACAATTTCTAACAACACCCTAAATTTCAACAAACCCTAAATTCAACAACCCTAATTCAAATAACCTAAAATCCTAAAATTCATAATCAATTTTATATTCGAAGAACTAAGAATAGAGTTGCAGATCTGTGCAGAGAGATTTCACATTCACATTCAAATGAAAGATTTCACATTGACGTTCAAATGAGCAATGTACCTTCGATTTTTGCAGGTGCTGAGGAGCGTCAAGGAGTGAAGTACCTTCGTGGCTCGTGAGGAAGAAAGGACGCAGCGGGAGGAAGCGCTACAGATCTATGCTGGAGGTGTCACGGCGGAGGAAGAGAGAGATTGCCGCGGAGGAAGAGAGAGGAGCTGTCGCGGGAGCTATCGCGGCAGGGGAAGAGGGAGATCGCCGCGGAGGAAGAGAGAGGAGCAGTCGGCATAGGATAAAGAAAGAAAGAAGAAGAAGAGAAGAAGAGAAGAAGAAGAGAAGAAGAGAAGAAGAGCAGTGAATATGAAGAGCACGAACATGACGCGTCTTCAAGACGCGTCATGCCACTGTGCATGACGCATCTTCAAAACGCAACTTGTAGATGCTAAAAATGGAATTTTTTCCACGGAAGAGTTGTTTTAAATTTTTTTTTTATTTTTTAACGCCATTTCCGTACATGTCTCCTAGTCTCCACCAAAGTAGAGTTTATGCTTTATAAGTTTTTATCTAACTAAAATAATTTCAAAGCCTTTGACCAGTGTTAGAAAGAGAAGTACAACACACGCAGTTCAAACATAAACCTACTAACCAAAGATCATGAGTCTCAAGCTAGGGAAGTAAGTTATCAGACATTTTTTGTGGTGTATAAGCATTAAGGAGAGGGACGAACACCCCAGATGAATGAGGTGAGGAGCACACCCATCAGATGCAAACAATGCTTCAAATATTCACAAGTTAAAACCTCTAATGAGGAGGCAGCATCTTTAAGGACAGGGCTAGCTTACAACTGGCATTAGCCACACTCAAAACATTCTAGCTGCAAAGAACAGGACAGGATGGATATCCACCAGAAATTTTGTGAAACATTCAGGATGAACCAATAGCACTCTTAATAATGTATCTGATCGATGGAGGCTCTTTCAGGAATAGAAATCCAAATGGAACTTGTCAAAGTCCTACTCTGGGACTTGGGGAACTTTTTTGGATATTGCAAAATGTAGCCAATTTTAAGTTCTGGTTCACCCATCTTATATAATTAAGACCTAAGGAGGGGGGGGGGGGTTGGGTTCATTTTATTTTTATTAAATAGACAACGTTTGGTTTCAATTGGAGGTGGTCAATCCATTTAAGTTTAATGAAACAGCATTTACCAAAAACAACCATTATTCAACACTAAAATTCTGGGACAAATGAGACCCACAAAGGATAAAAAAATAAAAATAAAAACATGATGGAGATTGGAGAATACTTCTTTTTTTTTTTTTAAGTAGCAGCAGGTTCGAGGTTCACACAAGGCTCAGCAAGAGTTTACAAAAGTAGAGACACCAAACCAAAGCAAATCCCTTAGCAAAACAAAATTTAGCATTCACAAAGTCAGAGACTAGAAAACATTCCCAATCCAATTCAAGACCTAAATAGCACCAAACATCAAATGTCCAAAAGTTGAATCCTTCCCCCCCCCCCCTCCAATTTTTCAAATCAATTCAGAGGGAGAGAAATTTACATATGTATATGTCAAGATTAATCCAACCTAAAATTAAAAGCTCAAAAATAATGCAAACATAAAATCAAAAAGTAATAATAGAAATCGATTCAATACTTTCAAAACCCCAGTCTTGAATGAGAGGAAACCTTCTCTTTCTCTGCTCTTCGACTCAAGATGTCAAATGATGTGCATGCTGGAGAAATGGACACCTCTCCCTTTCCTTCATTTGGTATTTTAAAACCCCATCACTTTCATATTTATGAATAACCCCCACCCCAAGAAAAAAAAATTCTAAATTCTGAAATTTAACACTGGCCTTATTTTTCTTTATATATATATATATATATATATATTTTTTGTTTGTGGGGGAAGGAGGAAGGATGCTTCACTTTTTGATATTCAACATGATATCCGAGCTTTTTAAAATTTTAAAGGAGCAGCTGACCACTTTAATAGATTTCCTTTTCAAGGCTATCCATTAAAAAGAAACTTAGGTAGATTCAAAAAAAAAAAAAAAAAAAAAAAATTGAAGATTTTATGAAAAGTTGGTAGGAACATAAAGAGATATGATATATCTAAAAACATAAATAATCTTTATTTTGGATAGTCAAAGGAGTTTGAGCGGTCACATTTATGCTATATTAATGTCATATTGGTACCATATTTTCCTATTTTAAACTATTTTTTATTAAAAAAGGTTTAACTGTACTTGACGTTAATATGATTGTTCAAATTTTTTTAACCTAAAATTAACTTAGAGATTTTAAGATTAAAATTATTTGTATTTTTAATATTACTGAGTAAATGGACTTAAAAAAACATTTAATGACAAATATATAATAAATGACATTGACAATAAAGTTATTTTTTGTAAGAATTCTAAGAGACGAAAGTTTTGAAAATGACACACTTTCATAAAGCAACATCATTGTTTTCCCCTACAAGGATTCCATTTTATTTATTTATTTTTTTTTTTGGGTGAATACGGTCCTATCTAGATTCATCCATGCTTCCAATCATTTGAGCAGCTCAAAATTACAATTTTGTTTTGAAATGGAACATGTAAAATGTAATGAGAACGTTTCGGTAAGTATTCGATCAAAATTTTTGAAACAAGTCGAGATGTTGAGTAAAATAAAATTTGTTCTGTTTTGTTTCTATTTTGAAGACTTGAAACGGAATAGAATTGACAGTCCTATTGGTAATTAGGAAAAGCTTTCTGAGCGCACCGTATGAATGTAGGAGGATTAGGGATAGAAGGGTTCACACCATTAAAACAACTTAGCTTCCCGAGTTGATTTGGAGGTTTCTTTTCGAGGAATGATCTTTGAAATTTTGATGTTTGGGGTAAGCACAACAAGAGGGATGCTTCTTACTTTTAAAATAAATGAAACTGTTATTCAATTTTTGAAATTTAATGGCTTTTTAATAAACTCTATAAATATTAATATTTATAGAATTTGAGACCATATTCATCATTTTTTAGACAACGACAACAACAAATTGAATCTTAATCTCAAAATTTAGAATCGATCTTCTTAGAGACAAATATAAAATGATTAGAAATATATATATATATATATATAATATATAATATTTTATAAAAAAAAAACACACTATCCAAATACATTTATAATATGAAAAATGATGATTTAATTTACTTTAATTCTCCTACGCCACTTGTTTCTATCGAAAATCATTTCTTCACTTAATTTCTTAATTGTCATATCTTTGCGAATACATTACATTCATATTTTTAATGGTCTATCTCGTCGTTTCACTAAATCTCTTATATTTAAACTCTCTACTTTTCTAACTGGTACATCTTTGGGTCTTCATTGCACATGCTCAAATCATCTCAAATGATATTCCAGTATATTATCTACAATTGAACTCACTCTCAATTTAATGTGTTTCTCTTTATTTCTAATTCTATATTTCTTAGTTTTATCACATATCCATTTTAATATTCTCATCCCAAGTATAACAATTTTATGTTTTTATTGTTGTTTAATAACTCAACATTCGAAACCATACAATAGTGTAAGTCTTACTGTCCTTCTATAAAAATTCTTTTTAGATGTAGTTGTATCATGCGATCGCAAAGAATTCTAGATGTATTTCTCTATCTCATCCAATCCGTTTAAATCCTATGATTCAGTTTTTAGCACGTCCTGTCCTTCTAACCTAATTATTTTTTCTTTATTCTGATGATTATTACTAAACGTGTATTTTCATCTTAGATTGGATTAATCTGAATCCTCTGAACTCTGGTATATCCTAATTTCAATTTATCACTAATACCCTCTCTAGTTTCATTTAGCAACATTGTATCATCTACAAAAAGTATATATCATGATATTTTATCTTAAATATTCTTTGTTACTTCATAAAACACTATTGCAAACAAAATTAGGTTTAAAGTCAATCCCTAATGGAATCCAATGTTTACTGGGAAGTTATTACTTCCCCCAAGAAATTTTTACATTGGTGACAACTCAATCATACATATTTTTTATGAGATTAATGTATTTAATTGAAATCTCCTTCTTTATCAACATCCACCACAATGTCTCTTGAAACCCTATCATATGTTTTTTCTATATCAATGAATATCATATGTAGATTTCTCTTCTGTGCTCTAAATGTCTATATCGAATGTCTTTATAAATTGATTATTTCAGTACTGGATCTTCCTGATATAAATCCAAATTGATTCTGAAACACACTTATCTCAAATCTTAATTTAAGCTCAATCACTCTTTTCCATAACTTCATAGTATGACTTATAAGTTTAATTCCCTGTAATTGGAGCAGTTTTGTATATCTCCTTTATTTTTATATAATAATACAAGTATACTCTCCCTCCATATTTTAACTATCTTCTTAATTTGTTAAATTTTGTTAAAAAAATCCATTAACATTTCATTCCAACCTCCCTCAAACATTTCCACACTAGAAAATTTTATTCTTCAATGTTAATAAGAAAGTTATCACTTACCCTCCGTTAATTCTTATATTTACATATCTCAATAGGAAAAAAATTAAAATTTAAAATGAAATTTAGAAGTTTTTTTCTATCCGTTATCATTTTTTAGAGAATTAAATTTAAAATAATTGATAGTTATCAGATGATAATTCAATTAAAAATTTTATTAGTATTAATATATATGAAAATATGAAATAACAGGGTTAGAAATTCAACTCATTCTTCTTTTGCTCTTTTTTTTTTTTTTAAAGTTGAAGGAAGAAAAATGTGACCACTAACCTATCCCCTTGAAGACTCTTCTCTCTCTCTTATTTTCTAAATTCAGCCAACAAATCAAATTGGTTACCTTTGTAGTAACCATTTACTTCTCTTTTATATAAAGTCTCCAAACTAGTAACTAAAGAAGACAAAAAGAGCAAAAAGAAAAAGGATAATTTCTATTTATAGAGGATATTTTCATAATTTTCCATATATTATGCATCTAGTTTACGAAAAGTGAATGTGAAATAATATGATATTAGCATTATCGGGTTGGTAAGAGGGAGTGAGGAATAAAAAGGCAAAAACAAACTGAACTTTGCCAAATGTGTGACAAACCTTACTGATGGTACCTTATTTAATAGGTTTCCAAAATTATACATGGTCATTTGATAAAGAAAGCAATTACCATCAAGATAAAATATTTCCATATTCTCGTGGACTCTCATAAAGAAAAGGAATCTTTCTAGAGCTCTAAACTTTCCTAAATCTTGAGGAAGTTTAAATCTTTTAAAAGTTTCTAATTACAATTCTAACCATTTTGAAAGACTTCTAACAAAAAGGAAACTAGGGTTTTTTACACCCATGGAAGGCTATAAATACAGAGTATAGACAACTCTCGAGGGTGACTCAGTTTTTACATACGAAAGAGAGACAATTTTATACATCATTCAGAGGAGGGTTTTATACTCAATTTTATACGTCATTTAGAGGGAGCTTTCATACCCGATTATATCGTCATTCAGAAGGGGGTTTCATATCAACAGATTGGCACCGTCCGTGGGAAATGACAGACTGACCAGTCGTAGAAATCTCAAATCTGACTTCATTTCTTCTTGACAATCTGAGTTTATTTGACTATGCGACAATTGGGACGAGAGTATATTATCGAACGAACAGGTCGTGTCGTCCCAATCTACCGATGGGATCTATCTCCCCGAACGGGCCATATCGCCTTGATCTACCGATGGGATCTATCTCCTCAAACAGACCATGTCGTCCTGATCTACCGATGGGATCTATCTCCCCGAACGGACCATGTCGCCCGATCTACCGATGGGATTTATCTCCCCGAACGGGCCTATATCGCCTTGATCTACCAATGGGATCTATCTCCTGAACAGGCCATATCACCCTGATTTACCGAAGAGATTTATCTCCCCAAATGAGCCTATGTCACCCTAATCTACTGATGGAATCTATCTCCCCGAATGAGGCTTTGTCACCCAATCTACTAATGGAATTTATCTCCCCAAATAGGTCTATGCCGCCCTCAAATATCCAACCTGTCGGTCTCTCCATCGTTCGGCCTGTCGACCTCTCAATCTCTTGTCAGTCTCTTGACTTCCGGACCATTTGATTTTTTGACATGTTGGTCTCTCCATCGCTCGGTCTATCAGCCTCTCAATCTCTTGTCAGTCGCTTGACTCCCAGATCGTTTGATTTTTCGACTTGTCGGTCTCTCCATCATTCGGCCTATCGACCTCTTAATCTCTTGCCGGTCTCTTGGCCTCCTGATCGCTTGACCCCTCGACCTGTTGGTCTCTCCACCATTTGGCCTGTCAGCCTCTCAATCTCTTGATAGCCTCTCGACCTTTAGACATTCGAATCATTCTACCTATTGATCTCTCAACTTATCAATTTCTCTATCATTCGACTTGTCAGTCTCTCAATCGTTTGATCTGTCGATCTCTCAGTCACTCGCTTAATAAATCTACCGACCTGTCGGTTTTTCAACCTTCCGATCATCTGATCTGCTGATTACTCGATTTGTTGACCTCTAAGTATCTAAATCTCTCGATCGCTCGAACCCCTCATTATCTCAATTTCTTGATCTCTCGATTACAAAACCTGACGATTTGTTGATCTCTCGATCACTCGATTTGTAAATCAGTCGATCTCCCGATCCCTCGACTTGTCGGTCACCTAATCGCCTCTCTATTCTTTGATTAGTCGACCCGTCGGTATCTCCCTGAATGGGCAAATATCGCCCAGTCTATTTAATGAACAAATCTTATCGTTTGAACGTGTCGTCAATAAGGGATGGAACTCCCTAAATGGATAAACATGGCCCCTTTATCTAAAAGTTTCTTATTACTCAGAGGGCCTAAATCGTCTAGCTTCTATCGTTCGTATGCGTCGTCAATACGGGATGGAAATCCCAGAACGGGTGGACGCGGCCCCCTCTATCTAAAGATTTTTTATTGCTTAGAAGGTCTAAATCGCCCAGCTCCTATCGTTCGTACACGTCGTCAATAAGGGATGGAACTCCATAAACGGGTGGACGCAACCCCTCTATCTAAAGATTTCATATCATGCGGAGGGTCTAAGTCGCCTAACTCCTATCGTTCGTATGCATCATCAATACGGAATGGAACTTCCCGAACGGGTGAATGCGGCTCCTCTATCTAAAGATCTCCTATCGCTCAGAGAGGCTAAATCGTCAATCCTCTATCGTTCGTACGCGTCGTCAATATATGATGAAACTCTCCGAACGGGTGGACGCAACCCCTCTATCTAAAGATTTCTTATCCCTCGAATGGGCTAAGTCGTCAAACTCCTATCGTTCGCATGCGTCATCAATACGAGATGGAACTTCCCGAACGGGTGGACGCGACCCCTCTATCTAAAGATTTCCTATCGCTCTGAGCGTCTAAATCTCTCAACTCCTATCATTCGTACACGTCGTTAATGCGGGATGAAACTCCCCGAACGGGTGGATGCTGCCCCTCTATCTAAAGATTTCCTATCACTCAGAGGGTCTAAGTCGTCCAACTCCTATTGTTCGTATGCGTCGTCAATACGGAATGAAACTCCCCGAATAGGTGGACGCGACCCCTCTATCTAAAGATTTCCTATCGCTCAGAGGGTCTAATTTGCCCAGCTCCTATCGTTCGTACGCGTCGTCAATACGGGATGGAACTCCCCGAACGTGTGGACGCGGCCCCTTTATCTAAAGATTTCCTATCGCTCGGAGGGTCTAAATCACCCAACTCCTATCGTTCGTATGCATCATCAATACGGGATAGAATTCCCCAAATGGGTGGACGCGGCCCCTCTATCTAAAGATTTTCTATCGCTTGGAGGGTCTAAGTCGCCTAACTCCTATCGTTTGTACGCATCGTCAATACAGGATGAAACTCCCCGAACGGGTGGACGCGACCCCCCTATTTAAAGATTTCATATCACTCGGAGGGTTTAAATCACCCAAATTCTATCGTTCAAACGTGTCGTCAATAAGGAATAGAACTTTCCGAACGGGTAGACATGACCATTTTATCTAAAAGTTTCCTGTCGCTCAGAGGGTCTAAGTCGCCCAACTCCTATCATTCGTACATGTCGTCAATATAGGATAGAACTCCTCGAACGGGTGGACGCGATCCCTCTATCTAAAGATTTCCTATCGCTCGGAGAGTCTAAGTCGCCCAACTCCTATCGTTCGTACGCGTTATCATACGGGATGGAATTTCCCGAACGGGTGAACGCGGCCCTTTATCTAAAGATTTCTTATCGTTCGAAGAGACTAGGTCGTCCAACTCCTATCGTTCGTACGCGTCATCAATAAGGGATGGAACTCTCCGAACGGACCCATGTCGTCCTGATCCATCGATGGAATCTAATTCCCTGAACGGGCCTATGATGCGCTGATCTACTATTCGACTTGTCAGTCTAGTTTTCTCTCGATCGTTCGACCTGTCGGTCTGGTATTCTCTCGATCGTTCGACCTGTCGGTCTAGTATTCTCTCGATCATTCGAACTATCAGTCTGATATTCTCTCAATCATTCGACCTGTCGGTCTGATATTTCTCTCGATCATTCGACCTGTCGGTCTGATTTTTCTCTCGATTATTTGACCTGTTGGTCTAATATTTCTCTCAATCATTCAACCTGTCAGTTTGGTATTCTCTCGATCATTCGACATATTAGTCTGCTACTCTCTCGATTGTTCGACTTGTCGGTCTCCAAATCATTTGATTGTTCAACCTGTCGGTCTTAAAATCGCTCGATTGTTCGACCTTTGGATCTCACGATCACTTAACCTATTGATCTGCCAATCTCTCGATCACTCGATAACTCGATCTCTCGATCATTTAATCTCTCAGTCTATTGACCTACTGATCCTTGACCTTTCAGTCTTCTGGGAAGTCTCTTACAATTCACTCTACTTCTAATACAATTTATTTAAAATACAATTAGAAGTGGGGACAAATGATAATACCTTATTTAATAGGTTTCCAAAATTATACATGGTTATCCGATAAGGAAAACAATCACCATCAAAATCAAATCTTTCTATATTCTCGTGGACTCTCATAAAGAAAAGGAATCTTTCTAGAATTCTAAATTTTCCTAATTCTTGAGAAAGTCTAAATCTTACAAAAGTCTCTAATTACAATTCTAACCATCTTGAAAGATTTCAAACAAAAAGAAAACTAAGGTTTTCTACACTCTTGGAAGGCTATAAATACAGAGTATAGACAACTCTCGAAGGAGATTCAGTTTTTACACACGAAAGAGAAGCAATTCTATATATCATTCAGATGGGGGTTCTATACCCAATTTTATACATCATTCAGATGAGCGATCTATATCCAATTTTATACGTCATTCAGAAGGGGGTTTCATACCCATTTACATATACCGACAAAGGTAGGGTTTCATGCTCAATTTTATACGATCAAATGTATGCTTTCGTATTCTATACTATATACAATCGGGGTATGATATCTATGACTATAATCATTCTTTATTTCATCACTCATACTGATTTGAGCGTCGGAGTCCCCCCATCAGACTAGCCCCGGTGGGGTTTTTATAGGTTTATCATCCGTGAAGAGCCGACGAACATCAGCGTTATCGGCTCCCTCCTCGAGTTGGAAGAGCAGGTATCTGTAAGGCGAAAATCGTCTCCAACACTTACCTTTGAGAAATTCTTTTATTAACAAAAAATTGAAATAATTTCTTTATAGATAAATAGAAATATATATATAGGTAATCATGTACGTTAAAAAGAAACAATATGAATCTCCTTGGTAATTAAGAATATGAATCTCCTATCTTGATATAGGTAACACATATAATATAAATATAGAAATATATATATGTATATATACGCGCACACACACACACGTACACATACAAATAAACATTGTTGTATTTTCTATGCCTATCCTAACACCTACATCGGAAGAGATTAAGAAGAGAAGAGGAAGAATAAAGAAGAATGTTAAGTGAAAAAAAATAGAAAACCTTTTTTTTTTGAAAAAAAAAATATTGAATATGTAGATTTATATGTATTTTATTTTATTTTTTTATTTTTTGTATCTGCATTAAAATAAACCACATGAGGGTAAATTGTTAATTATAGGTACAACTTGGCAAAAAAAAAGTTTACGCATGGGGCTTTTTGCCATTTTAATATGTAAAGCCAGTTATTACTTCAAAAATATCATTGCAATATATATAAAAATTAATTGGTTTATAATGTCCGCGTAGGGAAAACATGTCTTCTCGGAGATTGAGTGCTCAAATCTTCGTAGCCACGTGTATCCGAATACTTAAAATCACTATACTAATTCAATTATAAAATCAAAACTCGAATTTAAATCGATATTTTTTGAATTTGAGTTTATACTAATACATATAAACTCAAACTTGACACATGTAAACCCAATATACAATTTGAGTACAAACTTGCTTTTGATTTGAGTTTGAACTCCAGTTCGGAATTAAAGTTACTATTTTTTAATATAAATGTAAATTAAATAATGTATAAATATATATATATTAAATTTATAAAAATATTATTATATTTCAACGAGACGGCTCGCAAGCTTTCAAACCGAGTAATAAAAATCTTAAATTCAACTCGTTTAATAAACGAGCAAATTGAGTCAAGTTTTTTACTGAGTTGAATCCGAACCACTCATTGAGAGCTCGTCTTATTTACCCCCCCCCCCCCGGGCGACAATTAATAAAGACAACATGTGTTAATATTGATCCAAATATATCAGTATTTTGTATTGTAATACCACAGGCTTGAAAATGTGATTTTTCATTAGCCAAACTAAAGGGGTAAAATTGGAAGCCAGACACCTATAACTTTTCTTGCCTTTTTTCTCTCAAATCCATTTTTCCAAATCTAACCTCCTCTTTTCTTTGGATCAAATTCATCACTTTTTACATGTAACGCATGCACAACAGCACTAATAATTGATTAAAGCCAAATCTAATCCATGTGCTTTCCCTTGATTTTAATCCTACAACTCATGTTTTTTCCTTAAGTCTTAAAATTAGGATATTCTAACATCTCTATAACTTATGAATGAATATTACCATACGATTAGCACACCTTAGAATGTTGTGCCACGTTCTAGATCTAAAGAATTTGCAAAGGAAAACCCATCATCTTATGGAGGGTAAAGGCACTCATAGTAATGACTAAAAGGAGATGGCAGCATTAATCGCCTGTCTCCCTTTGTAACACGAAAAAAAAATAAAAAAAAAAGGTTACGTGTGCATTTCCCCTTTTCATTCTCTATGGAACAACATAAAATGTCAGGAACTGGCAAAATTGAATACCAATCTTGCTTGGCTAGAGAATATAAATAACGCCGACTTCCTACTCAACATTAACCAATTCATACAACTTCCAGAATAAAGATTCCCAGCAGTTACAATGAATGTACATGGACC
Source organism: Dillenia turbinata (assembly GCA_037126225.1). Lineage (NCBI taxonomy): Eukaryota > Viridiplantae > Streptophyta > Magnoliopsida > Dilleniales > Dilleniaceae > Dillenia > Dillenia turbinata. Next base: position 22,256,890 of record JBAMMX010000007.1, read on the forward strand.
CATATGTTCAATTTTTTTTTTTTTTTTTTTTTTTTTTTTTTTTTTCTTTTTTTTTTTTTTTGGGGGGGAAAAAAAATAATTATTAAAAAAAAAAAAAAAAAGTACATAAATTTTTAAGAAGAGTGCAATATAAGATTTAAAAAAAAAAAATTAAAAAAATGAAATTATTGTGCAATAAGGTTTTACCGAAGCACGACCTGTAACTTAATCTGCACTTGTTCCCTTACTTTCCACTGCACCCACACCCATCAACAAATATTGGGGTTAATGTTGCCTTACAACCAGAATCAATCATCGTCAGAGTAACTCAAGAGGAAGATACAACTTGCCTGCAAGTCATTTATCTCATCATCTGTGAGTGAACGCTCCATGGACCTATATGCAATCCTATAACGGTGGCCGGTCATGCCTTTCTTATTGGTGAAGTTGCCAATCAGCTGGACCTGAAAAATGAACAGGAGGGAAGGATTAGTACGGTGGTGATAAACACTGAAAAATTATTGGCGGCGGGGGAAGAGAGAGAGAGATTACATCAAGAAATCTAAAAATACTGTAAATGCAATGCCATAATCAATTCTCGAAGAATTATACTAAACCAACTGCAAATTCATCATTTACTCTTGCAAAGATAGAATATAATTTCATTGAAAGGGTTACTTATTACAATGAAAATAGGAAAAAGCATCATCTAGAACAAACAAGAAATGAGACAGACAAAAGGAAAAGATAATCACTAATAGAGGGGGATGGACATGCTGAATATTTCTATTGGTGAAAGGTCTAGTAAAGCTCAACCTAGATACAGTAGATGGTGGCACCACAGAGAAGCTAATAACATTATTTTTTTTTTTTACATAAAAGCAGTGGAATATGTTAAAACCCTTGGATATCTTAAAAACTCTTTCCCATATGCACCAAAAATGATGCAATCACACAGTGCCACAGCCTGTAAGGCCCATCAGTGTTTCCAAATCAGTGTGTACATCTGTTCACCCATCAGTCCAAAAGAAAAAATATTATATGTATGATATATAAATCTAAAACAAGGAAAATTAGCAGGTGATTTGTCATTTTTAGAACACACAGCACAAACACCTACATTTGGCACTTTATTTAGGCATCTGCACTTGAAAGAAGTTATACTGATATCAATCTAACAGTGACAGTAACCCAAACAAAACCGTCAACTTTAAACTGTCCTATATATGAAATGGCCTTAATTATTAATTAATATTAGACACTTCTTTGAATGTGGGTATAGCTTTAATATTTTTTTTCCCTAGTTGAATGTGGGTATAGCTTTAATTTTCTTCTATTTGCCTTACATCATATTAGTTATTTAGAGAATTCTGCCAACAAGCATAACTTTATCCGTTGACGGATTGATGATCAATTGTTGAACTTGAATATTGAGTTCAATTTCTTGATATCCACTCTCTATTAGTTCCTGCAGTATTTTGTCTCATAGGGAACCAAAATACTATCTTCTAAACAATGCCCTCTATTGATTCCACATGCATAAAATGCCAACACCATAAAATCCCACCAACATCAACCCAAGTCCAATTAATCATTGATTTCCAATCATTGGCATTGAAAGAAGGCATCATCAAACCACGTTTCACCTCAGTTGGCCCAAAACTGATTCTCCTTTCCATCTATGTAACCTTTTCCTCTAGAAAGAATGCAATATTATAAACTTGCAGAATGATTTTGGAATGCAATATTATAAACTTGCAGAATGATTTTGTGAGGGCTTGCAACAGAAACATTTTCTCCTTTCTCTCATTCCAGTCTCATCCATTATTTTGGTCTTACTTCTGATCACTTGTTGCTGTAGGGATTCAACATATAAAATTTGGAAGTTTTGAAATGCATGAATTATTCTTCTTAATAATCCTTACTCATGGCAATAAGATACTATTGTTCCTACCCAAAGCAGTAAACGATTGATTAGAAATATCTATGATCTAGTATTTATGAAGGACCAAAAGTCCCTCATTTACATATCGTTGGGAAATGCATTAACATAAATATGGCCATATTTCCAAAAACTTTTGGTGGTCGAAGCCTCATCAAAGCCAACTGAGATGATGGCACATGAGTTGGGTAAGTTTCATCCCCTCTTCTTGATGCTCTATGATTTCACTTCTGTTAAGCAACCAAATCTGCAAACTTTATGAACTTATGGAAATCTTGACCCTGACCCATTATAGCTATTAAGTTTTCTAACAAAAATGTAGACCATTGTATTATTTGTCAAAGACATACCTCCTCAACAAGATCTCCAGCATTGCCTCTAACAACTTCACACAAATTGTTTTCCGTGAATGAATCATTGATCCAGAAACTCATATCTTTGTAACATGGAGGATACTGCAATACAAAGGCAATGCAGTTAAATAAAGGTATAAATATTCATACACATCAAACTAGGATGGCATTTTTATCATGTATATAATGCATTATTAGAGAGGAATGTGGATTGAAATGAAAAAAAAAAAAATAGAAAAAAAATATTAAGGAATGTAATTTGCAGCAACTGAGCAAGATTTTGAATTTCAAGCCTCAAAGAAGGATGCCACTCACACTAAAAAGTATGTAGTATGCCAAAATATATCACATGGAGAAACCTTCTTCATACCTTTGAAAATGGCTTGAATTTCACTCCAAGCCGTCCACTTGAGAACTGAGAAATGAAGATCATACTAGTTACAACAACTAATCTTTTTGGAGCAATATTTAAGCAATAATAATAACAAAAAATAAAAAATAAAGTATAAAATGTTACCTACAACAACAGTCTCAACCTTAAAGAGCTCAGGGGAAGGAGAAAGTAAATTACTTGAGAAGTAAATCGCTCATCAGCTGACCAAAAAAGACGAATATCCGGTACTCCATAGAGTACCATTGCCAGCCTCTCCAATCCAAGACCAAAGGCCCAAGCAACATTATTCACTTTACCACTTCCTTTTAGTATTTCCTGCTCAGTTATCCCACAACCCAAAACCTCCAACCATTTCTCCTGAAGCGGTAATAGATTGTAAATTATGAATTACATGCAATTAGAAAGTAATGTCAAATAATCATCCGCAAACAACACCAGTGTTAACTCAGATTGCAAATTTAGATGCATACACCATGATGAAAGTTGTAAAAGTTAAGTCAGAAAATCAAGCAATGACTGATCCACGTGAGAAAAGTACCAGTCAACAAACTGTAGCATACTCAATTTCTTGAATAAATATGTATGTGAGTCAAAGTCTGGAATAAAGAAATTTTACAGAAGAAATGTTGTAGTAAGCCCTCAATATTGAAAGAAAATATGCAATCAAGAAATCCAACGGGAATAACTGATCCATGTGGGAAAAATACCAGTCAACAAACTGTAGCATACTCAATTTCTTGAATAAATATAGCATGTGGTTCAAAGTTCAAAATGAAGAAATTTTACATAAGAAATGTTGTAGTAAGCCTTCAATATTGAAAGAAAACATGCAATCAAGGAATCCAATGGGATCATAATCCTCATCATTAGTCCACAAAAATGGCAATGCAGAATATACACTAGGAATATTGTAATTTTATACTTTAGGCCTTTAATCGGCTTTACTATGTCAGCCAAGTAGGTTTTCATGGGCCTTGTATTAGTCTAAGTAGGCTTTAGCAAGGATTTATTAAGATGATTAGGTTCAATATAAACTTCCCAATGAAGTATTTCAAGGAGGCTTATTTCATAGTTATGTTACTTAAGGTCTAAGGTCCATAAAATGGATGTAACAGTCACGTTTCGGGAGAGAATGAAAAGAATGGAAGAGTTATAAAGTGTGAAGCCTAGGGCTTCAACTTGGAGGTGTGATTGATTTCTTCCGGTGAGCTTGGGTGTTATTGCCCAAGTTATTGTTTTCGGCTGGGAAGCGATTTCTAGAAACTCCAGGTGTGATTCCCTGGTGAAATATTTCATCTTTCATTACTATTTATTCCTTAAATACTTCCTAAATCTTCCATGAGAGTGCTGTAAAGACGATTCTGCATTAGCAACACATATAAGTTAAGGGCTAATATAATTAGACACCTAAAGAATTTACATGCCCCTTTGTTTTGACATTTTATGGTTCAACTGTAAACAAATTGGCTAATTTGCTGATACATTCCTCTAGTAAAATTAGTATGTACCATAAAAACACAATGAAACAATAAACAGAGGAAGCATGTTCCTATAAAAAGGGCTTACCCGGTGCACAAAGTGCTCTCTGACTTAATGCGGGAGTAGGGGGAGAGTGGACGTATATGTACACAATATTTCCCTTACATTTTGCAAAGAGGTCGTTTTCACGCCTCAAACCCGTGATCTCGAGTTCACCAAGAATAACTCTTTCATTGCGCCAAGGCTAGGAAGCATATTCCTATGAGAAATACAATAACAAAAGAAAGATAATTCATGGAGAACAGTTTCTGATCATAGTGAATGTAGTCAGAAAAAATCTTTAGCTCCAAACACAATTTCTAACATGCTCCCTAAAAATGTATAGTCAAATCACATTTTCAAGGCATGTGGATTGAAAGGTTAGTTTCATGTCACCACCCTTATCCCCTGTGCCATGCATGATAACTAGCATGCAATGCATTAACCATTCAAAATCTAGTAATTCTATTTATTCTAATCCCTCATGTATTTGGAAACACGGCAACATTTCCACATGGCTTTTTAGTGGAAGCACTGAGTAGCTGCATCCTTAACAGCCTAAAACAGAAATAAGGAATTCCTAAAGAAGGCTATGTCAATATCCAAAGCCAGAAGCTTAGCAGATAAAAAAGATCACTAAAAAAGAAGTCTATAAAATTAGAAAGGGATTTCTCAGTCCCTAAAAGACTCTCATTGCCCTCTCTCTCCAGACTAACCAAACAATAGCCAGATGGATCAAATGACAGTCCTTTGTTACTCAAACACTTCATCCTCTATGCCCACAGCTTGCCAGCCACTATGCACACAAAAAACTAGAAAACAAATTATAAATTTCTCTCAGATGTTCAATAATTGCTTGATTGTTGGCAAGTATCTTTGTATATGTTGTCCATAAAGAGGACTCAGTGATTATTTGTTAGTCGGACCACAAGTAAAAATTATGGTAGACAGCGATCCTATAAAAACTTCTTTTGAGGAATGGTCAAACCCGGTCATTTATCAAGAACAAAGAGCTGAGGCCCTTGATACTACTAACTTCAATTTGGAACCCTCATGCTGATGCTCACAATTTTGATAATTTAGTGCCCATTTTGGTCAACCCTCTCCACACCTTTCTTTGGCTGAGTGGCACGTATTTTCATGGTTCTTGTTTTTCCAAATATGAAGCATTGCTAAGAGAAATCCTACTCACATTGGACCTAGCACTCAGGTGGTTTGGCCAATAGTGGGCCAAGAAATATAAAGTGTTGATGCAGGCAGGGGTTTCCGAGGAATTCAAATAGCCTCAGGTTTTTTCCAGATTTGGCGATCATCTTCAATAACTAGTGAATCACAACATCATTGTACTGCAATTGGTGCATTGATCTTTGCAGCGTTAATGCTTTTTGCTGGTTTGTTTCATTATCACAAAGCCACTCCAAAATTGGCTTGCCTCTGAATATGTGTTAAATCCTCATTTATTGGGGCTATTAGGACTTCGGTCTCTTTCTTAGGCAGGGCGTCAAATATATGTACCTTTACAGATTAACCAACTTTTAAACGTCAGGGTACATCCTAAAGAGATCCCACTTCCTCATGAAGTTATCTTGAATTGGGATCTTTTGGCTCAACTTTGTGCCAGTTTCACTAGGAAGCAACCCCATTTTTAACCTTGAATTCATCAAAATATGCAGAATTTCTTACTTAGGATTGAACCCCTGTAACTTGCAGTTTATGCTGACCGACATTGCACACCACCATTCAGCTATTGCAATTCTTTTCCACATGTCCAATTGGAGCGTTTGTCATGGTCTAAAAGATATTTTAGAGGCTCATAAAGGTTCATTTATGTGTCAAGGCCATAAAGGTTTATCTGAGATCCTAACGACATCATGGCATGCTCAATGATCTCTTAACCTAGCTAGGTTAGGCTCCTTAATCTTTGTTGTAGCTCACCATATGTACTCCATACCCCCTTATCCATATCTGCTACTGATTATTGTACACAACTGTCATTGTTAACACATCATATGTAAATTGGTGGATCTCTTATAATGGGTGTTGTTATGCATGCAGCCATTTTATGGTAAGATTTTATGAACCGACCACTTAATATAATAACCAATTAGATCGTGTCCTTAGGTATCATGAAGCAATCATATCACATCTCAATTGGGCATGTATACTTCTAGGCTTTCACAATTTTGGTTTGTATATGCATAATGATGACATTGAGCACTCTAGGGAAGTCCCAAGATCTGTTTTCAAATACCTCTATAGAATTATGACATGTTTAGCTCGATGGATATAAAACACTCATAGTTTAGCACTCGGCACTACGACTCCGGGTGCAACAACAAATACCTGTTTGACTTGGGGGTGGTGATTTAGTAGCAGTGAGTATAAAGTAGCTTTGTTACCTATTCTATTAGGAACCACAGAATTTTTTGATAATCACATTCATGCATTTACGATTCATGTGACGATATTGATACTTTGAAAGGTGCTCTAATTGCACCCAGCTCCCATTTGATATAACGGGAATGATATTCATAGCTTCTTGGTGTTTGATACCCTTTTGATGAACCTGGAAGAAGGGCGTACGTGTCAAGTATCCATGTGGGATCATGTCTTCTTAGGGCTCTTCTGGATTTATAATACAATTTCAATAGTAATACTCCATTTTAGCAAGAAAATGTTGTCAAATGCTTGAGGTAGTATAAGCAATCAAGGGGTGGTAACTCATATTATGGGAGGAAATTTTGCATAGAGTTCTATTACTATGAACGGGTGGCTCAACAATTTCTTATGGCACACACATCCCAAGTATTTCAGTGGTATGGTTCTCTATTAATTGTATATGGCCTCTTTTTCCTAGGTGCTCAATTTTTATGGGCTTTTAGTTTAATGTTTCTATTTCATGGTCGTGGTTATTGGCAAGAACTTATTGAATCCATCATTTGGGCTCATAATAAATTAAAATTTGCTCCTGCAACTCAGCCTAGAGCCTTGAGCATTGTACAAGGGCACAGTGTAGAAGTAAACCATTACCTTCTAGGTGGAATTGCCACCACATGTGCATTATTCTTAGCAAGAATTATTGCAGTAGGATAATGGATATGAGGATTTGAAAAGCGTTATGACATTAAGTTTCCAAGGTTTAGCCAAAGCTTAGCTCACGAGCCCACTATTCGTCGTATTTGGCTCGGAATTGCTTCCACAAATGACTTCCAAAGTCATGAAGAGATTATGGAGGAATGTCTTTGTAAGAATACTAGACGCAACTCAACATTTCAAACTAATATACCAAGCGTGAAGAACTAAAAAAATTACTTCCCTCTTCCCATTTCCTAAAGGTACTTAAGGTATTCAAAACAAACATAGACAAATTCTACCAAAAATAAAAATAAAAATAGAAAACAAACATAGAGAACTCTAATAGTCCACATCTCAATGAAATAAATGATGTATAATCTCCAGATGATTGGCATGTAACAAATCAACATCACGCAACAATAATGTTATGGATTTTGTTCCTCTAGATCTCTTGAAGATAAGTATTGACGAAAGTAGCTCTAAAAACTACAAAAAGTTTATCAATTGTTCGCATGAACCCTGGGGGGGGGGGGGGGAACCCATTTCATATTTCACCAGTCACCATACATGTGTATAATACCTTTGATGTCTTTTCCATCATTGATCTCCTTTTTCCACTTCCATCTTATGGAAATTTCAATCCTATTTATCTAGTAGGAAGTCAAAATCATTCTTTCGATTGATATACTAAAACTAAAGCTGAGTAAACTAAAATAATAAGGTCAAATCGGGAAATAACAAGTAAACAAACTTGTCAATTGAAGGGAAACACAGGGAATAAATGAATTAGGATACCTAGGAGGCCTTCCAGTGAGAGAGGGGGAAAAAGAAAAGCAAAAGAAAGAAAAAAAAAATTCAAAACCAAATGACTCCAAGTCAGATAAGAGATCTTGGTCAAAGGGAATAGCCTTCTTAGTGGTTTGAAAATGTTAAGCAAAATGGTCTGTAAATAGGACAGGAACTTTACATATGCGATTCCAGGCAGCACCAGCTCAGGGTCATAGGCATGGGAAGGGTTGTTGCACAATATTCTATTTGATAATCCAGATTTATTGGTGATGAAGTTGACCTCTGGTAAGTCATATATTCCCCGTTTATTCCTGGTTCAGTATATAGCTCACAATTAAGAAACTAATTCCAACAAAGCCAAGACAAAATTTCCAAATTATCATTGGTATTATTGCAGATCACTTGTGTATTAGCATGGACATTGTAATTAGATTAAATAGTTTTGTGTCTATTTCCTGGTAATCTTTTTCATTAATTAACATCAAAATTCAAAAATGATAATGTAAGAAATTATTATTTTTCATTTATCTTACCCATGTATCTCAGATATGGATTTAAAATTTCAAAAAAAAAAAAAATGTGCCAAAAAATCTACACAGCTAGCAACATATTTCAGATTATACAATTCTTTTACACTGGCATAATTAAAGCATACCTGAAAGTATATCTCAAGTTCAAATGATGGATTGGTAAATGGAAAATAAGTATCAACCCATCGCATTTCTACAGCACCTGAAAATTTCAGGAAACAGGGTGGTCACCCACAATTAAAAGAAGAAATATTATTTACTATGATGACCATTACAAAGATTGAAGGGCGGACTTGGCGCAATGGTGGAGTCTCGTCTTGGAGGTCCGGGGTTCGAATCAACCTCCTTGCAAAAAGCAAGGGGAAGGCTGCCTAGGTATTCCCTTCCCCAGAGCCCACAATATGGGAGTTTCGGCACTGGGTACGCCCTTATGACCATTACTGAGATTCAGGTAATCAAGGAAATTGCTCACATTAGGTAAACAAGAATAATTTCATTAGTTTCATTTCCATTTGTGTAATCTGATCAATGTAAATGAGAAATTTTTACAGTCAAATTTATATTCATTTTAGTGGCACATACGTTCCAGTTATTTAACAAGGTCAGTAAAATTTCTATTAACCAATATTTGAAAAAATCTTATCTATTTAATAAACACTCTCAATCGAGCCCTTACCAAACAAATGGCGAGCCAAACCCTCAAGACATTTCTTTAAGTCGGCAGCAGCATAAGATGTAGAATCCACGCCAGATCCCCCCCAATCATTTGGCTCAAAAACACGAACTCCTTCCATCTTCCAAGTAAAGTTAAAGTTATAAAAATGGGAATGCTAAACCAAAGAAGATAAATCACACAAACAGATAAAAACAGAGGGTGATCATTCACCTGATGAAAGACGGGGTAATGAGTTGCATCAATAGAATCTCTACAGTAAACATCTCCAGTTACAAGAAAGTGAGTGTGGCCCTTCCTCAACAACTCTGCTTGGTGAGCACTTGTGTGGCACCTCAAGATGGTTTGTGTCAATATAATATGTATCATTGTAACTCCTACTAACATGATCAGCAGGAACCAAGACATCGTCAAAGTTCTGCAATAAATTTGCAATTTAACAAAGAAGTGTCAGATTATGTCGAGAGTTAAAAACTTGGTCTACAACCACGTATTCTGCAGAGAGTTTTGGCACAGAAAGAGGCTAAATAAGATTAAAATAAAACACAAACTGCATTAAACAATAGATCCATCAAAAAGGAGAGAGGGATGTCGTGTGCAGACATAGGTTTTACCCACTAATGTCAGCTAACTCAGCTGGTAAAGACCTTAAAGTTGGTAAAGAGATATCTTGGGATCAAATCCCATCAGTGGTTGGAGGGTTTATTGGTAGGAGGAGAGTCATACCAATTGTTTGGCGCAATTACCTTTGGACCATGAAAAAAAAAAAAGCAATTTTCCCCTAGATGTTACTGCTGAAGCTACCACGCAATACAATTTACTAGAATATTATAGGTGCAACCTACAAAACATACAAAAATACGTTCTCTTACCATTCAGTACTAGCTAGTTTTTCCACAAGCTTCTCCCAGCATTACTACTTCCTTGTTCAGAACCAAGCAGGTGCTTAGTTAAACGTGTCAGGGGGAAAGAGTAGAAGGAGCATAAATAGAAATGACAAGCAGGAGTTGAGAAATAATGTAACAAAGAGCATACTAACTAGAAAGTTAAAAACGAGCGTGTAAAGTGCAACTAAGCAGCAGAAAGGAATACCTGTTTCACAGAAACAACAGGACAGAGATCATCAAACTTGTCAAATTTATTTTGGTAATTGTTGTCAAAGTAACTGTATATTGCATTCTTTAGGATCCCAATTGGGTGTTTATCCTTTCTGCGAAGTTGCATCCCAAGTTTTGAAAATATTGAATCTGGTACATTATTTGTTGGGTCATCCCTCACAACATCTGCAAAACCAAATGTATCCAAATTTACATTAAACAATCAGCTAATTTCTAATACCAGGATAAACAAATTGCCATTGAGTAATTTTATCAAACACGTGACATTCCATTAATTGTTAACCTAATTATCAAAATTCTGGAGAACCCACTACGCAAAACCCAGAAATTGAATGATGAATAAGCAAAACATAACAATTAGAAACGAAAAACAAAGTGATTTTAAGAAGGCGCACCATTTTTGTCAATCTTGACACCACCTATTTCTACAAGTGAAACAACAGGTTGTCTCCACTTGGGTCGAGGCTTATCAGCAGAAACAGCAGAAGAGAAAGTAGTGAAGGGAACAGAGGCAATGAAATTTCTAAAGCACATCTTGTGAACAATAGGCGAAGTTTTAGGGAAGAGCGTTGTGACAGCCATCGCCATGCCAAGCAGAGCAGACTGGTGACTGTGGTTTGCTTGACCGAGGCCTTACTTGAGCACAGCAGAACGGATGGGGGAGAATTCAAGTTTGCATAATAAATTCAAGGGGCAAAGTCCAAAATAGCTCCCCGCATATTATAATTTTCTTGTTTGGCGATAAGCGCCAACATTTTAAAACTATTAAATAGATAGCTTTATAATATATTTATTTAACAAGGAAATTGTTTACTCAAACCTAGGGTATCAATCGCGTCGGGTGTTGCATTTAATCGTATCTTATTATATCCATATTTTATGTTAAAAATCTAAACCTATACACAATTCATTTAGCTATCGTATTACATCGTGTTTGATTCATTTATAATTATATCGTATCATATTTATCCGATTAATCTATTTAATTTATAACTAAATTAAAATAATCCACTTAACTGTTAACCTCTCCATTCATTTTAATATAGTTTTTTGAATTCAACAAATTTTTAAGTATAAAATACCTATAATTAAAAATTTCGTATCACTAATCATATTATCACATTTTTTACAATAACAAAAAAGATTGAGAAGTACACTAAATAAATATTACATATTTGACATTATAAATTACATGTTACTAAATACATATTACATATTCCACATTGTATATTACACATTACAATAACTACAGTTCTCATTAACTATTATCATAAAAGAGTCCGATCCTCATCAAAATAACATGATAGGCTATTAGTAATGGAATTGGTTCAAAATCCAAGACTTAAAGTAATTAACGAAAGATGCCCATCTTGATATTTTCATCTTTCATTTTTCATATCTTCATTTTCTATCCTTCAAATGATAGATGATAATGAGTACCACAAGTTAAAAAATGAAACTAGGATATCAATAACAGTTGCTGAAAAATACTTACATCAAGAGGCTATGTGTTGGGGAGCATTAGAACTATAAGTTGACTCGGTAGGCACGAAATCAAGGTTTAAATTCATAATATCTTAGGTAAGCCCATCCAAATTTGCTTGTGCTTTGTTGCTACAATCAACCAAGTAATCAATTAACCACCGGAATAAAACAACAAGAGAAAATAGATATTGTCAACAATTAAAATACTTGGTTGCAAATCACATTTTTTAAACAATGAATAATCAATTGGAAAATGTAAAAAATACAATTAGGATATCAGAGGATTTTACACTGCTAAAAGTGTATAAAAACTGATGTTTTCTAAAATGTTTTCACATTTTTTATAGTTAAAAGTGTATAAAGATTGATATTTTCTAAAATTGTTTCATAGTAGGAAAATGGATAAAGTGTATAAATACTTACTAATTGGCAGCAGATCACATTGCACAAGATAAAAAAAAAGACTGATGACATACAATAGCATAGCCACAATTATTTCATAAGTAGAGGAAAAAAAATTGATGACATACAAGTACAACAATCACAATTGTTTCAACAGTTACAATTATTCCTTCAGCCATAATTGTTTTAACAGCCACAATTGTTCCATGTAAAGACTGATGACCAGTAATGACCATGAAAATCAAAAAGACATAATTAAAAAAAGAATTGAAATATAAAAACTGATGATATACAATTGGCAAAATGAATTGAAAGATAGAATATGATATAATAACAAATATAATAACAGAAGACCAAACTTTAATAAAAGTATGAAAGAAAAAAGACACAAATTTAAGTAAAGAAAGTTTGCAAACTAACATATCAAGAAAAGAGGCAAATAAAAGACAACTAATGTCATTACCTCCATTTCCAAACAACCAATCTCTGGTGCAAATCAAAGCTTCAACAGTTTCAGACATAAGAGTACTTTGATATTGATCAAGAACCCGACCACCGGTGCTGAATGCAGATTCTGATGCAACAGTAGTGATTGGAATTGTTAAAATATCACGAGCCATTTTCGCAAGTTCAGGATAATGATATTAATGAGCTCTCCAATACCACAGGACATCAAATTTCTCCGTCCTTTCAACTCTTGGTTCATCCAAATACAACTCCAATTGGTTCTTTTGTGCACTACTTATAAACTCTTGGTTCTGAAACTTGTCAAATTCCTAATCAAAATTAAAATTAAAATAAATAATTAGATCACAATTAATAAAAAAATTCAGATAAAATATGAAAATTCGCATTACCATAAAGACATATGAAGTCTGCTTGGAAAAATCAAATTCACCATTGAAGGAAGAGTTATCTCCATGTAGCGAGGAGCACGAGGAAGTAGGAGTGGAGATAACATCATGTATTCATCAAACAATAAGAATAGTTTCTCTTGAATCTCAATAAATTGTTTAGATTCTTTCCCATACAAAGTCAAGTAACAGAACTCCACAAACTGAATTTTAAATCGAGGATCAAATATGATAGCAATGGCTAATATCAGACTATAATCAAACCAGTATTTCTCAAACTTCACATACATTTGATGAGCCATAGTAGAGAGAAAGATATTGTGGCTGTCCATCTCCTTTAAAAGATGGAGTTGTATACAAAAAACTTGTGGAAAGTACATATTTGAAGTTGGGTACTTAACTCCAGAGAATGCATAAGTGGCCTTATAAAAAACACCCAAGAAGTTGCACAACTTTTCCATTTTAACCCATTCCTCTGGTAAAGGGCAATGCTTGAAATTGCTATCACTTTTAATATGAATAAATGCTTGACGGTTGTAAATAGCACTTTGAAGCATACGATAAGTCGAGTTCCATCTTGTAGGAACATCTTGTCTCAAAGATTTTTTACTATCCAAAGAGGCTTTAGCAACACAATCCAAGAACTTTTGTTTCCTAACCTGAGAGCCTTTCACATATTTCACACTCTCCCCAATTTTTTTAACAGAGTGATCAATCGCTTTCAAACCTTCTTGCACAATCAAATTAAAAACATGAGCACAACAACAAATATGGAAATAGTTTCCATCATTAAGTAGATAGCCTTGCAAGGATAATTGGTTTTTTAACAATTCCACAGCCACATCATTTGCTAAAACATTATCTAGTGTAAAAGAAAACACTTTTTTTTTTAATACCCCAATCATATAACAATTTGTAAGTTTTTTCATACAGAGAAACTCCATTATGTGGGGGGCATATAAGAAAAATTTAGAATTCTCTTATACAAATTCCAATCATTGTCAATTAAGTGTGCCGTTAAACACATATACCTATTAGTGGCAATTGAGGTCCATAACTCAAAGATAAAGCATATTCTACCAGGACAATCATCAAGCATTTGTTTTATCTTTTTAGCCTCAATACTATGCATCTCCAAGACATCCATTTTTGTTTTATTCCTACTGAAATTTTTCACATCTGGATGTAAATATTTGAAAATATCCCCAACCCCCTCATACTCAACAAATGAGAAGGCAAGTCATGTTTTATAATGGCATGAACTAACAACTCCCTGAAAGTGTTTTGGCTGAATCTATACACTCTAAGAGTTCTATTTGATACACCAGCTAAGATTTGTTTAATATCCTTTCCTTTAGACTTCATACAAGATTTCAGATGGCGGTGCATGTTACTTGTTCCAGTTTTACTATCTTATTTGTAAGCTGTCCCACAATATTTACACTTGCTCTGTAATCCATTCTTACCTTTCACTTTCGTAAAATGTTTCCAAACAATAGATGTTTTCCTTCTTTACTAGCATGGACTTCATCAACCTCCTCTTCTACTCCTATTAGACTGATATGGGTTGATGCTTTAGTGTCATTGACATCAAATCCCATTGGCAAACGTACACTATGAGATTCATCATTCTCTTCAGCTACATCTACTTCTTTAGTCATGATGTCTACAAAATAAAGAAATAAAATCTCATAAGTGTGATATGTGTGTTCTTATGCCCTTAAGAGAGAGAGAGAAAGAGAGAGAGCATACGTACTATATTGCTTGGCTAATTCTTAGCATGAAGTTTGGTGAGAGTTGGATTGGAGTTGGAGATTGGATTGGGAAGTGAGAGGAGAAAGAGTGTTGAGCGGTAGCTGTAAGTGTAAAATGAGAGAGCAACAAAGTAATTTAGAAAGCTTTGTATTTTAGGGTTTTGATAATTTACTAAAATGTCCCCATTTTTTATAGAATTTTACCACACCATCAAGTGACTAATAAGAGAGAAACAAACAATTTGTTTGGATAGTTGGTATTTTTAAGGGTTTTCTCAATTGCCCTATTTGTTATCTAATTTTACTGAATCAAGCAAGTTAACCTATTAATCTTGACACAACACGACCCATTTAATTTTTACTGGGTCATCTACTTAACCCAGCAAGTTGACACAACACGACTCATTTTTAAATGGATTATAATCGTATCAACCTGTTTATGACCCAAAACATATTCGTATCGACCCAAACTCACTAATTTCGTGTTGTGTTCGTGCCGTGATAACATGTCGTGCCAAAAATTGCCACCCCTACTCGAACTCGAGACTGTTTTACAAGAGAGAGGGAATCGATATCAATTGAGTTATAATTCAGAAAATTATTTCCTCCCTATTACTTGCTCTACTCTAACTTATTTATTTTCAAGTTTATTGCCCTTTATTTGAATTATACAATTCAATTTCTTATAAATGGATCTGCAGTTGATATAGTTTTTAATCATGTAAAGGTTTTACCGAAAATTTTAAGATCAATTGAAAATAAAAATGTTAATAAAATAATAAATTAAAATTTTAAGGGTAAAAATAAAAATAAAATATTTTAATATGAGCTAAATTGCACAGAAACAATATAAAAATATGGTATTTTATAAAAATATAAAAAATAGAAATGTGAAAAATATGTAAATATAAAAAAATAAATAATAAGAATCTTTTACTAATGATTAAAAAATATAAAAATAATAAAATAGTTTTCTTTTGTAATAAGAATAAAAAATGATTAAATATGCAAATATTAATTATAAGATAAATAACATAAAAATAATAATTATAATTAAGTAAATATTTTATTAATTATGAAAATATATAAATATAAAAAATATAAATATTAACTAATTTAATGTGTCGAGATATTTTAAAAATGGAAATCATTAGTATCAAAAAGTTTGTGTATCAAAAAACTTGAATAATACAGGCATATTTAATAGAGCAAGTGTTGAAGAGGGAATAATTTACAAATAAATAAATAATAAAGATATTTTTATCAATTATGAAATCTCAGAGTTAGTTGTAGAATAGTCAAATGGAATACCAACAGATAGTGGATTTAGTGAGGTCTCACTTTGAGAAAATATTAAAACATGTATTTTTATTTATAATTTTCTTATTTTATTAAGCGTATTTGAAATTATTGCATTACACTGTACTAGAATTCATGAATTTTATGTGTGATGCACGCTATGGTTTTATGTATATGGTTTTAATTAGAAATTGAATAAATTATAAATTGGTATGAACTAGTGGGTATACCGAAAAAATAAGAACGATCGGAATGAGAACTGAATTAAGGTTTAGTATGGAACCCATAAGGAGCTTGGTGTGGGACCCACAAGTTGTATGTGTTAGTACAAGGAGTATCATAAAATTTCAATGCTCAACACATGGCACAACCAGCTTAGACACATCACATGCTTGGAAGGGGTCCACACCCCACTATGGTAAGTGATAAAGAGAGATATAGAGAGAAAAAGAGAGAGAAACCCTACATTTCTTCCTAAATTCGTTACTCTCATTTCTCCCACAAAAACCACCATCAAACTCTATAAAAACAGTCATTAAAGTTTCAATCGGGCAACTTTCATCCAACTACTAAGTGTCCCTAGCATAAAGAAGGGTAGAAATGCTGAAAAACATTTGAGAAGTTAGGGATTTGAAGGAAGAAGCAAATAAGAGAGCAAGGTTGAATTTCAAACTTCTAAAGGCAAGTATCTTGCATGTGCTTGTTAAATTGATATCTAATAATCCTATAGAACATGTTTTTTTGGATGGAATTATGTTGCTAGAACATAGATGAAATGAATTAGGAAAAAGAGAATTTCATTCTTGGGTGAAACCCTAAAAATTCTATACGCTGGACAACCTGACTAATCTTCAGTTTTTGATTTATAACTTTCTCTGCACAACTTCAAATTGAGTGAGGTATGATTCGCATAGTTTCATTGAGAAATAAAATTTTGGTGAATTTTCAAAATAGAAAGTTTCTACAAAAAATTACCCTGTTTCTACCCTGTTTCTGTGATGAAATTTGCCTCGATTTTAACTATCTTTTAGACTGAATTAGGCAATGTTCTGAACATAGAAATTGTAGTCCTATCACTTATCTTTAAATGGTCACTGGAATCACCTCAATCGGAGGTGCGCAGAAAGAGTTATGTTAGTTCTACTATGACTGCGCAAATAGTATTATTGATTTTGGGTAGAAAGATTGTTGTGTTGGCTTTCTTCGTACAATTGGAATTGAAATTGGCTCCAAACATAAAAGTTGTAGCTTTATGCCCTAATCTTGTGTGGCAATTTGATTCATATTCATTCTTGCATTGTAGTTCAAGATATGACTATTTTATTGAAACTTGATTGTGTCGATAATTCATTGAGATAGTCCAATAGGATGCTATGATTAAGCTAACTATGCAAACTGCTTATTTGTGATATTTAGCTATAAAACTAGTGCAATTCTTGTAATTAATGATAGTGATTACCTTATGGGAAATATAAAGAAATGTAAAGAGAAAGAGATGGTATAAAAATTCATCTGAAAACTTGTACGAATCCTGAGGGCGAAGTTTGAGAAATATAGATTGTATATAGAGTTTCAAAACTTGTGCGAAGATTGCGAGTGAAGCTTAATGATCTATGATTGTATCTCTTCTCCCTATAAAGGTAGAATTAGAAACAAGTAAAGTGTTTGAGACATCTAATCCAAAAAGATCTAGAATTCATTTAAGAATACTAAATTTTGGTTTACTCTTCTAGACCCTCATACACTAGCTTGTTTCAACGTTCTATTACTTTCTTTAATTATTATGCTGAGTGAAACAATGAACAAGGGAAAGGATAATGGCTCCATAAGTGACAACCATATTAGCTTTCTGGTGATAATATGCATCTCTTGTACAATTTCTTGAGTTTACATTGTTGTATGATGATGTTGATATTCTAACATCTACTTGATTACCATGCATACCATTAGTTCCCTGTGTATTTGCTCAACTTATGTTAATCCCGATATCCTTGTTTTCAGATGATCTAGGAGACGAGAGGGAAGCCCAAGGTAGAGACACTTGAGCTGAGGGATTAGATCCCTACTTATCTTCGACCTTTGTATCTTGTCTGAGGCATGTACATTTTGTGTCCTTTTGAGTAGTATGAGTCATGTTGCATGTATAAACATATGATTTGGCATAGAAAAACCTTACGTATAGTTTTGCAGATAAAGTATTTATATATTATGGCGTGTTGAGCTAGATAGCCAGGTGGGTCGTTGATGCTAACTAGTTGGACAATAGAAGTACTATTTTGGTTTTATCAAATTCACATATTAACCCCAAGTGACTAACAGTCACTAAATAGGGGAGACGCTGTCAAAATTTTCTCTTGGAAAGATCAAGTAAATGTTTTCTTTTAATTTAAATCTCCTTCCGTGTTATCACACATGGGGAGTGCGACTGTTGCAAATACAGATGTCGTATTTAATCGAGTTGGTCGCATTTTGCATTTGCAGATCTGTTTCCTTTTACTATGCGGTGCAATACCTGGATAATGGGTCATCACAGTTGGTATCAGAGTCCAAGGTTTTGGGTAATCTGCACCTAGGATTTGAGATTTAGGTTTAAGCTAATAGGTAGAGCATGGTTTATATCATGAGTGACATTGTTTGTCAATTTTATGCATTAGGTCACTAGGATACAAAATGATTAAGACCAAAAGATAGAATGAAATACCTCCTGAGGGAGAGCATAGGGATGATGAGCAGAGGCATGAGCCTTCATCTTAGGCACCAGGTGATTAAAGGCCAGAGGGGCCAGATTTGCAGCAGGCCTTAGCTGTTTTGATGGCTTTGGTGGGTAATATGTCGGGGGATATTTGCAGACTGACCGAGAGATTGTCTCAACCAGTGATAGGGAGTGAGACTGCAGATGTCTGTCCAGCTACTCAGGTTACCCCTACTTCTTCAGCTATGTCAGTTTCAACGACTCCAGTAGTATCAGTCGGCTATGAGTCAGGTTAGATTAGATCAGGTAAAGATCGAGCCACTGAGAATAGAGAGACAAGAAAATAAATGAAACATATGTGTACCTCGGGAGAATCGAAGATTTCAGAAACTAATGACTGAGTTCAAAAAGATAGAGTCGATGATCTTTTCGAGAAGTGATGATCCTTTGGTTGTAAAGACCTGGATTGTAGAGATGCAGAGACTCTTTTCTGAGTTTATCTTTTCTGAGTTCAAAAAGATATGGAGATGACCTTCGGTATGTGACTTGGGGTGATTTTACTCAAATCTTTCATGAGCGACACGCACCTATATTCATTAGAGATCAGAAAATGTCTGAATTTCTAAATTTGAGACAAGGTAGTCACATGGTTAACTAGTATGAGAACCATTTTACTAGATTGTCAATGTATGCTCTGGAATTAGTTGATACAGATAAAAAAAGAGCTAAGAGGTTCAAAAAAGGATTGTGATCCTTCTTCCAAAGGTACCTAGTAACTCAGCCTTTTATGACTTATCGGGATCTTGTGACTAATACAAAGGCATTGGAATTGGTTACTGAGGACAGACAATAAAGGTTTTGGGGAAAGAGGCCAACGGAAGTCCAAACTCTAAGCACAAAGAAGAAGGAAAAGAAGAGGCGTTTGGAGCAGGGAGAGAGCTCCCGTAAGAGGCTGTCATGTTCTAATTGTGGGAATCTTCATATGGAGCCATGTGAAGGAGGAACCAGACTTTGTTTCACTTGTTTTCAGCCTGGACATTATGCTTCACGTTGTCCCTTTAGGCCCGAGCAGCTACAGCCTATCCCTTTATAGTATGTTCCACTACCTAGACCCTTACCGACTCAACAGGTAGCAGCTTCTCCAGTTCCATCGAGGCTAGGACCACTTAGACCAACCCTACTGCCACGATCACAATAGAGACGACCTCAGGGTATGCCACCGGAACCAGAAAGTCAGGCTAAGGTTCATGCAGTTACTGTTTAGGAGGCTCATGCATCGCCTAACGTGATTATAGGTAGAATAAAATTATTTTCTTATGACATTCGTGTCTTAATTGATCCAGATGCTACATATTCATTTATTTTCTTAGCATTTGTCATACATTTGCCGTATGGGTTTGAACCTCTAGAGCAGAGGTTGTGGGTTGTTACACCACTTGGTGATGCGGTTTTGATTATTAAGATTTATAGAGGCTACATTGTGAACTTCCAGGGATATGATTTTAACATTGATTTGCTACCCTTGGAGTTAATAGATCTAGATGTAATTTTGGATATAGATTGGTTATTATCTAATTATGCACTAGTTGATTGTTACTGCAAGATTGTTTATTTTCACCACCTGGATAGGAATAGATTTTGTTTATTAATAATAGATTTATCAGAGCTCTAGTTGTATCTTTTGTTCGAGCAACAAAGATGCTTTAAGGGTTGTAATGGGTACCTAGCTTATGTCACTAAAGACAAGAAAGAAGTGTCTCAGTTGCTTGACGTACCGTTGGTTTGAGATTTTTTTGACCTATTTCCAGATGATTTGCCAGGATTACTTCCAGTCTAATAGATAAAATTTGCCATCGATATGATGTCAGATACCATTCCTATTTCTATGGCTCCATACAAATGGCACCAGCTAAGTTAAATGAGTTAAAAACTCAATTGCAGGAACTTGTGGACAAGGGATTTGTTCGTCCAAGTGTTTCTCCTTGGGGTGCATCGGTGTTATTCATAAAAAGAATGATGGTTACTTGAAGTTGTGTATTGACTACCGGAAGTTGAATCAAGTTGCTATCAAGAATAAATACCCCATGTGAGAATTGATGATATGTTTGATTAATTTAGAGATGCCACAATTTTCTCTAAATTGGATTTCAGATCAGATTATCACCAGATTAGGGTCAGGGAAGAAGATATGCCTAAGACAGCTTTCTGCACTAGCTATGGCCATTATGAGTTTCTGGTGACGTCATTCGGATTTACCAATGTCCCAACAGTATTTATAGATCTGATAAACCGTGTCTTCAGACTCTATCAGTATGATTTTATTATAGTGTTTATTGATGATTTATGGTGTATTCCAAAAATGGAGCTCAACATGAGTAGCATCTTCGCATGACTTTATGGATTTTGAGAACTGAGAAATTGTACGCCAAATTAAGTAAATATGAATTCTGGCTCAACGAAGTAACCTTCTTGGGTCATATTGTTTCTGGTTGAGGGCTTTTGGTGGATCCAAAGAAGGTTAAAATAGTTATTAACTGGACCACACCTACTACAGTTACAGAGGTGCATAGTTTTCTAGGTTTGGCAAGTTATTACTGTAAATTTGTTAAGAATTTCTCTTCGATAGTTGCTCCACTTACGATATTGACTCGTAAGAATGCACCTTTCCGGTGGGATGAACAATGTGAAGTTAGTTTCCATACGCTAACGGATAGACTCGTATCAACCCCAGTGTTAACTTTATCGGTAAGTAGATAGGGATATATGATCTTCAGTGATGCATCTAAAACCGGTTTGGGTTGTGTATTGATGCAAGGGTAAAATGTGATAGCCCATGCTTCCAGGCAGTTGAAATCTCATGAGGTGAACTATCCGATACATGATCTAGAATTTACAGCTATTATCTTTGCTTTGAAGATTTGGAAACACTATTTATATGGTGAGTACTATAAAATATTCACCAATCATCAAAGTCTTAGGTACTTATTTATTTAAAAAGAGTGGAATTTATGGCAGCGTAGATAGCTTGAGCTATTGAAGGATTATGATATTACTATTCAATACCAACTCGACAAAGCAAATGTAATGGCAGACGCACTCAACCGCAAATCCATAGTATCCATAGTATCTCTACAAGTGAGAGAGCATCAGATGATAGCTGAATTTGAGCAATTGAGGATTGATACTGAGATTACTAACCAAGGGTCTCTTTTGGCTTGGTTTATGGTTCGACCAGATTTATTTGATCGCATTAGGGATGCCCAAGCTTAAGGGAGACGTGCAAAAAGGGGAGAAACCTGAATTCAATATCAAATGAGATAGTTAGATTCTGGGATAAATTGGTAGTTTCGAAAACTCAGGGATTGCGGAGATTGATTTTGGAGGAAGTACATAATTCGTCTTTTTCTATTCATCCGGGATCCACCAAGATGTACAAGGATTTGTGTCAATCCTTTTGGTGGTATGGTATGAAAAGAGATATTGCCAAGTTTGTTCGTAAATACTTGACAAGTCAGCAAGAAAAGGCTGAACACCAAAGACCAAGTGGACTACTTAAGCCACTCACTATTCTTGAGTAGAAATGAGAACATATTACCATGGATTTTGTCTCAGGTTTGCCTAGAACTCCGAGGGGATTTGATACTATTTGGGTTGTAATGGATCGTCTCACAAAGTTAGCTCACTTTCTCCTAGTGGCAGTGACTAATTCCATAAAGAAGCTGGCTAAAATTTATATCGATGAAATTGTGAGATTGCATGGTATACTAGTATCCATTGTCTCTGATACAGATTCGAGGTTTGTTTCCCGATTTTGATAGAGTTTTCAGACCAGGTTGGGAACTAAACTTAATTTCTCTACAACATATCATCCTCAAACAAATGGTCAGTCAGAAAGAACCATACAAACTCTAGAGAATATATTGAGGGCTTGTATTCTAGAGTTCCATGGTAGTTGGGTTGAATATTTAATGTTAGTGGAATTTGCTTATAATAACAGCTATCACTTCAGCATTGACATGACACCATTTAAAGCACTATATGGAAGAAAATATAGAACTCCTCTTTGTTGGGACGAAATATGAGAGAAATAGATGCTTTAATCTAAAACAGAGCTTGCTTATCTATAAAAAATCACAGGAAAAGTTTGAATCATTTGAAACAAGCTCAAAACAGCTCAATCTCGCCAAAAGAATTATGCTAATTAGAGGCATAAGGAATTGGAATTTGAGGTAAGAGATAAATTTTTTCTCAAGATTTCTTTATCAAAGGGGTGATGAGGTTTGGAAAGAAAAAGGGAAAACTCAACCCTAGATTTATTGGTCTTTTTGAGATTCTAGTCAGAGTTGGGCTATCTACTTACGAGTTGGCTTTTTACCTTTGGTACTTGAGGGAGTTCACCCTACCTTCCATGTTTTTATGTTGAGGAGATACGTTCATGATCCTTCGCATGCGATCATCTATGAGTCACTTCAAGTTGCAAAAGACTTAACCTATGTTGAACAACCGATCCAAATAAAAGATTCTCGAGAGCAGAACTTAAGGAACAAGACTATTAGATTGACAAAAGTTTTATAGAGACAGGCATCTTGGGAACTAAAATCAAAAATGAAGGAGAGGTATCTTTATTTTTTTTAGCTCGAGAGGTGATCCGGAGGATCGGATCTTTAAAAGGGGGAAGGATGTAAGGCCTCACTTTGAGTAATATTAAAACATACATTTTCATTTGCAATGTTCTTATTTTATTGAGCGCATTTAAAATTATTGCATTACACTGTATTAAAATTTGTGAATTTTATGTGCGATGTACACTATGGTTTTATGTGCATGGTTTTAACTAGAAATCAAATGAATTAAAAATTGGTATAGACTAGTGAGATATATCGACGAATAAGAATGATCGGAATGAGAACCTAATTAGGGTTTAGTGTGGGACTCACAAGGGGCTTGGTGTGGGACCCACAAGTTGTATGTGTTAGTATAAGGAACATCATGGAATTTCAATACTCAACACATGGCACAACCAACTTAGACACATCACACACTTGGAAGGGGCCCACACTCCACTATGGTAAGTGATAAAGAGAGATATTGAGAGAAAAAGAGAGGAAAAGAGAGAGAAAATCTACCATTCTTCCTAAATTCGTCACTCTTATTTCTCTTACAAAAATGGCCATCAAACTCCATAGAAGCAGTCATTTAAGTTTCAATCTAGCAACCTCCAATCAACTACTAAGTGTCCCTAGCATAAAGAAGAGTAGAAAAGTTGAAAAACACTTGGAAAGCTAAGGATTGAAGGAAGAAGCACATAAGAGAACAAGGTTGAATTTCAAGCTTCCAAAGGCAAGTACCTTGCATGTATTTGTTAAATTGATACCTAATAATCTTGTAGAACATGTTTTTTTGGATGGAATTATGTTGCTGGAATACAAATGAAATGAATTAGTGAATCGTTCTTGAATGAAACCTTAAAAATTCTATATGCTGGATAGCCTGACCAATCTTCAGTTTTTGATTTATAACATTCTCTGCACAACTTCAAAACTTGAGGAAACTAGACTTCAGTAGCTTTAAAATGACGTATGATTCGCATAGTTTTATTGAGAAATGAAGTTTTTTGTGAATTTTCAAAATAGAATGTTTCTACAGAAAATTACCATGTTTCTACCCTGTTTCTATGCTGAACTTTGCTTCAATTTTGAGTTATTTTCTAGACTGAATTAGGCAAAACTCTGAACAAAAAAATTGTAGTCCTATCACTTGTCTTTAAATGACCACTTGAATCACCTCAATCGGAGGTACGCAAAAAGAGTTATGTTAGTTCTACTATGACTGTGCAAATGGTATTATTGATTTTGAGCTGAAAGATTGTTGTGTTGGTTTTCTTTGTACAATTGGAATTGCACTTGCCTCCGAACATAAAAGTTGTAGCTTTATGTCCTAATTTTGTGTGGCAATTTGATTCATATTCATTCTTGCATTGCAGTTCAAGATATGACTATTTTATTGAGACTTGATTGTGTCAATAATTCATTGAGATAGTCCAATGGAATGCTATGATTGTGCTAACTATGCAAACTGCTTATATGTGATGTTTGACAGTAAAACTAGTGCAATTCTTGTGATTAATGGTAGTGATTACCTTATGAAAAATATAAAGAAATGTAATGAGAAAGTGATTGCATAAAAGTTTTTCCAAAAACTTGTGTAAAATCTGCGGGCAAAATTTGAGGAATACAGGTTGTATATAGAGTTCCAAAACTTGTGCAAAGTTTGCAGGTGAAGTTTGAGAAACAATGATTGTATCTCTTCTCCCTACGATAGTAGAATTAGAAGCAAGTGAAATATTTAAGACGTCTAACCCAAAAAGACCTAGAATTCTTTTAAGAATACCAAATTTTGGCTTGCTTTTCTAGACTGTTATACACTAGTTTGGTTTGACGTTCTATTCTTTTCTTTAATTATTATATTGAGTGAAATAATGAACATGGGAAAAGATAATAGCTCCATAAGTGACAACTATATTAGCTTTCTGGTGATAATATGCATCTCTTGTACAATTTCTTGAGTTTACATTATTGTTTGATGATGTTGATATTCTGACACCTACTTGATTGCCATGCATGCCATTAGTTGGTTGTGTACTTGCTCAGTTTATGCTGATCCCGATATTCTTGTTTTTAGGTGATCTGGGAGACGAGAGGGAAGTTTAGGGTAGAAACACTTGAGCTGAGGGATTAAATCGCTACTCATCTTCGACCTTTGTATCTTGACTGAGGCACGTACATTGTGTCCTTTTGAGTAGTTTGAGTCATGTTACATATATAGACATATGATTTGGCATAGAGAAACCTTATACATAATTTTACGGATAAAGTGTTTATAAATTATGACGTGTTGAGCTCGATGGCCAAATAAGCCATTGATGCCAACTAGTTGGACAATAGAAGTGTCATTTTGGTTTTATTAGATTTTCATATTAATCTCAGGTGGTTAACAGTCATTAAGTAGGGGAGATGCAGCCAAAATTTTCTCTTGGAAAGATCAAGTAAATGTTTTTTTTTTTAATTTAAATGTCCTTCCGTGTTATCACATACGGGGAGTACGACTGTCGCGAGTCCGAATATCATATTTAATCGAGTTGGTCACTTTCGCATTTGCATGTTTGTTTCCTTTTGTTAGAGGTGTGACGTCTAGATAGTGAGTTGTCACAGTAAAAATATTAAATTTTTTAATTAAATTTTGAATTCGAAATTTAGAAATGAAAATTATTACGTTAGAAAATTTACTCCTAAATAGATCTGATAATACTCGAACCAAATGACTCACAATCAAACGAAGTATTTGTCAAAATAAAAATAAAAGTTAATTTACAATCGCTCACAAACAATACTTTTTGATTAAAAAAATTAAAAATCCATGCTTTGTATCTTAAATTTAAAAAAAAAAGTTTTTTTTTTTGATTTGGAAAAAAGAAAAACGAAAACAAATGTTACCTTTTAAGCAAAATAAAAGGGAAATTGTACAAAAACGCAGGTTAAGTGCCTTCACTTATTTTTTCATTTTTTGCTAATCATAATGAGTGTTTTGGAGGTTGCCAAACATCTCCCTAGAACAATAATTCTCGTGTTTTTTTCATTAGTTTATTATTATTATTTTTTTTGTAGAACAATTACAATAGTTTTTTTTTTTTTTTTTTTATTTTGTAAATATTTGTACACAGATTTTTTTGCCTATATATATATTGTTAAAATATACCGAAATACTCCATTACCGAGACATTTTAGGATTACAGGTAAAATATTCAACAACTATAAAATTTTTCCAAAACATTCTCAGCCAATAGCTTTACTCCGTTCTAATCCATCAGACATGAAGCAAGGGGGAAGGGGTACCAATACCAAAAAAAAAGCATAATAAATGATGCTTTATTCTTCCCCATAAGTAATTATTGGACATCTCGCAAATATCAGCAGCCTGTTTCGGCTTTAGGAAAAATACAAAGCGTGTCGCAGGCTGAACATTTTTCACACTAATAACTTGATGAGGTGCTATGGATTTGATGATGTAAGTTGCCTGAGGTTGTACTTGGCAAGCTCCTTATACTTCTTAACAACCCCGAGTAAGCAGATAGTCTGCCAAAAAAATGGCAATGGTCACAATGAAATGTCATGCATTATATCAGAAAATTCTACATGGAAAGCTAGATGGAGAAATTACTTCCAATCCCCAAGTTATAAATGCAAAATCTAACCCAAAACGAGAAAAACCGCAAATGCTTTGGACAAAAGGAATTGTCTAACACCAAGCCTCAGCTGTACAGGTACTTCAAGGTGAATACACAGGGAGATAGTTGCCAAGAACTGAACTTGGTTCAGAGAACAATTCAAATATTGAATTTGAATTTGATGCCATGCTATCAGTAGCACATATTTCCCACAAGGAATGATCTAAACTGTAACTTGAGATTTGTCAATCTTTGGAAGAATTCAGCAACCGAAGCCAGATATCTGACTCTCCGTGGAAAAAAAGTTATCAACCACATCAAAGATTGTTATTTGACACATAATTAGAAATGAATCATAGTCCCCATTTTCACCCAAAAATAAAATCATAGTCCCCTTCAAGCTTCATTTCACTGAATTGAATCTCAGAAAATGTTGCTACAAGAAAAGCAACTAGGGTGCAACATCTTTCAACATCCTGACTACTGAACCCTTCCCCCGCTTCCCACTCTGCCAACCAGAATACCAGTTAGCTGACCTCTTCTGACCCCAAACAAGGAAGAAGCATACGGGCGGGCTGGTTTTGTCAATTTATTGGGGAACATTAATTATGTCTTCAAAAAAAAGAATAAATTAATGCACTTTGATGAGATGCACCGACTTGTTTAAGGAACTTAGGATGTGTAATTAAGACACTAAAATTAGAAGTCTGCAGGAAACGAAAAACCATTTCAAGGAGCACCTTCAAGAAGACTAAGAGAACAGGAATATAAAAGATAGAAAAAAATGAAAAAAATGAAAAATTAACACATTAGTAATCAAGACAAAAATGTAATGGAAACCAAGAACTGAAAAGATGACAATCAAAGCCTAAAAGAAGATGGCTGCTCAGTGTTTGTGAGCAATACAGTTGAAAGTCTCGGCAGATAGATCAGTAAAATCCATGTTTGCAACCAACACCCACACCCATCAAACCACAAAAGCAAACATGCACAGACACTTTCTTTGGGGAGAACCTAGTGCAGCAACATTCTCATATTAAAGAAGCTGAGTGAAGATTGGAACTGCAACCCCTTAAACTAGTCTCTTTGAAACAGAAAAGGGTATCAAATATTTGTGGCAATTTTGACCCAAAAAAAAGAAAGAACACTTATTTGCAAAGAGTTCATTATGCCATCTTTTACTAAACCAGCTGTAGTCCATCCCATATTTTAATAACAACCCACATCACATTCACAGCATTTAGATAAAGCACAATGTCCATGATCATGGCCATTTCCCTTCTTTCTTTTTCATTTGTTCTTTTGGATAGGAAAGAAAAATTACCAAGGCCATTACTACCCAATTGAATCACTATATAGATGCAATCCCAGGTTTAGCTAGCTTTAATGATTGATATTCTCATTTATGAGCTTACCAGCAGTTAAATCAATCACACAGTTAGACCGGAGTAAATAAATCTCCCTGTTGGCATTGACATTGGCCAATATGTCACGTGGATTGGGGGCTCATATCAAGAAAGGGGAAAAAAAATTAAAAAGACCTTAACACCCTGCCTATAACTACACCACATCACATGGATGTAGCTAGCAATAGAGAAAGAACCTTGGATGTAGACCAATACAAGCCCATCCCTTATATGCTTCCATGTCAATATCTTATAATTATTTGCAGGCAGTAGAACCTTGTGCTACAAATCCTACTAAAAGAGAGAGAAACAAAATAAAAGGCAAGCCCATACCCTTATATGCCATCAAAAACTTCTCAAGTCAATTGGAAACAATAAGTGCAATTATAGAGGTCAATTAGAATCAAGAAACGTGAATTTTCTCACCTTCACAATCTGAACAATAATGGTCTTATCTGGGTTGCTGAGGTCAACTTTGTGTGGTCCCGGAATAGATTTTGCAACTGCATTTATCATTTTCATTCTATCAATACCTGAATTTGCTCGAGCTTCATACAATACAGCAAACTGCCAAGAGAAATAGAGAAATTAGAATATGCCTTCTTCACCTTTCTTCACCAGGGTGATACCATTAATATGTCCTTTTCTTTTCTTTCTTGCCCCCACCCACAACCTTACTTGGGGTGGGGAGGTGGAGTATGGAAGTCAGAAGAGGATTCGATTGAGAAAACAATATGGACCTGCCCAGAAAATCAGTTACCTAGAAGACAAACAAGTGATAAAGAAACATCCCATAACAGGTGCCCCCATTACCAACTATTCTATGCCCACAAGAGTCTGCAGATGGTTGGCTAAACTCAGTAGAATTTCAAACATTTTAATTGCTTCTTTGGGCATCATGCACCCAACACCAAAAGGGCAAAACTGAACAGTTAGGGCACGAAAATCCTTCTCCTTGTAACAGAAAATACCACATTAATTTACCACAACAATGTGTGTCTATGAAGACTATCCAGCATCTAGTTGAAGTGATCTTGTGCACAAACAAGGAAAGTTCCCAAACAAGATATTGTTAAAAGAAAAGTGAGCATGTTTTTAAAACAACCTCAACTATGATCTATTGTGAAAGGCCAGCTAATTGAAACAAAACTAAGCCTTTTTATTGAACCTAGCCTCCTATCCCACAAATTCTTCTTTTTTCCAGCAGAAGTGCCTGTCAGAAATTGCAGGTTAAAGAAACAGAGAAAATGTAGTTTGCAGAAATACCTTGTATGCTGTTTGGGCGTCTATTGGGAAGTATCGTTCAACAAGAGGTTTCATTGCTTTAGTAATTTCCTCTTCCGAAGCATAGCATGTCACTTCAACTGGCAGCACTCTTAAAATAAACCTAATGACAAGCAATCGTACGTATTCATATAGTCATGCACAAACCCTTCATATATTATTTATGAAATTCATAACTGTTCCGCTGTATACAAAAACATCTGCAAACCTTGAAATATGTCTCCTTGTTGAGGCAGCAGATATCAGCATGTGCTCCACAATATCTTTGGTGCTGGGTTCACAATCCTTTTTACGCATTTGAACAAAGACGACACCATTACAACCTGAATCAAGGCTATAAAACCGCCTCTGTTGAAGAGAATGAGAATCTATCATATTCATGCTTTAGGAATTGAACTTGGATCAAATATTATTAAAGCACTAAGTACAAGTTGGGAAAGGAATATTTGTGGATTTTCTGGCATGCAGATCAGGACAATCAGATCAACTTTAGAGACAACAGCTGGCAAACACTCCTACAATATGCCTCTGCCTGATGACCAATCATGTTGGGGGTGAGAGAGAGTTGCAAACAAAATTTCATTTTCCAATATAATTGCACCAATCAAAAGTTATGAAGACAGTACAGGAACTTTTCAGATCTTCTGGTTATGATATATGTATACATGTATATATATATATCATAACCATCAAGCAATTCACCTTTTCCAGTCAGCAGCAAATATTTATTTCACAAGAAATTTTAATTGACCATTGTCACCTTTTCACCAAGAACACCTACAGTCCTGGATGAAAATCCTAGCAACAGAAAACTGCAACATATGTACCATCCGATGATCAGGAATGTACAAACAGAAATTCTGTATGATTTGATTTAGGATAATGAATTTCTATTTAAGTATTAATCTTTCTTGTACGACCAACACAAGATTAAGTAACCCCCCCCACCAAAAACTCTCAGCAGTTGACTACGCTATCAACAACTTTTTCTGCTATTTAGCTCCATTTGTTTGATTAGGATCAGAACATATCGTTACTTGTAATTTCTTAACATCCCTTTTTTTGGTAATCATTTCTTTTTAAGGCTCCTTCAGTTTGAAGAATTATATATTACTCGATGGACTCTTCCATCTTCATCATTCAAGACAGCTATTTCGGATGATCCTCCATCACCCCAGCCTCGATTGTAGCATCAATACTTCTTTCCATAATAAGACCTTTTTGTTCAATGTTATTTTGAACAACAATCATATCCAATCTTTTCTTAAACAACCATATATCTCAACATCATCACATTTAAAGGCTTTACCCAGCAGAACTGCTCTAATGCAGATCTGATGAGATTTCATTCTAAAGATGTTGAATGCTTGTCAAATTATACCAAGTCCCAGCTTCCCCAAAAAAAAAGCCAGAGGCACTCACTAATCCCCCCCCAAAAAGGCTTTCATTCATTGCTTTTTAAATTTACAAGAAATAATATGTATTTTTTTTTTCTTTTTTATGAAACGAGAAATAATATGTAATCATCATTTTGAGAGGCCTAGAAGCTCATCCTGCACACAATTGATAGTTATCCACCAAATGTGTAAAAGCAAAAGAATCTTCCTCCCAACAAGCAACTCCAGGCATGAAAAAGTAGGTGATCCAACAGACTCAATGTCTCTTTTGCATAGAACACATCTTTTTACCAAAATAATGCCTCTCCTTTGGAGGTTATCTAGAGTTAAAATCCTTCCCAAAGTGGCCAGCCACACAAAGCAGACTACTTGCACGGGGTAATGGAGTTCCAAAAGAATTTCCGTAGAAGGGTGCACCTTTCCCTACTGTTTGGCCTCAGCAAAATTTAGAAACCCTTACCAAAAAGGTTTCCAGCAGAAAACTACAGTGTCATCCCTTCACAAATCCAACTTCACCTCCTCCGGCATTTGAAAGAAGTTGAAGAAACCCTTTACTACTCTCCTTGTCCAAGAAACCCACTTCCTGATCTCTTTCTCAACCAGATCATAAATCTCTTCCACAGGAAACTCTCATCCGGGTAGGTTTGTGCTAAAAACGTGGTGTTGCCATTAATACTTGATGCTAGGCTCTTTGGCTTAAAGAGGGGGATAGAACATTAAGTTTATTTCTGAATTTTTCAATATCCATAATAGGGCTAATTCCCAAAGAAAATTTTAGTTCTGGGGACCGATGGCTGTTTTGGAGCTGATGGAAGAGGCTATTGTAACTCCTACATCTCAAATAGGATAACTTTTATGGAAATAAAAATCTAGTTTAAGGTCATGCATATATCTACTATTTACATTTCTTGTGGTTGTTTAAAATGAGAATATGAACTTGCCTCTTATCAGAAATGCACTTCTTCTCTCCGCACTCAGCCTCAAATACAAAGAAACTCAGAGAAAAAGAAAAAGGAAAGCAATATTCCCTAAGATTTTATTTCAGGGAAGCACTGATTACCAATAACAGTAACAGCATGTGAATGGAAAGAAATGTAAATAAATGGCAGAAAGAGACAGAGATAGAGAAATAAGAGAACAGATAAGTACCGGGGACTATCCATGAGACGAGAAATATAACCAAATGAAACATGACTATAATGAATCAATTTCATATATAGTAGGAAAATAATAAAATTTAATGAACATTCACCATCTCAAGTTAACCTACCTTGCTCTTGTCTCCTAACTCCTAAAGTTCAGCTTCAATTAACTTATCAATGGACTTCTCCTCCATTTTCCCACAGCCAGCATTTCGGCATTGTGTTGCATCTGTTTCTGGGCAGTGTTTCTTTGTCGGTGGCTCCTCAGCTTCATTTTTCTGATTTTCAAGGCAAGTACTGTCCGTTTTATCTTCTACCCTACCTTTTTCTTGAGTTGCATGACCCAGACCATCATCCTGATCTGACGTTTTAACAGAATGTTCATCATTTGCATTGCCATTTTTATTAGTGTCAGCAACCTCTTTGGTGCCATCTTCAGCGCCATTGTCATCCTCCTCGTCACTAGAATCTGTAAAAAGGATCATTTTATTCATGGCCTTACTGGTTGCCGTTGAGAACTTTGTGCTGGAATCCTTCCCATGGACAAGCTCCTCATAAAACTAAAAAAAAAACAATGGATCTACTTCAGTGCAATAAATGAAATCGGTCTATGTTGTTAAGAAAAGAATCAATTTACCTAGTTCAACATTCAAATGAAGTGATTTTATTGATTTGTCTCTTCATTAAAGTGGTTCCAAAAATCTACACATGGATAAAGAACACATTCAATCATTAGAAGCGAAATCATGGTAAGAATTACTTTATGCTAAATAAGGTTGTTTTCTTCCTGGTAGGTTAGGAGTACTGGTTTTCATGATTACTGCAATTGAAACTACTTGAAAGGAAAAGGACATCAATCACCACGCATCACTGAAAAATATCAAGAGAACATAGAAACATTTGCTACCATCATATCATCTCTCATCAGTTCTATCACTTGTATTTCTTCCTATTTATTTTTTCTCACGCCTTCGGTCATTGCCAATCTATTGAAGTTCAGAAACTTGCACTGCATATGTTGCACTTCTTCTCAGTTAAGAAGCTTGTGAGACAATGCCTAGTCAGAAATTTACAAAAACTACCTGCATCCACAACACGAGAGAGGGAGAAAGAGAGAGAGAGAGATGATAGATAAAAGGAAGGAGTCTTATAAAGATCTGCCATACTGAAAAAAGTCCTCTAACCCTCAGAAAAAGGCTTTAATCACCACACATCACTGAAAAATGCCAAGAGAACATAGAACCATAAGCTGCCTTCATATCATCTCTCATCAGCTCTACCACTTCTATTTCTTCCTATTTATTTTTTTTCTCACATCTTCGGTCATTGCCAATCTATTTAAGTTCAGAAACCTGCGCTGCAAATATTGCACTCCTTCTCGGTTAAGAAGTTTGTGAGGCAATGCCTAGTCAGAAATTTACAAAAACTACTTGCATCCACATCACGAGAGAGAGAGAGAGAGAGAGAGAGGATAGCTAAAAGGAAGGAGTCTTATAAAGATATGCAACACTGGAAAAGAGTCCTCTGACCCTCAGAAAACTCATATTTCTATCCCTATACCAACCAATAAATTAATACCAGGACCAAGTTGATAATCTGTACACAACACTTCATACCCCATCATGCAGCCTACTCACCATGTAAGTTCCTAGAAGGGCCCGAGCAATGATGATCATATATACCCAAACAACCATAACAAATAAATGGAAAACGAAGGCTCATTTGTCAAGAGGTGGTCTTCTGAAATGATCCTATCTTGAGCTCCTCCCAAGCAACAAAGGCTACTTTATGGCAGTCACCATGGTTTTCAACAGATAATTGAACCTTCTATCCAAAGCAATCCCTCCAAAAATACCCTATGGAAACCCTTAAGAGAATAAATCCCTGATTAGTCACCTTCCTCTTGGCCAAGTCCTCACCATCCTAGGGCACTATCATCCTCTCCAAAAGCTACTAGCTAGAAGGGGGAAAAAAGTTCAATATCCAATCATTTGAATGCTCACATAATCCACATTTCAACACTTGAAATTCCCATTCCACAAAATTGCGAAGTTCAAAATGGTCTTTTTCTCCATTGCTAAAGCAATAAAATAAAGAGATAAGATCGTTTAAGGATATAAGGCCACAAACCAGATTGTGCCAAAACAAAACTCTCACACCCTACCCCCTTATAAACACACCTTCTTCGAGAAGTAATGTCTTCTTAGTCTCATCAATATTTCATAAGACCTGTAAACATTCTTAATCATCCATCCATTGCTATGTACCTCTTATTTACCACTAAGCAACACTCTCCAAATGACCTCCCTCTTCAACCTAAACTTCCAGAGACATTTATTACAATCCACCACAGTCCTAATACGTGGCCACCGTACCTAAGGAATTGCATATATAATGATGAAATCTGAGAGGATCTGTGGATTGGAATTGCTTGACTTAAATTAGTTTTTTGCATATATTTTCATAATCTAAACATTCACAAAATGCCTTTTCTTGTCTCATGATTCATGAATAGGGTAACATATCTAGGAGATTTCATTTCTTTCATCATATTAATCATAGAGAGGCTATTGAATCAACTTCTTTAATCATGCATTCCAGTGACTTTTCTGAATATCCTAATTGGGTGGGGGAGTTGGGAAGGAATCTTGATGATTTTGGTGTTTCTTACAATCTCTTTCAGCCATCTCATCCAGTACCATAACATCCTTGTTCTAATTTTGTCAATCTAGAACAATGTTAAAGCCTTCCGTTCCGTGTCAAAATAATTCACGGCAAAGCCACGCACAGCCTTGTGGTGCTGCTACCTACACTCTAGGGTTCCAATGGGCGTCACCGGATCACCAGCACTCAATAGAATAAAGACAAAGTATCTGTTGCAAGAGAGAGACCAGAAAGGCTTAATTTCACCGTATTTGGGTCATATCATATGCCATCAAAGTAGCAAATTCCGAGATCATATAGTTCTTCTTGTTTGGTTTCATGGACTCTAAGAGTAGACTTAGTTGATATTTTTAAGGAAATCCTATGTATATAAAAGGAAATGCCAGTCCCAGAAATCTAATGACACCGTGTGCTGTGATGAATGAATCTACAGACATACGTAAGCACAAAAAGTAAAACTTTTCTGCAACCAACAACATTAGTGGGTGATAGGATAATATACACATTCAGAATCGAGAACGTTAATGACTTCATGAGAGGCTTGGCGTTCTCTTCCTCCATCGCATGTTATGAAGAAACCTTCCACACCTATCCGCAATGGATACGAACCCTTCTTCTTCACTGGTTTCTGCGATTATCTCACCCCAATTAAACCCAAAAGCGAGAGAGAGAGAGAGAGAGAGAGAGAGAGAGAGAGAGAAGTAGCATACATTATGAGGAAGATATTGCTTTCTCTTCTTGTTTTTGTTGGGGTTATTGGTGTTGTTAGGCTTCGAATTGTTCTCGGCGGCCATTGAAATGAAAGTGAAACCAAACCCAGATGATTGAACAACAACAAAGTGATTAAACCCTTCCTCCCACGATTTTAACCCGACCCAAGGACCCAGCCTTTTTTCTACCTTTGCTTTGAACAGAGGTGTATGTATCAGGATTATTTGTTTCGCATTCAATCTACAAAGAAATTAATTAATTTTATTAATCAATTTTTTATAGCATGCTTGGAATTAAAAGAACTTAAAAAAAATAAAGTTTATTTTCGATTCCAATCGGGAGAAAAATGTGAAACGATTATAATGAAACATATTAAAAATATATTAAACAACATAATAAAAATTTAAAATATATATAAATTAATAAATGTGATCAATAGTCTGTGGTCCAAAATAGGAAGTGAGTCGAAGGGAACGAGGTTTGACTGTAGTTTGAGGTTTTAATTCAATTATTTGTGGATTCATCTATAAGTTAATTCTATTATTTGTCAAATTATTTATTTTTCATATTTTTTGGAGGGAATTTTTTCGATTTGTCTTGTTTTTTGAAATTCAAAATGTTGAGACTTTTGTTCAAGTTCAGAGATTCTCTGATTCGATAGAGTTGTTAGTCTGCTATTTGATGGAGTGGAGCCTCTTGGGTTGTCACTGTGAAGATTTCATTTTAAGTTGTTGTTATGGGACATAATCCTACAGAGTGTTTTCGGTTTGATTGTTTCTATAGCTGTTTGGACGCTTCAAACTACTAGTTTACAGTTGATCGTCTTCTGAAGTATTCTTTTGGTTCTACCGGTTGTTTTCTTCATAAGATCTGTAGTTTTGCTTGGTTTGGTTCCTACCATTTGTTGCTTTTGGTTGGTTAGCGGGGCTGCTTTGCTTCGCTTCGCTTCGGGGTAGAGCTATTTTAGATCCTTCGTCTGGGTTTTATGGAAGCATACCTCCTGACTTTTTAGAAAATTACCTCAGATGATTTTTCCTTTCATTGCTGGGTATCGATTTGTCACCCTTGGCCACCATTTGACTTATTTTCGTTCTAAGATAGCTTTGCAGCCCCTTGATAGTGGGTCGTTGTCTCAGAGGTTAGGTTTTGTGTTCATTCAGTTTTTGGGTATTGAGTTTTCCTTATGTGCATTTTCTTAATAATAAATGATACTATTAAAAAAAGTATGAAAAATATAATAAAAAGAATCATATCCCTCGTTACAAAAATAATAAGTAAAAACTTATATAATCCGAAATCATTTAAATTTATTATAATAGATAGTTGCACAAGTATTTGATCATCAATAAATATAATATATAGATACACATATAAGTAAAAGGAAAACTTGCAATCATGGAATTTGTATTATGGTATATGATGAAACTGTCACAATATTCTACATGAAAATTGCAAGTGAGAGTGTATATATATACATATGGAAGAGATGTTTTTTTTTTTTGGGGGGGGGGATGTGGTATTTATAGGGCTTTTTCTTAAGACATAATTTGTAGGATGGGGAAGGAGATAAAATTTACCCTTTAAAATCCCCTCCTTTGATATTTGTTATTTATTCTTTTACAAGGGATAAATATTGTCCCAGTGGGAATAGGGTAACACCAGTGAAAGGAAATAAAAACAAATGATTTATAAAAAAAATATCAACTAAATTTTTAAAGAGAGCTGATTAAAAATTCAAATTTAGGGAGAGAAAATTTAAAATAAATTAAAAATTAATGTGTTTAATTTTAGGGAGGAAAATTTTAAAATTAATGTATTTAGATAAATAAAATGTGAAGTAAACAAATTAATATATTTAGTTTTAAAGAAATAAAACTAAATTTTAGTTTGTCTCAATTTATTATTATTATTACTATATTTTAATTATAATATTTTGTTGTAAGGAATACAAGTTAGATTATTTTCTAAAAATAATTAGAATTGAATTAATATTAACTAAACAATGAAAACATCGCCTAGTTTTTTTTGTTACATAGTAATTATAAAAAATTATAAAAATAAGCGTATTCACAAATATTTAAATATTAAAATATCAAAAAAAATATTTGATCACGAGTTTTTTACTATTTAAGTATCTAAAAAGATAACATCACCAAGTTTTATAACAGAGAAATAATATCTATATCAATACTATTAATCTGCAAGAAGACCGAGTCACCCAAATGCTGATTCACGCAGTAGGCAACACATCAACATAGGGACCGGCCAAAAAAATATTTTTAAAGAGGAGCGAAATATAGCGGAAGATGTATGCTTCAAGCGCGTTAAAGATTTAATATTAAAAAATTTTAAAATCTAAAAGTCATTTTCAATAATATGTAATTTAAAATAAAGTTGACTTTAATAAATCTAAATAAATTGATTAATAAGCTATTACATATTGACGTGATGTTTTATTTTTAAAGAAGCACGTGATCCTTAGATAGTGAATTTTAAGAAAAATATTATGTAAATAAACATAAAAATTAGGATAAGCAGAACACTTGTCCGCTTATCCTAAGAGAAATTTATACTTTCAATCAAAATAAAACAAAAATGTATGCTAAAATAAATAAATACAAGCATCCGAAATCAAAAATTAAATGTCGGTTTCACTTGAATTTACTGGATTAAAAAAAATAAAACACCTATTTATGGAAAGAAATTTTTTTTATCAATTAGACATTGATAGTCCAAAAATGATTATTAGCAATTCATTAATTAATCTATGAATTAGAGATGAAAAACGTAAGGAATATACGGTAAAAGAAGAAAAATTGTAGAAATCTACCAATAAAATAAAAGAAGAAAAATTGACATTGATAGGATGTGATTCAAAGGTCCATTAAGATAGTGCCCAAGGTCCAAAAGGCCCATAACCTAACGAACATTTCTCATTCTTGGTGTGACTGTAACAAGGAATTTATTTGCTCAAAAGACAAACATGGACCGATCTCTCAGTTTGTCTCTAGCGGTGACAATCCAATCAGCTTGTGACCTATAGAGGCATTCGGTGATCTCAAGTCGATACCCTCCTTTCAATTGATAACCGACAGCTTTGCTAAAGATTTGATCGCTAACTCTCATCGGTTAAAGGTAATAATCGACTAAGACTCATATCGGTGCTAGTTTTTTATTCAGTCACGAAATATACTCTCAAATAAGGAAGGAATTTTTTAATAATCCATCGATAAGGAACGAATCTCCTTGGCACAATAAGCTTTCCAAACGATAAGAATTTTAAATTTTTTGAGAATTTTTAACTATAGAGTCCTGAGAATTCAGAACAGTCTCATAAGGAAACTAGGGTTACAATACCCTGAGTACGTATGACTCTCAGACTACCAACATATTAAAAGATTCTGCATATCAAACCCCAGGTACGCTCTCTAAATGCCACACACTCGACATACAAACCACATGATTCTCATTCTCAGCCCTCATTCTCTCGCTCAGTTTGTTTGATCTATATCTAAAACCACTCTTTCTGATTTAAGTGTCAGAGCTTTCCCCGTGGAAGCACCCTCCTTACAGGTCTCCATTCATCCTCCAGAGCAATTATTCGAGTCAAATGAGTCGGAATCTGTGAAGCCAAAACCTACTTCTAACATATTAGTTCTGTGGGAAATAGACTACCTCTCTGGACAAACATACCATCCATTTTTTGTTGCTACTCTAAATATGATAGCCATCAAGAGAAAGAGGTCAATCATTGGTTTCAACGATGATTATTTAATTGGAGTTAATTCTAATCGTAATGACCCTTTAGTTATCACCATAAAAGTGGGATCTTACGTCGTTAAGATTGTCCTCATTGATCAAGGAGCAGATTGTGATTTTCTCACTTGGGATGCTTTCCAGCGAATGAGTTTCAACTTGTCTCACCTTCAACCTCTCACCGGGTCCCTCAAGGGACTCTCTCACAAGTGCATCTATCCAGAAGTTATCATTCCTTTCATTGTAACTCTGGGAACTCTCCCCAATCATGTGGCCATTAAAGTTGTCTTTCATGTTATGAAGTTGTTTTCACCTTACAACGCTAACCCCGGTCGCCTTAGTCTAGACAAACTGAAGGCACTACCTAGTACAAAACACATGAAGATTAAGTTTAAAATATTAGAAGGAATCACTACTCTTTGCAATGATCTCTACCCGTATTCTCTCCTTGTAGTTGAAGGTGAACAAGGAAACTTTCCCATCGACAACCTAGAGTTCAGGGATGATGTTGAATCAATGACTAAGTCCGAGCCTGCTTAAGAAGTAATCAAGATTCCCCTAACCGATGACCCAAGCCAAACCGTTCGAGTCGAGGCTAATCTGCCAACACATTTGCAGGAAGAAATTATCGGTTGCCTATAACGACATTCGAAAGTCTTTGCTTGGTCCCTTGAAGACATGCCATGTATTCATCCTTCAGTTATAGTCCACAAGCTAACCGTTAACTCCGGATACAAGTCGGTCAAACAAAAGAAGAGAGTGTTCACCCTAAAACGTTATCGTGCCATACAAAAAGAAGTCCAGAATCCGTTGATGGTCAGATTCATTCGTGAGGTTAAGTACCCCGAATAGTTTGTCAGCGTGGTCCTAGTGAAAAAGGGTAACAGCAAATGAAAGATATGTGTAGACTTTACCGATGTTAACAAAGCGTATCTAAAAAGACAGTTATCCACTCCCTAACATTGACAAGTTGGTAGACAACTCTTTGGGCCACCAACTTCTAAGTTTCATGGATGCCTATTCTAGTTACAATCAAATACAAATGGTGCCGAAAGATGAGGAAAAGACGAGTTTCATTACAGAGTTTGGCACGTACTACAATCGGGTATGCCATTCGGCTAGAAAAATGCCGAATCAACTTTTCAACGCTTAATCAAGAAGGCCCTTAAGAACAAGCTTGGCAAAAACGTAGAAGCATACATTGACGATATACTCATTAAGAGCACCGGTTTGGAAACTCATGTTACTAATCTCAAAGAAATTTTTCAGACACTTGAGCATTACAACATATGGTTGAACCCGGCAAAATGCACCTTTAGGATCGCATCTGGAAAGTTCTTAGGCTTTATGATCACCAACCAAGGAATTGAAGTGAATCCTGAAAAGATACAAACCATACTGGGCATGTCATCACCACAACATTAAAGGAGGTACAACGCCTTGCCAGTAGAATATCGGCCTTAAGCCGATTCATGTCGAAGGTAGGGGAAAAGTACAAACCTATCTTTGACGCCCTAAAGAGATCCCAGAAGTTCGTATGGATGCTCGAGTGTCAAATGGCCTTTGAGCAAGTTAAGGAATACCTCATGCTGCTTCCACTGCTTTCTTATCTTGTTCTTGGTGAAAAACTATATTTATACCTCTCTATCTCTAATCGAGCACTTTGCTTTGTCCTTGTGAGACAATAGTCAACCTAAAGAAGGTAGTCTACTATATCAACCGAATACTCAAAGAATCCAAAATTGACTACCGATCGATTGAAAAGATATCTTATGTTTTAGTCATCTCGGCTAGACATCTTCGGCCGTACTTTCAAGCCATACCATTATGGTGCTAACTGATCAGCCGCTAAAACAAATTCTTCAAAAAAGAGATACCTCTGGCCATCTCATCAAATGGAGTATGGAGTTGGGTGAATTCGACATTCAATTCCAGCCAAGACTTATAATCAAAGGCCAAATCCTAGAAAACTTCATTCTCAAATGAACCTTACCGGTTCTAACTAAACATAAGCTTATCAATAGCCATGAAGAATGGTCACTACCAGATTGGACGTTACATGTTGATAGGTCATTGAACTCCTCAGGGAGTGGTGCTGGACTCATACTGATGGGTCTAGATGATTTTAAGGCCGAATACGCCATTCGTTTCGACTTCAAGACTACAAATAATCAAGCGAAATATGAAACTTTGTTGACAAGACTTCAAATCACGAGATCCATAGGGGCTTAAAGCATTTGAGTGTTCACCGATAGACATCTAGTTGTCAAGCAGATCGAAGGGATTTATGAAACTAAAGATCTGATCATGGTCAAGTACTTGAGCAAACTCTGTGAAACAATGAGCAAGCTAGACAAAGTAGACGTACAACAAATCCCTCGATCAAAAAATGCACAAACGGACACACTATCCAAGTTGGCCAGTTCAGACTTTGTTGTCTCTAGCCGAACAGTCTATATCAAAAGTTTGCCACGCCCCAACATAGACGAATTCAAAAGGATCCTTGCAGCGGACCAGCCTCCAGTTGGAAAGATCCCATAGAAGCTTATCTAAAGTATGATCACATACTGGATTTGCCACTGGAGGCGGCAAAACTAAAATAAAAGATTGCTTATTACGCAATCATTGAGGAGTCTATACCGAAAATCCTTTACTCACTCGTACCTGAGATGCCTAACTCCTGAATAAGGAGGCTATGTCTTCAGAGAGATCCATAAAGGGATATGTGACAGCCATTTAAGAGCTCAAAATCTAGTTCACAAGGCCCTATATCAAGGTACTACTGGCTAATTATGAACACCGACTTAGACAACTATATCAAGAGGTGTGATAAGTGCCAATGTTTCTCTTCAGTATCTCGACTACCATCTACCGAGTTCAGTCCCATGGTAAGTTCCTGGCCATTCGCTTAATAGAGAATGGACACCCTAGGACCATTTCCACCAGCCATAGAGCAGTGAAAGTTCCTCATAATGGCCATCAACTATATCACCAAGTGGGTAGAAAATGAACCACTAGCCCAGGTAATAGCAGCTAAAACCCAATCATTCGTATGGACTCACATTATCACCAGATTCGGCATACCCCACATTCTCATCACCGACAATGGGAAGCAGTTTGACAACAAGAGGTTTCAAGAGTTCTGCAACAAATTGGAAATTCACTACCGGTTTTCATCTGTCACCCATCCACAAACCAATGGACTTATTGAGATAACAAACAAAATGATCTTACAAGGGCTAAAGACAACACTAAATGAAGCTAAGGCGCGATGGACAGCAGAGCTTTACAGCATCCTCTGGTCATGTCGCACTACACCTCGAAGGGCAAACTTTAAGGTCCCATTTTAAGAAAACATTAAAGCATGCATTTGCATTTGCATTTTACTGAACACACTCAAATTTTTTGCATCACACTTTGATAAATTTGTTGAGTTTCTATTATTTGCAATGCATGTTTTGATTTTTATGTTATGATTTTATCTATAAATCAAATATATTAAAATTATTTTAGACCAGAATAATATATCAGTGAATGAGAATGAGAGAAATAAGTCTACTAGAGAACCGAATTAGGATTTGGTATAGGACCCACAAAGGATATGTGTCATACTATCACACCATGAACACATGTCACATTATTATTACGTATGGCACAATACACATTTTTCATTTCTCTTGTCACCACCTATACTTGGGAGTGGGCCCACATTTTACTTTAGTAAAGTAAGAGAGAAAGAGAGATAGAAGGATGGAGAAGGAATTTTAAAACAGAACCTTTTTCTTTTGAAGAATACCATTTTCGGATTTCACACTTCTTCTTTAAAAATTACCCCCAAATTCCATTGAAACCTTCATTTGAGTATAGATTAAGCAACCTTCATCCATATACCTATTGCCCCTAACTTAAAGAAGTGTAGAAAAGGTGTAAAACAAGTCAAGAACAAGCTGAAAACACATGGAAAGCTAGGGATTAGGAGAAAGAAGCACATAGGAGAGCAAAGTTGATTTTTAAGCTTAAAAAGGCAAATATTTTGCATGTGTTTGTTAAATTGATGCCTCATAATCCTTGTATATGATTATGTTGTTAGAACCCTGATGAAATGGAATAGGGAAAAGGGAACCACGTCCTTAAATGAAAACCTAGGAATTTGGTGTGATGGACAGTTTGACCATGCCTCAATTTTTGGTCTATAACTTTTTCTACACAATTGTAAATTGAGTGAGGTTTTCTTTTGATGAAACTAGACTTCCACAGCTTTAAAATGACATAGAATTCACATAGTTTCATATAGAAATGAATTTTTGATAAATTTTCAAAGCAGCATGTGTTTGTAGAAAAACTGCCTTGTTTCTACCCTATTTCTACACTAA
Source organism: Dillenia turbinata (assembly GCA_037126225.1). Taxonomy (NCBI): domain Eukaryota; kingdom Viridiplantae; phylum Streptophyta; class Magnoliopsida; order Dilleniales; family Dilleniaceae; genus Dillenia; species Dillenia turbinata. The sequence continues at coordinate 22,300,704 of JBAMMX010000007.1, forward strand.
AATTTGTTTCGATTTTGAGCTACCTTCTAGGCTAAGTTAGGCTAAGTTTTGAACTTAAAAATTATAGCCCTATCTTTTATCTTTAAATGACCACTAGAATAACCTCAATTTGATATGTGTAGAAGAAGTTATGTAAATTTTTCTATGACTGTGCTAGTTGTATTATGAATTTTGGGCTGTTACTTTGATTGATTCAGATATCCCCGTATAATTGGAATTGAATCTAACTATAAATATAAAAGTTATAGCTCTATGTCTTAACTTTTAGTGGTATCTAGAATCACCTTAATCCGATTTTTGTAGTTCAAGTTATGACATTTTTATTAAAACCTAGTTATACTAGATATTTGCTGCAATTATATTTGGTCCACTATTTGTTGTTAAACTACATTACCTATATTATTGCAACAATTGGTAGGATTCTTGTATAATTTTTATGATGGATTGTATTGATTGCATTGTGAGAAATATAAAGGAATGTAAAGAGAAAGTGTGACACAAGAATTTTTCTGAAAGCTTGTGCGAAGCCTACGAGCAAAGTTTGAGGAGTATGAGTTGTATATGGAGTTCCAAAAGTTTGTGCAAAGCCTGTGGGTAAAGTTTGAGGGACCATGGATGGATCTCTTCTCCTTATGAGGGTGGAATTAGAAACAAGTGAAGTATTTGAAGGTCTAACCCCAAAAAAACCTAAATTCATTTAAGAATCCTCAAATTTAGCTTGCTCTCCAGACTCTCATACACTATTTTGGTTCGACACGCCCTTCCTTTCTTTAATTATTAAATTAAATTAGAACAACAAAGATGAAAAAAGGATAATGATTCTAAAAGAGTCAATTATTATTGTTTTCTTGATTTAATGTGCATTTTTGGTACACTCTGCTATGTTTCCGATGTTAACACAGTGATATTGATATTCTTGTGTCTACTTACTTGCTATGCATGCTACTGGTCCCCTGCGTACTTACTCAGCTTATACTGACCCCGATATCTTTATCTTTTAGGTTTTCAGGGAGATGATAGGGAATCACAGGGTAAAGGCCTTTGAGCCGAGGGATTTAGATCCCTACTAGTTATTGATCCCTTTTGTTTTGACTAAGGCATATAAATATTGGTGCTCTTTTGCGTAATTTGAATTATGTTGCATATATGAATACATGGATATGCCACATAAGAACTTATTTTTGGTTTTGTGAACATAGTGGCTATCTACCATGGTATGTTGTCTTGGACGGCCAGGAGGGCCATTGATGTCAGTTGGTTTGATAATAAAAGTGTTATATTGGTTTATCAGATTTTATATTAACCTTAGGTGGCTAAATGGTCACTAAATAGGGGAGAGTCTACCAGTTTTTCTTTTGAACAAGTAATTGGTTTTCTTTTAATTTAAATTTCCTTCTATGATATCACACATGGGGAGTGTGACTGTTGCAAGTCCGGACGTCGTATTTTAATTGTGTTGATTGCTTCCGCATTTGCATGTTTGTCCCTTTCTGCTGGGGGTACGACGCTGGATAACGGGTCGTAACAGTTGGTATCAGAGCCTAAAGTTTTGGGTAATCTACACCTAAGATTTGAGACTATAGGCATAGGATACTAGATAGATGGTGGCTTATTTAATGAGTGATGTTGTTTGTCATTTTCATGTATAGGGTTATTTACATATAAAATGATTAAGACCAGGAGATAGAATGAAATACCTCCTGAAGGGGAACCAAGAAATGATGAGTAGAGACAGGAGCCTCAATCCTAGGTTCCTAGTAATCAGAGGCCAAAGGGTCCAGATCTGTAACAGGTTTTAGCTGCTTTGATGGCTATGGTAGGCACTCTGTTAGGAGATATCCACAGATTAACAGAGAGACTATCTCAACCAGTAATAGGGATTGAGACTGTCTCTCTAGCTACTCATGTCACCCCTACTTCTTCAGCTATGTCCATTTCAACAACTCCAGTGGTATTAGTTGGTTCTGAGGTAGATCAGGTTAGATTATTTAGAAATCAGAGAGCCACTGAGTATAGAGAGGGATATGAAGATAGAGAGAATGTATATCTGACACGAGAGGACCGTCGATTTCATAAACTAATAACTGAGTTCAGTAAGATGCAGCCGATGATCTTTTCAGGGAGTGATGATCCTTAAATTGTAGAGACCTAGATTGTGGAGATGCAGAGACTCTTTTATGAATTTATGGTTGCTAAAGAATATAAGGTCAGACTTGTAACCCATTATCTGAAAGAAGCTGCTTATGACTGGTAGAGTTCAAAGTTAAGACTCCGATATGGAAATGACCTTCAATATGTCACTTGGGGTGATTTTACTCAGATCTTCCATGAAAGGTACATTCCTACATTTATTAGAGATAAAAAGATGTTTGAGTTTTTGAATCTGAGACTGGGTAGTCAAACTATTAGTCAGTATGAGGATCGCTTCGCTAAATTGTTGGTTTATGCTCCTGAGTTAGTTGATACGGATGAGAAGAGAGCGAAGAGGTTATTGAGGCCAGAACCACCTATACTAGCTCTACCATCACGACTACAGCAGAGATGACCTCAAGGTATGCCACTAGCCCAGGAGGTTTGGCTAGAGTTCATGCCGTTACTGCTCAGGAGACTCGTGCTTCACCTAATATGATTACAGGTAGGATGAAGTTATTTTCTTTTGATGTTAGTGTTTTGATTGATTCGGGTGCCATGCATTCATTCATTTCATTAGCATTCATCATACATTTGCCGTGTGGGTCTGAACCTCTAGAGTAGGGGTTGTGGGTTGCTACACCACTTGGTGATGAGATTCTTGTTATTGAAATCTATAGAGATTACATTGTGAGCTTTTAGGGACATAATTTTAGCATTGATTTGATGCCATTGGAATTGTTAAATCTAGTAGAATTCTGGGTATGGATTGGTTATCAGCTAATTATGCATTTGTGGATTGTCATCGAAAGATTATTAGTTTTTCACCACCAAGACAGTCACAGATTTTGTTTATTGGTGATAAATTTATCAAAACTCTAGTTATATCATTTATTCGAGTGATTAGGATGTTATCCATGTGTTGTCAGTGATATTTAGCTTATGTCACCGAAGACCAGAAAGAACAATCTTAGTTGCTTGACATACTAGTGGTTCAAGACTTTTCAGATGTATTTCCAAATAATTTGCCCAGATTGCCACCAGCTTGAGAGATAGAGTTCACCATTGATGTGATGGCAGACACTATACTTATTTCTATAGTTCCATATAAAATGACTCCAGTTAAATTGAAAGAGTTGAAAACTCAATTGTAAGAACTTGTGGACAAGGGATTTATTCATCCGAGTATTTCTTTTTGGGGTGCACTGGTTTTATTTATAAAGAGGAATGATGATTCCTTGAGATTGTGCATCGACTATCGGAAGTTGAATCAAATTACCAATAAGAATAAATATCCTCTGTTGAGAATTGATGATTTATTTGATCAATTAAGAGATGTCATGATTTTCTCTAAATTGGATCTCAGATCGGGTTACTATCAAATTAGGGTTAGAGGGGAAGATATACCTAAGATAGCTTTTCGCACTTGCTATATTCACTATGAGTTCTTAGTGATGCCATTTAAGTTAACAATGACCCAACAGTTTTCATGGATTTGATGAACCGTATTTTCAAACCCTATTGGGATGACTTCATGGTGGCATTCATTGATGATATTTTGGCTTATTCCAAAGATAGAGCTCAGCATGAGCAGCATCTCTACATTACTCTACAAATTTTGAGGACTGAGAAATTGTATACCAAACTAGGTAAATGTGAATTTTGGTTTAGTAAAATAACTTTTTTGGGTCACATTGTCTATGACAAAGGATTTTCTGTAGATCTAAAGAAGGTTAAAACTGTTGTTAACTGGTCTACACCTACTACAGTTATGGGGTGCATAATTTTTTAGGTTTGGCAGATTATTATAGCAGATTTGTTAAGGGTTTCTTTTTGATAGCTGCTCCACTTATGATATTGACTTGTAAGAATTTACCCTTCAGGTGGGATGAACAATGTGAGACTAGTTTTCAGACTCTAAAAGATAGGCTTGTATCGGCCCCAGAGTTAACATTATCAGTTAGTGGATATGGATATGTGATCTTCAATGATACATTCAGGATTGGTTTAGATTGTGCACTGATGCAAGGGCAAAATGTGATAACCTATGTTTCTAAAGAGCTAAAACCTCATGAATAAAATTATCCTACATATGATCTAGAGTTTGCAGCTATTGTCTTTGCTTTGAAATTTTGGAGACACTATCTTTATGATGAGTATTGTGAAATATTTACTGATCATTAGAGTTTCAAGTACTTATTTATCTAAAAAGAGTTGAATTTGAGATAGCACAGATAACTTGAGTTACTAAAGGACTATGATATTAGCATTCAGTATTAGCCCAGTAAAGCAAATGTTGTTACAGATACATTTAGCCATAAATCCATTGTATCAGCTGTAGCTCTACAAGTAAAAGAGTATCAAATGATAACTGACTTTGAGCAGTTGAGGATTGATGCTGACGTTACCAACCAATGATCTCTTTTGGCTCGGTTTATGATTCTACCAGATCTATTAGATCGCATTAGGGTAGCTTAGCAAATTGATAAGATGATAATTAAACTCAAAGAAGACGTTCTTAAAGGAGGGATGCTTAAATTCAATATATCAAATGAGACGTCAGATTTTGAGAGAGATTAATAGTTCCAGAGGCTTAGGGGTTGCGAAGATTGATTTTGGAAAAAGCACATAATTCAGTCTTTTCTATTTATTTAGGATCTACCAAGATGTATAGAGATTTTCATCAATTTTTTTGGTGGCCTGGTATGAAGAGAGATATTGCAGAGTTTGTTTGCAGGTGCTTGACATGCCAGCAAGTGAAGGCTGAACACCAAAGATCTGGTGGACTACTTGAGCCACTCCCTATCCCTGAATGGAAATGAGAGTATATTGCCATGAATTTTGTCTTGGGATTGCCTAGGACTACGAGAGGATATGATGCTATATGGGTTATAGTAGATCATCTCACCAAATCAGCTCACTTTCTTCCAGTAGCGGTGACTTACTCTATGAAGAAATTGGCTAAACTTTATATTGATAAAATTGTTCGACTACTGGCATACTAGTATCTATTGCTTCTGATAGAGATCCAAGATTTGTTTCTCAGTTTTGGCAGAGTTTTCAAACCAAATTAGGAACTAAACTTAATTTCTCCACAACATATTATCCTCATACAGATAGCCAGTCAAAAAGGACTATAAAAACTCTAGAGGATATGTTGAGAGTTTGTGTTTTAGGGCTCTATGGTAGTTGGACTGATCATTTAATATTAGTGGAATTCGCTTATAACAATAGCTATCACTCCAGTATTGGCATGGCACCATTTGAGGCGTTATATGAGAGAAAATGTAGGACTCCTCTTTGTTAGGATGAAGTGGGAGAAAAAAAGCTACTTCAGTTTGAAACAGGGCCTACCTATCTACAAGAAACCACAGAGAAAATCCGGATCATTCAAGAAAAACTTAGAACGGCTCAATCCCGCCAAAAAAGTTATGCTGATCAGAGGCACAGAGAATTAGAATTTAAGGTATGGGATAAAGTATTTCTTAAAGTTTTTCCAATCAAAAGTGTAATGAGGTTTGGGAAGGAAAAAAAGAAAAGCACATCCCAAGATTTGTTATAAGACTACCAGATTGGTAAAAGTTTTATGGATACACCATACCTCTGAGGAAGTATCTTGGGAGTTAGAGTCAGAGATGATGAAGTGGTACCCCCATCTCTTTGAGCATGAACAGTGATCCGGAGTACCGGATCTTTAAAGGGGAATGATGTAAGACTCCATTTCGAGAAAACATTAGAGCATGCATTTGCATTTTACTGAACACACTCAAATTTTTTACATCACACTTTGATAAATTCGTTGAGTTTCTGTTATTTGGAATGCATGTTTCGCTTTTTATATTGTGGTTTTATTTATAAATCGGATATATTAAAATTATTTTAGAGCAGAATAATATATCAGTGAATGAGAATGAGCGGAATAAGTCTACTAGAAAACCGAATTAGGGTTTAGTGTGGAACCCATAAAGGATGTGTGTCACATTATCACACTATGAATACATGTCACATTGTTATTAAGTACGACACAAAACACATGTTTCATTTCTCTTGTCACCATCTATACTTGGGAGTGGCCCACAATTCACTTTAGTAAAGTAAGAGAGAGAGTGAGAGATAGAAAGATGGAGAAGGAACTTTAAAATATAACCTTTGTCTTTCCAAGAACACCATTTTCGGATTTCACACTTTTTCTCCAAAGGTCACCCCCAAACTCCATTGAAACCTTCATTTGAGTATAGATTAAGCAATCTCCATCCATATATCTATTGCCCCTAACATAAAGTGGTATAGAAAAGGTGTAAAACAAGCTAAGAATAAGCCGAAAACACATGGAAAGCTAGGGATTGGGAGAAAGAAGCACATAGGAGAGAAAAGTTGATTTTCAAGTTTAAAAATACAAGTATTTTGTATGTGTTTGTTAAATTGTTGCCCAATAATCCTATAGAATATGTTTTTGTATGTGATTATATTGTTAGAACCTTGATAAAATGGAATAGGGAAAAGGGAATCACGTCTTCAAATGAAAACTTAGGATTTTGGTATGACGGATAATCTGACCATGGTTTGGTTTTTGGTCTATAACTTTTTTTAGCCAATTACAAATAGAGTGAGTTTTTTTTTTTTTTTTTTTTTTTTTTTTTTTTTTTTAATGAAACTAGACTCCCATATCTTTAAAATGACATATAATTAGCATAGTTTCATGCAGAAATGAATTTTTGGTGAATTTTCAAATTGGCATGCTTCTGCTGAAAAACTACCCTATTTCTGTGGTGAAATTTACTTTGATTTTGAGCTGCCTTTTAGGTTGAGTTAGGGTAAGCTTTGAACATAAAAATTGTAGCACTATCTCTTATATTTAAATAGCCATTGGAATCATCTCAATCCAATATGTGTAGAAAAAGTTATATTAATTTTTCTACGACTGCACGAGTTGCATTGTAAATTTTGGGCTGTTACTTTGATTGATTCGAGAACTCCTGTGTAATTGGAATTGAACCTAACTATAAACATGAAAATTATAGCTCTATGTCTTAGCTTTAAGTGGCAGCTAGAATCACCTTAATCCGATATTTGTAGTTTAAATTGTGATATTTTTACTAGAACCTGGTTATGCTGGATATTTGCTGCAATGATGTTTGGTTCATATTTGTTGTTAAACTACATTGCCTATATTATTGCAACAATTGGTAGGATTCGTGTATAATTCTTGTGATGGATTGTAATGATTGCATTGTGAGAAACATAAAGAAATGTAAAGAGAAAGTGTGACATAAGAATTCTTCTGAAAGTTTGTGCGAAACCTGCGGGTGAAGTTTGAGGAGCACAGGTTGTATATAGAATTTCAAAAACTTGTGCGAAACCTACGGGCGAAGTTTGAGAAACCATGGATAGATCTCTTCTCCCTATGAGAGTGGAATTAGAAATAAGTGAAGTGTTTGAAGGTCTAACCCGAAAAAAAACCTAGATTCATTTAGGAATCTCCAAATTTAGCTTGCTCTCTAGACCCTCATACACTAGTTTGGTTCAATACTCTATTCATTTCTTTAATTATTAAATTAAATTAGAACAACAAAGATAGAAAAAGGATAATGATTCTAAAAGTGACAATTGTAATTGTTTTCTTGATTTAATGTGTATTTTTGGTACACTCTGCTATGTTTCCGATGTTTACACGGTGATATTGATATTCTTGTGCTTGCTTGCTATGCAGGCTTTTGGTCTCTCACTTACTTGCTCAGCTTATACTGACTCTGATATCCTTATTTTTCAGGTTTTCAGAGAGACGAGCGGGAATCACATTATAGAGGTCTTTAAATCGAGAGATTTAGATCCCTGTTAGTCATTGACCCCTTTTGTTTTGACTAAGGCATATAAATATTGGTGCTCTTTTGAGTAATTTGAATTATGTTGTATATATAAATGTATGGATATGTCACATGAGAACATATGTATGGTTTTGTGAATATAATGGCTATCTACCATGGTATGTTGTACTGGACGACCAGGAGGGTTATTGATGCCAGTTGGTTTGATAATAAAAGTGTTATACTGGTTTATTAGGTTTTATACTAACCTCAGGTGGTTAAATGGTCACTAAATAGGGGAGACTCTACCAATTTTTCTTTTAGAAAGGAAAAGTAATTGATTTTCTTTTAATTTAAATATCTTTCCGTATTATCACACATAGGGAGTGCGACTGTCACGACTTTGGACTTCGCATTTTAATCATGTTGGTTGGTTTCGTATTTGTATGTTTATCCCTTTCTGCTAGGGGGTGCGACGTCGGATAGCAGGTCATCACACGATCGGTGAAATACCATTCAGCCTGACATACGGTGCGAAGGTGTTATACCTATGGAAATAAAAATTCACTCGCTCCTGGTGGATCAATACAATACAAAGCAAATTGAGCCTGCCCTACGAGAACGACTAGATCCGCTCCCAAAACTATGAAAATCTACATATGTTCGAATGGCCGCGTATCGACAATAGATGGCTTAGTATTACAATCAAAGGGTCCAAAACAAAACATTCAAATCAAGCGAACTAGTCTTAAAGAAAGTGGAGGCCACTAATCAACCCCTGTCGGGGGCAAGCTTGCGCCTAACTAGAAAGACCCCTATCAGATATGCTCTGTAATCCATCCGGAAACTTATCGTCTCAACAATCTAGACGGCTTGACTATGCCCAAGACTTGAAACTCAGAAAATCTACGCATCTACTATCAGTAGGCCTCACCACTTCCCTTGATCAGAAGAGTCTCTCATTAAGTAAGGCTTCTAACCATTCTTCTTCTGATTCATCCTATTGATTAATTTCTAATGAATATAATATGTCGTCAATAAGGGATATAACTCCCAAACGGGTAGACATGACCCATCCTATCTGTTAATTCCTAACGAATGTAATATGTCATCAATAAGAGATATAACTCCTAAATGGGTAGACACGACCCATCCTATCGGTTAATTCCTAATGAACGTAGCGTGTCGTCAATAAGGGATGTGACTCCCAGATGGGTAGACATGACCCCTCCTATCGGTTGATTCCTATTGCACGTAACGTGCCATCAATAAAAAATATAACTCTCAGACAAGTAGGCATGACCCATCCTATCGGTTAATTCTTATCGAATGTAACATGTCAATAATAGGGGAAGTAACTCCCACACGAGTAGGCATGACCCATTCTATCGGTTTGTCTCTAATATACGAAACGAGAGATATATTTCTCAGGAAGATATGTCGTACTCTATCAATTGAATTTTCTAACGGGTGTTCTATCGACTGCGGCTTATTGACATCTCCTGGTTGGGTACAACCTTTCTCGTTGGCTAAACGAACGAAGAAGAAGACATCTCCATAGACAAGTATGATAAATATTTGTCGATTTGGGCAGCGGTTATCCTTACCAAGGCACTTACGTTCGTGATTAACTCTCACACTGTCTGACAGGCCTATCCCACGATCATTTTGCTGATTACATCACTTAGCTATGTATACGGTCACTATTAGTGGAAACTTGGCAAGAGACAAAGATTGACAAGAAAGTAAAACAAAATTTATCTTTTATCTCCATATAATGAATACATATCAGATTACATGAACAGACATGGTTTACAAGTTCCTGAATTGGGCTAAATTACATCAAGAGAAGTATATAAAAAATCTACAACATTGTCCCCAAACAAAGAAGCCATCGAGCCATGGACAATTGACAAAATTAGAGAGTACAAAAACAGTAAAAAGAGAAAACGGAAGAGAGAATTTCAAAAATTTTTGTAGCTAAACTAGGACAAGAAGTATGCAGAAAATGAGTTGAGGAGGGTACGAGATGGCTACAAAGAAATTGTGAAAAGGCATCCGGTTTCAAATCCTTAGGCATTCATAGTTTCTCTCCATCTCCTGACTCCTTTAATCGTCGACTTGAGAAAACACGAGTCAAATGACGAACTCAATCCAGAGCAGGAACTTGTTCTGAAACTCCCATCTAAAGTTGAGAATCCCAATGGGAATCGTGATAGAACCCATCATGACGTCTGAATACTGAACAGCATGATGAGACCTCGCATCAACAATCCCGTTCTTGACAAGGCCTCGCATTAGCAGAAGCATCCTATACTATCAAGCCTTGTGACCCAAGGCACACCATCGGAAGATCTCTCAAAAAACTAAACTCTCAGTGAAAAGGACTTGCAGATGTGAAAATATACAAGTTTTCTCTTAGGCAAGCAGAGTCATACGACCTCTATTTATAGCCGCAGAGGCAAGATCTTCACAAATCTTGAGCAGACGAAACAGTTCAATAAAGATCGTGTGTAATGAATGAAGGGTTTAAATCCCTCTAACTTTTAGCGAAACATTTATTTCGAAGACACTTGTTCAGAGATCGAACGTATTAACACCCTCAAGAGATAAAACGGTTGAGAGAAAAATGCATTTATCCTTTGTCTATTTTAACTTCACACATTATGAAGCGTATTGGAAACGATTCTTAGGACTTGAAGTGATGCGTGCCGTATTAAGGGCTTTGCACCTTTCCAATTTCTAATGGCTAATCATTACTCATGGTGCCTTTCTCACAAAACGGTACCATGAGTCGGGGGTAAATGATGAGACGTGATTCAAAGGACCCTTAAAGTAGCGCCCAAGGTCCAGAAGGCTCATAACCTAGTGAACATTTTTCATTCTTGGTGTGACCACAACAAAGGATTTATCTCCCCAAAGGACAAATGTGGACCGACCCCTCGATTAGCCCCTAGCAGTGACAATCCAATCAGTTCGTGACCCGTAGAGGCATTCGGTGAGTTCAAGTTGATTGACAACTTTGCTAAAGATCTGGTCGCTAACCCGCATCAGCTAAAGGTAATATTCGACTAAGATTTATATCGGTGCTAGTTTCCTATTCAGTCAAGAAATATATCTTCTAAATAAAAAAAGAAATATTTAATAACCCATTGATAAGGAATGAATCTCCTTGGTACAATAGGCTTTCCAAATGATAAGAACTTTAAATCTTGTGAGAATTTTTTACTATAGAGTTGAGATTTCTGAACAATTTCACAAGAAAACTAGGGTTACAACGCCTCGAGTATGCACGACTCCCAGACTACCAACATATAAAAGGATTTTGCATATCAAACCCTAGGTACACTCTCTAGATACCACACACTCGACACACAAATCACATGGCTTTTATTCTTAGCATTCCTTCTTTCGCTTAGTCTGTTTCATTTATATCGAAAACCGATTTTTTTATTTGAGCGTCAGAGTCCGATAGTCTTTTACAGCTCTCCATTCATTATTTGGAGCAATCGTTCGAGTTAAAAGATTCGGAATCTGTGGAGACAAAATCCACCTCCAACAGACAAATTAATTAAAAAAAAAGCAAGAGAAAGAGATAGTACATATCTATGTTAGAGAATAGAGAGGTTGCAGGAAACGAGTGAGTATATGTTGGTGGGAGTGGGAAACGTGAGAAGAGAGACGTTGTAGGAAAAAAACAAAAAGGAAAATAAAAGAAAAAGTAGCTCTTACGCAAGGCCTAAGAGGAATGGTTATTGGATGCTTCAATGTGTTAAGTTACTCTATAAATAAATAAAAAAAAATAGATAAATAATATCTGATTTTTATAAAAAGAATTAATGGGCAATTGTTTTTTTTCCAAAGTTCAGAGGTTAAATCATAAATTTTAAGGAGACAAATTGCTATTTTTAGGGGAGGCGAATACAACCTAGGGTTATAATTTTAAAAATTTTACACAACAAAGTTTTAAAAATATGAGGGTAGGGAATGGAAGATCAATTAAAAGTGTTAGTGTCACATTGCTATATGACCAAAGAGATGGTCATAATTGGGCAATCCATTAAATTATAAGGTTAACAATTATGGGGTTTTTATTTAGATGAATATGGATTATAGATCCGTGACTTTACACTGAATTTGGAGGTGACAGATCTCTTTACCACAGAGTTATGTGAAACCTGTGAGGGATTTTTTTTCCTACCACGTACAAAGTTCTTCCCCGTCGTACTTGAGATCGATTTCACTAATCTAGTGTCAACTCTCTTTTCCGATGTCCCTCTCATTCCGCTTTCCATATTCTTTGAAAATGCCAAAGGTTAATTCAATGAATCCTGATTCATCACGTGCCTTTTGTTTTAAGAGAGGGTAATAGCTGCATTAATATTTTTGTTAGGTTGAGGTGTCGGTCTCGCCCGTGATATATGAATTTTATTTTTTTCTCATAAGGTTTACTATTTTTTGAAACGTGATATTCATGAAAAATGGATAAGATTAAAAAAAAAGTTTATTATGGTTAGGAGTTTTCGATCATTTAAATAATTTTTTTGCATGGTAATATTATGTTATTTATAATTTATACAAATTACAAAGGAAAAAAAAAATTGCTAAGCTAGTTTTGATCAAAACCCTCTCTTTAAAATTTTTATTCTGTATCCACAATCATGATTTTGTGTATTTCATTTGCATGATTGAAAGATTTGATCTCTCCTTCCTTTCGATAAAAATTAAATTTACATATAACTTCACCGTGAAAAAGAAGAAGAACAAACGTGGGTCCGTAGAAACAGTTGGGTTGATCACGTACCACCTCAGCTTTTACCCAAAAGCTAAAGGGTCCAAAAGAAACTTCAAAATCAAAATTGAACCTGATTTATTATTATTATTATTTTTTTTGTAATTTTGTCAAATTATATGGTTTTGCCATGTATGTAGTTTCAATTTGTAGCTATGTCTTTATCTCTCTTATTATCTTATTTGTTTATTTATTTATTTATTTATTTTACAAAAGAAATCAAGCATATAAAATATACTGAATATATATATCCGCATATAAAACCCTAATACTCAATTCTACAAATAACACGATGAAATTAATTAATATATGAGACAGATATAAGATAAAATATGTACTTTATTCATAGAAATCTATTTTTCTTTTTTATTTCAAGAGTAAACCTCCCCCTAGTACTGTTATTTTTTGCTAGAGAATGACTTAAGTACTTGGTTTATAATCCTAAAAAATCTCAAAGAAAAAAAAAAGATAATTCCAAAAAAATCAGTCAGATGGCTAAAAGTTATAGAGAAGAAAAATTAAGTTTTTGCAAAACAGTGTATTTTAAATGATAAGATAATTTCAAATTATAATAGAAATTAAAAGTAAATCTTGTATTCAAATTTATCAACAAACTCTATGGTTATCGGATTTTGTTTGAGATAGATACAAATAGTACAATTTGTACAATAATTAAAACTAACTAATCAAAACCTATTCTAAAACTTCTTTTCATCATCACACATTAAGAGCGAGAGAGAGAGAGAGAGAGAGAGAGAGAGAGAGAGAGAGAGATTGTTGTTCAATGAAACAAGAAGAAGAAGCTTGTTGCTCATCAAGCCCTCCAACTCAATTGCAAGAGGAGGGTGTAATAGATTCTGAGAGGAGAAGTTATGAAGTTGGTAGGTGCAATAATAATAATAATAATAATATGAATAAGTTAGAGTCACTCCCTCCAGGCTATAGATTCCAACCCACCGAAGAAGAACTCATCTCCCAGTACTTGATGAAGAAGGCCAACAATGAACCATTGCCTCCCAACAAAATGATCCTTGAAAACATTTACACCATGAACCCAGATCAATTATTAGGTTTGTACTTTTGATTTATTTATTTATTTATTTATTTTGTTATCTGTTATTATACTATATGCAATGTGTAGATTTTAGGGTTTTTTTTTTTCATTTTAAAATTTTCTTGATGTTTTCTTGTTTTGTGTATTTCTTTAATTTTTGTTTCTTGTTTTGTATATTTCTTTAATTTTTTACACAATGATCACGTGTTCATTTTATTGAGAGTTTTTTTTTTTTTTTTAATTATTATTAATTAAATTTTAAACAAGAAGATTCATTCCCTTGTGATAGCAAAATCAAGGAATAAAACTTTACAACTTCTCTACCAGTAAGATTTAAAATAAAAAATAAAAAATAAAAAATTCAAAGAGATCAAATGTCCTTCCTAGACTAAGGGAAAATTCCTTGTGTGTGTGTGTTGTGTTTCTTTTGGTTTTCTTCATTTGAAACGCAAACCCAATCATTTGATTAATGATGTCAGCTGAGTTACACTTTATTTGCACTAAATTATATTTACATAACAAAAGAAAACATGCTAAATACATAATTTGTTTGGGAACATAAAAATTGAGACCTAGGTTGATTTGTCATTTATCATCAATTCCATAAATTAACTTTTCAACTAATATAAATTTTGCATAGAGAAATACGGGCATGTGTGGGCTGATGAGGAAGGCTACTTCTTCACTTCAAGAGATCGAAAGTACCCAAACGGCCAAAGACCAAACCGGGGAACTCCTGGTGGATATTGGAAGGCAAGTGGAGCAGACACAGCAATAACACGTGGAGATATAATAGGATTCAAGAAGGCACTCGTCTATTACGAAGGCAAAGGGCCTAAGGCTGTTAAGACTAACTGGATCATGCAAGAGTACAGGCTCAAACAAGATGTCGCCCCCACAGGAAGACCTACCGGTGACATGAGGGTAATGCATGTACATCAAAGCTCATTTTCTGCACTGATCGTAACCCTTTTTCTTTCTTGCAGTTGGATGATTTTGTTCTTTGCAAGATCTACAAGAAGCTGACTGACAAGTCAAGGAAGAGAGCAAAGCATGATCATGGGGATGATGAGCATGCAGAGTCTTCTTCAACTATTGAGCCATATGTCAGCGACGACAATGCTCATGATGGACCACAAATGAACCAGCATTTCCAAAACAACCTGCAACTTCCACCATCACAACTGTCAAATGCAAACACAAGTTCTCAACTTGGGAATAATTTTGCGTTTCCAAATTTTTCTCCAGAGGTTCAACCGGTCTCACAAGGATTATTTCACCATGGACAGATGGAGCCTAGTGTTGCAGATTTTAGCGCATTGCCACCTTATTCAATGATGTGTTCAGGACAAGAATTTCCGGCTGTTGGTCCTGATAATGATTTCCCCTATGCGCCTGATCATCTACTGCAATTTGGCAGCAGTTACTTTTTGAGCGATCAGTTTCCACCTTTGGAAGACATTTATCATCCAGAGTTTGAAGATGATGCCTCAGACCCAAATCCACCTTAGCATTACATTTAAAGCTCTTGAAAATTTTTTCTAGAGTTGAATTGTCTTAGTTTGCTGTTTGTGGAGAAACCTTAAGAATCCTAGGTCTTTTCATGCATAGTTTGTAATTTTTAGTCTGTTTTTTGGAACAGCAGTCATTTGCTTCTAGTGTTTTTGTTACGATATGTTTTAGTTGGCTCCGTTAGCAAGGTAAGCAATGTTGCACAACACTTGGCAAAACATAGTGGAACACTAGACCAGATCTCTTGATTTGTGGTTTTGGTTTTTGAGATTTCAGTTTTGGCTGATTGTGTTTTCTGAGTTTTGGCATGGGGCTGTGGAGGCGATCCTCATGTTGAAGAGCTCCTAAAGAAGTACCACAGTTTCTTTAAAGGTTCGAATGAATGTAGTATAGTAAGAAACCGATGGTAAAGACTTACAGATCTGTTTATTGATCACAAGATTTGAGCAGAGCCAGATCTATGTCTTCAAAATCAGAGAATATCCAGGTCATTGCATTCAAGTCTTGGTAGCTGGAAATGGTTCAAGGTGCGATTTCAACACCACAAAGGAGTGAGCTGTCCGCTCTCTCTCCCTCCCCCTTGTGTCCTGTTTCTTCTTTTTGAGATCTAGATGCATCCTATTTACAGCATGGATTGCTAAGCATGATACACACTTATCATACACATCCAAAATTTATGTAATTTATTTTATAGTCTAACCGCTTAGGGTTGAAGATCAGCCATCCACGCCACTAAAAGTATACATACAGATAACTATCGTATCAGAAACCTTGCCTTGACGTGGCCCTTCTGCACACGGTTGCCAAAGCCTAACACAAAAAGAAACAGGTATATGAACGATTGCGAGATGCAAGAGAAGAACATAGGAAACTTGGTTTGGATTTAGTACCGAAGTCCCAAAAGATTTGAACCCTTCTACAATTCTGGCAGCTGAGCAAGTCATGAAACTGGGAGATACCAGTCATGCAGGGTTCTGTCTGGGAGTTGATGGCTTTATTTGAAGCCACCCAGGTACTAAATACAGGGGAATCAACAATTGGTAAAGAAGCACAAGTGATTCCATATCCTAATTATTTGGTCATTTTTATGCATTTGTTAGAAACTAAAATTTATTCTGAAACTTCTAAAATGAATTCTGAAACTTAAAAAATGGAAAAGATTATGTCGAGAGAGCTCTTCTTAAATTAGACCTAACAACATTTGGATCGAATTGGATTAGTTAGAATATAACTCCAGATATCACTTGGTTATACCTCAAAAAAAAAAAAAAAAAAAAAAAAAATCTAAACTGAGTTCCAGCAATTGAAAAAATGCGGACAGAATGTCACAGGTCTGGTTTCAAGATATGACTACAATTCTCAAACCATGACTACTCAAACACCCCATGAATGCCATGTCAATAGCAGCACATAGATATCTCAGCTTACCCACAATATCCAGACATTTCACCTGGACACTCTGCAAATGGTACTCAACAGCATTCAGCGCAAGGGCATATCACAATTGGTGGCCAATGGGGAACTACCACCTCATTACAACAAAAGCCATGGTAAAAGGGTGGGATTGCGTAGGCTTAGGATAAAAGATTTTAATCCTCGAATGATTGCACAATACCTTAAAAAATCTTGCAAAAAGCAAGGAGATGATCAACAATATTACCTTGGTTAAACAAATTCAGCTTGGCCAAACATAATTAGGCTTAAAACGCACATACAGGTGAACAAACAAAAAGGAATAACGAAGATGCGAAATGATACCGACAGATTGGACATAACAATACATTGCTAAACATATTACAAGATAGCTACATAAAACGGAATTCCTATTATACTCCTAAACATACAAAACTAAATGCTATGAATAATATAAGAGAATCATGTTATCAAGGGACAGCCTAGTGGTCACGGCCTCTCTTCCCTAACCGGTGATCTTGGTCCAATTCGCAATGTAACCAAAAAAAAAAACAAAAAACAAAAAGAGAATCCTTTTAATGAAGTTACAAGCAGCGTTCCAACTTCTCCCAAAAAAACCAGCCAAAGACAGGAAAGGCTTCAGTGATGTCTGTTAACTACAAGGGAAACCCTCTGAAAGAAGATTGGACACATGCTCATGCTAAATATCAAAATGTCCCGCATCCACTCTGGCGCAACCCTCTCAAATGTTCCCAGTGAAGAGGCTCGATACAGTAGCTCCGTTTCATCTTTTGCTGCTTGGTTTTCCCATGTCAAACTGAATGGGTAACCTGCAGGAAACAAAAGAATCACAGCTTAAATAAATGAAACTAGACCAGCTTTTTTCTTTTACGATTTAAAAACAATAAACTATTTAAATAAAAAGGTTCAAGGTCAAATTCACTGCAATTATGATATCACACACAGCAAACAAAATTTTCTTTCAACTTAATACAGAGGAATGCCCAAAGAAGTAATTCCTTCAACAGTTATAATCTTGCAAGGTTGTGGGGATTTTGATAACGTTAGAGCATTAAAGGCTTACAGGCAAAAAAAATCTTCCAATGGATACCCGCAAGTGAAAAAATGGTAAGCTATAGCTAGATATATAGGATAATCCTTTATTAAATCGAGAAAAGATAAATAGTAGATGCTTGAAATCAGGTCTGGAGCAATATATATGAGGACTCTAGGCTCATAATCAAATAGTTAAGTAGCTATCGCTCAATCCGAACATTCCACAACAGGTAGTTATGTTGGTCACCCTCACCACCCTTTAAATTGGGGGGGAGGGGGAAGAATAATTGTTATCACCTAAAAGCGGACTCAGGGACGAATGGCTATTTCAGAATTCATTGTTACTTTAAAGATAAATAAATGCAACCATTTGTGTAGGAAATACCACTTGATTGATGAATTGCAGATATATGCATGGCCCTTCACTTTGATTGGTGATGATCAGTTTCATGCCAACTAAACACTCAAAGATAGCATGAAACAAGCAATTGGCAGAATCACTGCCAATAAAACCACCACCTACACAACATATGGTTATAGTTAGCAGAAAATCAGATGCCTGCTAGAAAGACAAGAGGTTCCATTTTCAGGCACATACCTGAACGATCAATATCTCTTGTGCAACAAGCAGCCCGAATGATTTAAAAGTAAAATAGTAACAGTGAAAGCCCAAAAAAAGAAGGAAAAGAAAACAAGCCGATTTTTAAAGTACCATAAAGATGTACCTGCTGAATATTTGCAGTAACCCCAGGTGACACAGTTCCCTTTTGTACATCCTTTGATGATTCTTTTGCTATAACGTGCTCCATTTTATCACCAGCTGGTGTAGACACACCTGCCTTTTCAGCCGCTGAAACCCTTCGACACTTATTTGAGACATGGGAAATGCTAACCAAGGCAACCTGATCACCCTCCCCAGGCGTAAGCAAGTGAGAATCAATTTTATCCTCCTCCCTACCGCATGAAAGACCCTGTTCTTGCAGTTTCCAGAGCCTCTCAACTTCTTCAGAGAGCTCTGCATCTATAAAACTCACAATATGTTACTTCAAGAGGAATGTGATTACTGGATGACCACTTATGAAATTGCAAAGCATTCATACAGGGGTAAATGGCACAGCCAAATCACATTTACATGGTACAGTCAACGATGGGAAAGAGCACCCCTAGAATCCCCTGCCAAGTACTTCTAAGTAGCAGTAATCAGAATGGTCTAAGTTATTCTATCCACGCATATGGCTAAAGTGTTCCTAATCTCCTTTTCTTTTTCTCAGGAAAATAAAATGTCAATAACATGGTTTGGAAAGTAAAAAAAAGGATCACTCATCTCAAAAACTGAAGGAATAAAGAAATAATAACAAGAAACTTTGGTTCCTAATGAAGTCCAGATGGTTGTAGAGCCAGAAAACATAATTCTCATGTGGTTGTAGAGCCAGAAAACATAATTCTCATGCAGGAAATGAAAACCAGTTTGAATCCTGGTTTATCAGGGAACTTTCTAAGATAAGGTTTTAAACATCTAAGTTTTCTTAAAGCACAGAAGGCAGCTAACAACCTTCAGCGCCGTAAAGTTCAACGTTATGATCTGGTCTTATAAGGATGCGTGCATGCACATCTGGACATATACTAAACTTTCCAACTTGCCTAATAGCTAAGCTTTGTGCAATTTTTTTAACAGAAAAGGAATAATATTAGGATAAAAGAGTGAATTCAAAGGCTCAAAAGATGAGAAATTATTAGACTAAATAATATGCCTAAACAAAAAACTAATGGAGATATTATTTATTATAGGAAAAGAAATTGTATTAGACATAACTGAGAACATACGAAAACTCTAATGATAAGAAAGAGAGAGAGAGAGAGAGAGAGAGAGAATCTCTCTTTAACTCATCTAGATTGTTATCTTTATAAATCCATAAGCCATGAGTCCACAAAAAGCATAAAACATAATCTTATCCCATATGAGAAAAGATCCAATGATCTGATCTCTGAAATTTACAGTGCTCCTCTCTACAGATGCACAAACAAATAGCCACTAACGCATATCTCCAAAGCGAGCGAGCATCTTTTCACTCACCAAAACCTCTAAATTTTGTGAGAAACAATACCAAAGACCCTCCTAGACAAACCCATTCATTACCACACACAGAAAATAGAAGGTTTCCCATCTTGTGCGCAATATAACAATATAGAAACATGTGATCTAGTTTCAAAATTATTGTCACACAAAATTGTGAAACCTAAGATAACCATTAAAAAAATATTTCTCAAAGAAAGGAAGGACCAATAGCCTCAACTTAACTTCCATCCCAATTTGGGCAGAACCAAATATATGAATCCGTCTTTTTCATTCGGCTCTATCAGAAACGATATCACAAGTTATCAGTTATTATACCATGTTCTATCACATTTTTTAGAGATCTCTAAAAATCTCAGCATTCCACTCCTTCCAAATGCACCAAAAAAGAGCCACGGTAACACACCTACAAAGTAAAGAGACATCCTTCTGCTAGCGAAGACCTCTAAACTTTGTAAATAGGGAACGAGGAAGGCTTCTAAGAAAATTATAAGGACAGAGTTTTTAACAATCATTTGTAGGAATTTGTTAAACATGATAAATTAAGTAAAGCCTTGACTTTGAGAGCAACCTTCCAAATGAACTAGGATAGAGGAAATTGAGGATAGTGCGGAACATTTTTCATGCAAATTTTGTTATATGCCATATTGCACCAACACTTTTACCAATAAGCCATCTCCATGTGGGACAATTTAATAGACATGATGAGTGTTCAAGAATCCTTCATAAATTTATCGAATCATTCTTGCAAAATACAAATCAAAATATTAAGTACATGATACAAAGTAGTATAAAAACCTATGAAGCTTGGAGACTCCAGATCTGACACCATGTCAGACAATTTAACTGTCAACACTGGCGGAGTTGTGTTTAGACCAAGGGGCACCATGGTTCCTCCAACCTTGAACTCCCCTGTAATATAGATACGATGGCTCCCAATCTTTAATGGTCTTTGTCTGGTTGAAATTAGGGCCGAATATTGGTCCCTATTCCATTGGTTGGGCCCACTTCTTCAGCCCATTCAAGGATCTCTAAATGAAATAAAAAAACATGAATTTAATTATTATTCACAACACACAAACAGCATCAATGTACTTCTCAAATACTTGAGGATATTAAACTAATTATTATTGATAATATTAGTTTATTGTGCCCTAGAGGGACATTTTAGGTAATTGATAGGGGTTAGTGGGATAACTCCCACTAACCCATACCTACCCAACCACCCAACCTATCTCTCTCTCACTCTCTCTCTCACGAAAAGACACTCTCTCTCACGAAAAGACACATATGGAATTGAGGGCAGTTACCATCTCCCATAACAATAGTCTCCTCCAAATGCATCATTGTTCATGGCCGATGAGTGCAATATTGAGAGAGAAAAATATTCTCTAGAGAGAGAATATAGAGGGTTGAGAAGAATTCCGAACTGGGAATTTTTCCCGTCACGATAATCGCCGGATTGAGGGTTGCGGCGTTGTGACATTGCGGTGGTGGTTCGATTAACATCGTGATCACCATCCCGACCGCGAGATTCGATTGAGGGACGCACGGTCGATTTTTGGCTCTGCATATTCGAGGTATTTATATCCTATACCCAATCCATATTTATTTTTCCCGAAAATTATTTATGAATACTTCCGCTGCATGTGATTCGAATAATTCCAACATTGGTATCAGAGCGATACGTTGGATTAAAAATAATTTTCGGGTTAATTTTTGGGTATAAAAAATATTGGGTTTAAAATTTAGGGTTTGGATCACGGATGAGTTTCTTGAATCCGAGAACACCACTGTGTTATCCATGATTCCTAGAACACGAAAATAATTTTTTCATAATTTTCTGAGCACGTTTAGATGAAAAAAACTGCGGTTGAAAGTTTCGGCCGTGAATAGTGACCGACCCCTTCAACCTTAGATTTATCGAGTTTTAGGGTAAATCAATGCATGAAATTTATAGATATGTAATCCTCATTTCATGCTCTTCAATTTGGTATATATATTGCATATGATTGTGGCCGGAAAATTAGGTTTCAAAATTGACCGCGGAGGGTCGGATTTTTGGATCCAAAATACGCCGAGTTTAGGGCATAATTATTCCAAAAATCGAGCCAATGATGCTTGGAATAAATGGAATTAGAGATTTCATAAAAAATCCGGTCAAAATGGCACCGGAAATGGACTTTTCCGACTACCGGGTCAAAAGACCCGATTACAGAAACCATCGGGTGAAGACGAAGGAGTCCAAACCCGCGGGCGTGTGAGATACACGCGCGAGGCAGGCGCGTGAAGCGGTAGGGGAGAGGAGCGTGAGATTCACGCGCGAGAGAGGCGCGTGAATCGGCCTGGGCGTCCAGGTCGGTTCGACCCGGACACGTGTCACCTGAACCACGTCCCCGACCCACTACCGGATTCGGACCGGGGGTTTCGGGTTCCGACCCACTCCCGAGTCCGGAACCGACCCGCGCACGAGGGTCGCGCGCGTGCAGGAGCTTAACCCGCGCGCCTGCGCGTCAGACGCGTAGCGCGTCTGGCACGCGTCAGAAGTTGTTCCCGGCGCGTGGAGGCGTGTGGGGACGCGCCGCCGGTGCGTGCCGGCGCTCCGGCGGCGCGTGGGACCGCCGGCGGCTCATAAGGTCTTCCGGAATTGAAATTTTTCAAATTTTTTGTGGGTCTCATATCCATAAAAGTGACTTTTGTGGGTTTTTGTGCATCAAATCCTAATCCAAATGGTGAGATGCTATCCCGGGTTGTGGTGTGTGGTGTCTGTTGATTCATACGCTCGTCTTGGGGTATGTATTCAAATTATTAGGGTTTTGTTGATTCGTAGGGTGCACAAAATATGAGAATAAGCATCACAAGTCACGTCTATCTAAATGACTGCTTCTAAAATTGTCGTATTTAATTTTTGCAAGGGGGATAAAATTGAATGGTGATAAATACGAGATTTTTCACTGGTAGATTCAATTTATCCTCGAGGAGCAAGATCTAATTAAAAGTCTGAGGTAAGAGATGGTGGACTCCGGGGAGGGTACCACATCTCAGACAGACGGGATTAGGAGACATTATGTGCATGAAAGAGGAATGATAGCCGAGTTAGGGCAATCCTCCTGAGTAGCATGCACGATGATGTGATCCCAGTCTATGAGCAATATCCTACGGTTTTATCGGTTTGGCTCACCCTATAAAGAGTATTATAGTGCTCTTACAGATCCTGACATGAGGATGCTATCTTATAAGTATAATAACTTATAAGAAAAGGGTTGATCGTATGATGATGCAACATTTAATAAAAATGTCGAGTATGATAGCCGAGTTGGGGAATGTGACTGAGTCCATTTCGGATATGTTTTCTAGTGATGGATGCGATCCAGCTCTTTACCTGATTCATGAGAAATCATGAAAGTCTATTTCACATATGACGAAAGTATTCGCACTTTTACTAATGTGAATAGGCATAGTGAGCTCGAGTAGGAGCATCTAGAGGCGAGTAGGCCATACTCGGGTCATGCTTATGCGATGGAGTCGAGCAAGGACTCCTGTGAGACTCGAGATTCAGGTAAGAAGAAAACATTCGAGAAAACCGATAATAATAATGCGCAGCGAGAAGGAGTTGGATACGACCAAGGTGTAATGCTACATGTGTAGTAGACTTGGTCATTTCGCTTGTGAGTGCGACGAGTGAAAATTATCTCTTTCTTGTTTATATGGTTTGAGAAGCAACCAACCACATAGCTCGAGATAGGAGTGCGCTTATATAGTTCCGCCTAGTGAGTCCTCAAGTATGAGGATTTACGTACTGAAACGGAGTGTTTTGTTGACATCAGAGGGAGTAGCACTTGCAAGTTGGAGTTGCAAAGTTGCTAGACTCTGTATGCTCTTTATGCTCCAAAAGTTCGACGGAATTTGATTTCAGTTTAGGACATGCTCTGTTAATTTAGAAATTTAGAAATTTCTATTTGTTACTATAATTCTATGATTGGTTCTATTTTGGTCCATGAGGGACTATATGCACTGGAAATGATTTCTTTTCAATGGTATTTCTTGTTGTCCTCTTAGTGTGAGAGGGGATGAACCGGTTAGCAGTGAGTGGTTTTGTAGAACCCGCTAACCAGTCTTGCCTAGAGGGCAAACTTACAAGAAAACCATTCGACAAAGCAATGAGGGCTGGGACTCCATTGCAGTCGGTTCACTCCAACATCTGTGGCCTTATGAACGTGAGAACCTGAAATGGTGCTGGGTACTCCATTACGTTCATAGACAATTATACGCGTTTCGGCTACGTTTATCTGATCTCGCGCAAGTCTGAGGCATTGAGATGCTTCAGGAGGTTTACTAGCGAGCTTGATAATCAGTTACTTGAGAGTAGAGACTCTCAGAACCGATCGAGCGCGTGAGTATTTGTCTAAAGAGTTCTATTTCAAGAAGGGCATTACGAGTAACTGACTATTCCTCGCTACTCAGTGGAGTAGAGTAGCCGCGAGAGAGGAATATGACTTTGTTTGAGATGATGAGGCCGATGATGGTATAAACCAATTTACTCGTTTCCTATTGGGGAGATGCGTTATTGGCTGCAGCCTATATTCTCAATCGTATTATATTGAAGTCCGCAGTCAGAACTCCATATGAGCTTTGGACAGGGAGGTAGCCTGACCTTAGCCATTTGAGATTATGGGGTTATGCAACGTATATTCACTATTTCTCGCATTTACACAGCGAGTTAGGCTTGCGAGAAAAGAGATGTATTTCTAATGAGCATACAAATGACATTCTCACTGAGACTGAGTCTCATGATGCTGAAATTCTTGAAAGTGATTTCCCTATGAGAGGTGAAATCAATTGGGACTTTACCTTTCATGAGATGGATGAGCCTAGTGGTTGGCTAATCCCAGTAGCAGGATCCAAGAATCCATTACGGATCTGGGTTCTAGTGGGAGCGATCCATCTAAAGGTAAAAAGGTTTCCCATCCTCTTAAGAGTAGTCGAGGATGCGTACCTAACCGTCGTTTCCCGATTGAGGGAGAGGCTCTCAGTGACTCTTGAGGATTACGAGAAACTTTTAACGGTCCTAGAGTTTCTTGAGGGTTCTGTGAAGGACCATTGATTATAGGCCATGGGTGAGAGGAGTTGATGAGAATCAACGGGATCTGGGATCTAGTTGATTTACCTGAGGGTAATAGGGCTGTTGAGAATATGTGAGTTCTCAACATCAAGAAAAAGGCCGACGGATCGGTGTAGAGGTATAAGGCCTATCTGATAACCAGGGGTTACTCAGACTGAGGGCAAGATTACCTCGATCCGTTTACTTTTAGCGATTGTTGTGGACATGGTATGGATCTAGAGTGAGATCAGATGAACGTTGAGACTGTTCTCCTGAGTGGGAGTTCGGATGAGGATCTATAAGGAATGGTCATCTGGCTTTATTCTTATAGATCTGGATGATAAGGTCTGTCGACTTCGGAAGTTTACATATGACCTTAATCATCAATCCAGGCAGTGACGTTTGAGATTTCACGAGAAGGTGATATCTTACGGTTTCGTGATGATCGAAGAGGATCATCGCGTATACCTTTTACGTTCTTTTGATCATGTCCTCATGTGAATGACATTCTGTTGACTGGGAACAACAGAGAATATCTGATGACCACGAAAACATGGATATTGTCGAGTCTTGATGTGAAGAACATGGGTGAGACTCAGTTCTTCCTCGAAGTTAAGATCCAGAGGGATCGCTCGAGACAGGTGTTGACCCTTCCACAGGAGTCAAACATCAAGAGAGTTCTCGAGTACTTTGAGAAGATTAACTACGACCTTAAAGATACTCTTATCGCTAAAAGGTTAAAGCCTAATTCTTGACATATGCCCTAAGACTCAGAAAAGGACAAGGGAAATGAGTAGAATCCTTTGTTCCAGTGCACTGAGTGATCTGATGTACGCAGTGTCGCGTACACGTTCAGACGTTTGATTTGTAGTCACTATGGTAATCAGGTATCGATCGAATCCTAGAGGGGATCACTGGAGAGCAGTGAAAGGATTTCGAGATATCTCGAGAGAACTGCGGACCTCCTCTAGTATTACGGAGGAGGTGATTTGCATCTTATTGGGTATTCAGATACTAACTGGGTTGGTGATCTGAACGTATGCAAATCGATATTAGGTTTTACTGTCTTGGAGTAGCAAGAAGTAAACCTGTGTATCTCTATCTACGATAGAGACTGAGCTTATGAGATGCTCAGCGGCAGTTCAAGAGAGTGTTTGGCTCTGGAGATTTCCGGATCACTTAGGGGTTGTGTCAGATAGTGGGAGGCCAGTGATGATTTATTGAGAAAATCATACCGCCTTTGACCACACTTGAGACCCTAAGTATCAATAAGTCCAAACACATTGATACCTAATACTACGTTATGAGATACATCACCGAGAAGGGTGAAGTGACAAATTAAGTACATTACTATACAGCATGTTGGCTGATCCCTTCAATAAACCCATTGTGATAGATTCCTGTATGAGATATTGGAATCATTGGGTTTGCATGTATATTGTCATTTCTCATTTTATACTGATACTTATTGTGTTATATATATGACATGTGTGCATGATTGGGTCACTTATTTATTGCACCATTTTAATTGTCATATATTTTGTGATATGTTGTGATAAATGATATGTCAGGCAGGCGTGGTCGACTCTCTTACACGAGTGACCACCTCCAGCTCTGGGTGAGCGGAGATGAGACGGTTTCTAGTTGTAAGAGGCTTTGAGAGTGGTCCTACTAGAACATAAGTCGCCCTGATATGTGTTCAGGATGAGGTCATATGCGATATGACCGGCATGGACGTACCCACATCCATGTTGCCTGTAAGTAGCCAGGTTTGAGATCTCAGATATCACCTGCGACTAGTGATATTGTCTCTGAGATACTCTCTCTGAGATCTCTGGGTAAAGTTTTATGTATAGACTGAGTCCCATACCTGCACAGTATTAGAGAAATCTAACATATACCCTTTGAGAGATGGGGGAATAACACTGTGGCACGCGTTTTCATACCGCGTGTGATATGTCGACCAGGGATAGTGAGAGCATTATATGAGACACTGATATGATTTTGATCCCCGTTCCCACTGTGTGAGACCCGAGATCCATTGGGTGGGATCTCTTGTACCCTTATCACTTTCGGCTGTTTCTAGAAATCTTGGCTCAGTGTTGCTACTTTAGTCTGTTTACCGATGGCCCGGAAGATAAATTGAGGTCTGAGGGACAGGTTTAGGAAAGCAGCTGAATTGAGGCTAATAGATTCGAGTTTGGGAAAAGGAAGACCAACTGACATTACATCATTATGTTGTATTCACCGGCTAGCCTATTATGTCTATCCATGTTGGGATGTAAGCATAATAGTGGATACACAGTCGAGCATTTAATTGGGGATTACTTTCGTTGAGGAAAGTAGCTCGATGGATGTAATTAGTCTTGGATCTGGGGTGCAGCGAGTTCTTTTGATACTAACGATGGTTTCTCGATCATCCTAATAGTATATCGAGAGGTCTTTTGCTTGCAGGTGTACTCGCAGGTCGCACGACGCCCAATCCTGTATGAAAGTCCAGTAAGGTGATGTGATCGCATGAGTTGTGATCCTGTGACGGACGTATAATGCCCTCAAGTGCAAGTGAGAGATATTAGTTTATTATGCCCCTGGGGCATTTTAGGTAATTGATAGGGGTTAGTGGGATAACTCCCACTAACCCATACCTACCTAACCACCCAACCTCTCTCTCTCTCACTCTCTCTCTCACGAAAAGACACACTCTCTCTCTCACAAAAAGACACATATGGAATTGAAGGCAGTTACCATCTCCCATAACAATAGTCTCCTCCAAATGTATCATTGTTCATGGCCGATGAGTGCAATATTGAGAGAGAAAAATATTCTCTAGAGAGAGAATATAGAGGGTTGAGAAGAATTCCGAGCTGGGAATTTTTCCGGGCGGCGTTGTGACATTGCGGTGGTGGTTCGATTAACATCGTGATCACCGGACCGCGAGATTCGATCGAGGGACGCATGGTCGATTTTTGGCTCTGCATATTCGAGGTATTTATATCATATACCCAATCCATATTTATTTTTTCCGAAAATTATTTATGAATGCTTCCGCTGCATGTGATTCGAATAATTCCAACAGATGATAAATGGGTCCTTCTAGTGTATCAGGTGCTTGTGAAGTAATTAAGGCAAAATAACAACATTTAAGTTTACTTAGTGAAAAGGCAAAAAATATAAGAGGATACTATCCTCACACAGAACTAACTTATTTCATTGTTGCATTCTAGCAAAAAATGTATCCTTTTCTGGAAGATAAAATGAAAAACCCGCTTAGTCATATTGCAAGGTTTGTATCTTGTTAAGACTGTAACAGATATTCATATCTAGTACCAAGAAGGGGTAAAATCTTATATGATTTATTAATGGAAAGGATTGGTTACTGAAAACACGTGCTATAAGTGAAGGAAAAAGGAGGGGCTGTTACTTATTAAACAATGAACCTCATAAAGCAATCTTTACTATGTTGAAACTTGGTTGATCAATCCATAGCCAAATGAGAACTTTAGAAGTAGCCGTTCATTTATAAATTTATCCTCACTTACTCCTTTTGTTTTCTTCCGTTAAAAGCTTCTGATATTCTGCATATCGTTTGTCCTTGTTGGATCTGTAATTGAAATAACAGAGTGGTTATCCCCAGTTAACAATTCCAATTTAGAAATAATAGATACATGCCTGATAGAACTAACTTTACTCCTCAAGTCATTAATCTGAAGTTTCAGCCAGTCATTTTCATTCCTCAGAAACTCAATTAATTCCTCTGCAACTGCACCAAAAAACAGAAAATATAGACTTATGAACAAAAACACTTCTGGGAAGACAGAAAACGTTATGCACTTAAAACAATCTATTTGATCAGTTGAAAAAAAAAAGGAAAGAACTATTGATCAACAGTAATCAAACTGATTTCATACAACACCCATTTTGTATCCATGAAATAATTCAAGCAAAAGAAGAGCCCTGATAGTTCTCACACGGTTCAAAAATCTAGACCTCCAACTTGCCCGTCCACTATCCGGTTCAAACTATGGATGACAAGGCTATTGTGGCAACAAATACATACCCCAAAAAAAAAAGGATGATGCATGCAAATAATCAAATTTCATCAAACTTTTAAGCAAGACAGATAAGTTGCAACACTTGAATAAGGCCAGATGGATGATGTCAATCAGCACCAAGGGGGGGGGAGAGAGAGAGAGAGAGAGAGCCAAATTTGAGATGAGGAAACTGCATTACAAACCAAAGGTTGCATTCATGGGGGAGTGGGGAGGCAGAGGCACAGTGCCATGACTTAAGATTGCATACTTGCAGCATTCATGGGTAGGAGTGGGTCATTAAAAGCCAATAGACTATGAAAAGGAAAAGAAAATGCTTATGATTTGAGTAGACGTGTCTCTGTGTGTGTGAGAGGGAGGGGGCAGAGAGAGAAGAGAGCAATACATAATTGAAAAGATAGAAAGGAGTATATTTCATTGCATGCAAGATCTCGGAAACGAGAGAAGAGTGGATAAGCACATTCACGAAGATGAGAGAGAGAGAGAGAGAGAGAGAGAGAGAGCAATACATAATTGAAAAAGTAAAAGGAGTACATTTCAAAATATGCAAGATCTGAGAAACAAGAGGAGTGGATAAGCATATGCACAAAGATATTTGAGGCATAAGATTGCACATAGACACTTGAGGCAGAAGATTGCACAAAGATACTTGCAGCATTGTGTTGCATAAAGATACTCACGGCATCCATAGGTTGGAGTGAGCAATTAAAAGGCAATAGACTGTGAAAAGGAAAAGAAAATGCCAATGATTTGAGTAGCCTTGAGAGAGAGAGAGAGAGGGACATAGACAGAAAGCTATAGAAAACTAAAAGAGTAAAAGGAGTATATTTCATAATATGCAAGATCTGGGAAACGAGTGGAGAGTTAATAGACAAATGCACGTGCCTCAAATGAATACACCGGCTAATAATCATTAGCTCGTAGAAGACATTGAAGAAATATGCAAAACAAGCAGAAGCAGCAACTGCTAGAATAATAATGATCTCAATGGCTACAGATCTTAATCTCTAGATCTTTGCACGGTAAGAAGTGTCGACTGTTGACATTGTAGCTAATTTTTTGTTAGATTTAAACGCGATTCATACACGCAGCGAAAACGATAAATAAAATTTCGGAACCTTAAAAGTTTGAGTTCGCGATATACCTCAAACGGTGATACAGAAAATCTCCGGAACCGTAAACTCTAAACACGAACCACTCGAAGTCGGGATGATAGTCACGTAATCGAACTATCACCACAATATCACAACGAACCAACCCTTAACCCGGTGATTTAACATTGATCGGAAAACCCTCTGAATAATTGTTCTACTCAACAATTATTCTCACTCTAAAAAAAAAATTGTATTCTCTGAAGCAAAGAATAGTTTTTACTCCCACAATGCAAGAGTCAATTTTTTGGAGAGTGTTAACTACCGTGGAAGTTATATGAGAGAGATAAGGGGGTGGGTAATGGGTTCTACCCATTACCCTTTATTTTTGAAATTCAAAAATATAAAGTAACTGCCCATACGTGGGCACTACCAATATCTCACACTTGCACACGAGGGCAAAATATATCCGTCTAAAGATCACAACTCATGTAATCTATCATATCACCCTACTGAGTTTTCATACAGGGTTGGACGTCGTGTGACTAGTGAGTACATCTGTAAACAAAGACTTCTCGATACACATGTTAGGATGATCGAGTAGTCACCGTTAGCATCAAAAGAAAAAATCACAGTACCCCAGATCCAAGATAGATTGCATCCATCGAGCTACTTTCCTCATCGAAAGTAATCCCCAGATATCGCTCGACTATGTATTCACTATTATGTTCAAATCCCTACATGGATGAACATAAAAGACCGGTCGGTGAATACAAAACAGTGATGCAGTATCAATTGGTCTTCCTTTCCCAAACTCGAATCTATTGGTCTCAACTCAGCTGCTTTCCTAGACCTGTCCCTCAGACCTCGATTTATCTTCCGGGCCATCGGTAAACAGACTAAAGTAGCAAACACTGAATAAAAACCTCAAGAAACAGCCGAAAGTAATAAGGGCACAAGAGATCTCATCCAATGGATCTCGGGTCTCACACAGTGGGGCTCGGGGATAAATTTCAATTTAATGTCTCAAGTAATATAACTCCCACTATCCCAAATCGTCTTTTCACACGTGGTATGAAACACGTGCCACAGTGTTATTCCCTCATCTCTCAAAAGGGCGTATGTTAGATTTCTCTAATACTGTGCAGGTATAGGGACTCAGTCTACACATAAGACTTTACCCAGAAATCTCAGAGAGAGTACCTCAGAGACAATATCACAAAACGCAGGTGATATCTGATATCTCAAACCTGGCTACTCACAGACTACATGGATATAGGTACGTCCATGTCGGTCATATCGCATATGACCTCATCCTGAACACGTATCAGGGCGACTTATGTTCTAGTAGGGCCACTCTCAAAACCTCTTACAGCTAGAAGCCGTCTCATCCCCACTCACTCAGAGTTGGAGGTGGTCATTCGTGTGAGAGAGTCGACCTCGCCTGTCTGACATATCTATTATCACATCACAAAATATATATATGACAATGAAAGCAAGTGCATTAAATGAAAATATAACACAAAAGTGACTGAAAAATGCACTATAATCATATATATAGAAAATCAATAAGTATCAATGTCATCAATAAGTACAAACTGAGAAATGTCAGAAAATATTCAAACCCAATGACTCTCTATGCCCCAGAAAGGAGTCTCTAGTAATGGGTTTGGTGAAGGGGTCAGCCACCATGCTGTATGTCGAAATGTCACCATTTTCGATGATGTCTCTAACGTAATGGTATCTGGTGTCAATGTGTTTGATCATACTATGAAACTTAGGGTCTCGTGTGTAAGCAATAGTGGCCTGATTATCACAGTAAATCATGACTGGCCTCCCACTATCCGCTACAATCCCTAAGTCATCAAGTAGTCTACGGAGCCAAACACTCTCCTGAACTGCAACTGAGCATGCCACGAACTCAGCCTCCATCGTAGATAGAGCAACACAGGTTTGCTTCTTACTGCTCTAAGAGATGGTCCCGCCATTGAGCAAGAAAGCAAAACCTGATGTCGATTTGCGCTTATCCAAATCGCCTCCCCAGTCGACGTCGAATAGCCCATAAGGCGCAAATCACCTCTCCCGTAACTCAAGGAGAAGTTTGCAGTTCCCTTTAGATATCAAAAAATCCTTTTCACTGCTATCCAGTGACCTCTTCCAGAATTTTCCTGATATCTACTCACCAGACCAACTGCATAACAAATGTCCAGTCTAGTACACAACATTGCGTACATTAAACTTCTCACTGCACTGGAGTAAGGTACTTTACGCATTTCCCTTACTTCTTCCTTAGTTTTCGGACACATTTCCAGACTCAGGCCTTTACCTTTGGCGATCGGAGTATCTATGGGATTACAATCACTCATCCCAAAACGCTCGAGAATTTTCCTAATATAGGTCTCTTGTGAAAGAGCTAACATTTTTCTCGAGCGATCTCTCTGGATCTGAACTCCGAGGATGAACTCAGTTTCACCCATGTCTTTCATGTCGAAACTGGATGACAACCACGCTTTGATGGTCATTAAATACTGAATGTCGTTCTCAGCCAACATTATGTCATCCACATACAACAATAGGATCACAAAAGAGTTATTGGACCGAATTAGATAGACACAATGATCCTCCTCGACCATCGTAAAACCATAAGATATCACCTCCTCGTGAAATCTTAGGTACCACCGCCTGGATGACTGCTTCAAGCCGTATATCGACTTCCGAAGCCAACATACCTTGTCTTCCTGACCTACTAGAACGAACCTGGGGGACTGTTCCATGTAAATCTCCTCATCCAGGCTCTCGTTAAGGAAAGCAGTCTTAACGTCCATCTAGTGTAACTCTAGATCCAAACTGGCGACAATCGCCAAAAGTAAACGGATTGAAGTAAACTTGACTACTGGGGAGAAAGTCTACTCGTAGTCAATGCCCTTAGTCTGCGTGTAACCCTTGGCTACCAGACGGGCTTTGTACCTCTCAATCGATCCGTCGGCCTTTCTTTTAATCTTGAGAACCCACTTGTTCCCAATTGCCTTTCTATTCTCAGGCAAGTCAACTAGCTCCCAGACTTCATTGATTCTCATTGATTCCATTTCCTCGTGCATGGCCTGTAACCATTGGTCCTTTGTTGAACTCTCGAGAGCCTCCTGTATAGTCCTCGGCTCTTCGTCATCCTCAGGAGTCACGATGAGGATCTCATCCTCAATCGGGAAACGGTGACGAAGCACTTGTCCCCGACTACTCCTACGAGGAGAGAGAGCCATTACACCCTCGGATGGACCGCTCCCACTAGGACTAAGATCCGTAATAGGGTCTTGAGTCCTACTGCTGGGCTCAGCTGAGCCACTAGGCTCATCCATCTCATAGAAGGTGAAGTCTCGATCGATTTCTCCGCTTTTAGGGAAATCACTCTCGAGAAAAGTGGCATCACGAGACTCTATCTCAGTGATAGTGTCGTCCGTATGTTCTCCTAAGAACACATGTCCCTTGGAGTGTTCAGAGTATCTAATAAAGATACATTTCTTTCCTCGCGGGCCTAACTTGCTGTACTGATGCGAGGAATCATGAACATACGCGGTGCAACCCCATGGCCTCAAGTGGCTAAGATCAGGCTGTCTCCCTATCCAAAGCTCGTATGGGGTGCTGACTACGGATTTCGTCGGAACACGGTTAAGGACGTAGGTTGCAGTCAACAATGCATCCCCCCGAATGGGAGATAGGTAAGTTGGCCTATGCCATCATCGACCTCACCATCTCCAACAAAGTCCTATTCCTTCTCTTGGCTATTCCGTTCTGCTGAGGTGTAGCAGGAATAGTCAACTGTCTAGTAATGCCTCTATCGAAATAGAGCTCTTTGAACTGCTCAGACAGATACTGCGCCCCCGATCGGTTCTGAGAGTTTTCACCCTCATATCTAGCTGATTTTCAATCTCGCTGATAAACCTCCTGAAGCACTCTAGTGCCTCAGACTTATGCGAGATCAGGTAGACGTAACCGAAACGCGTGTAGTCGTCTATGAACGTAATGAAATACGTTGCTCCGTTTCGGGCTCTCACATTCATGGGTCTGCAAATGTCAGAATGGACCAATTGCAATGGAGTCTCAGCTCTCATTGCTTTTCCAAATGGTTTTCTAGTGGCTTTGCCCGCAAGGCAAAACTCACACATGGGCAACTGGACCTTGGTTAGCGGGCCCAACAAGCCACTCGTAGCTAACCAGGTCATCCTCTCTTGTCCTATATGGCCAAGACTACTATGTCATACATTCACATCATCCACTGCATTATCAGATGCAAAAGCAATAGTAGAAGAAGAATAAATTTCATAAAATGAAATCATATCCAGTACATAAAGTCCCTCATGGACCAAACCGGAACATATCAAAGAACTGTCATAGGTAATGGAAACTCTAGAGTTTCCCAAAAGTACAGAATATCCTAACAAATCCAAACACCGAACAGATACTAGATTCCGCCTAATCTCAGGAGCATACAAAACGTCATGAAGATATAAGACTTGGTCACTTCGCAGCAATAGCTTGCAAGTGCCAATCCCTTTCACTTCAATAAATACTCCATTCCCCACGTATAGCCTCCTCGCCTGGGGACTCAAACGGCGGAACTCCACGTATGCACTCCTGTCGCGAGCTACATGGTCCGTGGCTCCTGAGTCTATAATCCACAAAGGAGAAGAGTTAGCGAGCATCACACTAGATGACACGTAACTCAAACCATGTAAAGAAGAAGGACTTACCTTTCGCTCGCCACACTCGCGTGCGAAATGCCCAGTCTTGCCACACACGTAGCATTGGATCTTGCTCTTATCGAGCTCCTTCTTCTTGTGTTTCTGTCCTCTGTCATCGGTCTTGGCAGATTGCTTCTTCTTGCCTTGGCCCTTGGCCTTCTTCTCATGCTTGCGCCACTTGCGCTTTACTCCTCGGGAGCCCTTACTCGACTCCGCAATGTTAGCATGAGCAGAAGAAGACCTAGCCACCTCCTGACGCTCCTCCTCGAGCTCACAATGCCTACTCACGTCCATGAAAGTACGAATACTCTCGATGTGCGTGAGATAGGTCTTCACCACATCCCAAGAGTCAGGCAAGGACTGGATCACACCCAGTACCTAAAGCTCATCAGACATCGGCTCCCCATATTCTTCAGAAAGGTGATCATACTCGACATATGCATTAAATATTATTTCGTGGTATGATCGTGTCTCTTCTTGTACGTGATGAATTTATAGGTCAGCATCCTCAACTTAGGAGCTGACGGGCCGCCATAGTGCTCTCTCAGAGCATGCCAGATCGACTGTGCAGTAGGATACTGCTCGTAAATTGGAATCAGCTCATCATGCATGCTGCTAAGAAGGATCACTCTCGCTTGGCCATCCTTCTTTTTCCAAGCACGATACACCTCCTGATCCCGTCGTGCTTGTGCCGTGGTACCCTCCCCGAGGTCCACCATCTCGTTTTTAAGAACTTCCCCGAGCTCTTGTTCCTCGAAGACAAACTGAACCTTCCGGTGCCAAATATCATAATTGTCACCGTTCAGCTTGTCTCCCTTTACGAGATCTAAAACGATAGTTTTCGTTGCAGCCATGTCTCTGTCACACAGAAAAAGAGACATTAGTGACATATTGATACTTAGTTCACAATTTTATGTACCCTATGAATCACCAAAACCAAAATGACTCGAATACAGATCCCAAAACGAGTGTATGAGTCAACGGACACCATACACCACAATCCGTGATTGCATCTCACCATTCGGAATAGGATTCAGTACATAAAAACTCACAATTAGTCACTTTTTATCACAAAACCCTCAAAAAATCAGAAAATTCCAATTTTAGGACGACCTATGCGCCGCCGGGAGGGTTCACGAGCTACCAAGCTCACGGCGGCGTGTCTCACGCGCCCCCACGCGCCGGGAAGGCCCCTGGGCTCTTGCAGGACGCACAACACGTCAGGCACGCGCTCGGTGCGCGTTCGCAGACGCGCCTGACGCGCGGGCGCGCGGGCGACGCGCCTGCATGCACAGGCCCGTGTCCCCTGGGCCGGATCCGGATCGGGACGCGGTCGGGACGCGGAACCCGGTCCGGATCCCAGGTGCGGGTCGGGTCTTAACCCGGGTCGGTGCAGACCCACTCTTGACCCGGCGTCTCACGCGCCTCCTTGTGCGTGAGATCCACGCGCCAGCTGCTCTGTGCGCAAACGCGCCTCCTCGCGCGTGTTGCGCATGCGCCCCACTGTTGGCCTTCTTCCTCGCCCGAATAGCTCTGCGATTGGGTTTTTCGACCCGTTTCCGGATAGCTCACATTCCGGTGCCGATTATATGCAATTTATATATCAAACTGTAGATCTAACAGAGACAAACATAGATCTACTATTTTTATGAGCCGATTTGACCTAAATCTCGTCAAATCTGGGGTTGAAGGATTCGGTCACTATTCACAGCCGAATGCTTCAACCGGAATTTTCATGGCCTAAACGTGCCCAAAAAATTATGAAAAAATTATTTTCGTATTTTACGTGAGTTGGGTAACACAGTAGTATAATTGGATTCACGAAACTCATCCGTGATCCGAACCCCAAATTTTATACCCTATATTTTTATACCCAAATTTTATTCCGAAAATTTATTTGAAATATTTCTAACATGCTCTGATACTAATGTTAGATTTAAACATGACTCATATACGCAGCGGAAATGATAAATAAAATTTTGAAACCTTAAAAGTTTGAGTTCGTGATACACCTCAAACGGTGATGCAGAAAATCTCCGGAACCGTAAACTCTGAACACGAACCACTCGAAGTCGGGATGATAGTCACGTAATCGAACTATCACCACAATATCACAACGAACCAATTCTTAACCCGGTGATTTAATGTTGATCGGAAAACCCTCTAAATAATTGTTTTACTCAACAATTATTCTCACTCTAAAAAAAATTGTATTCTCTGAAGCAAAGAATAGTTTTTACTCCCACAATGCAAGAGTCAATTTTCTGGAGAGTGTTAACTATCGTGGAAATTGTATGAGAGAGATAAGGGGGGTGGGTAATGGGTTCTACCCATTACCCTTTATTTTTAAAATTCAAAAATATAAAGTAACTGCCCTACGTGGGCACTACCAATATTTTTCAATTCAAATCATGAGATTTTGTTAGAGCAATACACAGTTACATGTTCTTGATTTCTATATGCAAAACACAAATTGCAATGAATGAATAGTCATTCCCATGGATACGCCCTAAAACAAAAAGTCAATCGGGTGCCAATGCTGATTCTTTACACTTTAAGATGGCAAGATAGGTAATATAGCAGTAATATCAGAAAATAGTAGAGAAAGATAAAGAAAAGAAAAAAAGGCACAACAGTGACGTAATCCATGAATTTTAACTCTTGATCTTAGTGAGCTGATCTATTTTGGATTCCTTTTTTTGCTGAAGCATGTTTCCATAGATTAGTCAAACATAAAAAGCAAATGACAATAAGATGCTAATGTGGGTCTTCGGAAAACATTATAATAAACAAAATTATAGACCAGATAACATATAACGTAGTGTAGTGTTTGACACAACCAAAAGCACATTTCAGAATCAAGATGCGTTCTCATCTAAAGCCAGCAATATCAACATTTATAATCATGGGTTATTTTTTTTTTAAAATAAAATCACAAGTATTTTTTTTTCTTTTAATAGAAACGCAACTTCATCGGATTCTGAGGCCCCATAAGGCTTGTATTTGAGACAAAAACTTTCCTTTTGTACAGAGATCACAAGATCAACAAATTTCATATATTTACTAAAATTGTGAATTCATTTGGCAACTAAACAGATCCCAAGCCCACAAATATTCACGTTATCCTAAAAATACTTTGCGAAATAAATATAGTCAAATAAAAAAGAAAAAGAACTGAAAAGTGACAAAGAAAAGAAGAAAGAACCTTGAGTTTGGTGTACTTATCATAGAGTTTAGAGTAAAGACGCTCCATCTGCAACCAAAAGTGGGTAATTCCAATGAAACCAAAACAACATAGAAAAACATATGGACGACTACGATAATGATGAAAAAGCCTACATCTTTACTTGGCAGCGGAAATTGAAATCAAAATGTTGCAGAATGGTGAAACAAGGATGTATAACTCCTTAAGTTTTCCGCCTGTTCCTAGAAATGGGAGAAGGCAGATGGCGAAATCGGAGGTTTGAGGATGGTAGACAAGTTGAAACTTTGTTCTCCAGCGAACAGTCCTCGACTCCCTAGTAGATCTCAGTCGAGACGTTGGATTGATGTGGTGAAGGAAAGGCTTCGCCGGAAAGAGAGATTTTACGGCAATGGTGAACTGGGTAGGGTGGATGCTGCTTATGGTAATCCTGTGCTAAGGATTGCAGGAAAGATGAATGGCGAAAATCACGGGATTTGTTCAAGATTCCTTTTTCAAATCGTCTGGTAAGGCAGGAACAGGGAGTTTTTATGAAAATAATGTAATTTTAAATCAAAATAAAAAAAAAAATAGGATTTTTTTTTTATTTCTCGAACCAGAGATATCGCGCTCACAAAACGCGACATCCACGGTGCTTCCCAACCGTCGGGTAGTTACGAGACATTGGCAATTAAGAATGACATATTGCGACATAGCTTGCGCGATCACAAATCACAACATAGTTTGCGCGATTTGAATCCGTAACATAACTTGCGTGGACCCATATCGCGACATGCATGTCTTATACCCTCAATTCGGACTTCTTCTCCCATTTTGTTTACAATCTTCTCTCTCATCCTCTCTCTCCTTGCGACGTTGCTTGCACGATTGCAGAGTGCTCTTCCCCTCTGCGGCACTTGCGACTCTAAGCTTCACATATCACGGTCGGAGGTAAGATCACAGCCCATTTTCTTCTTCGTCTCTCTGCTGTTCGATTGTATGCATGTCCACATATCTCTGTTCGTGTGAAATGGCTGCGTGATTTTCTCTATTTGCGTAAGCATGTTAGGGTTAGGGTTTTGCCTATGATGTGATGTCTCTGCATGTTAGGGTTTTGGCTCTGTGTGTGTGAGAAGTTGGGGTTAGGGTTAGGGTTAGGATTTGGGTTAAGGTTAGTGTTAGGTTTTTCTGATGTTTGTTCAACATTGTTCATGTTGATGGAGGCTGAATATTGTAGTGAATTGAATAATTCGTTGCAACAAAATATTGAGATTTGAACTGATGTGCATTCTGAATTTTATGATCTTCATGTTGATATTCATGATTTGTATCAATTATAATCAATGATATGAATGTTTATCCTGTTGTCAATCAATATTGATATTCATGCTGATATTTATTTTAATTTTCATGATATTTGAAAGAAGATCACTGATAACTGTGTGAAATTGTATTTTATTGGGGGTGAAATTGATGGATTTGAAAAAGAGTTTCGGTATAATGATGGATCTAAAATGGGTATTGTAGTTCATAACAACATTGGATGGGATGAGTTCATTAATGTATTACAACCTATGTCACAATCTATAATCACGACATAACTATTTTTCCCGTCACGGACATGTCATGCAGAGTTGGGAAGTACAGTGGATATCGCGCTCTGTGAGTGCGATATCTCTAGTTTGGGAAACAAAAAAACAACCATATTTTTTTAATTTTAATTTAAAATTACATTATTTTCATAAAAAAGGGGCACGAACAAGCGGGATTCTAGGTGGAGGTCGAAGAAGACGATGAATGGGGGAGAGGGTTGAAAGAAGATGGGCTTAGATCTCTTTTCTGGGTTAGATGAGAGATGGAACGTAGCTCTTAATAGGTCAAAGAATTTGGGTTTAATTCGATGGCGGCGGTTAAAAAGAGAGGCCTAAAACTGGATTGGTTAAGGAGTGTATTTGAGTTGAGTCGATTCTAAGTATCCCTGTATTCGAATTCGAATTCGATTTATTTTATTCGGGTCGAATTCGACTCGAACTCGACGAGTAAAAAATAATAGAACTCGAAGTCGACTCGACTATATAATAAAATACTCGAATTCGACTCGAAAACTCAATTATTATATATTATATTAATATATTTTATTTTATGTAATTTTTATATTATAATTATATATAAGTATATATAATACATATTAATATATGTAATCGAGTTGTTCGTCGAGTTTTCAAGTCTAAAATTCTATTACTCGAACTCGACTCAATTGTATCACAAACTCGGCTCGAACTAAACTCGAAATCGGTTAAAGTCGAGTCGAGTCGAGCCATTGACCGAGCGGCTCACGAGTGGCTCGAACTTGATTTGGTTCATTTAACAGCCCTAGTTAAGGAGTTATGGAGTAAAATTTATAATTTAATCGTAGTTTGAATCAAGTGAGTTTAGTAACAAAATATTAAATTCTTTTAAATAATATCTCAAATTCGAGTTAAAAAGTAGGCATCAGTAGAGTCAGACCCTAGATTAGACTCCAAAACTTTTCGAATCGGATTAATCAAATTTCCAGACACCGATATTCAAATACAAAAAAAAGGGATTTTTTTTTAACAAAAATATTGTTTTTTTAATTAAAATTATTTAACTATCATTGTTTTTCTTTTTCTTTTCCAATCTATTGATTTCGCACTTTCAGAGTACGAAATCAAGTTTTTTATTATTTATTTTTTTGTAAGGCATTAATTTTTTTTTAAAAAAAAAGAATGTTTCTCACTCTCACAGTATAAAACATGGTTTCCCACACTATGAGTGCGAAACATGTTTTCGCACTCTGTGAGTGCAAAATCATCGGGTAAAAAGCCCTAAGTCAAAGTGCGAAATATGATTTCACACCCATAAACAAATTTCTCTTCTGCTGCCAATCGCTTGTTGTCTCTCTTTTGCGACAGAACCGTAGCCTCCTTGGTTGAAATTTAGTGGTAACCATGGTTGAAAATATTTGTTTCTATTTTGATTATTGGTATATATTATTTTGATAGTGGAGGTTTTTGAGGTGATGTATATTTGGTTTAAATTGTTTGTTGAAGTTTGACGGTAGCCATGGTTGAAGATGTTTGCTTGTGTTTTGATTGGTGGTATTTGGGTTAGCCATATTTGTTTTATATTAAAATTATTTTGTGGTATGAAGTATAATTATTTTGTGGTATTTTGAAAAATGGTTATTTAGTAGTAGTGTTTTGGAGTATGGTTATTTAGAATATGGTAATTTGATATGGCGTAGAGTTGGTGGAATATAGTTATTTGGTATAGAATAGAATCGGTGGTCTTTTAGTTATTTTGTAAGTTGGTGTGGATTAGTGTGAATAGCAAGTTAGGAAATATAGGTGACAAGGCATGAGTCTTTAGTAGGGACCCCTAGGCCGTGAGCCACAGGCAGGGAGTCACAAGCCACAGGCCACCAGGCAGGCTGTGTCGATGGCATGTGATTTCGCAATTATAGAGTTGCGAAATCACATGAAATCATTTTTTTAAAAAGTAAATGCATTAAAAAAACTGATTTCGCAGGAAATCAATAATTTGGGAAAAGAAAAAAAAAACACTAGTTAAATAATTTTAATTAAAAATAATAATTTTTTGTAAAAAACCCCAAAAAAGAGTCCTTCGATAAATTTAACTTCTAGATTTAACGTGTGCAGACATTAAAATCACGAAGAAGGCTTCATTTCCTTCGTCCACAAGTCCTTTGATAGGACAAAAATGTGCTATTTCCACTCTCGTGATCAATTTAGAGCAGTTACTCATTCGATTTTAATACAGTAGTAAATTTGACTTCTCAGAGCATGCAGAATCAATCCATTCTCATTTCCAAAACCTCTCATAAAACCCTACGTTTTCATTTGGAGAGAGTCAAATCTTAAAAAAAAATGACAAAAAAATATTTACTTATTTAAAAAAATTGATAAACAGAGATAAATTATAATAATTGACTTGGGACTAACCCCATCAACCACTTACCAGATTAATTAATTGCACTTAATTACCGTAGCATCCATGTAAATTGTAATGTTAAGTCATAATTCTTAACAAAGTGACAACAAATTCCAATTTATGCCCAAATTAAAATTTAAGTACCAAAGAGTCCAAAATAAATATTTATTTTTAAACCCAACTAAAAATTAATTAATGTACGTGTTGTTTTGCTTGTGTTAGATAAATTTAATATTTCAAGATAATATTTAGGTAATCTGAGTGTTAAAATTTTATGGATTTTTTACAAATATTATTTTTTAATTAAAATTATATAATTATCGTTGTCTTTTTCTTTTCCCAAACTATTGATATCGCACTCTTAGAATACAAAATCAACTTTTTTTATGTGTTTATTTAAAAAAAATGATTTTTTATGGTTTTGCACATTGTGAGTTCGAAA
Source organism: Dillenia turbinata (assembly GCA_037126225.1). Lineage (NCBI taxonomy): Eukaryota > Viridiplantae > Streptophyta > Magnoliopsida > Dilleniales > Dilleniaceae > Dillenia > Dillenia turbinata. The sequence continues at coordinate 22,343,114 of JBAMMX010000007.1, forward strand.
CTTGTTTCGCACTTTGTGACTGCGAAATCACATGCCACCACCACAGCCAGCCTGGTGGCCTGTGGCTTGTGGCTTGTGGCTTGGGGCTTGGTGGCTCGTGGCTCACTACCTGTGGCTTGTGGCCTATGGGTCGCTACTCAAGACTGTATCTTGTTGTTTGTATTTCTTAGTTTGCTATTCACCCTACTTCGCATTAAAATACCACTTACAGTCCACACTAATTTGTAAAACAAACAAAAGACTATCAACTTTACTCTATATCAAATAATCATACTTCACGGCTCTACTCTACACCAAATTACCAGACTCCAATAACTATACTCTACACCACAAGATAATTTTAGTCCAAAACAAATATGGCCAACTCAAATACCAACAATCAAAACACAAGCAAACATCTTCAACCATGGCCACCACTAAACTTCAATCAAACAATTTAAACCAAATATTCATCACCTCTAAAACCTTCACTATCAAAACAACATACACCAACAACAAAAACACAAGCAAAACATTTTCAACCATGGCTACCACCAACTTCAACCAAATAATTTTAACCAAACATACATCACCTCCAAAACTTCACTATCAAAATAACATACACCAACAATCAAAACACAAGCAAATATCTTCAACTATGACTACCACCAAATATCAATCAAATAATTTCAACCAAATATATATCACCTTCAAAACCTCCACTATTTAAACAATATAAACCAAACAACTTATAAACGTTTAAATAACATAAAAAAGAAATTATAAGAAATTTTGTTAACAAAATTTCTGGATAGAAATTGAAATTATTGTTTACAAAATTTAAATATAATACCTGTTAAATGTTAAACCTAGACTAAGTGCTATAAGGAGGTCATCCAGTATTGCATCTCGGTTGATGTCAGATGGGAATACGAGTCGGCCTATTAGGCGAAAGTGAAGGTATATCATATAGCTTTGTATCCTCATTATCCTAAAGAAATGTGACTACAACCATCCCAACATTATCAAAATGTCGATGACGACGACGATGCTGCCGGTAAACATTAATTCGTAGAGACTCAGTTAGTGCAGCATTATCAATATTGTTTATAAATGTCAGAGTAGGAATAAGATACGAAGATGACACAGGTATTTTCGTCGGCTCATCATAAGCATCCACAGTACTAGAAGTGGATGGTATCTCCATTGGCTCAGTCGCTCTCTATATGGATGTGAAGGATAATAATCCTCAGATGACACATACATGACTAGCACTGCAAAAGATAAAAAAAGAAACATTATGTAAATAATAAAGTAATTATTAAATGGTAAACTTATTTTGACTTACGAGAATCTCCATCTACACCACTGTCAGTCGGAATCCTTACTGATAACGGCGTGCAAGGCTGCCAATATACAAGCTGTTGATTTGATGATACCACTCCATATAGTCACCTGTCGTCATCAACTCACCAAAAGACTCCTCTCCATCAATGATGTGATATTGACGTTACCCCATAACTGCAAGGGTACCGCATGTACCCTAGTCCAATCCCATCCATGTCTCTCAAGTCGATTAGTTCGGTATAACTCCTGGTCGATTTGCACGAGTAAAGAAATATCCTACAGCAAACCAAATTGTCTCATAGCCCTCTTAGGGAAATGAAACTCAACAATTTCAAAATAGGTAAGGGGGATACAAGCACGCCATATATCACAGCTGACGAGACAATACACAGGTATTGTCTTCAGGTCAGAGTATGAATATAGCATCCATACGAACTAAAAAAAATGAAGAAAATGGTGTTAATTTGAACCATAGTAATAAAAGTGGTTATCAATACCAAAGATAAAATTTATACTCATCCCATCCTTGTCCATATGATTGAGCTGATCTCAATATGTTCTAAGAACAAACTGACCTGTATGTATATAACTATGTGAAACATCCTAACTATTTACAAATAAAACAATCTCAAGATGGAATTATGCAAAGTTAAGGGAATAAAAAAATAATAATACGAATAAATGAAGTAAACATTACGTACAGAGATCCACTACAGCCGTCAGGCAAGGGTATCGAATCAACGGTGTGATGTCTAATCGGGATAAATATGGACACTCTCTCCCATATCCAAAACTGATAAGAGAAAATAATTGAATAAATCATATAGTATATAGACTTATTATTATTAAGTAAAAATTAAAATATCAAATGGAGGTGCAATACCTGTATAAGCAAGACTAGACCAAAATCTATCTAATGCCATTAGGAGAAGCCCGATATATGGCCTTGTAAAGTGTCGCCAAGATATCACTACCCTAATTATACTGTCTGACATAATCAAGATCTTGTAGAAACTCCAAATACATGAGTTTCACCCTCGACCTAGACTAGTCCCTGAAAAGACTACCCAACAGCTGCATAATGTGACCATGTGCGTGAAATTCCACTAGTGTTGTACTGACTCTGGATCCAGAGGATATGAATCAAGGAAGTCCATGATATCCCATAATTTAAGACAGACTCCAAAAAAATCCCCTAGACTAAGAAAGAAACTCAAGAGACTATGACATAAATCCTACCTCTCAATGATAGAACGAGTCGAGTTCATCCCAATAATTACATGCCTATCAATAGGCAATCTGAGAAGGATAGAAACGTCCTATAATGTAATCGTAGCCTCACCAACAGATAAGTAAAAAGTATGAGTCTCTTGTCTTCATCTCTCGACAAACAAGGTAATAAATGCATGATCTTGCTAATTATGCCCACATCTATAGAGGCCATAAAAGTCTACCCACAACAAAATTTCCTAGACCCTAAGATCAAGGGGTTGAATAGTCCAAAACTCATGATCAGAATGACGCACCTCTAGGGGATATCACATCCGATCTCTCATATAGACTGAGACTAGTGTGTGGATTGTAAAGTCAATACACTAGGGTTCCGTGGGCCTAAGGTAAATTTTGTCCAAGAGTAGTCCATAGCTATGATCACAAGAAAATTAAAGAACAATAAAAATTTCAAATCCTCAAACACAATAAAAATAATCATATAAAACAATAAGTTATGAAAATTGTTAACCATAATAATTGAAGGAGTCAATAATACAATATAAAACAAGTACATGACAGGACATAAAAGTTTCAGCCTTGCATTGCCCTCTCTTGCAATCGGGTCATATTAGAGCAATAGTAATGATTATACTCGTATTTATCACAAGTCTTGTAACGGTGAGTTCTCATTCTATTCATTTTATTATGGATCCATATACTTCGTAGTTTACCTTACTAGTTATTAAGAGAGAGACTGACCAAATCAAAAACAATATCTACCTGGAATGTTTGACACATTCTCTTTGTCCCAACTTTAGCAATCGACCATGGGTCGACCAAAAGGTGTACTTACAATTGCTTTTGACTGTATGAATAGTTCAACTATAGTCAAATTCGAAATATATTTGGGGAGTGACAACACCTCCGACAAGAATTCATCGTCTTCTATTGGTAAAGAGATAGACTAACTAGACCAAAGAGGATATCTATATGTCACATTCAGTTTGAATTGTCTAGAATCAATCTCACTTCTGTGATGCAAAATTTTTATAAACTCTAGCCATGTAATAGTGCTATAAATTACAACACCATTTTTCGACCCACACTATACCGATACTCATTTTTAGCCCTATCAATTATATCCCCAATAAAGCACCAGCCTCACACGGTTGTCATCTATATTTATTTTTTCTATCAATTACCACAATAATCAATATATTATTAGCAACTTTTATAATACAAACCTTAGAACTAACTCTAATCGAATATCAACAACAGTGCATTAACAACAAATATAATACAAACTGTATAACTAACTCTAACAGAGCATCAACAATAGAACATCAACAATAACTATAATGCAAATCCTACATTATAATATATAGTGAATTTAGAGTAAAACAATAGTGATTTTCATTGATTTATAGTGATGTGGTTGCCACAAATATGATGCAACAAATATAATATATAGTGAATTTTTTTAGTGTTGTCACAAATATAATGCAACATTTTTTTTCCCAAATATATTTGCACCAACAATTTGTTTTTTTTTTTTTTAATGCAAACCCTAGATCTATCGTAACACAATCAGTTTTTTCTTTTTTTTTTTGGGTTAAGCAAATGCTATATTTAAACAAACAAAGCATAAAAGAGCATAAAGGATCCGTGGAAACAGTAAACCCTAGAAAACAAACCCTACATTCACAGGAAAACTTAGAGAACAAACTCTAGATTCACAAAAAATCCTAACATATATTCAAATAACCATACATTTGGTCTAATATATTCAGTACATGAAAAAAATTTCGCAAAAACTATAAAAAAAAAAAAAAAACCAACAAGAGAGAAGGATTTATCGAGTGCAGATAAAGCCTGACGCGAGAAAGGATGAAGATTGCTGGCCTTACCACTCTATCTAATCTCCACAACCTTACTTCTTGTTGTAAGGAGGCTAGGGTTTTATCGCAAAGGAGAGACAATGGGCGAATGGCAACAGCAGCAGAAGAGAGGAGAGAAATTTATTTAAGGGTGCAAAATAATGAGGATCCACCAGAGCGCCTTCTACTTCTATTAGCCCATGAATTAGATCAGAATCATTCTCAATGAGCCCATAAGAAGTGATTTTATTTTTTTCATCGAGTCTGGGTAGAGACCAAAGATTAGGGCTTTTAGCCGATGATTTCGTATTCACAAAGTGCAAAACATTCTTTTTTTTTAAAAAAAAAAAAAAGGAACACCTTACAAAAATATAATAAAAAAAATATGATTTCACACTCTGATAATAGGAAATCAATAGTTTGGAAAGAAGAAAAAAATAATGATAATTAAATAATTTTAATTAAAAAAATATTTTTGTAAAAAGCCCAAAATTTTATGATAATATTTAATAAAAAAATTCAGATCAGGAGCTCTTGGATCCAATGGTACCAAAGGCTTCTCGCATTTCAAGTTTTGGACTTTATCCCTTCCCTAATGCGATGCCATCATTTCTCTCTCTCTCTCTCTCTCTTAATATAGGCATCAAGGAAGGCCAAAAAAAATGGAAAAATGGCTCAAAAGAAGTAACTTAGATATCTTGTTTCTAGTCTAAATGGATAAAATCCCTAAGAGAGCCGGAGTAAAAATGACTCATGAATGATACTGATATTCAAGAATTTTATTTGACATACAATGAATATATCAAACAATTACTTCAAATCTTCAAATTAAACAACCAACCAATGAACAAAAGGCTCAACTAAGGATTATGTTCCAAGATTTGCTTCATAGTTTTTTAAGGATGATAATGCTTCCCTTGTAGTAGCTGAGATGATAGCATCCGAAAGCATTTGGCAAGTAATAATTTTCTCCTGGAAATAAAAGTTAATGTATCTATCAATGTCCACCAAAGATTTGGCAAGAAGTTGATAATAAAATATATATACCTTGGGCAACTCTTGCAATCTCCTTTGCAAAACCAATCCAAACAAATTTATTTCTATTTTAATGATGAGCAAAGACATCCCTGCTTTGTATATTTTGCCAGTGACTTCAAGAATCTCATCCTTTAATAACCAAAAAAGAAGAGAAATAATGAACTCAATAGCTCTTCACCTTCAGTTGATAGAAATGGGGAGAATGAGAATGTTGTGCTGCAAGTTGATCTAATACATCTCTGAGCAGATCATGCCATTTGGCTGTCTGTTTTGATGCTGTTTCTTTAGGATGGTTAAAATTGTTCGTACGCTTATGAAAAGGAAACTCTGGAGACTTGAAATGCTTGATATTTCTAATGGACTATAATGGTATCTTCTAAACCATTTTTACATATGTAGGACTATCAATGATTAGAGCACGTTTTACCTTTAATTTTTGTGCAGATGGTTTAGGAGCGTTAGAAGCAGATACTTCAAGGTCTATGGAATGTTTTAGTGATATGTTGGCTTTGCCATCAGTTATCGCAACAATCATTACATGCCCAAAATTACCACTCTTTGGTGTATTTAGCCCAACTCTTACAGCCTGTGGAAAATTGAGAACAACGCAAAATTAGTTAGATTAAAACACCAAAATGCAAAATGGAGATTGGTAGACATATGCTTAATCATATGGAAAAACTTGATATTAAATAATCCACTGATCACTATGGTAAGGCCATGAGCCAAGGGGGATCCTCCACCACATGGGAATCTCTCTAGATGTTTTCTTGCCATTACAATTGATCTGGAAGGTGGTAGTAGAACTTTCGTAATGTCACCTCGGAAAGGTATGATGGACACCTATACATTTGGAAAATCATGTAGCATCAATAAAGATATCAGAAGAAATTTCAAGTATACCAGGTGAAAACCATGAGAACCATTTGGTTCTCAACAATTGGAAAATTCATCAAATGAGAACCATGCAAATGACAATTGTCTTTTACTGAGGAGGAATGAAAAAGTTTTTTACGCATTTATGTAGAAACTTGCCAAATGCTGTTGCAGCAATTGAAATTACTGTGAACTATATTATTCACAAACTTTTTTTTATATCAAAAAAGAGAGAGATATATTAACAAAACCAAAGCACCAATGGTCCATTATACTATTCATCAATAACAAACTATATTTTTCTGGGCTATAATGGAGCAAAGAAATAAAAATATATGAAACATGAATAACAATAGCATATTATGGATGTTAGTAAATGCCCATGTAGGGGCATTTTACTCTAAGTAATTTCATTTTGAAATTTAAATGGAAAATGAGATAACTCCCATTACCTAGAATGCAATAATGACCTCCCCATATTATTTCCTTTTTGATGAGAATGTAATTTATTCCTTTCCTTTTGAGGATTGAGCAATATTGGAAAGGAATCAATTGTTCTTGAGTGAATAGAACAATCCTGTGAGATCTAGGGTTTTGTTCTTGAGAGAGAAAAAGGATTGTGTGATTGAGAATTTTGAGAGAAAAAATTCACTATTGAGAGGGCTTACAGAATTTCGAGAAGGGAATTTTTATGGTGATCCAATCACTGGGTTTAGAGTTGCGACGTCATGAAATCACGGTGGTGGTTCGTATTGTGAACATCATCCGATCGCAGTTGTTCGTGAAAAGGGTTCGTGGTTCCCAGAGTTTTGTACACTGCTTATTGAGGTATACCGAGAATCTAAATCTATTTTATGATTCCAAAAATTTATTAAATGTTTTCACTGCATAGCTGAGTCATCAAACCATAACATTGGTATCAGAGCAATGTTAGATTTATTAAAAATAAATTTTTGAAATTTTTGGATATAAAAATATAGGGTATAGAATTTGGAGTTCGGATCACGGATGAATTTCGTGAATCAATTATACCACATTGTTACCCATATCACGTAGATCATGAAAATAATTTTTTCATAATTTTCTGAGTACGTTTAGACTATGAAAGTTTCGATTGAAGTTCTCGGCTGTAAATGGTGACCGAGATATTAAAAACCCAGATTTATCGAGATCTAGGGCAAATTGTTGCATGAAAATGATATATATGGGTTCCTGACTTCATGATCTATATTTTGATATGAATATTATGTGTGAATCTACTGGAAAATTGAGTTTCAAAATTGGTTGTGAAGGGCTGAAATTTTGAACCCTAAATTCACCGAGTTTAGGGCGCGATTCTTCCAAAAAATGAGTTAAGGATGATTAGAATACAAGGAATTAGAGATTCTAAAGAAAATCTAGTAAAAATAGAGCCAGAAAAGTCATTTTCTAGCAACTGGGTCAAAAGACCTGGTTGCAGGACCCATCAGGTAGAGAAGACCCAACTTGGGTCCAAGGCGCGTGCACGTCACGCACACGACAGGCAAGCGCGTTGAGGCGCATGAGCTACTTGGTCCAGACCGGGTTGGTTTCGACCTGGACCCGGGTCTGACCAGTGAGCTAACCCAGAACCGAGTTCGATCCACATCCCCGACCTGGGACCTGACCTGGCAGGCAGGTCGTGCGCGTGCAGGCACTTGACACACGCCCCTGCGCATGCAGGCACGCGCCAGATACACTGTGTGTCTGGCACATAGGGACTCGCCACCGGCATGTGGCGGTGCGTGGATGCTTCCAGCGGCATGTAGGCTTGTCCAGAAATGGAATTTTTTAATTTTCTAAGGGTTTTACGCCATAAATGTGACTAATTGTGGATTTTTGTATACCGAATCCTAGTCCAAATGGTGAGATGCAATCCTAGATTATGGTGTATGGTGTCCATTGACTCATACGCTCATCTTGGGATCTGTACTCGAATCATTTGGGTCTTGTTGATTCGTAGGGTATACAAAATTGTGAAATTAAGCATCATTTGTCACTAACGTCTCTTTTTTCGGTGTGACAGAGATTATGGCTGTTACAAAGACTGTCGTTCTTAATCTCGTGAAGAGAGACAAGCTGAACGATGACAACTATAACATTTGGCACCGGTAGGTTCAGTTTGTTTTTCGAGGAACAGGAATTTGGGGAAGTTCTAAAGCACGAGATGAAAGACCCTGGGGAGGGTACCATGCGATAGGTGAGGCAGGATCAAGAGGCATATTGTGCTTGGAAAAAGAAGGATGGCTAAACTAGGGTGATCCTTCTTAGTAGCATACACGATGAGCTAATTCTGGTATGTGAGCAATATTCTATTACGATGTCGGTCTAGCTTGCTCTGAGAGAGCATTACGGTTCTCGGTCAGCTCCTAAGTTGAGGATAATGACCTGCAAGTTTATCACGTATAAAAAAAGGGCTGATCATACTATGAACTAGCATTTGATGTATGTGTCGAGTATGATCACCTCTCTGAAGAGTATGGGGGAGCCTATGTCAGACGAGCTTCAAGTACTGGGTGTGATCCAGCCATTGTCAGACTCTTGAGATGTTGTTAAGACCTATCTCATACACATTGAGAGTATTCATACTTTCATAGATGTGAGTAGGCATTGTGATCTTCAGAAGGAGCACCGAGAGGTGGCCAAGTCTACTTCAGGTCATACTTATATGGTGGAGTCGAGTAAGGGCTCCCGGGGCACTAAGTGCAAGTGGCACAAGCATGAGAAGAAGACCAAAGGCTATGGCAAGAAGAAACTATTTGTGAAGACCGGCAATAAAGGGTAGAAACGCAAGAAGAAAGAGCTCGATAAGAGCAAGGTCCGATACTACATGTGTGGCAAGCTTGCGCATTTTGCACGCGAGTGTGGTGAGCGAAAGGTACGACCTTCTTCTTTACATGGTTTGAGTTATGTGTCATTTAGTGTGATACTCGCTAACTTTTCTTCTTTGTGGATTATAAACTCAGGAGCCACCGACCATATAACTCATGACAGGAGCACGTACATAGAGTTCTGCCGATTGAGTCCCCATACGAGGAGGCTGTATGTAGGGAACGGAGCATTTGTGGAAGTGAGAGGGATTGGTACATGCAAGTTGTTGCTGCGAAGTAACCAAATCTTGTATCTACATGATATATTATATGCTTCCGAGATCAGATAGAATCTCATGTCTGTTCGATGTCTTGATCAGTTAGGATATTCTGTTTTATTGGGAAACTCTAGAGTTTCCATTTATCATGACAGTTCTTTAATTTGTTCCGGATTAATCCATGAGGGATTCTATGTACTGGATTTAATTTCGTTTTATGAAACTTATCTTTCTTCTCCTATTGCCTTTGCATCTGATAGTGTAGTTGATGATGTAATTATTTGACATAGTAGACTTAGCCACATAGGTTAAGAGATGATGAATCGGTTAGCTACGAGCGGCTTGATGGGCCCACTAACCAGGGTCGAGTTGCCTTTGTATGAGTTTTGCCTAGAGGGCAAAGCTATGAGAAAACCATTTGGGAAAGCAATGAGAGCTGGGACTCCATTATAGTTGGTCCACTCTGACATTTGTGGACCAATGAATGTGAGAACCCGAAACGGAGCCACGTATTTTGTTATGTTTATAGTCGACTACACGTGTTTCGGTTATGTCTATCTGATCTCGCACAAGTCTGAGGCATTAGAGTGTTTCAGGAGGTTTATTAGCGAGATTAAAAATCAGTTAAATTTGAGGGTGAAAACTCTCAGAACCGATTGGGGGTGCGAGTATCTGTCTGAGCAGTTTAAAGAGCTTTATTTCGAGAGAAACATTACGAGACAATTGACTATTCCTACTACTCCTCAGTAAAATGGAGTAGTCGTGAGAAGGAATAAGACTTTATTAGAGATGGTGAGGTCAAAGATGGAGTAGGCCAATTTACCAATCTCCCATTGGGGAGATGCGTTATTGACTGCTACCTACGTCCTTAACTGTGTTCCAATAAAGTCCCTAGTCAGCACCTCATACGAGTTTTGGACAGGGAGGCAGCCTGACCTTAACCATTTGAGGCCATGGGTTTTGTTGTGTATGTTCATGATTCATCACAACAGTATGGCAAGTTAGGCTTGCGAGAAAAGAAGTGTATCTTTATTAGGTACTTTGAATACTCTAAGGGATATGTGTTTCTAGGAGAGCATATGGACGACACTATTACTAAGATTGATTTTATGATACCATGGTCCTCGAGAATGATTTCCCTAATAGAGGAGAAATCAATCGAGACTACACCTTCTATGAGATGGACAAGCCTAGTAGCTCAGCTGAGCCCAGAGGTGAGACTCAAAACCCTATTACGAATCTTGGTCTTAGTGGGAGTGGTCCATCTAAAGGTGAGGAAGCTCTTCTTCCTTGTAGGAGTAGTCAGGGACATGTACCTCGTCGTCATTTCCTGATTGAAGATGACATCCTCATTGTGACTCCTGAGGACGATGAAGGGTCCAGGACATTCTAGGAGGCACTCGAGGATCCAGCGAAGGACCAATGATTAAAGGTCATACAAGAGGAGATGGAATCTATGAGAGTCAACGGGGTCTGGGACCTAGATGACTTATCTAAGGATAGAAAGGCCATTGGGAACAAGTGGATTCTCAAAATAAAAAGAAAGGCCGATGGATCGATTAAGAGGTATAAGACCCATTTGGTAGTCAAGGGTTACACGTAGACAAAGAGCATTGACTAGCGATTGTCACGAGCATGGATCTGGAGTTATACAAGATGGATGTAAAGACCGCTTTCCTTAATTGGAGTTTGGATGAAGAGATCTACATGGAACAACCCTCTAGGTTCGTTCTAGTAGCTCAGGAGGATAAGGTCTGTCGACTTCGGAAGTCGATATATGGCCTAAAATAGTCAACCAGGCGGTGGTACCTAAGATTTCAGGAGGAGGTGATATCTTATGGATTCACAATGATCGAGGAGGATCATTGGATCTATCTGATGTGATCCGATGACTCTTTTATGATCTTATCATTGTATGTGGATGACATAATGTTGGCTGGGAACAACATTGAATATCTGATGACTATTAAAACATAGTTGTCATCAAGTTTCGACATGAAGGACATGGGTGAAGTTGAGTTCATCCTCAGAGTTCATATCCAGAGGGATCGCTCGAGAAGGAAGTTGGCTCTTTCACAAGAGACCTACATTAGGAAAATTTTCAAGCGCTTTAGGATGAGTGATTGCAATCTCATTGATACTCCGATCACCAAATATGATGGCCTGAGCCTAGAAATGTGCCCTAAAATTCAGGAAGAAGTGAGGAAAATGAGTAAAGTACCTTACTCCAGTGCAGTGAGAAATTTGATTTTTGCAATATTGTATACACGACCAGACATTTGCTATGCAGTCATTCTGGTGAGTAGATATCAGACAAATCTTGGAAGGGGTCACTGGCGAGCAGTGAAAAGAATTTTTTGATATTTTAAGGGAATTGCGAACTTCTCCTTGTGTTATAGAGGAGGCGATTTACGATTGGTGGGATATTCATATGCCGATTGGGGTGTTAATCTAGATAAACACAAATCGACATCACGTTTTGTTTTCTTGCTCAATGGCAGTACCATTTCTTAGAGTAGTAAGAAACAAACCTATGTGGCTCTATCTACGATAGAGGCTGAGTTCGTGGTTTGCCCAGTTATAGTTCAGGAGAGTGTTTGGCTCCAGAGACTATCAGATGACTAAGGAATTGTAGCAGATAGTAGGAGGCCAGTGACGGTTTACTGTGATAATCAGACCACTATCGCTTACACTCGAGACTCTAAGTATCATAGTAGGACCAAACATATAGACATGTTTTTCATGCTTTACAAAAGGACTTAAGTGCCCTATTTATAGAGAAAAGAAGAGAGGAAAAAATGAGAGAATGGGAGAGTGGAGAGAGCTTAATGCTCTTACCTTTAACTAGCCGTTGGAGGCTTCCAACAGCTAGTTTAGGAACTAGTCGTTGGGGCCTCCAACGGCTAGTTTTTACTAGCTGTTGGGGGACCATTTGGTCCCCCATTTGCTGGCCCGGGCTGGGCCCGGCAAGGCCCATTTTGGGCTCATTTTGAGTCACTAAATGGGCCATACATTTTGGACAAAAAGGGAAGAAAAAACTATATACTTGAGGGCTCATAACTTGGAATTTTTAGGACCCTAATTGATGCTCATTTCAACAGTAATTATGTGAATTTATTCAATTGAAGTTGTACTTGTGTTGATCTTGATCAGTTGAAGTTATAATTATATCAATTTTGTTCAATTGATGTTCCAATTACGTCAATTTTGTTCAATTGAAGTTATAATTATGTTAATTTTGTTCAATTAAAGTGGCAATTATGTTAATTTTACTCAACAGAAGCTGCAATTATGCCAATTTTGATCAACTGACGTAACAATTAAGTTAATTTTGATCAATTGAAGTTTCAATTATGTCAATTTTGACCAATTAAAGTTACAATTATGTTAATTTTATTACTTTGAAATTGCAATTATACCAATTTTGTTTAATTGCAGTTGTAATTATGTCAATTGTGTTCAATTGAAGTTACAATTATGTTAATTTGTCCAATTGACGTAATAATTATGTTAATTTTGATCAATTGAACTTATAATTATATCAATTTTGATCAATTGAAATTACAATCATATCAATTTTGTTCAATTGAAATTACAATAATGTCAATTTTGCTTAATTGAAGAAACGTTATGCCAATTTTGTTCAATTGAAGTTGCAATTATATCAATTTTGTTCAATTGAAGTTGCAATTGTATCGATTTTGTTCAATTGAAAATGCAATTATGGCGATTTTGTTCAATTGAAGTAACAATTATGCCAATTTTGTCCAATTGAAGTCGCAATAAAGTAAATTTTGGTAATTTGAAATTGCAATTATGTCAATTTTGATCAATTGAAGTTACAATCATATCAATTTTGTTCAATTGAAATTCTAATTATGTTAATTTTGTTCAATAGAAGTTCTAATTATGTCAATTTTATTCAACTGAAATTCTAATTATGTCAATTTTGTTCGATATATATTCTAATTACGTCAATTTTGTTCAATTGGAATTGAAATTATGTCAGTTTTGATAAATTGACGATGGAATCATATTAATTTAGCTCAATTGACCGTGCAATTACGTAAATTTTGTTCAATTGAAGTTGCAATTATGTCAATTTGTTCGATTGAAGTTGTAATTGTGTCAATTTTGATCAGTTGAAGTTGTAATTATGTCAATTTTGTTCAATTGATGTTCCAATTATGTCAATTTTGTTCAATTAAAGTTACAATTATGTCAATTTTGTTCAATTGATGTGGCAATTATGTCACTTTTGATCAATTGATGCTGCAATTATGTCAATTTCGCTCAACAGAAGTTGCAATTATACCAATTTTGATCAACTGACGTAACAATTAAGTCAATTTTGATCAATTAAACTTTGAATTATATCAATTTTGACCAATTGAAGTTGCAATTATGTCAATTTTGTTCAATGTTGAATTTTAAAGTAAGAAGAACAAACTAAAATTCAGAACTTCATTGAATTTGAGAGCAATTTTTGTACATAATAAGAGAACATTCTTTCCTGTTTTACAAAGGGGAGGTTAGACCCTATTTATAAAGAAAAGAGGAGAGTGTAAAAAATGAGAGAATGGGAGAATGCTCTCTCCTCTAACTAGCCGTTGGAGGCTTCCAACGGCTAGTTCTTGCTAGCTGTTGGAGGTCCTTTTGGCCCCCCATTTGCTGGCCCAGGCTGGGCCCACGGGCTAGTCCCATTTAGGGTCCATTTTTGGATCCCTAAATGGGCCCACTTTCCTGGACAGAAAGGGGGCATTAATCTGTCACTTTTTTAGGGTCTAAGATTAGACTTCCTTTGGGCCTTAAATGAGCAAGGGATGATACATTATTTTGAGGGTTAATTGAGTACCCTAAGTATTATTCATTTCAACACTCCCCCTCAAGTTGGGTGCGTAAATATCAATAGTACCTAACTTGCGCATTATGTCTTAAAGATGAGCTATGGTTCCCCCTTTAGTGAAGATATTTGCAAGTTGATCTTTTCTTTTGATGTGAGGAGTGGTAATGAGTCTTTCTTTCACCTTTTGCTGAATAAAGTGACAATCGACCTCTATGTGTTTGGTCTTTTCATGAAAGACCAGATTTGATGCGATATGAATGGTGGATTGATTGTCACAATAAAGCTTAATTGGTGTTGAAACTTAAACTCAAGTTCCTCCATCAACGCTTTGAACCATACGATCTCACTCGTGGCTGATGCCATTGCCCTATATTCTGCTTCCGCACTTGACCTAAACACTACATGTTGTTTTTTGCTCTTCCATGCGATTAAGATCCCTCTTACAAACATGCAATGGCCTGAGGTAGATCTTCTATCCAAGGTATCACCAGCCCAATCGGCGTTACAATAGCCTTCAATTTCTGTGTTTCCATTTTTCTTCATCCATATTCCTAAGCCGGGAGATCCTTTAAGGTAGTGTAGCACTCTTTCGGTAGCCCTCCAATGTTGCTTCTTTGGTGCATGCATATGTTGGCTATTCCTACTTATAGCATAAGCAATGTCCAGTCTTGTAATCGTCAAGTAGATCAATCTCCCTACAAGCCTTTGATATTGCTTGATATTCTTATATGGTTTATCATCATCAAAAGATTCGAAGGTGGCAACTGGTGTGCAAGCTGGTTTTGCTCCTAATTTTCCTGTTTCCGGCAATAACTCAAGAGTATACTTTCTTTGGGATAGAGCTACCCTGTTAGGACAATAAGCTAACTCAATAAAAAAAAAAAAAAATTAATAAAAAAAAAAAACAATTTTAAATTTTAAAATTTTAAAAAAAAAAAAAAATAAAATTATAAAAAAAAAAATTTTTTAAAAAAAAAAAAAATAACCAAAAAAAAATTTTAAAAAAAACATTTTTTAAATTTTTTTAAATTTTTTTTATAATATTATAAATCTTTTTTTTCTTTTTTTTTTTTTATTTTTTTTTCATTTTTTTTAAATTTTTCTTATTTTTTTTTTATATAATTATTTAAAAAATAAAAATAAAAAAATAAAAAAAAAAAAAAATAAAAATAAAAAAAAAAAAAAAAAAAAAAAAAAAAAACAAACAATAAAAAAAAAATCCATAACTTCCCCCCCCCCTATAAACCAAAACCCCCTCCCCCCCCACCCCCCCCCCCCCCTCCCGGCCGCCCCCCCCCCCCCGCCCCCTCCCCCCCCCCGCCCCCCCCGCGCCCCCCCCCCCTTTTGCCCCCTCCCCNNNCCCCTCCTTCTCTTCCCCCCTTCCCCCCTCCCCCCCCCCCTCCCCCTTTCACTTCTTTTTCCCTCCCCCCCCCCCCCCCCCCCGGTCCCCCCCTCCCCCCCCCCCCCTCCCCCCCCCCCCCCCCTTTCCCCCCTCTCCCTCCCAATAAAAAATAACCCTCTTTCTCTACAAAATTTATTCTCTTTTTCCTTTATATTTTATATTTTTAAAACATTTTTTTTTTTTATTTTATACCTTTTTTTTTTTTTTTCTTTTCCCCTTTTTTTTTTTTTTTTTCCTCCCTTTTTTCCCTTTTTTCCCCCCCTCCCCCTTTTTTCTTTCCCCTTTCCCCCCCCCTTTTTCCCCCTCCCCCCCCCCCCCCCCTTTTTTTCCCCCCCCCCCCCCCTCCCCCCCCTCCCCCCCCCCCCCCTTTTTCCCTCTTTCTCCCCCCCCTCCCCCCCCCCCCCCTCCCCCCCTCCTTTATTTCCTCCCCCCCCCCCCCCCCCCCCCATCCCCCTCTTTTCCTATTTTTATATTTTTTTTTTTCTCCTCCAAAAAAAAAAAATCAATTAAATAAAATTTATAAAATAATATTTAAAAACTTTCCCTCCTATTCCAAAATATTTTTTTTTAATTATTTTTAAAAATTTTAATATTTTTTTAATATTTTTTTTTTTATTTTTCCCTAATTTTTTATATATAACAAATATATTATTATATTTTTATTATTTTTTTTTTTTTTTTTTTACATTTTTTTTATTTTTTTTTTATATTTTTTTTTTTTTTTTCTCCTCTTTCCCCCCCCCCACCCACCAAAAAAATTTATAAATTATTTTTTATAATAATTTTTAAAACTTTCCCTTTCCTCACATACACCCATTTTTTTTTTTTTTTTTTTTTTTTTTTTTTTTTTTTTTTAATTTTCCTTTTCCCTCTTTCTCATTTTCCTTTTTTTAAAAAAATTTTATACAAAATATCCTTTAATACTTTCCTCATTTTAAAAAAAAATATAATAAAAAAAAAAAAATTTAAAAAAATAAAAAAAAAAAAAAAAAATATATATTTTTTATAAAATAAAAAAAATTTTATAAAAAAAAAAAAAAAAAAAATATAAATTTTTTTTTTAAAAAAAAAAAAAAAAAAAAATTATAATTTTATTAAAAAAAAAAAAAAAAAATATAA
The DNA here is from genome assembly GCA_037126225.1 of Dillenia turbinata. NCBI lineage: Eukaryota > Viridiplantae > Streptophyta > Magnoliopsida > Dilleniales > Dilleniaceae > Dillenia > Dillenia turbinata. The sequence goes on from JBAMMX010000007.1 coordinate 22,359,916, forward strand.
ATTTTATATATTTAAAAAAAACTTTATTTTTTTTTAAATATTTTTTTTTTTATTTTTTTTAAAAATATTTATACTTTTTTTTTTTTTTTTTTTTTTTTTTTTTTTTTATATTTTTTATTATATTTTATATTTATTTATATAAAAAAAAAAAAAAAAGAAAAAAAAAAAAAGAAGGAGGGGAAGAAAAAGAAAAAAACACACACCCATCCCCCACCGAAACCCCCCACCCCCCCAATTTTTTTCCCCCTTTGCCCCCCCCCCCCCCCCCCTCCCCCCCTTCCCCCCCCTCCCCCCCCCTTCTTCCTTTTTTTTTTTTTTCCCCCCCCCCTCCTTTCCTCTTTTTTCCCCCTCCCCCCCCCATCCCCTCTCCTCCTTTTTTCCCCCTCCCCCCCCTTTCCCCCCTTTTCCCCCCTTTTCCCCCCCCCCTCCCTTTTCTTTTTTTTCCCTCCCCCTTCATCCCCCCCCCTTCCCCCCCTCTCTTTTTTTTCTTTTTTTTTTATATTAATTTTTTTTTTTTTTTTTTTAGTTTTTATTTAACCTTTTTTTTTTCTTTTTTTATATTTTTTTTTTTTTTTTTTTTTTTTAATATTTTTCCTTTTTTTTTTTTTTTTTTTTTTTTTTTTTTCCTTCTTTCCCTTTTTTTTTTCCCTTCTCTTTCCTTCCTTTTTCTTCCTTTTTTTCTTTTTTTTCCTTTCCCTTTTTTCTTTTTTTTTTTTTCCTTTTCCCTCCCCCCCCCCCCTTCCCCCTTTTTTTTTTTTTTTTTTCTTTAATTTTTTTTTTTTCTTTTTCCCCCCCTTTTTTTTTTTTTAATTTTTTTTATTTCCCCTAGGGCCCCCTTTTTCCCCTTGGGGTGGGGGGGGTTTCTCTTATTTTTTTTTTTTTTTTTTTTTTTTTTTTTCCTAGGAAATATTTTAACTTTCCTAAGTCTTTAATTTCAAATCTGGATTTCAAGAAGTTTCTAAGGGAATCTATGTGGTGTGTGTCATTCCCAGTGATAATGATATCATCTACATAAACTAGAGTAATGTTGATTTTTCCATTATCCTTCCTAACAAAAAGAGATGAATCAGTAGTGCGCTTTGTAAATTCATAGCTAAGGAAGGCATGACTTAATTTGACATACCATGCTCTTGGAGATTGTTTTAGCCCATAGATAGCCTTGTGGAGTATGCATACTTTGCCTTCATGATTCTGGAGTCCTTGAGGTAATTACATATAGACTTCTTCCTCAAGATCCCCTTAAAGAAATGCATTTGCAACATCCATTTGATACATACTCCATCCTTGATTTACGGCCAAAGATATGAGGACCCTAATTGTGTTCATTTTTGTAACTGGTGCATATGTTTCTTTATAGTCTATGCCATATGCTTGGGTGAATCCCTTTGCCATTGGCCTAGCTTTGAAGCGATCAATTGATCCATCGCTTTTGTGTTTAATCTTATATACCCACTTGCATCCAACCGCCTTTTTGTTGTTTGGCAGATTTGTAAGTTCCCAAGTTCCATTCTTGATGAGTGCATCTAGCTCCTCTTTCATAGCTTGTCTCTATCTAGGATCTTCCTTAGCCTCTTCAAATGATTTTGGTTCCTATTCTTTGTCAATTCCACTCCAGTATACTTGGTGATGCAAAGAGACATTAGATGTAGTGTAATAATTAGAAATTGGATGTAATGTTACCTTAGAGTTATAAAAGACTCTTCGGTTAATCCATTCTGATGGTGGGAGTCTTAATCTTGTTGATCTTCTAAGGGGAGGTGGAGGTGCATCCAATTCTTCTTGTTCGGATGCCTTTTCTTCCATTATTTGTTGTTCTCCCCCTAAGCCCGATGGTGGTTCCTCTTCTAAGGTATTTGATTCTTCTTCAATGTCTTGAGCGTGAACTGCATCTTGGAAATCATTCTTTCTTCAACTTGAGTGGGCGGAAGATGAGGTAGAGCTAGAAAGTCCCAAGTTTTAGTTTGAGCATTTTCCTTAGGTGCTTTGTGTCTCTTTTCTTGAAAAGAAAAACTCATTTTTCACAAATATCACATCCTTAGATGTGTATGTTTTGTTAGTTGTTGGATCATAACATCTATATCCCTTCTTAAATGTTGCATATCCTAGAAATAGGCATTTCCTTCCTCTATGATCTAATTTGTCCCTAAATTGTGAGAGAATATGGATATAGCATGTACACCCAAAAACTCTAAGATGTGAGATCTTTATTTTTCTTCCCAAGAGAACTTCCAATGGAGATAAACCCTTTAAAACTTCAATAAGCATTAAATTCTTCACATGGACTGCGGTCTTAACCGCATCACACCAAAACTTCTTTGGGACATTGGCGTGGACCATCATGGCTCTTGCGATCTCTAATATATGTCTATTTTTCCTTTCTACTACCCCATTTTGTTGGGGTGTGTACACGCATGACATTTGGTGAAGGATCCCATTATCTCTTAGGAATTCTTTAAATTTGTGGCTTATGTACTCGCCACCATGATCTGTCCTAAGAACCTTGATTTTGGCATTGTATAAGTTTGTTACATACTTGAAATAACTATTGAGTGCTTCAAATGCTTGATCCTTGGAATGCAAAAGATATATCCATGTGTACATTATTTTTTGGTCAATAAATGTAATGAAGTATTTGTATCCTAGATGTGATATAATTGGGGAGGTCCAAATGTCTGAATGCACTAGTTCAAAGGGAGAGGCATACTTGTTTTCTGAACTAGGATAAGTAGTTCTAGTTTCTTTTCCTAATAAGCATGCTTCACAAGGCTTGTTTTCAATGCTTAAATTAGGAAGAAGATGTTTCAAAGCCTTGTAGTTTAGATGTCCTAGTCGTGCATGCCAAAGTGAAGCATCATTGTTAATGTGAGTGGTGAGTACATGATGCTCTTGATCTAAGTAATATAGGCCTCCTTCTTGAGTTCCTTTGCCAATCAATTGGTTAGTTTTCAGATCATAAAATGTGACTATTTCTGGATCAAAGATGGCCCTACACCCTTGATCTTTGGTGACCTTGCTAATGGACAAAAGATTGGAAGTAAGTTGTGGTACATATAAAGCATTTGTATTTTTTCCAAAAATTTCAACTTCTCCCATTTGTTTAAGTTCTAGATCTTGTCCATTAGCAACACGTACTATTTTTCGATTAAGGAGATGTTTAAAACGTTTGATTTTTCTTCTATCCCTAATCATGTGATGATCCGTTCCGGAATCTATAAGAAATTTCTCAAAATTTAAAGAAGAGGTAGGGTTTTGATTGTTACCATCCATGTGTGTTGAATGTTGAGACCTCTTCAAGTGAATGTCCAATTTATCTTGAGAGGCTTCACATTGAGCAACACGTCTAGCCATAACTGAGGCATAGGATCTTCTTTGTTGGCCAGCTTCTTGAAGCCTTTTTAAGCAATTATTTGTCTTTTCTTGGAGACCAATACATTCGGTTATCATAGAGGCTTCATTTTGATCCTTTGTTTGTGAGTTAATTTTGGGCAGCACTTGAGAGCTATGCCTTTCTTTTTGAGCCGGCTGCTGTAGATCCTTTATACACTCATTTAGCTTGATTTAAAGCTCATCACACTTGGTTCGTATTGATAATAAAGGATCTTCATAGTGTGTAGCAGCTTGGTAGCCGGATTTGAGAAGAAATGATGCATTTTGTTGCTGCTCCATTGTGGTAGTGAAGGCATTCCCTTCATTCCCCTTTTGGCGTGTGGCGCCTTCCTCCTTTGGTTTGTGGTTTCTTTTTTTTTTGATGGTGGGGGGTTTTTTTTTGGGGTCCCTAACCCCCCCCCCCAAAACAAAATTTAAACCCCCCCAACCTCAAAACTATTCCTCTTTTTTACTTTTCACCCCCCCTTTTGTAACCCTCCTTTTTAAAAAAAAAAAAAAAAAAAAAAAAAATAAATTATTTTTTTTATTTTAAAAAATTTTAAAATAAAAAAATTTTTTTTTTTTAACCTTTAAAAAAAAAAAAGGGGGGGGGGGGGGGGGGAACCCCCCCCCCCACCCCCGCCCCCCCCCCACCGCCTTTTTCTTTGGTTGCCCCCATTTGCTGGCCCAGGCTGGACCCGTGGGCTAGGCCCATTTTGGGTCCCTAAATGGGCCCACTTTCCTGGACAGAAAGGGGGCATTAATCTGCCACTTTTTTGGGGTCTGAGATTAGGCTTCCTTTGGGCCTTAAATGAATAAGGGATGATACAATATTTTTAGGATTAATTGAGTACCCTAAGTATTTTTTATTTCAACACAATTGAAATTGCAATTATGTCAATTTTGTTCAATTACAATTGTAATTTTGTCAATTATGTTCAATTAAAGTTACAATTATGTCAATTTTGTCCAATTGAAGTAATAATTATGTCAATTTTGATCAATTGAACTTGTAATTATGTTAATTTTGATCAATTGAAGTCATAATCACATCAATTTTATTCAATTGAAATTACAACAATGATAATTTACTTAATTGAAGTAATGATTATGCCAATTTTGTTCAATTGAAATTGTAATTATATCAATTTTGTTCAATTAAAGTTATAATTGTATCAATTTTGTTCAATTGAAATTGTAATTATGTCGATTTCGTTCAATTGAAGTAACAATTATGCCAATTTTGTCTAATTGAATTCGCAATTAAGTCAATTTTGGTAATTTGAAATTGCAATTATGTCAATTTTGATCAATTGAAATTACAATTATGTCAATTTTATTCAATTGAAATTCTAATTATGTCAATTTTGTTCGATAAAAGTTCTAATTACGTAAATTTTGTTCAATTGAAATTGCAATTATCTCAGTTTTGATAAATTGAAACTGGAAACATGTAAATTTAGCTTAATCGACCGTGCAATTACGTAAATTTTGTTCAATTGAAGTTGCAATTATGTTGATTTGTTCAATTGAAGTTGTAATTATGTCAATATTGATTAGTTGAAGTTGTAATTATCTCAATTTTGTTCTCTTGATGTTCCTATTACGTCAATTTTGTTTAATTAAAGTTATAATTATGTCAATTTTGTTCAATTGAAGTGACAATTATGTCAAATTTGATAAATTGATGCTGCAATTATGTTAATTTTGCTCAACATAAATTGCAATTATTCTAATTTTGATCAACGGACATAACAATTAAGTCAATTTTGATCAATTGAAGTTTGAATTATGTCAATTTTGACCAATTGAAGTTATAATTACGTCAGTTTTATTCCATTGAAATTGTAATTGTGTCAATTTTGTTCAATTGCAGTTGTAATTATGTCAATTGTGTTCAATTGAAGTTACAATTATTTCAATTTTGTCCAATTGAAGTAATAATTATGTCAATTTTGATCAATTGAACTTATAATTATGTCAATTTTGATCAATTGAAGTTACAATCATATCAATTTTGTTCAATTGAAATTACAACATTGTCAATTTTGCTTAATTGAAGTAACGATTATGCCAATTTTGTTCAATTGAAATTGCAATTATATCAATTTTGTTCAATTGAAGTTGCAATTGTATCGATTTTGTTCAATTGAAGCTACAATTATGTCGACTTTGTTGAAAAGAGGAATTAATCAAATGATCATCGCATTTCTGAAATGCCTTCCTAAGAGTCCAACAAGTTCTTCTCCTTTGGAGCCAAATAAGTCATGAATTCTTTATAAGTTTTGTCTCAAGGATGAAGCCTTAATTTGGCCTGGCCCACGGAATTCGGATTGGGCCCGAAGGGCCCAGCCCGGGCCAGCAAAAGGGCCCTTTTCTAGCCCAGTAAAGGGGGCCTAATTGGGCCCCAACGGCTAGTAGAGAGGGGTCTTAACCCCTTTCTTGTTCTCTCATTTGCTCTCTAATTCTCTCCCTCTTCTTCTTCTATAAATAGGCTCTTATGTATTCAAGCAAAGGCATGAACAAAAGTTCAAAGCTATGAATGTTATTTGCTTTCATTATCAATAAAATTCAGAATTTTATTTCAAAGATTTATTGTGTTCTTACTTTGATCTTTCAACTGTCTTTGTTCAATTGAAGCAAAAATTATGCTAATTTTGTCCAATTGAAGTCACAATTAAGTCAATTTTGGAAATTTGAAATTACAATTATGTCAATTTTGATTAATTGAAGTTACAATTATGTCAATTTTGTTCAATTGAAATTCTAATTATGTCAATTTTGTTCGATAGAAGTTCTAATTACATCAATTTTGTTCAATTAAAATTGCAATTATGTCAGTTTTGATAAATTGAAGCTGGAATCATGTCAATTTAGCTCAATCGATCGTGCAATTACGTAAATTTTGTTTAATTGAAGTTGCCATTATGTCAATTTGTTCAATTGAAGTTGTAATTGTATCAATCTTGATCAATTGAAGTTTTAATTATGTCAATTTTGTTCAATTGATATTCCAATTACGTAAATTTTGTTCAGTTAAAGTTATAATTATGTCAATTTTGTTCAATTGAAGTGACAATTATGTCAATTTTGATCGATTGATACAGCAATTTTGTTAATTTTGCTCAACAGAAGTTGTAATTATGCCAGTAGCAATTAAGTTAATTTTGATCAATTGAAATTTAAATTATGTCAATTTTGACCAATTGAAGTTATAATTATGTCAGTTTTGTTCAATTAAAATTACAATTATGCCAATTTTGTTCAATTGCAGTTGTAATTATGTCAATTGTGTTCAATTGATGTTACATTTATGTCAATTTTGTCCAATTGAAGTAATAATTATGTCAATTTTGATTAATTGAACTTGTAATTATGTTAATTTTGATCAATTGAAGTTACAATCACATCAATTTTAATTAATTGAAATTACAACAATGTTAATTTTGCTTAATTGAAGTAACGATTATACCAATTTTGTTTAATTGAAGTTCTAATTATATCAATTTTATTCAATTAAAGTTGCAATTGTATTGATTTTGTTCAATTGAAGCTGTAATTATATTGATTTCATTCAATTGAAGTAACAGTTATGCCAATTTTGTTCAATTGAAGTCACAGTTAAGTCCATTTTGGTAATTTGAAATTGCAATTATGTCAATTTTGATAAATTGAAGTTACAATTATATCAATTTTGTTCAATTGAAATTCTAATTATGTCAATTTTGTACGATAGAAGTTCCAATTATGTCAATTTTGTTCAATTGAAATTGTAATTATATCAGTTTTGATAAATTGAAGCTGGAATCATGTCAATTTAGCTCAATTGACCATGTAATTACGTAAATTTTGTTCAATTGAAGTTGCAATTATGTCAATTTGTTCAATGGAAGTTGTAATTGTGTCAATCTTCATCAGTTGAAATTGTAATTATGTCAATTTTGTTCGATTGATGTTCCAATTACGTCAATTTTATTCAATTAAAGTTATAATTATGTCAATTTTGTTCAATTGAAGTGGCAATTATGTCAATTTTGATCAATTGATACTGCAATTATGTCAATTTTGCTCAACAGAAGTTACAATTATGCCAATTTTGATCAACTGACGTAACAATTACGTCAATTTTGATCAATTTAAGTTTGAATTATGTCAATTTTGACCAACTAAAGTTGCAATTATGTCAATTTTGTTGAATTAAAATTGTAATTATGCCAATTTTATGCAATTACAATTGTAATTTTGTCAATTGTGTTCAATTGAAGTTACAAATATGTAATTTTGTCCAATTGCAGTAATAATTATATCAATTTTGATCAATTGAACTTCTAATTATGTCAATTTTGATCAATTGAAGTTACAATTATATCAATTTTGTTTAATTGAAATTACAACAATGACAATTTTGCTTAATTGAAGTAACGATTATGTCAATTTTACTCAATTGAAGTTGTAATTATATCAATTTTGTTCAATTAAAGTTGCAATTGTATTGATTTTGTTCAATTGAAACTGCAATTATGTCGATTTCGTTCAATTGAAGTTACAGTTACACCAATTTTGTTCAATTGAAGTCACAATTAAGTCCATTTTGGTAATTTGAAATTACAATTATGTCAATTTTGATTAATTGAAGTTACAATTATATCAAATTTGTTCAATTAAAATTCTAATTATGTCAATTTTGTTCGATAGAAGTTCCAATTATGTCAATTTTGTTCAATTGAAATTACAATTATGTCAGTTTTTATAAATTGAAGCTGGAATCAAGTCAATTTAGCTCAATCGACCATGCAATTACGTAAGTTTTGTTCAATTGAAGTTACAATTATGTCAATTTGTTCAATTGAAGTTGTAATTGTGTCAATTTTCATCAGTTGAAGTTGTAATTATGTCAATTTTGCTCGATTGATGTTCCAATTACGTCAATTTTGTTCAATTAAACTAATAATTATGTCAATTTTGTTCAATTGAAGTGGCAATTATGCCAATTTTGATCAATTGATGCTGCAATTATGTCAATTTTGCTCAACAGAAGTTGCAATTATGCCAATTTTAATCAATTGACCTAACAATTAAGTCAATTTTGATCAATTGAAGTTTGAATTATGTCAATTTTGACCAATTGAAGTTGCAATTATGTCAATTTTGTTGAATTGAAATTGCAATTATGCCAATTTTATGCAATTACAATTGTAATTTTGTCAATTGTGTTCAATTGAAGTTGCAAATATGTAATTTTGTCCAATTGCAGTAATAATTATGTCAATTTTGATCAATTGAACTTCTAATTATGTCAATTTTGATCAATCGAAGTTACAATCATATCAATTTTGTTTAATTGAAATTACAACAATGACAATTTTGCTTAATTGAAGTAGCGATTATGCCAATTTTGCTCAATTGAAGTTGCAGTTATATCAATTTTGTTCAATTAAAGTTGCAATTGTATTGATTTTGTTCAATTGAAACTGCAATTATGTCAATTTCGTTCAATTTAAGTAACAATTATGCCAATTTTGTCCAATTGAAGTCACAATCAAGTCCATTTTGGTAATTTGAAAATGCAATTATGTCAATTTTGATCAATTGAAGTTACAATTATATTAATTTTGTTCAATTAAAATTCTAATTACGTCAATTTTGTTCAATAGAAGTTAGAAATATACGAATTTTGTTCAATTAAAATTACAATTATGTCAGTTTTGATAAATTGAATCTGGAATCTTGTCAACTTAGCTTAATCGACCGTGCAATTACTTAAATTTTGTTCAATTGAAATTGCAATTATGTTGATTTGTTTAATTGAAATTGTAATTATGTCAATATTGATTAGTTGAAGTTGTAATTCTCTCAATTTTGTTCTCCTGATGTTCCTATTACATCAATTTTGTTCAATTAAAGTTACAATTATGTCAATTTTGTTCAATTAAAGTGGCAATTATGTCAAATTTGATCAATTAATGTGCAATTATGTCAAATTTTGATCAATTGAAGTTATAATTATGTCAATTTTGTTCGATAGAAGTTTTAATTATGTCAATTTTGTTCAATTGAAATTGCAATTATGTCAGTTTTGATAAATTGAAACTGGAATCATGTCAATTTAGCTCAATCGACCGTGCAATTACGTAAATTTTGTTCAATTGAAGTTGCAATTATGTCAATTTGTTCAATTGAAGTTGTAATTGTGTCAATCTTGATTAGTTGAAGTTGTAATTATGTCAATTTTGTTCAATTGATGTTCCAATTACGTCAATTTTGTTCAATTAAAATTACAATTATGTCAATTTTGTTCAATTGAATGACAATTATGTCAATTTTGATCAATTGATGCTGCAATTATGTTAATTTTGCTCAACATAAGTTGCAATTATTCTAATTTTGATCAACTGACGTAAGAATTAAGTCAATTTTGATCAATTGATGCTTGAATTATGTCAATTTTGACCAATTGAAGTTACAATTACGTCAGTTTTATTCCATTGAAATTGCAATTGTGTCAATTTTGTTCAATTACAGTTGTAATTATGTCAATTGTGTTCAATTGAAGTTACAATTGTTTTAATTTTGTCCAATTGAAGTAATAATTATGTCAATTTTGATCAATTGAACTTGTAATTATATCAATTTTGATCAATTGAAGTTACAATCATATCAATTTTGTTCAATTGAAATTACAATAATGTCAATTTTGTTTAATTGAAGTAACAATTATGCCAATTTTGTTCAATTGAAATTGCAATTATATCAATTTTGTTCAATTGAACTTGCAATTGTATCAATTTTGTTCAACTGAAGGTTCAATTTTGTCGACTTTGTTCAATTGAAGCAACAATTATGCTAATTTTGTCCAATTGAAGTCCCAATTAAGTCAATTTTGATAATTTGAAATAGCAATTATGTCAATTTTGATCAATTGAAGTTATAATTATATCAATTTTATTCAATTGAAATTCTAATTATGTCAATTTTGTTCAATAGAAGTTCTAATTATGTCAATTTTGTTCAATTGAAATCGCAATTATGTCAATTTTGATAAATTGAAGCTGGAATCATGTCAATTTAGCTCAATCGACTGTGCGATTATGTAAATTTCGTTCAATTGAAGTTGTAATTTTGTCAATTTGTTCGATTGAAGTTGTAATTGTGTCAATTTTGATCAGTTGAAGTTGTAATTATGTCAATTTTGTTCAATTGATGTTCCAATTATGTCAATTTTGTTCAATTAAAGTTACAATTATGTCAATTTTGTTCAATTGAAGTGACAATTATGCCAATTTTGATCAATTGATGCTGCAATTATGTCAATTTTGCTCAACATAAGTTGCAATTATTCTAATTTTGATCAACTGACATAACAATTAAGTCAATTTTGATCAATTGATGCTTGAATTATGTCAATTTTGACCAATTGAAGTTACAATTACGTCAGTTTTATTCTATTGAAATTGCAATTGTGTCAATTTTGTTCAATTACAGTTGTAATTATGTCAATTGTGTTCAATTGAAGTTACAATTATTTCAATTTTGTCCAATTGAAGTAATAATTATGTCAATTTTGATCAATTGAACTTGTAATTATATCAATTTTGATCAATTGAAGTTACAATCATATCAATTTTGTTCAATTGAAATTACAACAATGTCAATTTTGCTTAATTGAAGTAACGATTATGTCAATTTTGTTTAATTGAAATTGTAATTATATCAATTTTGTTCAATTGAACTTGCAATTGTATTGATTTTGATCAACTGAAGGTACAATTATGTCGACTTTGTTCAATTGAATCAATAATTATTCCAATTTTATCCAATTGAAGTCGCAATTAAGTCAATTTTGTTAATTTGAAAATGCAATTATGTCAATTTTGATCAATTGAAATTACAATTATGTTAATTTTGTTCAATTGAAATTCTAATTATGTCAATTTTGTTTGATAGAAGTTTTAATTACTTCAATTTTATTCAATTAAATTTGCAATTACGTCAGTTTTGATAAATTAAAGCTGGAATCATGTCAATTTTGCTCAATCGACCATGCAATTACATAAATTTTGTTCAATTGAAGTTGCAATTATGTCAATTTGTTCAATTGAAGTTGTAATTGTGTCAATTTTGATCAGTTGAAGTTGTAATTATGTCAATTTTGTTCAATTAATATTTCAATTTTGTTTAATTAAATTTACAATTATGCATATTTTGTTCAATTGAAATGGTAATTATATCAATTTTGATCAATTAATGCTGCAATTATATTAATTTTTCTCAACAGAAGTTGCAATTATTCCAATTTTGATCAACTGACGTAATAATTAAGTCAATTTTGATCAACTGAAGTTTGAATTACATCAATTTTGACCAATTAAAGTTCTAATTATGTCAATTTTGTTCAATTGAAATTGCAATTATATCAATTTTGTTAAATTACAATTGTAATTTTGTCAATTGTGATCAATTGAAGTTACAATTATGTCAATTTTGTCCAATCGAAATAATAATTATGTCAATTTTGATCAATTGAATTTACAATCATATCAATTTTGTTCAATTGCAATTACAACAATGACAATTTTACTTAATTGAAGTAACGATTATGCTAATTTTGTTTAATTGAAGTTGCAATTATATCAATTTTGTCCAATTGAAGTCACAATTAAATCAATTTTTGTAATTTGAAATTGCAATTATGTCAATTTTGATCAATTGAAGTTATAATTTTGTCAATTTTGTTCAATTGAAATTCTAATTATGTCAATTTTGTGAAATTATGTCGATTTCATTCAATTAAAGTAACAATTATGCAAATTTTGTCCAATTGAAGTCGCAATTAAATCAATTTTTGTAATTTGAAATTGCAATTATGTCAATCTTGATCAGTTGAAGTTATAATTATGTTAATTTTGTTCAATTGATGTTCCAATTACACCAATTTCATTTAATGAAAGTTACAATTATGTCAATTTTGTTCGATTTAAATGGCAATGATGTTAATTTTGATCAATTGAAACTGTAATTATATCAATTTTCCTCAACAGAAGTTGCAATTATGTCAATTTTGATCAACTGACGTAACAATTAAGTCAATTTTGATCAATTGAAGTTTGAATTATGTCAATTTTGACCAATTGAAGTTGCAATTATGTTAATTTTGTTCAATTGAAATTACAATTATGTTAATTTTGTTCAATTACATTTTTTTTAATTATGTCAATTGTGTTCAATTGAATTTACAATTATGTCAATTTTGTCCAATTGAAGTAATAATTATGTCAATTTTGATTAATTGAACTTGTAATTATGTCAATTTTCATCAATTGAAGTTACAATCATATCAATTTTGTTCAATTGACATTACAACAATGTCAATTTTGCTTAATTGAAGTAACGATTTTGCTAATTTTGTTTAATTGAATTTACAATTATATCAGTTTTGTTCAATCGAAGTTGCAAGTGTATTGATTTTGTTCAATTGAAGCTGCAATTATGTCGATTTTGATCAATTGAAGTAACAATTATACCAATTTTGTCCAATTGAAGTCGCAGTTAAGTCAATTTTGGTAATATGAAATTCTGATTATGTCAATGTTAATTAATTGAAGTTATAATTATGTCAATTTTATTCAATTCAAATTCTAATTATATCAATTTTGTTCAATAGAAGTTTTAATTATGTCAATTTTTGTTCAACTGAAATTGCAATTATGTTATTTTTGATAAATTGAAGCTGGAATCATGTCAATTTAGCTCAATCGACCGTGTAATTACGTAAATTTTGTTCAATTGAAGTTACAATTATGTCAATTTGTTCAATTGATGTTGTAATTGTGTCAATCTTAATCAATTGAAATTGTAATTATGTCAATTTTGTTCAATTGATGTTCCAATTACGTCAATTTTGTTCAATCAAAGTTACAATTATGTCACTTTTGTTCAATTGAAGTGACAATTATGTCAATTTTGATCAATTGATGTTGCAATTATGTTAATTTTGCTTAATAGAAGTTGCAATTATGTCAATTTTGACCAACTGACGTAACAATTATGTCAATTTTGATCAATTAAAGTTTGAATCATATCAATTTTGACCAATTAAAGTTGTAATTATGTCAATTTTGTTCAATTAAAATTATAATTATGTCAATTTTGTTCAAATGCAATTGTAATTTTTTCAATTATATTTAATTGAAGTTACAATTATGTCAATTTTGTCCAATTGAAGTAATAATTATGTCAATTTTTATCAATTGAAATTATAATCGTATCAATTTTGTTCCATTGAAATTACAACAATGACAATTTTGCTTAATTGAAGTAACGATTATGCCAATTTTGTTCAATTAAAGTTGCAATTATATCAATTTTATTCAATTGATGTTGCAATTGTATCGATTTTGTTCAATTGAAGCTATAATTATCTCGATTTTGTTCAATTGAAGTAACAATTATGCCAATTTTGTCCAATTGAAGTCACAGTTAAGTCAATATTGGTAATTTGAAATTGTAATTATATCAATGTTAATCAATTGAAGTTACAATTATGTCAATTTTGTTCAATTGAAATTCTAATTGTGTCAATTTTGCTCGACAGATGTTCTAATTATGTCAATTTTGTTCAATTAAAATTACAATTATGTCAGTTTTGATAAATTGAAGCTGGAATCATGTCAATTTAGCTCAATCGACCGTGCAATTACGTAAATTTTGTTCAATTGAAGTTGCAATTATGTCAATTGGTTCAATTGAAGTTGTAATTGTGTAAATCTTGATCTGTCAAAGTTGTAATTATGTCAATTTTATTCAATTAATGTTCCAATTACGTCAATTTTTTTCCATTAAAGTTACAATTATATCAATTTTGTTCAATTGAAGTGATAGTTATGTCAATTCTAATTATTTGATGCTGTAATTATATCAATTTTGCTCAACAAAAGTTGCAATTATGTCAATTTTGATCAACTGACATAACAATTAAGTCAATTTTGATCAATTGAAGCTTGAATTATGTCAATTTTGACCAATTGTAGTTGCAATTAATCAATTTTGTTTAATTGAAGTTACAATTGTGTCAATTTTGCTCAATTAAAATTGCAATTCTGTCAATTTTGTTCAATTGATGTTGTAATTATGACAATTTTGTTCAATTGAAATTGCAACTGTGTCAATTTTGTTTAATTGAAGTTATAATTGTGTCAATTTTGTTCAATTGAAGTTGCAATTGGGTCAATTTTGCTCAATTGAAATTACAATTCTGTCAATTTTGTTTAATTGATGTCGTAATTGTGTCAATTTTGTTCAATTGAATTTGCAATTGTGTCAATTTTGTTCAACTGAAGTTGCAATTGTGTTAATTTTGCTCAATTGAAATTGCAAGTCTGTCAATTTTGTTCAATTGATATTGTAATTGTGTCAATTTTGTTCAATTGAAGTTGCAACTGTGTTAATTTTGTTCAATTGAAGATGCAATTGTGTCAATTTTGTTTAATTAAAGTTGCAATTGTGTCAATTTTGCTCAATTGAAATTGTAATTCTGTCAATTTTGTTCAATTGATGTTGTAATTGTGTCAATTGCAATTGAAGCTGTGCAATTTCAGGTGCAGCAATTTTGTTCAATTGAGGTTGTAATTGTGTCAATTATATTTAATTGATATTGTAATTATGCCAATTTTGTTCAATTGAAGTTGCAATTGTGCCTATTTTGTTCAATTGAAGTTGTAATTCTGATAATTTTGTTTAATTGAAGTTGCAATTGTTTTAATTTTGTTCAATTCAAGTTGCAATTATTTCAATTTTGTTCAATTGATGTTTCAATTATATCAATTTTATTCAATTGAAGTTACAATTTGGACTATTTTATTCAATTGAAGTTGCAATTGGGTCAATTTTGTTTAATTGATGTTGCAATTGTGGCAATTTTGTTCAATTGATGTTGCAATTGTGTAAATTTTATTCAATTAAAATTGTAATTCTGTCAATTTTGTTCAATTGTTGTTACAAATCTGACAATTTTGTTCATGTGAAATTATAATTATGCTGGTTTTGTTCAATTTAAAATGCAATTACATCAATTTTATTTAATTGAAGTTGCATTCGTGTCAATTATGTTCAATTGAAGTTGCAATTCTGTCAATTTTGTTCAATTGAGGTTACAATTATATCAATTTTGTTCAATTAAAATTACAATTGTGTCAATTTTGTTCAATTGAAATTACAATTGTGTCAATTTTGTTCAATGGAAGTTACAATTCTGTCAATTTTGTTCAATTGAATTTGTAATTGTGTCAATTATGTTGAATTGATATTGCTGTTATTTCAATATTGTTCAATTGAAGTTGTAATTATGTTAATTTTGTTCAATTGAAGTTATAATTATGTTAATTTTGTTCATTTGAAATTGTAATTGTATCAATTTTGTTCAATTGAAATTGCACTTATTTTAATTTTGTTTAATTAAAATTGCAATTGTGTCTATTTTGTTCAATTAAACTTATAATTTTGTCAATTTTGTACAATTGAAGTTGCAATTGTGTCAATTTTATTTAATTAAAGTTGTAGTTATATCAATTTTGTTGAATTGAACTTAAAATTATGTCAATTTTTTCAAATGAAGTTGCAATTGTGTCAATTTTGTTTAATTGAAGTTGTAATTGTGTCAATTACGTTCAATTGATATTGTAATTATGTCAATTTTGTTTAATTAAAGTTGCAATAGTGTCTATTTTGTTCAATTGAAGTTGTAATTATGTCAATTTTGTTCAATTGAAATTGCAATTGTTTCAATTTTGTTCAATTGAAGTTGCAATTGTCTCAATTTTATTCAATTGAAGTTGTAATTATGTCAATTTTGTTCAATTGATATTACAATTATGTCAATTTTGTTCAATTGAAGTTGCATATATATCAATTTTGTTCAATTGAAATTACAATTATGTCAATTTTGTTCAATTGAAATTACAATTATGTCAATTTTGTTCAATTGAAATTGCAATTATGTCAATTTTGTTCAATTGAAGTTGCAATGGTGTCAATTTTTTTCATTTGAAGTTGCAATTGTGTCAATTTTGTTCAATTGAAGTTGCAATTGTGTCAATTTTGTTCAATTAAAATTGTAATTTTGTCAATTTTGTTCAATTAGAGTTAGAATTATGTCAATTTTAAATAATTAAAGTTGCAATTATGTTAATTTTATTTAATTGAAGTTGTAATTCTGTTAATTTTGTTTAATTGGTATTGCAATTGTGTCAATTATGTTCAATTGAAATTGCAATTATGTCAATTTTGTTCAATTGAAATTGCAATTCTGTCAATTTTGTTTAATTAAAGTTGTAATTGTGTCAATTATGTTCAATTGAAATTATAATTCTGTCAAGTTTGTTCAATTGAAGTTGCAATTCTGTTAATTTTGTTCAATTAAAGTTGCAATGGTCTCAATTTTGTTCAATTGAAGTTGCAATTATGCTAATTTTGTTTAATTGAATTTGCATTTGTGTCAATTTTGTTTAATTGAAGTTGTAATCCTGTCAATTTTGTTCAATTGATATTGCAGCCGTGTCAATTATGTTCAATTGATATTGCAAAAATGTCAATTTTGTTCAATTAATATTGTAATAATGTCAGTTTTATTCTATTGAAATTGCAATTGTGTCAATTTTGTTCAATTGGTATTGTAATTATGTCAATTTTGTTCAATTGAAAGTTGCAATTGATTCAATTTTGTTCAATTGAAATTGTAATTATGTCAATTTTATTTAATTGAAGTTGCAATTGTGTCAATTTTGTTCAATTGAAGTCGTAATTGTGTCAATTTTGTTCAATTGAAGTTGCAATTGTGTCAATTTTGTTCAATTGAAGTTACAATTCTGTCAATTTTATTCAATTATTATTGCAATTCTGTCAATTTTATTCAATTGAAGTTGTAATTGTGTCAATTTTATTCAATTGATTTTGGAATTATGTCAATTTTGTTCAATTAAAGTAATGATTACGACCATTTTGTCTAATGGAAGTTGTAATTGTGTCAATTTTGTTCAATTAATGCCGTAATTTTGTCAATTTTGTTCAATTGTAGTTACAATTGTGTAAATTTTGTTCAATTCATATTGCAATTATGTCAATTTTGTTCAATTGAAATTGTAATTGAGACAATTTTATTCAATTGAAGTTAAGATTGGGTCAATTTTGTTCAATTGATGTTGCAATTGTGTCAATTTTGTTTATTTGATGTTGCAATTGTGTTAACTTTGCTCAATTAAAATTTTAAATCTTTCAATATTGTTCAATTGATATTGCAATTCTATCAATTTTGCTCAATTAAAGTTGTAACTGTGTCAATTTTATTCAATTATAATTGCAATTGTGTCAATTATGTTCAATTGATACTGTAATTATGTCAATTTTGTTCAATTGAATGTGCGATTGTGTCAATTTTGTTAATTTGAAGTTGCAATTCCGTCAATTTTGTTCAATTGAATTTCTAATTGTGTCAATTTTGTTCAATTGAAATTACAATTCTGTCAATTTTATTGAATTGAAGTTGCAATTGTGTCAATTTTGTTCAATTGAAGTTATAATTCTATCAATTTTGTTCAATTGAAGTTGCAATTCTGTTAATTTTGTTCAATTAAAGTTGCAATTGTGTAAATTTTGTTCAATTGAAATTGCAATTACGCCAATTTTGTTCAATTGAAGTTGCAATTGTGTCAATTTTGTTCAATTAAAATTGCAATTGTGTCAATTTTGTTCAATTGAAATTGCAATTGTGTCAATTTTGTTCAATTGATCTTGCAATAATGTCAATTTTGTTCAATTGAAGTTATAATTCTGTCAATTTTGTTCAGTTGAAATTGTAATTTTGTCAATTTTGTTCAATTGAAGTTATAGTTCTGTCAATTTTTTTAAATTGAAGCTGCAATTCTGTCAATTTTGTTCAATTGAAGTTGCAATTGTGTCAATTTTGTTCAATTGAAGTTGCAATTATATCAATTTTGTTCAATTGAAATTACAATTTTGTCAATTTTGTTCAATTGAAGTTGCAATTTTGTCAATTTTGTTCATTTGATGTTATAATTCTGTCAATTTTGTTTAATTGAAGTTGTCATTGTATCAATTTTATTCAACTGAAGTTGCAATTATATCAATTTTGTTCAATTGAAGTTGCAATTTTGTCAATTTTGTTCATTTGAAATTGTAATTCTGTCAATTTTGTTTAATTAAAGTTGTAATTGTGTCAATTATGTTTAATTGATATTGCAATAATTTCAATTTTGTTAAATTGAAATTATATTTCTGTCAATTTTGTTCAATTAAAGTTGCAATTCTGTCAATTTTGTTCAATAAAAGTTACAATTGTGTCAATTTTGTTTAATTGAAGTTGCAATTCTGTCAATTTTATTCAATTGAAGTTGCAATTCTATCTATTTTATTCAATTGAAGTTGTAATTGTGTCAATTATATTCAATTGATTTTGCAATAATGTCAATTTTGTGCAATTGAAGTAGCAATTCTGTCAATTTTGTTCAATTAAAGTTGTAATTCTGTCAATTTTCTTCAATTGAAGTTGCAATTGTATCAGTTTTGTTCAATTGAAGTTGCAATTATGTCAGTTTTGTTCAATTGCAGTTGTTGTTCAATTGAAGTTGCAATTGTGTTAATTTTGTTCAATTGAAATTACAATTCTGTCAATTTTATTCAATTGAAGTTTCAATTGTGTGTATTATATTCCATTGATATTGTAATTTTGTCAATTTTGTTCAATTGAAGTTACAATTGTGTCAATTTTGTTTTATTGTAGTTGCAATTCTGTCAATTTTGTTCAATCGATGTTGCAATTGTGACAATTATATTCAATTGATGTTGTAATTCTATCAATTTTGTTTAATTGAAGTTGCAATTCTGTCAGCTTTGTTCAATTGAAGTTGCAATTGTGTCATTTTTGTTCAATTGAAGTTGCAATTATGTCACTTTTGTAGAATTGAAGTTCTAATTGTGTCAATTTTGTTCAATTGAAGTTGTTATTCTGTCAATTTTGTTTAATTGAAGTTACAATTCTATAAATTCTATTCAATTGACATTGCAATTGGGTTAATTATGTCAATTTTATTCAATTGAAGTTGCAATTCTGTCAAATTTATTCAATTGAGATTGCAATTGTGTTAATTTTGTTTAACTGAATTTACAATTCTGTCAATTTTGTTCAATTAAAGTTGCGATTGTGTCATTTATGTTCAATTGATATTGTAATAATGTCAATTTTGTTCGATTGAAGTTATACTTTTGTCAATTTTGTTCAATTAAAGTTGCAATTGTGTCAATTTTGTTTAATTGAAATTACAATTGTGTCAATTTTGTTCAATTGAAGTTACAATTGTGTCAATTTTGTTCAATTGAAGTTTCAATTACATTAATTTTGTTTAATAGATTTTGCGATTATGTCAATTTTGTTCAATTAAAATTGCAATTATGACCATTTTCTCCGATTAAAGTTGTAATTGTGTCAATTTTGTTCAATTTATGCTGCAATTGTGTTAATTTTTTTCAATTGAAGTTGCAATTGTGTCAATTTTGTTCAATTGATATTGCAATTATGTTAATTTTGTTCAATTGAAGTTGCAATTATGTTAATTTTATTCAATTGAAGTTGAAATTGGGTCAATTTTGTTCAATTGATGTTGTAATTATGTCAATTTTGTTTAATTAATGCTGCAATTGTGTCAATTTTGCTCAACTAAAATTGTAATTCTGTCAATTTTCATTTATTGATGTTGCAATTCGCTCAATTTTGTTTAATTAAAGTTGCAATTATGTCGATTTTGTTCAATTGAAGTTGCAATTATGTCAATTTTGTTCAATTGTTTTTGTAATTATGTCAATTTTGTTCAATTAAAGTTGCATTTATGACCATTTTGTCCAATTGAAGTTGCAATTGTCTCAATTTTATTCAATTGATGCTGCAATTGTGTAATTTTGTTCAATTGAAATTGTAATTGTGTTAATTTTGTTCAATTGATATTGCAATTACGACAATTCTGTTCACTTGAAGTTCCAATTGTGTTAATTTTTGTTCAAATGATATTGCAGCTACGACAATTCTGTTCAATTGATGTTACAATTGTGCCAATTTTGTTCAATTGATGTTGCAATTATGTTCATTTTGCTCGATTGATGCCGCAATTGTGTCAATTTTGTTTAATTGATGTTGCAATTATGTCAATTTTGTTCAATTAAAGTTGTAATTGTATCAATTTTGTACAAATCAAGTTGTAATTCTGTCAATTTTATTCAATTGAAATTGTAATTGTGTCAATTATTTCATTTGAAGTTGCAATTGCTTCAATTTTGTTCAATTGAAGTTGCAATTCTGTCAATTTTGTTCAATTGATGCTACAATTGTGTCAATTATGTTCAATTAAAGTTGCAATTATGTTAATTTTATTCAATTGATGTTGCAATTGTGTTAATTTTGCTCAATTGATGTTGCAATTGTGTCAATTTTGTTCAATTGATGTTGCAATTATATCAATTTTGTTCAATTGAAGTTACAATTCTGACAATTTTGTTCGATTGTAGTTGGAATTGTGTCAATTTTGTTCCATTGATATTGCAATTATGTCAATTTTGTTCAATTGAAGTTGTAATTGTTTCAATTTTGTTTAATTGAAGTTGTAATTCTGTCAATTTTGTTCAATTGATATTACAATTGTGTCAGTTATGTTCAATTGAAGTTGCAATTATGTTAATTTTGGTTCAATTGAAGTTGCAATTGTTTCAATTTTGTTGAATTGATATTGCAATTCTGTCAATTTTGTTCAATTGAAGTTGTAATTGTGTCAATTTTGTTTAATTAAAGTTCTAATTATATCAATTTTCTTCAATTAAATTTGTCGTTGTGTCAATTTTGTTCAGTTGAAATTTCAATTATGTCAATTTTGTTCAATTGAAGTCGCAATTGTGTCAATTATGTTCAATTGAAATTGTAATTGTGTCAATTTTGTTCAATTGATGCTGCAATTGTATCAATTTTGTTCAATTAATGCTGCAATTTGTTTCAATTTTGTTCAATTGAAGTTGCAATTGTATCAATTTTGTTCAATTCAAGTTACAATTATGTCAATTTTGTTCAAATGATGTTGCATTTATGTCAATTTTGTTAAATTGAAGTTGCAATTGTGTCAATTTGATTCAATTGAAGTTGTAATTATGTCAATTCTGTTCAATTGAAGTTGTAATTGTGTTAATTATGTTTAATTGATATTGCAATTATGTCAATTTTGTTAAATTGAAAATGCAATTATGTGAGTTTTGTTGCAATTGTGTTAATTTTGTTCAATTTAAATTGCAATTCTGTAATTTTTTTCAATTGAAGTTCCGATTATGTCAATTTTGTTCAATTGAAGTTTCAATTATATCAATTTTGTTCAATTGAACTTGCGTTTATGTCAATTTTTTTCAATTGAAGTTGCAATTGTGTCAATTTTGTTCAATTAAAGTTGTAATTATGATAATTTTGCTCGATTGTAGTTGTAATGGTGTCAGTTTTCTTGAATTGATATTACAATTATGTCAATTTTCTTTAATTGAAGTTGCAATTAAGTCAATTTTATTCTATTGAACTTGGAATTATGTCAATTTTGTTCAATTGATATTGCAATTATTTCAATTTTGTTCCGTTGAAGTTGCAATTGGGTCAATTTTATTCAATTGAAGTTATAATTCTGTCTATTTTGTTCAATTGAATTTGCAATTCTGTCAATTTTGCTCATTTGATGTTGCAACTACGTCAATTTTGTTCAATTGAAGTTGTAATTGTGTTAATTTTGTTTAGTTGAAGTTGCAATTGTGTAAATTTTGTTCAATTGAAGTTGCAATTCTATTAATTTTCTTCAATTGAAGTTGTAATTGTGATATTTTTGTTCAATTGAAGTTGCAATTGTGTCAATTATGGCCAAATAAAGTTATAATTCTGTCAATTTTGTTCAATTGAAGTTGCAATTCTGTCAATTTTGTTCAATTGAAATTGTAATTGTGTCAATTTTGTTCAATTGAAATTGTAATTATGTCAATTTTGTTCAATTGATGTTGCAATTGTATCAATTTTGTTCAATTGAAGTTGCAATTATATCAATTTTGTTTAATTAAATTTGTAATTGTGTCAATTTTGTTCAATTGAAGTTGTAATTATGTCAATTTTGTTCAATTGAAGTTGCAATTGTGTCAATTTTGTTTAATTGAAGTTGCAATTGTGTCAATTTTGTTCAATTGAAGTTGCAATTATGTCAATTTTTTTCGATTGAAGTTGTAATTGTATTAATTTTATTCTATTGAAGCTGCAATTATATCAATTTTGTTCAATTGAAGTTGTAATTGTGTCAATTTTGTTCAATTGAAATTGTAATTTTGTCAATTTTATTCAATTGAAATTGCAATTCTATCAATTTTGTTCAATTGAAATTGCAATTATGTCAATTTTATTCAATTGAAATTACAATTGTGTCAATTTTGTTTAATTAAAGTTGCAATTATGTCAATTTTGTTCAATTGAAGTTGTAATTGTGTCAATTTTATTCAATTAAAGTTGCAATTGTGTCAATTTTATTCAATTGATGTTGCAATTATATCAATTTTGTTCAATTGAAGTTACAATTGTGTCAATTTTGTTTAATTGAAGTTACAATTGTATCAATTTTGTTCAATTCTAATTACAATTATGTCAATTTTGTTCAATTGATGTTGTAATTCTGTTGATTTTGCTCAATTGAAGTTGCGATTGTGGCATTTATGTTCAATTAAAATTGCTATTATGTTAATTTCGTTCAACTGAACTTGCAATTATGACAATTTTATTCAATTAATGTTGCAATTGTATCAATTTTGTTAAATTGATGTTGCAATTCTGTCAATTTTATTTAATGGAAGTTGCAATTGTTTGAATTTTGTTTAATTCAAGTTTCAATTATATCAATTTGTTTAATTGATGTTGCAATTGTGTCAATTTTGTTCAATTGAAGTTGCTATTGTATCAATTTTGTTCAATTGAAGTTGTAATTATGTCAATTATGTTCAATTGAAGTTGTAATTGTGTCAATTATGTTCAATTGTTATTGAAATTATGTCAACTTTGTTAAATTGAAATTGCAATTACGTCAATTTTGTTGCAATTATATCAATTTTGTTCAATTGTAGTTGCAATTATGTCAATTTTGTTCAATTGATGTTATAATTGTTTCAATTTTGTTCAGTTGAACTTGCAATGATGTCAATTTTGTTCAATTAAAGTTGTATTTATGTTAATTTTTTTCAATTGAAATTTTAATCGTGTCAATTTTGTTCAATTTAAGTTACAATTATGTCAATTTTGTTCAATTGAAATTGTAGTTATGTTAATTTTATTCTATTGAATTTGTAATTATGTCAATTTTGTTCAATTGAAGTTATAATTATGTAACTTTTGCTCAATTGAAGTAATAATTCTGTCAATTTTATTCAATTAATGTTGTAATTATGTCAATTTTGTTCAATTCAAGTTGTAATTTGGTCAATTTTGTTCAATTGATGTTGTAAATATGTCAATTTTATTAAATTAAAGTTGTAATTGTGTCAATTTTATTCAATTCAAGTTACAATTATGTTAATTTTGTTCAATTGATGTTGCAATTTCATCGATTTTGCTCAATTGAAGTTGCGATTGTGGTAATTTTGCTCAATTGAAGTTGCAATTATGTTAATTTCATTTAATTGAAGTTGCAATTATGACAATTTTATTCAATTGACGTTGTAGTTGTGTCAATTTTATTCAACTGATATTGCGATTGTGTCAATTTTGTTCAATTGAACTTGCAAGTCTGTCAATTTTGTTTAATTGAAGTTGCAATTATGTCAATTTTGTTCAATTGAAATTACAATTATGTCAATTTTGTTCAATTACAGTTGTAATTGTGTGAATTTTATTCAATTGAAATTGTAATTATGTCAATTTTTTTCAGTTAAAGTTGCAATAATTGCAATTATGTCAATTTTGTTCAATTCAAATTGCAATTATGTCAAATTTGTTTAATTACAGTTGTAATTGTGTCAATTTTATTCAATTAAAATTACAATTATGTCAAATTTGTTCAGTTGCAGTTGTGATTGTGTCAATTTTGTTCAATTGAAATTGTAATTATGTCAATTTTTTTCAGTTAAAGTTGTAATTGTGTCAATTTTGTTCAATTTAAGTTGCAATTATGTCAATTTTGTTCAATTTAAGTTGCAGTTGTGTTAATTTTGTTCAACTGAAGTTGTAATTGTGTTAATTTTGTTCAATTGAAGTTGTAATTATTTAAATTTTGCTCAATTGAAGTAATAATTCTGTCAATTTTGTTCAATTAATGTTACAATTATGTCAATTTTGTTCAATTGAAGTTGCATTTATATCAATTTTTTTCATTTGAAGTTGCAATCGTGTCAATTTTGTTTAATTAATGTTGCAATTGCGTCAAATTTGTTCAATTGAAGTTGTAATTGTGTTAATTTTGTTATATTGAAATTGCAATTATGTCAATTTTGTTCAATTGAAGTTGTAATTGGGTTAATTTTGTTCAATTGAAGTTGCAATTGTGTCAATTTTGTTCAGTTGAAGTTACAATTATGTCAAATTTGTTCAATTACATTTGTAATTGTGTTAATTTTGTTCAATTGAAATTGTAATTATGACAATTTTTTTTTTCAGTTGAAGTTACATTTGTGTCAATTTTGTTCAATTGAAATTGCAATTATGTCAATTTTGTTCAATTGAAGTTGTAGTTGTGTTAATTTTGTTCTATTGAAGTTGTAATTATGTCAATTTTGTTCAATTGAAATTGTAATTGTGCCAATTTTGTTCAATTCAAGTTACAATTTTGTCAATTTTGTTCAATTGATGTTGCAATTCTGTCGATTTTGCTCAATTGAAGTTGCGATTGTGGCAATTTTGTTCAATTGAAATTACAATTATGTTAATTTCGTTCAATTGAATTTGCCATTATGACAATTTTGTTCAATTGATATTATAATTGTATCAATTTTATTCAATTGATGTTGCAATTCTGTCAATTTTGTTCAATTGAAGTTGCAATTTACTAAATTTTGTGTCAATTTTGTTCAATTGAAATTTCAATTATGTCAATTTTGCTAATTGAAGTTGCAATTTACAAAATTTTGTTCAATTGATATTGCAATTGTGTCACTTTTGTTCAATTAAAGTTGTAATTATGTCAATTTTGTTTAATTGAAGTTGCAATTCTGTCAATTTTGTTCAATTGATGTTACAACTATGTCAATTTTGTGGAACTGAAATTGCAATTGTGTCAATTTTGGTCATTTGATATTGCAATTGTGTCAATTTTGTTCAATCGAAGTTGCAATTATGTCAATTTTGTTCAATTGAGGTTGCAGTTATGTCAATTTGTTCGATTGAAGTTGCAATTGTGTCTGTTTTGTTTAATTAAAGTTGCAATTACGTCAATTTTATTCCATTGAAGTTGCAATTGTGTCAATTTTTATTCAATTGATGTTATAATTGTGTTAATTTTGATCAATTGAAGTTATAATTTTGTCAATTTTGTTCAATTGAAGTTGTTATTGTGTCAATTTTGTTTAATTGATGTTGCTATTTTCAAAATTTTGTTTAATTGATGTTGCAATTGTCACTTTTGTTCAATTGAAGTTGCAATTATGACAATTTTATTCAATTGAAGTTGTAATTTTGTCAATTTTGTTCAATTGATGTTGTAATTATGTTAATTTTGTTCAATTGAAGTTGCAATTGTGTCAAATTTGTTCAATTGAAGTTGTAATTATGTCAATTTTGTTCAATTGAAGTTGCAATTGTGCTAATTTTGTTCAATTGAAATTTCAATTATTTCAATTTTGTTTAATTGAAGTTGCAATTGTGTCAATTATATTCAATTGAAGTTGGAATTGTGTCAATTTTGTTTAATTGATGCTGCAATTGTGTGAATTTTTTTCAATTAATGCTGCAATTGTGTCAATTTTGTTCAATCGAAATTGCAATTATGTCAATTTTGTTCAATTGATGTTGCAATTGTATCAATTTTGTTCAAATGATATTGCAATTGTGTCAATTTTGTTCAATTAAAGTTGCAATTGTGTCAATGTTGTTCAATTGAAGTTACAAATATGTCAATTCTGTTCAATTGAACTTACAATTTTGTCAATTCTGTTCAATTGAAGTTGTAATTGTGTCAATTATGTTCAATTGATATTGCATTTACGTCAATTTTGTTCAATTGAAATTGCAATTATGTCAATTTGGTACAATTGAAGTTGTAATTGTTTCAATTTTGTTCAATTGATGTTGTAATTGGGTCAATTTCGTTCAATTGATGTTCCAATTGTGTCAATTTAGTTTGATTGAAGTTGTAATTGTGTAATTATGTTCAATTAATGTTGCAATTGTGTCAATTTTATTCAATTAATGTTGCAATTGTTTCAATTTGGTTTAATAGATATTGTAATTTTGTCAATTTTGTTCATTTGAAGTTGTAATTGTGTCACTTTTGTTCACTTGAGGTTGTAATTGTCTGAATTTTATTCAATTGATGTTATAATTCTGTCAACTATGATCATTTGATGTTGCAATTGTGGCAATTTTGTACAATTGATGTTGCTATTGTTACAAGTTTGTTGAATTGATGTTGCAATTGTTTCAACTATGTTTATTTGAAGTTGCAATTGTGTCAATTTTGTTCAATTGATGTTGCAATTGTGTCAATTTTGCTCAATTGAAGTGACAATTATGTCAATTTTGTTCAATTCATGCTGCAATTATGTCAATTTTGTTCAATTGAAGTTACAATTGTATCAATTTTATTCAATTGATGTTGCTATGGAGACAATTTTGTTCAATTAAAGTTGTAACTGTGTCAACTATGTTCAATTGATGTTACAATTGTATCAATTTTGTTTAATTGATGTACCGATTGTGTCAATTTTACTCAATTGAAGTTGCAATTGTGTTAGTTTGTACAATTGAAATTGTAATTATGTCAATTTTGTTCAATTAAAATTGCGATTTTGCTAATTTTATTCAATTAAAGTTGCAATTGTGTCAATTATGTTCTATAGATTTTGCAATTAAGTCAATTTTGTTCAATTGAAGTTGCAATTGTGTCAATTTTGTTCAATTGATATTGCAATTGTGTCAATTTTGTTCAATTGATATAGCAATTGTGTCAATTTTTTTCAATTGATGTTGCAATTGTGTTAATTTTATTCAAATGAAGTTGCAATTCTGTCAATTTTGTTCAATTGATGTAACAATTATGTTAATTTTATTCAATTAATGTTGCAATTGTGTAAATTTTATTCAATTGATATTGCAATTGTATAAATTTTGTTCAATTGAAGTTTTAATTGTGTTAATTTTGTTCAATTCATGTTACAATTATGTCAATTTTGTTCAATTGTCGTTGTAATTGTGTCGATTTTGTTCAATTGATGTTACAATTGTGCCAATTTTGTTCAATTGCCATTGCAATTGTGTCAATTTTGTTGTATTAAAGTTGCAAGTCTGTCAATTTTGTTCAATTTATGTTGCAATTATGTCAATTTTTTTCAATTGAAGTTATAATTGCATCAATTTTATTCAATTCAAGTTGCAATTATGTTAATTTTGTTCAATTGTGTCAATTTTGTTGAATTAAAGTTTCAATTATGTTAATTTTGTTCAATTCAAGTTACAATTATGTCAATTTTGTTCAATTAAAGTTGCAATTGTGTCAATTTTGTTCATTTGATATTGCAATTATGTCAATTATGTACAATTAAAGTTGTAATTATGACAATTTTGTCCAATTGAAATTGCAATTGGGTCAATTTTGTTCAATTTATGCAGCAATTGTGTCAATTTTATTCAATTGAAGTTGCAATTGTGTCAATTTTGTACAATTAATATTACAATTATGCCAATTTTGTTGAATTGATGTCGCAATTATGACAATTTTGTTCCATTGAAGTTGTAATTGGGTTAAATTTGATCAATTGATGTTGCAATTGTGGCAATTTTTTTTACTTGATGTTGATATTGCTTCAATTTTGCTCAATTGAAATTGCAATTCAGTCAATTCCGTTCAATTGATGTTGCAATTGTCTCAATTTTGTTCAATTGAAGTTGCAATGGTGTCCATTTTGTTTAATTGAAGTTACAATTCTGTCAATTTTATTAAATTGAAGTTGCAATTGTGTCAATTATGTTCAATTGATATTGCAATTATGTCAATTTTGTTTAATTGAAATTATAATTGTGTCAATTTTGTTCAATTAAAGTTACAATTCTGTCAATTTGTCCAATTGAAGTTGCAATTGTGTCAACTTTGTTCAATTGAAGTTGCAATTGTGTCTATGTGGTTCAATTGAAGTTACAATTGTATCAATTTTGTTCAATTGAAGATGTAATTATGTCAATTTTGTTCAATTGATGTTGCAATTGTGCCAATTTTGTTCAATTGAAGTTACAATTGTATCAATTATGTTCAATTGATATTGCAATTATATCAATTTTGTTCAATTGAAATTGCAATTGTGTCAATTTTGTTCAATTGAACTAGCAATTATGTCAATTCTGTTCAATTGAAGTTGTAATTGTGTCAATTATGTTAAATTGATATTGCAATAATATCAATTTTGTTCTATTGGAATTGCAATTGTGTCAATTTTGTTCAATTGAAGTTGCAATTCTATCAATTTGTCCAATTAAAGTTGCAATTGTGTCAAATTTGTTTAATTGAAGTTCCAATTGTGTCAATTTTATTCAATTGAAGTTGCCATTTTGTCAATTTTGTTCAATTGTAGTTGCAATTATGTCAATTTTGTTCAATTGAAATTGCAATTGTGTCAATTTCGTTCAGTTGATCTTGCAATTGTGTTAATTTTGCTCAATTGATGTTGCAATTTTTTCAATTTTGTTTATTTGAAGTTGCAATTGTATCAATTTCGTTCAATTGAGGTTGCAATTGTGTCGATTTTGTTCAATTGATGTTGCAATTGTGTTGATTTTGTTCAATTGAAGTTGCAATTGTGTCAATTTTGTTCAATTGATGTTGCTATTGTGACAATTTTGTTCAATTGAAATTGCAATTGTGTCAACTATATTTAATTGATGTTGCAAATTGTGTCAATTTTGATCAATTGATGTTGTAATTGTTTCAATTTTGTTTAATTGAAGTTGTAATTCTGTCAATTTTGTATAATTGAAGTTGCAATTGTGTCAATTTTGTTCAATTGAATTTGCAATTGTGCCAATTTTGTTCAATTGAAGTTGCAATTGTGCCAATTTTGTTCAATTCAAGTTACAATTATGTCAATTTTCTTCGATTGATGTTGCAATTGTGTAAATTTTGTTCAATTGAATTTACAATTCTGTCAATTTTGTTCAATTGAAGTTACAATTATGTCAATTCTGTTCAATTGAAGTTATAATTGTGTTAATTAGGTTAAATTGATATTGGAATTATTTCAATTTTGTTCTATTGGAATTGCAATTGTTTCAATTTTGTTCAAATAAAGTTGTAATTATGTCAATTTTATTCGATTGATATTGCAATTGGGTTAATTTTGTTTAATTGATGTTGCAATTGTGTCAATTTTTGTTCAATTGAAGTTGCAATTGTGTCTATTTTCTTCAATTGAAGTTTCAATTGTATCAATTTTGTTCACTTGAGGTTGCAATTGTGTCGATTTTGTTCAATTGATGTTGCAATTGTGTCAATTTTGTTCAATTGATGTTGCTATTGTGATAATTTTGTTCAATTGAAGTTGCAATTGTGTCCACTATGTTCAATTGATGTTGTAATTGTGTCAATTTTGTTCAATTGATATTGCAATTGTGTTAACTTTGTTCAATTGAAGTGACAATTATGTCAATTTTGTTCAATTGATACTGCAATTATGTTAATTTTGTTCAATTGAAGTTGCAATTGTGTCAATTTTATTTAATTG